>JAUTXW010000309.1:1182500-1868128 GCA_030620095.1 Kuschelorhynchus macadamiae
AAGGAAGGTCAAAATCAAGTTCACTTATCACACTCCCCTCCAGATATTCCATAACTAATTGTGCGACAATGGAGGAAATAGGAGAACCCATAGCGCAACCATCTAACTGTTGATAATATTTGTCCTCATACTGGAAATAATTATTATTTAGAGTAATGTTAATAGCTTCTATAAATTCTTTTAATGGAAGTGTTGTGTGACCCTTTAATTCGTCCTATTTTTGTGTTATTATGTCAGATAAAAGTTCATCCGGAATATTTGTATATAGAGAAACATCAAGAGATATTAGTATATGATTGTCTGGAATGTTTACCTTGTCAATAAATTGTGTAAATTCAAATGAATCTTTAACAAAATAATCGTTTTTTCCGGTTATTTTGGACATACAATTAGACAAATATTTCGACAGTTTATAAAAAGGAGATTGAATACATGATACAATGGGCCTTAAAGGTATGTTAGCTTTATGCAACTTAGGAAGACCGTATATTTTGGGGTGCTACTGCGTTGTGTATCATTAAGTTTTTTGCTTCTTTATCAGAAATAACTTTTTTATTTAACAATTTTTTTATGAACATGTTATTTTTTGTTTGATAAGAGGTCGTTAAATCACTTTTTAATTTTTTGTAAGTATTTACGTCACTAAGCAATTCTTTAATTTTTGTATCATAGTCGTAAGAGTTCATTATCACAGTTTTATTTGATTTATCAGGTTTCAGGATTTTAATTTGAAGGTTCTCCTTTACGAATAGCTTGGTTTTGTTAATTTTTTTCTGTAAGTTTTTTTGAAAGTTTGAATATTTTATTTTTTTATGCTTTATTTTAAGATTATGGTTTGTTACAACGTTTACAACATTGGCGCGAATTGAATCTTTGATTTCATTCGGTTTATTTTGAATTATGCTTTCTACCCAGGCGATATATTCAGTGGTTGGTAAATGTTTTTCAGTTGTTATTGGAAGCGAAAAATGATCACCCAAAGCAAGAACTTCAGCAATATCCTGTGGATGTTCAGTGTCAGATGTGTTACTTAGCCATTCGGTTGTATTTATTTTTTCGTCGTTGTGTGGTATATGAGAAATTAGATTTGTAAATTTTGTTTGATTGCGTGCTTTAGTGTACTTAAAAGTTTTTTCATATTTTAAATATTCGAAATTCAGAAATTTATTAAGTTGATTTTCAGGCATAAGATTTTTTAAGTAACTAATTTGATTATTTATTTCAGAATTTAAATGATTTATATTTTTAGTTGTTTCCGTGACTGTCAAATTTAAAATTTTTTGTTTTGTATTATTTATTATATCATTGAACTTGTTTTCAAGGTACGTACCTGCAAATCTTATGTGTGACGTATTAAAATTTAGGAAGGCTGGCATCACATCTGCATGCTTGCATCTCAGTAGAAAAATCCGTCGATTTTTTTGTTTAGCTAGTTTTTGATACCATCTGGAGATGTTTCTGAGGTAATTTGCCGTGTCTTCACCATATGTCTCTCCAATATTTTTGAAAAAGTTGTTCATTTAAATAAATAAACTACTCCATACATAAAACCCTGTAAATTTCAGTAAGATAATAAACCCAAACTCTGTACAGCAATAAAAATCAAAGTAAATATAAAAAAAAAGAAAAAATTTGTCTCGTTTTTATCTACCAGAATTCCAGACGTGTCGAAATTATTGCAATCGCAAAACAGTCGTACACATGATATGTTTCCAAAGTACGTACTCTGTACAATATTAATGTTGTTTTAAATGTATTTTTGTGTTCATGATCATAGTTTGTTTTAAATGTAATGTTTTTTTGAGTGATGTTTTTTCAATAATGTTTTAACCAATTTAAATACTAACTATACGTGTTTTTATTGTAGAAAATAAAATATCTTGAAAAAGCTCAATATAATGAGCGAAACGTCGATTAAATTGTAGTTTTGCTTCTCAATGAGTTAACCTATGCCCAAGAAAATAATTAACAAAATATTTATATATGGTTAAAAAAAAAAAAATATATATATATATATATATATATATATATATATATATATATATATATATATATATATATATATATATATATATAACTATATATAAATATCAAGTACTTTCTTGGGATGAGGTTCGTGGATTGAACAAAGAAACTTTAATTGACGTTTCGCCTGTCCATTTCAGGCTTTTTCAAAATATTTAATTCTGCACATCTTGAGAAAGATGTTCTTTTACCTTGCTTGGCAGTGCAACTTACCTCCACACTGCCAAGCAAGGTAAAAGAACATCTTTCTCAAGATGTGCAGAATTAAATATTTTGAAAAAGCCTGAAATGGATAGGCGAAACGTCAATTAAAGTTTCTTTGTTCAATCCACGAACCTCATCCCAAGAAAGTACTTGATATTTATAAATTGAAATATAAAGGTATATATATATATATATATATATATATATATATATATATATATATATATATATATATATATATATATATATATATATATATATATATATATATATATATATATATATATATATATATATATATATATATATATATATATATATATATATATATATATATATATATATATATATATATATATATATATATATATATATATATATATATATATATATATATATATATATATATATATATATATATTTATATAGAAATCATTTTAACTCATTTTGAGTAAAAAAAACCGAAATACATTGCTTACACATAAACAGAAAACAACATCATACAGTCCATGTAGGTTAAAATTAATTTTGTAGAATGTTCAAAGCTGCATTTATTATGGGCTTGATAATTAATTAAATATTTTAGCATTATTAATATAAACTAAATTAATGGTTTCCTATTTCAAAAATTACATTACAGAAGATGTTTGTAATTTTTTTTGGGGAAGCACTGCTTCCCTTGCTTCCATGGACTGCACGCCCCTGAAATTAATATTGGTTGTAAAGCTATCCACATCACTAATTTGATGTCGTCAGCGACATATTTACAGTGGCGTGCTGAGTGCTTAACCCCCTCCCTCCTCAAGGTTTTTCTTGGGCACCCCTGCATAATTTTTCCAATAAAAAATAAGTAAACAAAAAAGTCATAAATTTATTAACACAAACATAACATAAAATGTAAAATAACTCTAGTATGAAACAATAAAGAGAAAATTTAAAAAAAGAATGAACGTTATACATTTTGAGAATAATAGGTAAACTAATAAACACGAATTAAATATTAACTAAACATTAAAAAATACTATACACAGGTTCAAGAAAAATAAAAAATAATAAAAAACAAACAAAGTACAAGAATCGTTTTCATTGGCGGTAGATTAAACTTTTTTGTTTTTGTATTAACTAGATAAATACTTTATCAACCAGTTAGTCGATATTTACTTCTCTAAGCCTTTCATGCTCTATTCATAAAAGAGCTAGATAATTAAGACGACTTTGAGTCATGGATGACCTAAGGAGATTTTTAATTAATTTCATTTTTGAAAATGATCTTTCCGATTGAGCTGAGGTTACGGGAAAACCAAGAAATAATTGGAATGCAGAACACAGTTCTGGTATACGACTTAACAATAATTAAGGTTTTTAATGTTGTGATACAATAATGATTTTATCTGAATTACCTCAGTCGCTAGTTGAGAAGTTAAATCATTTGAATATTTCTCCACTAATAAGTGAGCTTTTTCCATAATTTCTGAGTAATTTAATTTAATCAATATCTGAGGATTTAGAATTGAAAATGTTGAATAAACTGTTTTAAATGCAAACTCTTTAAACAAAAGTTAAAACTACTGGTCGTTAGTGTATAGGGTTTTAAGGAACATCGATATTCAGCAGTTAAATATTACTTTTAAATAGAATAGACTTCTTTGATATTGATTTATATGTCCAATACCTGTCTAGCGACGAACATATTAGCATGAGAGGCAACTTAAAATAGTTATTCTATACAATACAATTTTAAACAAGTCATGGTTTTCCACTTTACCTGGAATACATTTTGTTCTTTTTTAAATTTTACTGGGAACATACAGAACAGTTTCGTCCCCAGCTTATTGACTTTTTACAAAATTTAGCGTTACGTTTAGAAATAATAGGAATAATTAAGTGGTGTTATGTCAGTTCTATGTTGTGCAAATCAAGAATTGAACAGTCATTTGTTTCGAACTAGGCGTAATAAAACATTTTATATGTAAATAATTATTTAACAGAAAAATCCATTTTAACGAAATAAACGAAAACACTTGTTTAAAATTTCGGGAGGAAATCATTTGGTGGTCAGAATATAAAACATGCTGTCATAAACGAATTTTCTCTGTGAGGCCCCTAGGACACACTTTACTCTTGTACGTTTAAGGAAAAAGCATACTGCCATCACTAATTTTTATTCATATGTATTAAAACTTTATGTTTGAAACTAATGTTGAGAATACTTTATGCTGTAGTAAACGAATTTCCTCTATGAGGCCCCTAGGATACCAATAACTCTTGTACGTTTAAGGGAAAAACATGATGCCACCGCTAATTTTTATTGAAATTTATTAAAGCTTCATATTTTGAGCTGGTTTTAGGATTACTTAATGCCGTCATAAATGAATTTTCTCTGTGAGGCCCTTAGTGCACCCTTTAATCCTGTACGTTTAGGGGAGAAACATGCCACAACCGCTAATTTTTTTTTCGACTTTATTCAAACTTTATATTTGGAGGTGGTTTTAGGATTACTTTATGCTCTCGTAAACGAATTTCCTCTGTGAGGCCCCTAGGACACCCTTAACTCTTGTACAGGATGTCCCATTTTGGGTACTTTTGCGGGCTATCTCCGTTATTTTTATAGATAGAAAGTTGAAGTTTTCGCTACAGTGTGCTACTTTTTCGTAAAACTAAAGATGCCGTTAACAAAATTTTCATCGCCCTTTTAGTTTTTAAGATACAGGGCTAAAATGAAAATATTGCATTTTCAGGCACCCCTCGTATCTCAACTATCAGATAACTTATCGAAAATGTGAAAACCTTTTCATATATAAATTTTCCCGCAGAACTCAATTCCGCCTTCGTAATTAGTATACAGGATCAGGTCAAAAAGTTATCGGACCCTACTTTATTTTTTTTAATATAACACCCTGTATATTTATAGACTATAAAATTTGTCTTTTTTTTTATGTTTTCAAAAATATATAATAGTATGCACTTTTTCTCAGAAATATGCAAATAAATGACAATTTTCTTAACTTAAATGCATAATTTAATAGTAGGCTGTGGCTATTGTTTATGAAAACAAACAAAAATAAATGTCAAATATTTATACATCTCATCGGTTTTTGGGTCGACTTTTGGTTTATAAAGCAGTTTATAAACGTTCTTTTGGTATTTTTATTTCATTGATATTTATCAATTTCTTCGAATAATGGCAGCGTATGAAAATTATAAAAAATATGATATGGTGGTATGTTTTATACAGAGTAATGACAATTCTCAAGAAGCCTCGGAATTATATTTCCAAAGGTAAGTAAGCTATCATGGCTATGAAAATCTGTATTATCACTATAAGTTTTTGCTTGTTAGATATCCAGAAAGAAGGCAACAGTTTTTTGAGATATTTGCTCGTTTAAAAGCAAATTTAGTAAATCATTTGTTCACCCGCGTCCTAAAACATACAACAAAGAGAACAGCGAAAGAAAAGAGATAGATATTTTGGGATATATAGAAGCAACACCTTCGTCTTCATGTAGAAAAATTAAGAAGGAAATTGGTGGGCCGAAAACTGACGGTCAAAAGATCTTGAAGTATCATCCATACAAATTTAATATAGTGCAACATTTGCATCCTGGTGATGTCGAGGGCCGGGCTCTGTTTTGTCAGTGGTATTTGAAACAATTCGATGCTAACGATTTATTTGGCAGACTTGTTATCTGGTCAGACGAATGCTTTTTTTTCAAGAGCGGGAATTTTTAATCGTCACAATACCAAGAACTGGCATAGTGAAAATCAGCATTTAATATTTGAAAGGGCACAACAAGGACGCTTTGGAGTTGGGGTGTCATGTTTTATTTTAGGCAGACATATAGTTTATAGGATTTTTGAAGGAGGTCTTATAGCACGTAGATACCTAGAAATCCTTGAGGAAGTTATGCCGGAACTGCTCGGAAGCCAAATATAATGCTGTTTACCTACAGCAAAATGAAGCCCGAAGTCACAACTCTAGGTTCTTAAGGGAATTTCTTGATAATAACTTTCCCCAAAGATGGATACGTACCAACGGACCTGTTAGATGGCCTCCACGATCTCCAGATCTCCCAATTTTAGATTTTGTAATGGAGCTATATATAAAATGAAGTATATAAAACACGATATGATGGCATAGCAAAACTTCGAAAGGCAATTCATTTAGCCTTTCGAAATCTGCGAATGAGACCAATGGTTCTTTTTAACGCTATTCAAAGAATTACAAACATGAGCCAATGTTGCATTAGAGAAAATGGTTGTCAATTTAAACATCACCTTTAATTTTTTTTCTTTTTTTTAATAATGTTATTTTTTTGTGTTTGTTATATTGTTACTTTATGCTATAAAACTGTTGTTACAAACTTACTGTTATTTATAGGCATAGGTATCTATAGGTATTTTTATATAAGGAGATACCTATATGCAAGGTATCCAATTCTTCGTTAGCAATAAGTAACTTTCAACTCTTTATTATTGTTATTTTTTTTTTGAAGATGTTACTTACTTACTTACTTACTTAACGGTTTTTATTTAAATAATTTTTACAATGGTGTGGTATAGTACAAGATGATAAATAGATGTAAATGGCGAAGTTTAGCCTAAGGCTACTCTTACACTTAACCATGTTACTTGTAATAATTATTAATAGTAAACTTACCTAAAATAACAAAATTATCTATAATAATAATAACAATATAAATAATGTAAAAAATATATATATATATATATATATATATATATATATATATATATATATATATATATATACATAGAATTTCAAATAGTAATGGTCGTTTAACGAATAATTTATATCAAATAAACAAGCAAATAACCGTCGCATGATGGACAATAAGATAACGAGAGAAATGAAGAAAATCGGAACAGAGGCGGAAGTGATTTATCGTGGGTGCTTAGGGAATTATACAATTTTACAGCGCTGAATGTAAAAGAATTTTGAAAGAGGGCGGTGGAGTAAATCGGCATTGTGAGAGTGGTAGACGAGCGTATATTTAGATCATGTATTGCGCTTCTAGCTATAAGTTTTTCACGGAGATAAATTGGTTCAGAATTTATAGACATTATGTTCCATTTAATAACCGATAACTTTTTGACCTGACCCTGTATACTAATTCCGAATTGAGTTCTATGGGAAAAGTTATATAACAAACAGTTTTCACATTTTCGATAAGTTATCTGATAGTAAGATATGAGGGGTGCATGAAAATGCAACATTTTCAATTTAGCTCTGTATCTTAGAAACTAAAATAGTTATGATAATTTTCTTAACGGCATCTTTAGTTTTACGAAAAAGTAGCACACGCGAAAACCGCAACTTTCTATCTATAAAAATAACGGAGATACCCCGCAAAAGTACCCAAAATGGGACACCCTGTACGTTTAAGGGAAAAAGATGTTGCCACCGCTAATTTTTATTCAAATTTTTTAAAACGAATTTTCTCTGTAAGGCCCTTAGAACACCCTTCACTCCTGTACGTTTAGGGGGAAAACATGCTGCCACCGCTAATTTTTATTCGACTTTATTCAGACTTCATATGTGGAGCTGGTTTTAGGATTACTTTATGCTGTCATAAATGAATTTCCTCTGTGAGGCCCCTAGGACCCCTTAATTCTTGTACGTTTAAGGGAAAAACATATTGCCACTGCTAATTTTTATTCAAATTTATTAAAGATTCATATTTTAAACTGGTTTTAGGATTACTTTATGCTGTCATAATCGAATTTTACGCTTAGAACACCTTTTACTCCTCTACAACATATTGAACAACTGTCAAAAAAAATTTCAAATAATACATTTGTAATTAGAAATGTATTAAACAATATGGATACCAAGGGCGTTATAGCTGCCTACCATTCACTTATTATGTCTTATATAACATATGCTATAACTAGTTGGGGACATTCCCCTCACACAAATAAAATCTTCAAATTACCAAGACGTGTTCTGCGTATTATTTTTAAATGAAAATACAGAGAGGACATTAAACAAAAATATACTGAATACAACATATTAACAGTTACATATACCATACCCTTATTCTCGCCTTTAAAAATCAATTTAAATATACTCAACAAAATGATATACATAATTATAATACTAGAGGGAACGGCGCCCTAAGAAAATTCAAAAGAATTGACTTCCTTAGACTAGGAGCAAGTCGTTACAGCCTAAATTATTAAGGTCCTGTATTTCTTAATCACTTACCACCTTTTTGTTAAGATTGAGCCTAAATGCTTTTAAAAATACAGTTAAAGAAATTCTTATAAAAAAGCATTCTATTCTATTGAAGAATTTCTGAATTCTACAATATAACATATAGTAAGTCTGGGTAGCGCAGGTTGACCTCACGGCTCACTATCCGTGTATATATATATATATATATATATATATATATATATATATATATATATATATATATATATATATATATATATATATATATATATACAGGGTGGCCCATCGAAAACGTACCGCAAGGCATAACGGCCAGGGTAATTTTTTTTTCAAAAAATCCAAAAACCCGTCAATTTTGTTTGTGAGGGGGACAACTTTTGCCCTTAAAATGATCGCAAAATTTTTAACCCTCTAAGCGGGGGTGTCATCCCCCAAACTTTTTCAAATGGGAAGAGGGGTCAAGTGGTACCGCAATGAAAAGGGCTTTCTATTCTCTATACACTCCCGCTTTGGTTTTGAAAATCGGTCAAGTCATTTAGAAAATATGAAGGATTGAATTTAAAATGTTTATTTACAAATTATCAGAGTAAATGATAAGGATAAATTCCTTCGACCAATTCGCTATTTTTGTCCTGTTATTTTAGATGTTTACTGCTGATTTTAGTGATTTGACATGCCACAACGATCAGGTGCGGTAGTTGCTAGATAGCTGTTCTGTAACTTGTGCGTTTAAATTTCTCAATATCATTAAATTTTTTATCAATAATTATGGTTTAATCACTTGCAGAAAAAGTGGAAATAATCGAACTTTATTTTAAAAATAATGAATGTGGCAATCGGGTTGCGCAGATATTTAATGAACGACATCCTGAAAAACACCTTTCCGGCAAAATTGTTCGCGAGTTAGTAGCAAAATTTCGCGAAACTGGATCCCTTATGAATAAAAAGAGGCAGATGGAAAATCCTGTAGTAAATGAAGCTATGGAGGTCTTTGTATTGGCCCAAGTTGCCATGGATAGTACGCTGAGTACAAGAAAATTAGCCAATGAGACCGGCGTGAATCGTACAAGTGTCCAAAGAATATTGAAAAAACACCATTTCCACCCGTATAAAATTCAGTTGGTACAAGAACTCAACGAAGACGATTTTGATCGCCGCTTGCAATTTTGTGAAACTATTAGTGAACGAGTGGCCAATAATAATAATTTTCTATTCAATGTGTGTTTTTCGGGTGAGTACACTTTCTTTTTGAACGGTGTAGTTAATCGGCATAACTGTCGGTACTGGGCTGAGAACAACCTCAGGGTATTTCACGAGGTGCACACACAACATCCTCAGAAATTGAACGTGTGGGCTGGTATTTTTGGAAATTCTATTGTGGGTCCTTTTTTTCTTCCTGGAACTCTAACAGGTGATATGTACTTAGATTTACTGGAAAATACCATCGACCCAGCCCTAACTGACATCATCGAAAATAATCCTGGATACGTTGAAGCGGAACTGATATTTCAACAAGACGGTGCACCTCCACATTACTCTAAAAATATGCGTAATTATTTAAACACTAACTTTCCCGGGCGGTGGATAGGACGAAGGGGTGCCATTGAGTGGCCTCCCCGGTCACCCGACTTGACTCCTTTAGACTTTTTTCTATGGGGACACATAAAAAGTAAAGTGTATAGCACTCCACTTGCCTCATTAGAAGATCTGCGAACACGAATTATTGACGTTTGTCGCGAAGTGACCCCTCAAGTTCTTCAGAATGTTCGAGAACGATTTGAAGCTAATTTGTATTACTGTATGGAGGTCGACGGGCAACATTTTCAGCATTTGCTTCATTAATACGGTAAGTTTTTTTTTATTTAATTCAATTTATGCGTTTTTTGAAAAATGTATTTTTCAAATTTCAATCCTTCATATTTTCTAAATGACTAGACCGATTTTCAAAACCAAAGCGGGAATATATAGAGAATAGAAAGCCCTTTTCATTGCGGTACCACTTGACCCCTCTTCCCATTTGAAAAAGTTTGGGGGATGACACCCCCGCTTAGAGGGTTGAAAATTTTGCGATCATTTTAAGGGCAAAAGTTGTCCCCCTCACAAACAAAATTGACGTGTTTTTGGATTTTTTGAAAAAAAAATTACCCTGGCCGTTATGCCTTGCGGTACGTTTTCGATGGGCCACCCTGTATATATATATATATATATATATATATATATATATATATATATATATATATATATCCAGTGTGTCTACTTAAGTTCTTTACGTATGGGAATAATTTTAATTGTTGGAGAAAATTATAAAACATTTCGAGAAGCTGCAGACATTTTTAACAACAGACACCCCGATAAAATTATACATTTCACAACAGTGGGGAATATTCTAACTAAATTCAAGACTTTTGGAAATGTAGAAACGGAGGTCAAGGGTTGCGAATGACGAAACTACAAATCAAGTAATGCTCTCTGTGATAGAAGACTCTAAAAAGTCCCTACGCAAAAGGTCAGCAACATTGCCAAATAACGTAGGTAAAGATACAGTTTCAAAAATATTGAAAGAAAAGAGTTTTCGACCTTACAAACCAAAATTTATACATACCTTGAGACCAGGAGACTTTGAGCGACGGTTCGAGTTTTGCAGTCTGATAATAATAAGGGGAGCTAGAAGATGAACCTTTTATGCCAAGACGCATTATTTTTACCAAAAATCTTGAATTTAGTTAGAATATTCCCCACTGTTGTGAAATGTATAATTTTATCGGGGTGTCTGTTGTTAAAAATGTCTGCAGCTTCTAGAAATGTTTTATAATTTTCTTCGTCAATTAAAATTATTCCCATATGTAGAGAACTTAAGTAGTGTGTATATATATATATAAATTATTTCAATTTTAACTTCTTTGCTTAATTTCAGCGGCATTTCTTTTTACTATAATATTCAAACTGATGTTTCAATAAAGTAATACAATATTGTGGTTGACAATGGCAGTGACAATGCGATTATCAACAATCGATAAATAAGGAAATTTTGCTGGTATATAGGTAGGAACAAAAGTGAGAAACTGGACTTGCCAGTAAGAAGCCAAAGTTTTACATTCCTTAGAAGTGATTTCAGATAGGAAGCAACGAATCTAGTGCTAGATATGTTTTTTTATTCTAAGTAAGATTTTGTATTACATTTTGCTATAAAATAAAACTTAAAGGTACTTTTCTCTTGAGTCAATTTCGATTTTTTGGAATTTTTGACCACCCTGTATATGCAATCTCATGTTTGAATATTTTAATATTATTTTGGCTGAAAGCAGAACTTTTTATAAAAAGTAACTTTTTTCCGTAAAACTACTAATAAAAAAGTGTCCCATATGTACAGAACTTATGTAGACAGACTGTATATATATATATATATATATATATATATATATATATATATATATATATTTATATATGTAAAGTGTATCTAAAGTCAATTGAGACAACCTAAAAACAAATATCCGTCAACAGTCGGCGATTTCATTGTGAAGCATGGGCGGCGTGACAGAAATTTAAACTTATTTTTGTAAAACAGATTAATTATTAGTATTTTCTTTTTATTATTTATTCGCATTTAATAATTTTTTTTAAATCGTTTTTTTACTTGATCTGGTCAGGGGATGGGGGCGAAATAGCCTAGCTAAATGAAAAAAAAAATTATTCTCCGTAAATAAATCGCATAAAACTTATTTTTATGGGTTTATGGGTATAGAGATTATTCCAATGGTAACCTACTTAATAATATATTTACCTTGCAATTACACAGAGGGGAAATGGAAGGGGATAAAAATTGAAAGTTTCGTTAAAGATCGAGCAGGTAATATGTCATTTTGGAGCGTATCGGGTACATATATTTTAATTTTAAAACTTATTTTGAATTTGCATATTGCATATTTTAAATTTCAAATCACTCTGATGAATAGTTTTTTTAAGCTATGCCGCGAATTGACAGACGGATCGACGGAATTGATAAAAGATGCTTTTTGGCATCTAGGGAAGCTAAAACCTTAAAATTTGTAAAACCTGAGAGACTGATTTTTTCACAGTTACAAATATTTTATTTGGCCGCTGTTTTGTTCCGCCATCTTGAATTAGAACCACAGTTTTAGTAGCTTATCTCTATACCATAATTAGTTATGGCACACAATTTGAAATCAGTCCATTAAGTAGTTTTTTCAGGCTGGATTTTTAAAAATTTTATTAAGCCGCCATCTTGTATTCCTACAAGAAATTTACCGGTTGATTTTTACATAACACTTGATTTTTGTACAAAATTTGAGATAAGTTGGATCACTGGTTTTTTAATAATTTTTTTAACATTCTACTAGGAAGCCATTTTGTTTTGCCATATTGGATTTTTACCAAAATATTACGAGGTCATCCCCATATGACTCTTAATTTTTGTCTAAAATTTGAGGTTGGTCTAATAAGTAGTTTTGATGCTATGCCGCGAACTGACATACAGACAGACAATCCGACGGAATTGATAAAACGTATTTTTTTGACATCTAGGAGCGCTAAAACCTAAAAATATGTAAAACCTGACATAGTGGTTTTTTCATGATTACATATATTTTATTTGGCTGTCATTTTATTCCGCCATCTTGAATTAGAACCACAGTTTTACTAGTTCATCTTTATGTCACAATTAGTTATGCCACACAATTTGAAATCAGTCCGTTAAGTTGTTTGTCAGGCTGAATTTTTAAATATTTTATTAACCCGCCAATTCGTTCCGCCATCTTGGATTCGTACCAAAACTTTACCAGTTGATTTCTACATAATACTACTTGATTTTTGTACAAAATTTGAGATAAGCTGGATAAGTGGTTTTTTAGTAATAATTCACCAGGCCGCGCCGCCATTTTTTTCATAGGACCCTTAATTTTTGACTAAAATCTCAAGTCAATCTGATGAGTACTTTCTAAGCAATGTCGCGAACTGTCAGACAGACAGACAAACCGACAGATGGATTGACGGAATTGATAAAACATATTTTTGGGCATCCAGAGGCGCTAAAACCTGAAAATATCTAAAACCTAAGAAATTGATTTTTTTTCACGACTACAAATATTTTAGTCGGCTACCATTTTGTTCCGCCATTTTTGAATTAGTACCACAATTTTAGTAGTTCTTCTCTATACCACAATTAGTTATGGCACACAATTTGAAAATGAAAATAAGTATTTTTTTCATGCTGAATTTTTAAATATTTTATTAAGCCGCCATTTTGTTCCGCCATCTAGGATTCATACCAAAATTTTATCAGTGGTTTTCTATATAATACTTGGTTTTTGTGCTAAATTTTAGGCAAATTGGGTAAGTAGTTTTTTAGTAACTTTTTTTTAACATTTTACTACGCCGCCATTTTGTTTTGACATATTCGATTTTTACTAATATGTTACCAGTCATCCCGTTATGATTCTTAATTTTTGACTAAAATTTGAAGTCAATCGGTTAAGTAGTTTTACATTAGCTATGCCGCGAACAGACAGTTCGATAGACAGACCGACGCAATTGAGAAAAAAATGTTTATGTAGGGACCCTGAAACGTAAAGATCAGAAAAAATCTCGAAGGGTATCTTTTTCACGATTACAATGCTTTCCTTTTACAAGGTAAGTAAAAACATTGAATAGAATAAAAAGAAATTTTTATTCTACGGCATTGACACTGATCCGAGATCTCTGAACAAGTGCAGACAAAAATCTAGCCAATTAAATTATGGATATAACCAATCAAAGTGCTTAACTCTAATACTCCGCCCACAAATTTTATAAAGAGTCCACGTTGACTGTTTCGTGAAGGTCCGCTGTTTGTACGGGGACCTGTCAGTTGAATAAAAATAAATTTATTTGATATAAGTGGTGTAGTAAATTGAGGGTACCCCAAATTTTCCGCTGTCTCAATTGACTTTAGATACACTATACATGTGATAATATGAATTATTTAAGAGCTGTGATAATTGCTAATAATATAATCTGTAGTGTCTTGTGAGTGTTTTAAATAGCGGTGTCATAAAAAATCATATTTATGTCAAATTTGTTTTAAATGTACATACATGTACTGTTAATTTTTATTTATTTATAGTTTTAAATATCTAAAATATGTTAATAATAAACAAGATGTTTATTACAATTTTATAAATTGTGAACATTAGAGTACAACTGTATCCACGAAGGTAAACACACATGTGTGTGGACCAAATAAATATTTTTGAATTTGAATTTTGAATTGAATTTGTACGTTTAGGGGAAAAACATGCTGCCACCGCTAATTTGTAGTCGACTTTATTCAAACTTCATATTTGGAGCTGGTTTTAGGATTACTTAATGCTCTTATAAACGAATTGCCTCTGTGCTGGCAACGCTATCGAGTAAATCGGCACCTAAAAAGGTGGTGAGGAAAACGATACTATTTTACTCGATGCGACTTAACATTCGTGCTAACTGAAATCCCAAGAATGTGTAAAATCGACTGATTCGATATCGAATTTAAAATAGGAAACCGCATGCAGGTGGAGGGTCGCTAACTTGGGATTTTATATTTTTGGCCACCAGAAACAATTAATTACATTCAGCCCTAAATCATCGCTTCGCGGCCAAAAATCTAGCTAGGTGCCTGTAATTTCAGACAACCGTGTTTTTCGACCTTTCGGCGGGCATATCTGGGAAACTATTAGAGAATTGAGATTGAATTTTAATAGTATTTTTAGAGGAGACATGAGTCTCGAGATTTGTTTGAAACATTTTTCTGTACCACTTTTGATACTGAAAATATGGTACCGCAAAGTAGACTAAAAAGTCAACTTCGATGTAACACGGTTGAGGTCGCAATTTTAGTTTTTTTCTGACGAAACCGTCTGCAACGATGGTTTTCCGGTCTTACCGAACACTATTATTTTTGGTTGGGTTTCGATTTTACGATTTTTTTTTTTGAAAGAAGGGTGTTTTGGTGCGCTTGTGGGTGAGTCCTATCGAAATTTTCCAACAGACGATTTTCATAGGAAATATCTAGGAGAACAAAAACTTAAATGCATTTCTATCAAAACAATGGCGAGAAAATAGAAATTTTTCGAATAACTCATAAAAAAATGAATTTTTTAGTCACTTTTTTTTATTAAAAAAAAAGTAGGCTTGTCTGGTCAGAAAACTAATTACGGCATCGGAAAGTAACAGAAAATGGACTATTTAGGAAGGGTCCTGGATTATACAGCGTGTTGATTAATGTCGTGGACATATTTCAGGGGGTGATAGTACTCGACAAAATAGGAAAAAAATTCAGTTAAATTTTTTTCTCGTTTTTTGCGTTTTTTCTTCCAGTTCCTTCTGAGACAATTATTTCAAATTTAAAACATGTATTATTTTTAAGAACCTCTACAATAAAATATTAAAATCGTGGATGGTAGTATACAGGGTGTTACATTTTTTGCACCACCTTAGCACAAGTTTATCTTGCGGAACTTTTTTTGCAGCACCCTGTATAAATTCTAATATAAAATTTAAACACTTTGTTCATTTCTTTAGCTCTTTTGTATTTGCATTATTCTCGTATCTATCACAGTTTTCGACTTATTTGCGATAATTGCCAATGCCAATGCAAATTAAGTGTAGGCTAAATAATGAAAATGGAAAAAAATGTAGTAGGCTGAGGCAGGTCATTTGTTAATTCTGTTCTTTAATCCGACACTTTGTAAGAAATATTTTTTTGTTTGGCGTTTCCGTAGTTGTTTCGAGTTGTTTAATGATGGTTGAATTCACAAATCAAGAATATGCAGAAATTCATTTCATTTATGGACTTGCCAACGGCAATTGTTATGAAACCAGACGACTCTATGAACAGAAATATCCAAATCACATGGTGCCCAATAGACAAACATTTGCAAAGGTACGTAATCGGCTATGTGAAAATGGATCATTCAAGTAATCCACTCATTTAGCAGGTGTAAATAGAACGGTAAGGACTCCTGAAGTCGAGGAAGCAGTCCTCAATGCAGTAGAAAATGATCCTGCTACCAGTACGAGGAAAATTGCAGCAACACTTAACATTTCATTTGTGCTTGTATGGAAAATTTTATCAGACAACTCAATGTATCCTTACCACATCCAAAGGGTTCAAGCTCTTCTCCCAAGTGACTTTCCACTCCGTTTAAATTTTTGCCAGTGGTTCTTACAAATGCTAGCTCAAAATCCATTATTTGGAAACAAGATTTTATTTACCGATGAGGCAAATTTTTCTAGGAATGCCATACGTATTTATAACAATCATTTTTGGGCAGAAGAGAATCCGCATTCGACACATGAAAATAATTTTCAGCAACAATTTTCAGTAAATCTGTGGGTCGGCATTATTGGAGATTATTTGATAGGTCCATTTTTCCTACCAGCAAGGCTAAACGGACGATATTATCGCCAATTTCGCGAAGACGAACTCCCGGTATTGCTAGGAGATGTGCCAATTCTTCTTAGAAATAAATGTGGTTCATGCACGATGGTGCACCAGCACATTTCAACATAGAGGTGAGGAAGTTCCTAAATAATAATTTAAACAACCGTTGGATAGGGCGACGGGGGCCCCAGCCATGGCCCCCTAGATCTCCAGATCTGAATAGCCTGGATTTCTTTTTCTGGGGACACCTGAAAACATTGGTGTATCAGACACCAATCCAGACAGAAGAAGATTTAAGAAACAACATGATAGCTTCATGCGACATCATTCGCAATACTCCTGGAATATTTGACAGGGTCCGTCAGTCCATGAGGCGAAGACTTGATTCTTGCATTCTTGCATTCTAGCAATAATTTTATCTGATTGTTCATTATCATGTCGGTTGATTTAAAATAAAACCCGTTTTTTAATTTTTTGCTTAATTTCGCCTACATGACATTGATGCAATGCATCGATTATTGCAAATAAATCGAAAACTGGGATAGATGCGAAAATAATGCAAAATATGAAGGAGCTAAAGAAATGAACAGAGAGTTTAAATTTTATATCAGAATTCATACAGAGTGCTCCAAAAAAAAGTTCCGCAAGATAAACTTGTAGGTGGTGCAAAAAAATGTAACACCCTGTATACTACCATCCACGATTTTGATATTTTATCGTAGAGGTTCTTAAAAATAATACATGTTCTAAATTTGAACTAATTGTCTGAGGAGGAACTGGAAAAAAACGCAAAAAACGAGAAAAAAATTGAAATTTTGACACCCTGTATAACGAAAATGGTGCGTTTTGGACCATGTATATATTGGCATTTTTTTTTCTATTTTGTCGAGTACTATCGTCCCCTGAAATATGTTCACGACGTTAATTAATATATACATTAATATATATATATATATATATATATATATATATATATATATATATATATATATATATATATGTACCTGTGACAATATGAATTAATTAAGAGCTGTGATAACTGTTAATAATATAACCTGTATTGTCTTGTGAGTGTTTTAAATAGTGATTTCATAAAAAATCATATTTATGTCAAATTTCTTTTAAATGTACATGTACTGTTAAATTTTTTTTATTTATAGTTTTAAATATCTAAGATATGTTAATAATAAATAAGATGTTTATTACAATTTTATAAATTGTGAACATTAAGAGTACAACCACCGTACAGATAACGCCTTGCTATTTGTACGGTGGTACAACTGTATCGACAAAGGTAAACACACATGTGTGTTGACCAATTGAATTGAATTTGTACGTTTAGGGGAAAAACATGCTGCCACCGCTAATTTGAAGTCGACTTCATTCAAACCTCATATTTGGAGCTGGTTTTAGGATTACTTTATGCTCTCATAAACGAATTTCCTTTGTGCGGCCTCTAGGATATTTTTTGCTCTTGTACGTTTAAGAAAAGAACTTGCTGCCAACGCTATCGAGTAAATCGACACCTAAAAAGGTGGTGAGGAAAACAATATTATTTTACTCGACGCGACTTAACATTCGTGCCAACTGAAATCGCAAGAATGTGTAAAATCGACTGATTCGATATCGAATTTGAAATAGGAATCCGCATGCACGTTTTTTGGTTTTTTCTGACGAAACCTACTGCAACGATGGTTCTTCCGGTCTTACAGAACCCTATTGTTTTTGTTTAGGTTTCGATTTCGTTTTTTACGATTTTTTTTCGTTTGAAAATGGGTATTTTGGGGGGTTTAAATCTCAAAGTGGGTAAGTCCTATCGAAATTTTCCAAGAGGCGATTTTTATAGTAAATATCTAGGAGAACAAAAACCTAAATGCATTTCTATCGGAAAAATGGCGAGAAAATAGAAATTTTTCGAATAAGTCATAAAAAAATTATTTTTTTAGTAACTTTTTCTTTTTTATAAAAAAAAGTAAGCATCTGGTCAGAAAACCAATTACGGTATCGGAAATTACTTAAAAAGCTAGAGAAAATGGACTATTTAGGAAGGGTGGATTATATACAGGGGGTGCACTAACGAGGTGAAGTTTGCACCAAAGTTCCCAAGAATGGGTACATTTTTTAACATTATCCTATATTACAAGGAAACTAATATATCTAAGCCCGTAGGGTATTTTTTACAAAACAAGATATTTTTAGGTAGACCCTGAGCAAACTTCGAGTTTATAACTTCAATGGTTAAATTACCACAATTTTTTAAAGTTGATAATTTAAATTCCAACTTTAACCTCATTTTGCCGCTTACTGCGAATAGTAATCTAAATTACCGCCGATGGAACATTTATTTGGTTACAAAAAAGCTCTATTAACATTTCCCTCTAACTACTCAGCAAGTGGGTGAAAATTCGATTTAAAAAAATGCATATATCGGTCAAAAATTGATAGGTACCGATCCATATACGACGCGAAATTGGCCAAATATAATAATAAAATTTACAGAGATATTTGACATGTCAGTTGTGATAGATGTCACGGCCGAGTTTTGGTTTGTTTAAAGCAATTCTTTCTCTGATATTTTTTGTCGCTTCGATTTATGTTTGTACATTTACGCATTGAAGAGTCGTTTTCACGATTTGTATTTTAAACTTACGAGTTTAAGTGTACGTTAATTTCCATTGTGTTCAGAGAACTCTCTTGTGTGAAGAAAACTGTATTTTTCAACGATAATTTGCCTGAGTTATTGAGAAACCGAAGAAAATATAAACGCGGTTCAAGGCATCTGCCCAGGCAGTTTCTGTGAAGTGACCACCATCTCCGTTTTATAATGTAAGTGTTTGGTTATTAATTTTTTTTGTTTTGTAATTAGCAATATCCTAGTATCATATTTTACATATATTTGATAACGGCGTTCTATTTTAACAATATGATGATTATTTATTGTGTTTTGAACCGTTTTTATGTGATTAATAGGTGTAAATTTGAGTAAGTCCTTCCGAAGAAGTTATCGACTTTTGAACTTCTCAAACTGTATGAAAGCGTCCATATTCTCTAAGAGACCAAGTTTCAAATGACTAAACTAGAAATAAGACACAAAGTCTCGGTCTCAGTCAAAAAGAGTATAATGCGGTTGGTTACACGTGTTTCGCCTTTTCAGGCATCATTAGACCTACAATTAATATAACAATCAAAAACTATCACTATAAATATACAAAATTCAAACAGACCTTCGACATTAACTAAAATCACAAGAACAAATCAAAACAACTATAACGTCACATGTTAAAATGCACACTGAGATGAGGTTAAGAAACTAAGGTATTGACACGCGCAGATAAAAGTTGAATCAAATAAAAGACAAAAAAATATATAAATAAAAATTATAAAAAAAGGTTATTGATATACCCAGGAATTGAACCCGAGCCTCCGGCGTGACACACCGAGATACTGACCACCTCTCTACCAGCAGGTCCAATAAAAAGTTTATACATTATCTTCCGGCCGATTAATATTAGTGCCAAGATTATTAAAAATTAGTTGAGGTTCGAAATTGAAGACATCATTAACACAATGTAAAACTGGGCTTCTTTTAGCCCTTGTAATTTCCATCTTCTCTAACAAATCCAGTTTTTTACTCTTTGGACACTCGTGTAGTATCTTTACATTGTTTGGTATAGAAAAATGGTGTCCAGTTGTTAGCAAAAGCCGACTTTGTCTCAGTGATATCAGTGTTTTTATATAGACATATATATAAACATTTATAGGACATATAGATATAATTTCTATAATATCAACTTGATTTTACACCAATATAAATAATGTAAACATTGTAAATCTAAACAATCGCTTTCAGCCAAAAACAAAAAATAAAACCCATCAGTAGTATTTATTTAATTTCCACAAGTCACAACTGAAACATCATTGCTACTATAATGCAGTGAGTTGTTTTTATTTCCAAGGTGCGTGTACTAATTTCCTATTTTAACATTTTATTATAATAGTTTTTAGTGTGTCAATAGATGTTTTATAGTTTTGTATTTATTGTAGGCCAATAATATCCTTTTGAAAAAGCTCTCTATGAAGCGCGAAACGTTAAGGAAATAATTAATTCTTTTAAGAAAATAAACCAGTACCCAAGAATTTTTAACAAAAAAATATATATCTATATATATATATATATATATATATATATATATATATATATATATATATATATTTATCCGTATTTGACGAGTACTGTCACCGCCTGAAGACATTAATTAACACACTGCATATAATTCTATTAAAAGTTTTAATAGACTCTGATATATGATCGCCTACAACAACCCGTTGTACCTTATTTGAGAGAAAAGACAAAATCAGACTTGATGTGACATCTGTGGAATTGTATTATGTTTTTATTTTTTGTAGACCCTAGCTTTTAAATTTTAAATAGAAACCGCGACAAAGGTAAGTTGCTGGAGTGGCAAGTTTATTGGCTAGAGGCAATTTTTTTATAAATTTACATGAGTAGGTATACATAAATCAGTTTTTCAATATTGTAATACGTAGTTATAAATTACGAAGCAAATTTTTTAAATTTTTTTCATGAAATACGCCATTAAATCTATCTGTAAAAATCGTATTGCAAAAAATTTAACCCGATCAAAAGTTAAAGAGAAAAGACTTTTAACAGCTGCCAAAATATTTTTTAAAAGTTACGTCAATAAAAGTTACACGAAACTGTAAAAACCGTATTTAAAAATGTTAAGCCGTTCAGAAGTTACGGGAAAATAACAAATTTTCTGACAGAAGTCAAAATATTTATAAATTATGTGATGAAAATTACAGAGAACTGTACAAATGTATTTGAATATTTCAACTCGTTCAGGGTAAAAACATTTTTGTTTGGCAGATCTCAAATATTTTTATTAAAGGAATTAGTTTATTAAAACTAAAATGAAACTAGGAAAACCGTATTTAACATTTTAAGCCGTTCAGACGTTATGGAGATTTTTTTTCTGACAGATATCAAGATATTTTTTAAATGTTAATTGCGTCATTAAAATTTGCATGAAACTGTGCGTTTAAAAGTTTTAGGTTGTTCAGAAGTTACGGGGAAAAACAATTTCTTTGGACACAAGGAAAAATCATTTTTTAAAATAAATAATGCCATTAAAAGTTACATGGAACTGTATTTAAAAGTTTTAAGTCATTCAGATGTTACGGGGAAAAATGACTTGTTTGACAGATGCCAAATAATTTTTATATATTACTTCATTAAAAGTTCCGTGATACCGAATTAATTGAATGAAATCCTTATTTAAAAAGTTTAAGCTCTTCAGTAGTTAAGAAGAAAAAAACATTTTTTTTGACAGATGTCAAAATATTCTTTTCAAAAAATTACGTCAAAAAATTATATAGAATTGTGAAAACGGATTTAAAAATGTTATCATCAATCATAAGATCTTATCTATTACCGAAAACCCCAGATCGATACTTTGAACTTTTAAAGTTTCGGTGGATAAAATGGAGCTATGTACACTTCTGTTTTTATGTCAGGGAATTCCCCATAAAGCGATGGACCATGTTTTTTGAAGCATCATTTATATGAATTTATTAAACAAGCCAAAAGATGTTTTATTTTGCCGGAATTACAGAAAAATCTTTATGCGTACTGCAATTAATATATAAGACATGATACTATTCAGTGTTTCGGTCTCGTGACGTAAATGCCACTGAAGATGCTTCGTGCAATCGAAGATGAAACGTCGGAAAGTGCTTCCATTCTGACACGCTCTAATCCCAAAAACCATGATTTTTAATTGATTTTATACTGTACACATTTGTTTTTTTTAATCGACTTCAAAAAAGAAGGGGTTGTCAATTCGATGCTATATATTTTTTATGTATGTACATCAATTACTCTACTATGGTTGGACCAATTTGGATGCCATAAAAAGACATGTTAATATATAATTATATTACGTACTATATACAGTGGACCCAGTGGCTATTTATTAAACTTGACTTTTACAATGAAACTCGCATAAACAGAAAAGACAAAATAAACATTTAAAAAATAAACCGACTTCAAAAAAATGCATTAAAAAGTGAAAAATAATATTTTTATTTCATCTGGAGAGTCGGCGCTAAACTAATAAAGATAATAAGACATTATACTGGTGGTATTAGACATCAAAACACTCATAAATATATTTTTGCTGTTAGGTAATTAAGAATAAGTCGGTTTAATTTTTTTATAAAAAAATTATTTTCTTTATAATATACCTGTGTAAATAACGGTTTACTTGGCAAGCTGATCTCCAGAAATGCTGTTACTGTGAAAGAAATTTTGTCGATGCATGTTAAGTTTCATTGTCTGCCATCTATCGGCCACTGGCTGCAATGGATATTAAATCCGCGTAGCGAGACCTACATTGATTCATTACTAGGTCCTCATACTTCTGTATTTTCTATGACTCTCCTGAAAATCAATAATATACTTCGACGAGTAGCGGTTGTTGAATAAAATAGAAATTATGTAGAGTAATCAACCGTAACTGCGTTTTAAATGATTTTTTAATAAAAAGAGTTCTAAAACATTTTCTGAGGAACGTATTAGAAAATGCCTCTGGTGTGCACAAACATCAATAATTTTTAAATTAGGTACGTCATAAAGCGAAGCCTATATTGCTAGCACCTCATAAGGTTTCGCCATATATTACCACAGACAGATTATTCTCCGAATAAACGATCCAACAAATGGGAAGTAAAAGATCCTTTGCCTTACATATATTTAAATATATATATATATATATATATGTTGATTTTTACACAACAATACACAAGCCACAAACAACTATAGGTAAACTAATTGGAAACCCAAAAGATAAAATGAAACTGGAAAACCACGGAGTATACAGTATTCCGTGCCAGGACTGTGAAAAGTTGTACGTGGGGCAAACTAACAGGCGAATATCAGCAAGAGTGGAAGAGCATAAACTCAGCATCAGAAATAAACAAACAACCTCAGCTTTATTCCTACATCATCAGGAAACCGGTCATAAAATAAATTTCGATGGGTGTAGGAAGATTGCCAATATAGAACATTATAAGACCAGAATAATCCGAGAAGCCATAGAAATTGAAAAACCGGGTGATTTGAATAAAAGGGAAGAATCATTAAAACTACCAACAGTATGGAAGACAATAATCGACAAATCTCAAATCGCAAAAACTCAAGCATAATTAGCGCAACAACAACAGCACCATCCGGAAAACATAAATAACGACCAACGCCTTCGCAGATATAACCTTCGGCCCCGAGTGGGGGTATAAAAGGAAGCGTCGCAGTCACCAACACTTCAGTCTCTATTCGGACGCGAGAAAGAAAGCTTCGAAAACGCCAAATGTGATTTTGGCGAAACGTCAGCAAAACTGTTCTTTTCAGAACGACAGTAGACTAATTTACGAGGAGTGTCATCAAATTGCGGCTGCAGCTTCGCGGTTATACGTGAAATGCTTTCCCTTAAGAGCCCATCCCAGACCCCGCTGTTTTGTAAATCTTGTTCAGAGGGCAAGAGAAATTGGAGATTTAATTTAAACATCTTGGATGACATGTAGTAAAACCGAGACGACCTGACAGTATACAGAAAGAACACGAAATTTTAAATTTTATTGATGAAGAACCATCAAAAAGTACTCGGGATATAGCAAATGAGGTCGAATTATGTCAAACAAAATTATGAACAACACTGAGGGAAAATTAGTTGTATCCATTTCACGTTCAACATGTGCAAGCGCTACTACCTGAAGACCATCTTCGCAGAATCCAGTTTTGTCAACAGCTCCTACAAAAACCAAGCACCTGATCAAAAATTTACGCGAAAAATTCTTTCTGTAGGCGAGGCTTTATTTACTCGGAATGGGATCAACAATTACCGCAATACTCATCTTTGAGCTATTGATAATCTCCTTGGTATCCAAAGAACAAATTTTCAACGCAGATTTTCATGTACATGTATGGGCAAGCATTGTGAATAGAATACTCACTGGGCCCCATATCTTTAACGGACGAAAACTATCTTCACTTTTTGCAAAATCATCTGCCTAATCTCTTAGAAGAAGTACCATTATATCCATATACCATCTTATATCAGGCAAAACATGTAGCTTTTCCGAGAATTCTTAAATGCTACTTTCCCCAACAGATGGATTGGTCGAAATGTGCCAGTTGCGTAGCCACCTCGATCACCACACCTCACTCCATGTGATTTTTTGTATGGAGTTACATGAAGAGTTTAGTTTTTAAAACGCTGGTAAACACAAGGGAGGGAATGATTGGGCGCATAGAACAGGCTGGAGCAAAAATAAGAGGGAAACCGATTTTATTACTAAGCGTCGTCGCGGAACAGTGGTTCCGACGCGCACAGCACTGAGTAAGAGAAAATGTTACCAACATTCAATATATTATTTAACTTCGGCCCTGGATATTGTACCTTTCTTACTAACATAAATGTATTTCGCTAAACTCTGAGCTAATTAAAAAAAGTTATTTGTTGTTTCTTTTAGGAAGTTCTTACACAGTAAAAAAAATACCAACTCAGATATCCCTAATTGGACATATAAAACATCATATCGGATTTGCATGCATCAAAACGGTTTTTATTTTTTTACGCGAAAACAGTGCGTTATACGAAAAAAGGTTAAGAGACCAAATTTACTCCAAAGTAAACGAGCATTTTTAAAAATAATCATTTTAAGAAAAAGCAGAGACGTACTATTTTTTCTTCAAAAATAGTCATTCCAAATCCCATTTGGACGCCACTGGCAGAAATTCAACAAATTTTCTATGTCAAAAAATGTTATTTGATAGTAGAAAAGAGTATACCAAATTTCACACACACATATATATATATATATATATATATATATATATATATATATATATATATATATATATATATATATATATATATATATATATATATATATATATATATATATATATATATATATATATATATATATATATATATATATATATATATATATATATATATATATATATATATATATATATATATATATATATATATATATATATATATATATATATATATATATATATATATATATATATATATATATATATATATATATATATATATATATATATATATATATATATATATATATATATATATATATATATATATATATATATATATATATATATATATATATATATATATATATATATATATATATATATATATATATATATATATATATATATATATATATATATATATATATATATATATATATATATATATATATATATATATATATATATATATATATATATATATATATATATATATATATATATATATATATATATATATATATATATATATATATATATTATACAATGTGTATCAGCCAAATGGAATAAATTCGATAATAAATAAATGGGGGCGTGTTATATATATATATTATATATATATATATATAAAAACGCTTGGACCCGTCGATTGGTATTTTTAGTTGCTCATTTTCTCCAATAAAAACTTTTTATACAGGTGTGTCCTGTAACAGTGGTCAATGCCAACTTTCTTATTTCAAATGCAACACCCCGGATATTATTTAATTTTTGGATTCTTTAGGAGATTCTAAACATATTTTATGTTCAATGTCCTATACCTATCTTCAACTATTTCGGCAATATTAAGTGTTTTCAAATTTATTTTTATTTTATTTATTTCGAATTTATTATTATTCATGAAAGTGGCTCTGGTTACTGAACTATTTATTTGATAACAAAAAATTCACACTCAATACTTATTTACCATTTAGGTCTTCATATTAAGAATGTAAGCAAAAACCATTTTAGCGTTCCTTTTTATTGATATGGAACAAAAAGAGCCAGTTTTGTTTACTTTTAAGTTTTGTTTACTTTTGTGTAAAATGCCTGGTCTTTCTCTTTGCAAGACAGTAGTTGTCAGTGTCAGTGTCATAGTCAGCATTGCGATAGTTTTTTTCTACATTCTAATAACATGTCAACTTGGCAGTCAAATTCATTCGTTTTAAGGATAGGTAGTTAAAATCTCAACTAAGATTATTAAATACGAACAGAAATAACACAGCTAAATAATAAACGAACAGAACTTAAAAAAAAACAATAAACGAACACAATGAATTGAATGACACTTACCCTAACAGATGGATTGGACGTGGGGGACCAGTAAATTAGCCTGCAAGATCGTTAGACTTAACCCCCCCCCCCTGATTTTTTCTTGTGGGATTTTGTCAAAGAAAAAGTCATGGTGACTGTTCCAACTACAGCAGAAGACATGGGAGCAAGGATTACGAGTGCAGTTCGTGAAATCACCCCAGATATGTTATTCATACTGCGGAATTCTTTTCGAAAGAGAGTTGATAATTGTTTAGAACAAAATGGCCGTCATTTTGAACATTGATAAAATAAAAATCATGTACCTAATATCAATTTTTTCTTCTGTTGATTTTCTTTTTAATTTTGTTGAATTTAGCGTAATGACATTGACATTGACATTAAATTATTCAATGATTATAACGTAGTTTTTTCTGGAGATTAGGAATCTGGAAAAAAAACTGCACCTTTCCATTTAACATTTAAAAGTTAGCCCCCACCCCCCTAAACAGTGGAAAGCGTTAAAACATTACTTACTCCGTCAAAAAATCCCCCAATGACCCATGCATCCCTAGAAATTTCAATTATTTTCAGTCAGCCGTTTTCAATATCGCTTTGTAACACTTTAAAAGGACTACCCTATACATATATATATATATATATATATATATATACACTTATATATATACTTGTATATATTATCATATGTATATATATATATATATTTGCCAATTTGCCATTTTTTCCTACTTGTAAAACCAACAGGCCGACGGCCAGGGTTCTTATTACCTCTTCCCTGTCATAGCCACTGTTGATTGGAAACATCAAACAGGCAGCAGTTTCATTTGGATTGTTGTATGTCTTTGTCCTTTATAGGGGTTAAATTTACATTACGAAACAGGTTATTTGCCAAAAAATATGAAAGTAATTTGAGGACATGTACTTAAAGATTTTCATTTAACTTTGTTTCTTCGATGGAAACTAGTCGATTTCGAAAGGCATTAAATGGGGCCCTAGCGACCGAAACGTGGAGATAACTGGTCCCTATAGAGCAACTACGGATTGGCCGTAATGCATTGAATTAGAGAATAATAGAACAATAGTGAATAGGAAGTTTCCAGTAACACAGAGGACAGGGTAAAGATTCCGTTAAACCGGCAAAATCAAATTAAACTGTCAACATGTTTCAGCAGAATGAACCCAAATATTTGAATAAGAACATCAATAGCATTGTTAATTCACTACCTTTGTTAATGGAACGATGTAATAAATCGACTTGGATAATATTCCAGCAACAAAAGTTAAATAATGTGTCATCCATAATTTGCTCGAACTGGATAACGTTAATAACGAAATCTTATATTAAAGTAAGTGATCTGCTTTTGCTATAGAATACCATCCTCTGTATGAAATAAGTAGGTAGTAGTGAATATAAAAGCGATAAAAATTCACACATTTTGTTAATAGTTTTTTATTAATTATAATAGGATAATCAAACATATAAAAAACAAATTAATAAAAACAGGTAGAAAAATCAAATGAAAATTAATGAGAGACTTGAGTGTAAAGCTGAGAAACAAGATGATCAATATTAGGGTGAATATCACTAGTACATATATAGGCGCAAAGTGTTTTCTAAATTAACATTTATAAGCAGAGTAGAATGCTTAGTTTTATTAATTTTCATGATTGAAAAAAGCAGCTCACATTTATATGTGCTTCCGAATGTACAGATTATTTTTCGTGCGAAAACCCTCAGCTGTAGATATTTTTCTTCGGAAAGGTATGTTGTGTAAAGTTCGCTTAGTTCCACATCATCAAATTTAGACTTCAAATATGAGTCTTCTTGAAGCTCGGACCATCTTCCACATTACATTTACAAGGATTTGCAAAAATATTGAAAGTGCTATCTATATACATAAAATCAGAAAACTGATCAGTGAATTGATCTGACAGTAGTTTCAGTTCTTCAGCATAGCGACCGTATTTAATGTTTTCGTGACTGGATAATGTTAAAAAATGAAAACAGTTTTTACTTCCCATTTGTGTTTCCCACAAGCGATTTTTGTTTTGAAAAGCTTTAAGATGATTGTACAGCTGATTTACTAATTGCCCTTTTTTTTTAAGTTCAGGTTGTTTAAGTGTCCTGTGATGTCTACTAGGAATACCGAATCACCAAGCCAAGTTGAATCAAAAATTTGCAGCAGTTTTCCCTTTCATTTCCATAAATTCAGCTATTTATTTTCTAAGGTCATAAAAATGATCACATCGTCGTATTCTGAAGAGAGTTCATCCAAAAATGCTTGAAACTGGCGATGGTTAAGACCGCGGGATCTAATGAAAGTGATGGTACTTACTACCACATCACATAAACCAGGCAATCTATCAGTCAATGTTTTTTTGATATCACTAGCCATCATATCTATACGTCGAACAACAGTACGTCGCGATAAGCTCACTTTCTCAAAAACTCTTTCTTCTTTTCTGGGCACAAAAGTTCTGCAACATCTACTAGGCACTCTTTAACAAACTCTCCCTCAGAAAATGAAAACAACAATGTCTAGATTTGATCTTTGTGAATAGAACATTTCTTGCTGTTTCTCTACATCGGTAATGAGTTTTTAAATTTTAACCTTTCTTTACTGGCCCGTAAGTAAATTATATTGAGGGAAATGCTTGCTGGAGGCATGCCGCTTCATATTGTATTCTTTTAGAAATTGTTTCATTGCACAACAAACACATAGGTTTACCACTGTGCATGATAAAAAAGTATTCATCAGTTCATTTGTTTTGGAATTGTCGACAGTCTGTGTCCACTTTCCGCTTTTTTAAACCAGACAGACATCTTGATAGATTTTTTTTTGCTGAGCTGAATTTACTTGAAAATTTTTTTTATATGCGATTTATCGCGATCGTACGCGAATATGCGATGTGAGCGCTCAGAGCCGAATGTTATTCATAAAGCCTAGCTCGGAGCGTTTCAAAGTAGTTGGGCGACGTTCCGAATGTTTATCTGTTTGCCTTTATTTACCGATTTTAGTCGTTATGTTTAGAAGAATACAATTTTAGATTGGTTGACAGTAATTACAAATAAACTATGTGTCATAAATCTTTAATTTTTTTGCGCGTTATTAGAAATTTATGAATTTCTCGCGGGCCGGATTGGAGCTGGTGGAGTATTAGAATCGCTAACACTGCTTATACAGATAGGGGTATCAAATGGACAACCTAGGCTTGGTCATTTAAGTTTAAATGTGATAAACAAATCTGACACATGTTGAGATTAAATAGAAGACTTAGTTATTGTCTGCTAAACATGATGGGTAAATAAATCTAACATAGTTTAACTAATAAAAATGGTAAATTTTGATTTAGTAGTTTAAGATAAAAAAATATGTAGCTCGTAGGAAAAATCGAAATATTGTTGTAATTTAACGACAAAAGGATTGTGGCACATTATTAGAAACGTAATTTAACGTGAAATTAAACGGATAAATAAAATATATAAGGTCCCATTTAAATTTTGGCAGAAAGTTTACATTAAAACTAGACATTTTTTTTTTCGAAAAGGCCTAATATTTTGAAAAAACACAATATTATGCTTTCATGCTTTTTCTAAACTAAAAAGTTTCATTTTAATCGGCCCACCTCAGAAGTTTGACACTGTCTTTTTTTATATGTTATATGGTGAATATAACGGTTTTCAGAAAACTGGTTTTAGTGCCGCCATTTTGGAAGAAAAACGTAACATCATTGAAAAGGGAATTTTACACAGAATACGAATATGAAAAAAAATATACAGGGTTCCATCTAATATATCAAGGTTTAGGTCACTTCCGGTTAAACCGGAAGTGATGTATAATGCAATTATGTGTCAAAATATGCATCTTAATAAGTTACTAAACTAAAAGTTTCAAAGCGATATCTGAAAAGGTAAAAAAATTAGAGTGTGTACCCTATGTTCTGTGTCACCCGGTATAAGTATAGTATAGTATATATATATATATATATATATATATATATATATATATATAATAATGTTCCAAAATCAAAGTTTGCTTTAATAGCCAGTCATTTTATTGATAAAAGGATAAAACGTTTCGGTCTGAATGTGACCTTCATCAGTTATCTAAAAAGTTATATTAATTGAAAAATAGGTACAAATCAGTTCATTTTGATTTTTTTTTATAGATTGAATATAGAGATAGAATTTATACATTAATTTTTTAAACTATATTATTATATAACAACGAACGAACATAGATCTAAAATTAAAATAAAATAGAATAAAAATGATTTCTTCTCGACTCACCATAGTTATTTCCTAATGCTAACATCCGTTAATGGTACAAACACTCATTATTCAGAATTAAAATATGCGTTATACCTCAAACTTAAAATATTATATACATTTAGGACGGTACTGCAAATACTGATTTGGGCTACGATTTTATCTGTGGTATTTTATAGGTGTTATTGTTTTTTTCCGTTTAATTTGGCAGTGGGATGCCTGAAACAGACGTATGTTTTTAAACAAAATTTTGTCCCTCTTTGTTCTTATTTACATTTTAGTGTAATAATAAATTAATTTAGAAGGTTATAATAAATTTGAATTAGGTTTTCAATATCAGGCCTATTGTTGATGGCATTCGGAGATTTTTTAATAAAAATCATCTATAAAAATTCTCGCTTTTTTTGGTTTTGTTCAGACCTCAAAATTTTTGTTTCTGAAAAGTTAAATTTATGTGCAGTAACTTCTTCATGGTTTGTTAAGGCAGTTTTGTTTCTTTTATCATAACGATGGCCATTTAGTCAATTTTGTAGGTATTGGCCAATATATACTTTTTGGCAGTTATGACATGGTATTTGATAGATTACGTGCGTTTTTTTATTTTTTGGTGTTTTAGATTTAAGTGAACTAAAATTATTTTGAAGTAAATTATATCCCTTGTGACATACAGGTATCTCGTGTTTTTTGAAAAGGGTTTGCATACTCTCAGATAAACCATGTATATATGGTAGCGATAAGTAGTTTTTCTCCTTATTTTTGCTGGTTACCTGAGACGGGAGATTTTGATTGTTGAATTTCTGCTGTCGTGATTTAAAAATAGAATTAATGAGTTTTTTGGGATAATTACTTTTAATTAAAATATTTTTTGCTTTTTTGGTTGCTTTATTTTGATATTGTGAGTCACTTAATTTTATATTTTTATTCCCAAGAAAACATATTTGAAGAATATAGTTAATGGTTCAAGAAAGTACATTTTCCTTTTACTATATATATATATATATATATATATATATATATATATATATATATATATATATATATATATATATATATATATATATAACTATACTATACTAAAATATCAAATTGTGGTATATTTGACTTAAATTTTGTATGTCTTGTTTGTCATGTACTGTGTTTTTTTCTTTTTTTATATGAATCATTTCATTGATTATTATTCTCTGATACAGGTTATCTTCATTAATGATTTTGGTTTCAGAAAAATTAAATTCTTGCTTTGTGCTTGTTTCATGTTTGTGTAATGCAGTGGATGCATTCTTTGCATACCTATGCTCTTTTATTCTATTTTCTAAGAGTGGGGTTGTCATACCAATATATTTCATAGGGCAGTTTAAACAAGGCATTTTATATACGAGATTGGATTTTTTATTTTTAGGAATTTTAGTTTTTAATTTTGTAAAAAGAGAGCCTATCAGGTTCTGGGCTTTATGACACAATTATGTTATATTTTCCCAAGACATGTTTTGATTTTTCAGAATTGAGATGTGTATGGCATTTTCGTTGTGATTGTTATAATATATGTAAGTCCTTTGTTTGATAATTTTTTTATCAGTTTTTTTGGGAAATGATTTGCATTCAAGGTCTCTTTAACTTTATTAAGGGCTTCAGGACGGTATTCTGGTGACGTTAAAGACATGACATGGTCAACTAGACGAATTTTTCTGAAACCAAAATCATTGATGAAGATAACCTGTATCAGAAATTAATTATCAAAGAAATGATTCATATAAAAAAAGAAAAAAATGCAGTAAATCACAAACAAGGCATAAAAAATTTAAGTCAAATATACTACAATTTGATATTTTAGTATAGTTTTAACTTCGTCTAAGCCGTTATTTTTAAAATGTAGTATATCATTGTGAATGTGTGAATGAAGGTATGTAACCTTATTTTTTAATTTTGTAATCATTTTTTTGTAAATAGTATAACATTTTAGATGTATATATATATATATATATATATATATATATATATATATATATATATATATATATATATATATATATATATATATATATATATAATGTGAAAACTGTGATAGATACGAGAATAATGCAAAATACGAAAGAGCTAAAGAAATGAACAAACAGTTTAAATTTTATATCAGAATTCATACAGGGTGCTGCAAAAAAAAGTTCCGCAAGATAAACTTGTAGATGGTGCAAAAAAATGTAACACCCTGTATACTACCATCCATAATTTTAATATTTTATCGTAGAGGTTCTTAAAAATAATACGTGTTCTAAATTTGAACTAATGTCTAAGAAGGAACTGTAAAAAATCGCAAAAAACGAGAAAAAAATTGAAACTTTGACACCCTGTATAACGGAAATGGTGCGTTTTTGACCATGTATATATTGGCATTTTTTTCCTATTTTGCCGAGTACTATCACCCCCTGAAATATGTCCACGACATTAATTAACACCCTATATATATATATATATATATATATATATATATATATATATATATATATATATATATATATATATATATATATATATATATATATATATATATATATATATATATATATAATATATGCGACACTGATTGGCCCATTTCAATTTTACAAGAAAATTTGGAAAACTCACTTATCGTACTTCCAATTGCGTTAAAAATGTTGCAAAACTAGTAAAACATACGTACATGACATATCCTCACGCGTATCCAACCACTTTGTCAAATCATATAATCTTTTCTCAAATCAAGGGTATCTATGATTTGACAAACTGACTGGATACGAGTGAAGATATGTCATGTTTTTACTACTTTTGCAACACTTTAATGCAAAATGAAAATATACATTTCGAAGCACAATAACCGAATTTTCAAAAATTTCGGCCGGTCCGTGTAGCATTCCGACCCGCTGGAAGTTAGCGCAGTAAAACATTCAAATTGCAATAACTTAAAAACTAATTATCCCACGGCGCCTGTCTTGTGACGGCGTAAAGCTCATGTCATTGACTACGATTTCCCGGAAAGTCTATGCTACAACTTAAAAAATGACCGACAAATGAATTTTTGAAAAAATGGCAAATTTTCCGGTTTTTCAGGGTTTTCTTCAAAACGAATCATCCGATCGTTTATAGCTCAATTTGTTGGTGTTTCAATTCTTTACAATTAGCTTCTGTATAGCACTGCATATGCTTAAATCGTTTTCATTTTCTAAGCACAAAACGAAAAAAATAACGCCATTTTTTGAACTAAATTGTTTATAACAAATTACTAAATAATAGTTACGAGTAGAAAAAACATCGGCATGAACCAACAGAATGTGTTTTAAGTGATGGCTCAGTTAATTTTCAGTTAGTATTTTTGCCACAAAATCAACACATTTCTGCTCTATTGCATGGCCTATAAAGGGTTTTGCCGCATTAACTCGAATAAAACTCCAAAAAGATAGCTCGTATGCAAAAATTCTAATAGTAATAATTTTAGTAAAGAAGCCAAGCTATAAATATTTTTAATAAAAATAAGCAACATACCGAGTGGTAAAAAATTATGACCATAAATGCAAGGCACCCCTATTCTACGCCTCTGAAGTGACCCATATGGTTGTTTTGTTGGGTTAATGAGTCTTTATGTAGTGATAACATGTTCTAAAATTGAAATTGATATCTTGCTCCTAACAGATCTTAAATAATAAAATGTCTTTTTTATCACACATGTTTAATACCCTGTATACTCTAAACGGTGAGGCTTAGAGAAAAATTATATAAAACTTTTTTTTCATATTCCGTCAAGTTCTACATGCCTGTAAATTTTCGGTACTTGTAAAACATTTTTACTTCCCTCGTAAAAGGGAAGTGTTGTAATCGAGAAAAAATCCAGATTTTTTCGGATCTTTACGTTCCAAGTTCCCTAGGTGCCGAAAAACATGTTTTCTCGATTCCGTCAGTCTGTCTGTCTGTTCGCGTTATAGTTAAAAAAACTATTTTCTCAATTCCTTCGATCTGTCTGTCAGTTCGCGGTGAAGCTAAAAAATTACTTAACGAATTGACTTGAAATTTTGGTCAAAAATTAAGGATCATATCAATCAATCAGTATGGCGGAACAAGCTGCTAATTCAATTTTTATATGGTCAATCGCGTTAGATTTTTGTCCTCCTTCCCTTAAAAAAATAAATGTATGGACCTGTACAAGTATCCAGAGCAGTTCTCAAAAGTCGGCGCCTGAGCCCTTAATGGCAGACGGGAGAAAATTGTTTCAAACATAAATATCACGAGGCGTCTTTCAGAAATGTTTTGAAATCGCCATTTTGTCCAGAAACATTCATAAGCGGAAAAGTCATACATGTTATAAAATATTTTAACCCTGGAATTTCGCAATATGTTTACCGTTTTTTTGTGCAGAATTTAAGCAGTTAAATTACTCAACAACAAAATATTTCACATTACTCAATGAAGTTGGTTTTCAGCTCAAATAAAAAGTGTAAAGTTGCATTTGAACCTTAAAAATATTCTCAGGAGTTAAAAGAGGTGGAAAAATTTTGAAAACTGCAGAAAACGGGTATGGTCGATATAAATATGTTCAAACTTAAAAAAAGTTAATAATACGTCTGTTTCATCACTAAGTTGAACCCTCATAGTTTCAGATGTGCCGAGGATGTTATAAGATTAATTCAAATCTGAAAAAATTTAACATTTAATGTATATATATATATATATATATATATATATATATATATATATATATATATATATATATATATATATATATATATATATATATATATATATATATATATATATATATATATATATATATATATATATATATATATATATATATATATATATATATATATATATATATATATATATATATATATATATATATATATATATATATATATATATATATATATATATATATATATATAGATATTTACATATATATAGAATTAATATAACATCCTCGGCACATCTGAAACTATGAGGGTTCAACTTAGTGATGAAACAGACGTATTATTAACTTTTTTTAAGTTTGAACATATTTATATCGACCATATCCGTTTTCTGCAGTTTTCAAAATTTTTCCACCTCTTTTAACTCCTGAGAATATTTTTAAGGTTCAAATGCAACTTTACACTTTTTATTTGAGCTGAAAACCAACTTCATTGAGTAATGTAAAATATTTTGTTGTTGAAGTTAGTAAATTAAAGCCAATTTTTCAGGATAATTCCAGATACGTCTCTATGAATACTTCTGCTATACACTAATTCGTTTTACGCCATTTTAAACATTTACATGAGTAATTTAACTGCTTAAATTCTGCACAAAAAAACGGTAAAAATATTGCGAATTTCCAGGGTTAAAATATTTTATAACATGTATGACTTTTCCGCTTATGAATGTTTCTGGACAAAATGGCGATTTGAAATCATTTCTGAAAGACGCCTCGTGATATTTATGTTTGAAACAATTTTCTCCCGTCTGCCATTAAGGGCTCAGGCGCCGACTTTTGAGAACTGCTTTGGATACTTGTACAGGTCCATACATTTATTTTTTTAAGGGTAGGAGGACAAAAATCTAACGCGATTGACCATATAAAAATTGAATTAGCAGCTTGTTCTGCCATACTGATTGATTGATATGATCCTTAATTTTTGACCAAAATTTCAAGTCAATTCGTTAAGTAATTTTTTAGCTTCACCGCGAACTGACAGACAGATCGAAGGAATTGAGAAAATAGTTTTAACTATAACTCGAACAGACAGACAGACTGACGGAATCGAGAAAACATGTTTTTCGGCACCTAGGGAACTTGGAACGTAAAGATCCGAAAAAATCTGGGAGGGAGATTTTTTCTCGATTACAACACTTCCCTTTTACGAGGGAAGTAAAAATGTTTTACAAGTACCGAAAATTTACAGGCATGTAAAACTGGACGGACGGAATATGAAAAAAAAGTTTTATATAATTTTTCTCTAAGCCTCACCGTTTAGAGTATACAGGGTATTAAACATGTGTGATAAAAAAGACATTTTATTATTTAAGATCTGTTAGGAGCAAGATATCAATTTCAATTTTGGAACATGTTATCACTACATAAAGACTCATTAACCCAACAAAACAACCATACGGGTCACTTCAGAGGCGTAGAATAGGGGTGTATTTATGGTCATTTTTACCACTCGGTATGTTGCTTATTTTTATTAAAAATATTTATAGCTTGGCTTCTTTACTAAAAATTATTACTCTTAGAATTTTTGCATACGAGCTATCTTGCGGCAAAACCCTTTATAGGCCATGCAATAGAGCAGAAATCTGTTGATTTTGTGGCAAAAATACTACCTGAAAATTAACTGAGCCATCACTTAAAACACATTCTGTTGGTTCATGCCGATGTTTTTTCTACTCGTAACTATTATTTAGTAATTTGTTATAAACAATTTAGTTCAAAAAATGGCGTTATTTTTTTCGTTTTGTGCTTAGAAAATGAAAACGATTTAAGCAATTGCAGTGCTATACAGAAGCTAATTGTAAAGAATTGAAATACCAACAAATTGAGCTATAAACGATCGGATGATTCGTTTTGAAGAAAACCCTGAAAAACCGGAAAATTTGCCATTTTTTCAAAAATTCATTTGTCGGTCATTTTTTAAGTTGTAGCATAGACTTTCCGGGAAATCGAAGTCAATGACATGAGCTTTACGCCGTCACAAGACAGGCGCCGTGGGATAATTAGTTTTAAAGTTATTGCAATTTGAATGTTTTACTGCGCTAACTTCCAGCGGGTCTGAATGCGACACGGACCGGCCGAAATTTTTGAAAATTCGGTTATTGTGATTCGAAATGTATATTTTCATTTTGCATTAAAGTGTTGCAAAAGTAGTAAAAACATGACATATCTTCACTCGTATCCAGTCAGTCTGTCAAATCATAGATACCCTTGATTTGAGAAAAGATTATATGATTTGACAAAGTGGTTGGATACGCGTGAGGATATGTCATGTACGTATGTTTTACTAGTTTTGCAACATTTTAACGCAAAATGAGAATACATGCTTGGAAGTACGATAAGTGAGTTTTCGAAATTTTCTTGTAAAATTGAAATGGGCCAATCCGTGTCTCATATATATATATATATATATATATATATATATATATATATATATATATATATATATATATATATACAGGGTGATTACTCGGCAAAATAGGAAAAAAATGCCAATATATACGTGCACCATTTTCGTTATACAGGGTGTCAAAGTTTCAATATATATATATATATATATATATATATATATATATATATATATATATATATATATATATATATAAACTCTTTGTTCATTTGTTTAGCTCTTTCGTAATTATTCTCGTATCTATCACAGTTTTCACATTATATGTATATATATATATATATATATATATATATATATATATATATATATATATATATATATATATATATATATATATATATATATATATATATATATATATATATATATATATATATATATATATATATATATATATATATATATATATCATATAAAAAAAGAAAAAAATGCAGTACATGACAAACAAGACATACAAAACTTAAGTCAAATATACCACAATTTGATATTTTAGTATAGTTTTAACTTCGTCTAAGCCGTTATTTTTAAAATGTAGTATATCATTGTGAATGTCTGATTCTACTCTAAGGTGTAAATTAAAAAATAGCAAAAAATTATCTTTAAATTCCTCAAAAAAACGAACTACGCTAACACTTTTTTACCTAAAACTGTGCCATGAGTTGCCTGGCAAACCACTAACTTGCTACCTATCAATCAAATATAAATAAATAATCAACACGCATTTTTCGAGGTATGTAACCTTATTTTATTAATTTTGTAATATTTTTTTTTGTAAATAGTATAAAATTTTAAATTAGCTTTAGAAAAATTGTAGGCGTCTTTTTATAATTATACTACCAAATGTTTTTTAAATTAATTGTAGATAAGAAAGGAAAGCCTTACATACCAAAAAAAAAGGGATGAGCAATTTTTGAGTTTTTATAGACACATAGTAGTTGCACAAATACTTTCATCTTATCGGAACTCATCAATGCGCCGATCGCAAGAGAGAAACATTAAATAGTAGATATTACGTATCGAAACATTCCGTAGACAGACTAGTCCACATGTTGAGGTATGTAATTTTATTAAATATTTGCTTCAATTAATTTAAAGTTAAAATAAATTTGCGAAAAACCCAAAACAGATTTTTGTTTGTCAATCTAAACGCAACAAATAATCTGAACACATCTAAAAATGATATTTTCTGATCACTTCAAGCAATTTAAACCTGTTTTTGTTTTTAAGGTACATCATTAGACTTTATTATTAGCCACAATGTTTGACATAAAACACAATTAACGTTAATATACAGGGTGATTCAAACACACGTGTTATTTACCTAAAATTTAACTACGTATTTCTGAGTTAAACAGCAAATCCCAAAATTATTCTTATCATATCAAATGATAGCCCAATGTAGTTAAGTTTTGAGTAAAAAACGCGTGTGCTTGAATCACCCTGTATATTGAGGTTAATTGTGTTTTATGTCAAACATCCTACCCAAGAATAAAGTCTTAGAATGTACCTTTAAAACAAAAAAAAGTTTTTTTAAATCGCTTGTAGGACTCAGAAAATATCATATTACAAATATTACTAAAATTTAAAATTTTGTCCGAGTCTTTTGTAATGTCCATGTGTATATGTACAATATACCTTTCGCTGTTCCGTTTGACGAGAGTTTATTTTACTAAGTTTTTTACTATTACGTTATTTCTATTGTCATTTTCGTTCTTACATAAACCTCGTAGAAGTTCCTTATTCTCCGTAATCACGTCCCAATATCCCTATGACCTAAAAATGTTACCTTACGATAATAACATCGGTCCCCTGGAAATCATGTATATAAAATGGGCGAAGGAGGATGGTTGCTGTCCCTTGAGGTGAGCTGTGGGAGGTGGCGCTTGCATATCATCTTAAAGTTTAATTGAGTCTTGCCTCTTGGGAACTAAACACCGAGATTGCTTGGGAATTCCCTGGCGAGCAGCTTCTGACTCTCTCGACACCAAATGGAATCGCAAAGCGTCTGCCTTGGCTCAATTTTCCCTTAGTTCGTCGCCCGATATCGGCGCAATCCATTTTTATCCCCCTCTAACACAGTGGATATATAATTAAAATAGAGGATTTGTTTCTTCGGAATATAGGTTATGGCCAGAGATATTTGGATTTTTAATATGATTTACAGGGTTTTCGTATATATTTATAATCCTGCCTTGTTACAAGATATAGGAAAGAAAATTTAATACAGATATTTTATTTAAGCAAGAGTGTCATTTTAAAATTATCAACGATTCAATTATATGTAAATGGGGGAGTCTGCCTTAAAAACGAGATTGAAAAAACCACGACATTCTGAGGACCCTTGTTTCAGCAGTCTCTGAAATATAAAGAAATACTTAAACTTGTGACTTAGAAATGGACATGTAAATATTATTTTCCTCGTAAAAGGAAAGTATTGTACTCGTAAAAAATTCACCCTCCGAGATTTTTTCAGATCTTTTCGTTTCAGGGTTCCTAAATGCCGAAAAACATGTTTTTTCAATTCCGTCTGTTTTTGTCTGTGTGTTCGCGGCATATCTAAAAAACTACTAACCCGATTGGCTTCAAATTTTGGTCAAAAAATGAGAGGCATACAAGAATGACCTGATAACATTTTGAAAAAATTCAATATGGCAAAACAGAACGGCGGCCTAGTGAAATCTTAAAAAAATTATTACTAAAAATTGCTTATCCGGTTTTTCTCAAATTGCACAAAAATCAAGTATTATGTAGGAAAAAAATTTTGGTACGAATACAAGATTGTGAAACAAAATAGTTAATTACAGCAATTACACATTTTTGGTAAAACTGAAAGTTTTCAATATTTTGCCAAACGTTTTTACTTCCCTCGTATTGTAATCGTGAAAAAAATCACTCTAAAAGATTTTTTCAGATCTTCATTTTTCAGGGTCCTTAGGTGACGAAAAACATGTTTTCTCAATTCCATCGGTCTGTCTGTCTGCTTGTTCGCGGCGTAGCACAATGTGTATGCTTATGTTATACAGGATGTCTCCAAAAATTGCGGTCAGTTATTGAAAGCAGAACTTCCGTTTTTTTACACAATTTTGCAGAAACTAAACTTCACTTGTACCACTGTGTATAAAATAATTGAAGGTGCATGGCAGTGAGAATGTTTGGAGAGGAATTATCAGAGACGGTAAAACATGAGATTTTTTTACAGGAGACTATGATTGATGTGAATTATTTAGAAAGGTATGCTTGAAGGTTGTTCTCCCTTTTGCAGACAAATTTGAAACGGTTTTCTTTTTGTTGATAACAACGCTCGGCCGACCAAAGCGAGCTTTGTCAAGAAGTTCTTAAGGGAGAATAACATTGAAGTAATGGAATAGCCTGCCAAGCCTCCGGATCTGAATCCAATTGAAGATGTCTTGAGTAGAATGAAATTGTTGCTAAGACAGTATGACGAAGAGAATTGACTAAATCTGGAAGATTTAGTGAATGTCAATAGGGACATATATTCAGCATCTAACCGCACTTAGTTGAGCAGGATCTTTAATGGTCAATGAGGGGTGGTCCAAATCATTATAATTTTTTCGTTTTCAGTTTATTGTTTTGTTTGGTAGAGTTGTGATTTTTATTTAAACCTAAATGTTTCTACTGTATAAAATGGAGTAATTGTCTACCGAAACTCATTCATTAAACGATACACACCCTGTATATTCAAGTAATATTCTGTCAATAAACAGTTTAGATATTTTGGCACCACTTAGACTTTGGTAATAAAATAACTAAGACCGATTTTCGATTAGCCAGAAGAACGCATGTTTTTAGTCACACGTTTTTGTTTTTAAAGATATTAAAGTAAAACAGAAATCCGCGAAAATAACAGTAAACAACCACCGCAAACTGAACGACACGTGGATGTAGTGTACTGCGCCTGCAATTCACCGAGAGCGTTGTATGGCGCTGGGCTCGACGTCATCACCTACGCGTTGTCATGGCAACATAGTAGGAAAATCGTAAACTAAACATAGCACCTCTAGCAAAGTCGAAGCGGTTTGCGCCACTGTTATAGTTGTTATAATAAAGTTCGATTGAAAGTTTTAAAAAGACATGCCGCCAACGGTGAAGTAAAATATTTATTAGAGATGTACAGTTTATTTTTTGCCAATTAGGTGAATAAATGAATGTAAAAACTTAAATTTTAAGAGATATATAATAAATATAGTTAGATGTTTGCTTGTTTATTTTTCCAGGTGAAGTAGCACTTCACCTACTTCACCTGAATAGCCGCCACTGGTGGTATAGGGATCAACTAGTAAAAACTTACTACTCGATTGACTTTAAATTTTTATCAAAAATTAAGGGTCATATGGGTATGAGCAGGTAATATTTTGGTAAAAATTCAAAATGGCGGCCTAGTGAAATGTTGAAAAAATTATTATGAAAAAACTGCTTATCCAACTTATTTCAAATTTTGCATAAACATCAAGTATTATGTTGGAATCAGCTGGTAATATTTTGGTACATTGGTATAATAAAATATATAAAAATTCAGCCTTAAAAGGCTACTCAATGGATTGATTTCAAATTGTGCCATAACTATTTGTGGTATAGGGCTCAACTAGTAAAACTGTGTTACTAATTCAAGATGGCGGAACAAAATTGCGGCCAAATAAAATGTTTGTGAAATGAGGAAATGAGGAAAATCACCCTCTCAGTATTTACATATCTTCACGTTTTAACGTCCCTAGATGCCAAAAACCATTTTTTATCAATTTCGTCGGTCCTTATATCCGTGTGTGTGTCAGTTTGCGACATAGCTTAAATACTACTTACCCGATTGACTTCAAATTTTGACCAAAAATTAAGGTTCATATGGGGATGCCTGATGATATTTTGGTGAAAATTCCGTATGGCGGAACAATGATAAACATTTTTGTTAGAACGGTGTATTATTTGGGGTTAGGATCCAGAAAAAACTTGCTAGATAACTATGCAAAATGATTTTTGTTTCATTTTGATATCTTTAAAAACAAAAAAGTTACAGTTCGTTAAAACGATATCAAAGATAAAAAAACCCCCGGTACCTTAATTAAACAAGGAAATTAAAAATAGCATGCAGCAGGTTCTGTTTGCAACACTACATCAATTTTTTTTAAATTGGATAATACATTTGGGGCGCTAGAATTTTTTTCTAAGCAAGCAAATATTCCAAATTCGTTTAAGTGATAAATATATCAGAAACGTAGCATCTGACAGCCATACTATTATATATTGTTAGAAATTCCTTTACAAGATCTACTAAAATATCTATAAATGTATTGACTATCTCATCTAAAATAAGAAAGTTGATACCTCGTCACAGCAATGTTAACGCCGTGTATAGACGAAAACAATATACTTTAAAAATTTACATTAAACCAAGAACTTTTGTATTTCTATATACAACTTCTGAGATAAGGTAGTACTTAATCCTACGTGGGACAGCCTGGACATTTGCTTACGTAAAATATTCAATATCAATTCTGTGAGAGAAAGAGCAAATTGTCAGCTTTTTAATACATATTCATATCTTTGACTCGTATTTTATTTGATTAGGGTGAAATTTTAATTAAAATAAAGTGGTAAAATGGACGCCAACAGCATTTTACACTTAAAATACGTTCAAATATTTTTACTTGAAGTGACGTGGTAAATTGGCCAATGAATCATTCATATTCAATTTTTTTTAGGAAAAAAAATTAGTGGGGAGTTATGAACTGAATTGTCTCGAATAGGACGCATATTTTATATTATATGTTTATATATTTAGGTTTAATCTGAACTTCTGAGGAATTTCCATGTTTGAAATAATTTTCTGTGGATTAATTCACCGCCGAACAACCTTTGTCTGCGGAAAAGCCTAAGAGGAAGAGAGGAATTGTTTGTTAATTTGGAATTTAGATATTTTCAAATTAGAAAATGCTGCTGCTGGTCAGAAAATTTATGAATAAGGCACTATAATAAAGGAACATTGCTTATTCTAGGCCAGGTATGGGCAACCTTTGCTTAGCTGAGAGCGTAATTTGGGGATTTAATCAGGTCGCGGGCCGTAGGTAAGAAATAAGTAAGTAGTAATGATAAAAATTCACACATTTTCAACTCTCAGCTGTAGATACTTTTTTTCGAAAAGGTATGTTCTGTAAAATTAGCTTAGCTTCACAACAGCAAATTTAGACTTCAAAGCTTCTTGACTTGACTTGAAGCTCGATCAACTCTATTTGTAGGTGAAGTGGAGCATCTTACACATTACACTTACAAGGATTTGCAAAAATAGTGAAACTGCTATCCATGTTCTTAAAATCGGAAAACCGATCAGTGAATTGCTCTGGCAGTAGTTTCAGTTCTTCAGCATAGCGACCGTATTCAATGTTTTCGTGACTGGATAATGTTAAAATATGAAAACAGTTTTTTACTTCTCATTTGTGTTTCCCAAAAGCGAATTTTGTTTTGAAAAGCTTTAAGATGACTGTACAGGGTGTCCGGATTTGGTTGCAAAAGCAGGGTATCTCGCTTATTTTTTGTGAAACTCATGAAGCCGTAAACAAAGTTTTCATAGCCTTCTTCGTTTATGAGATACAGGGCGAAATAGAAAATTTTGCATTTTGGAACCCCTCTCGTATCTCGGTTATCCTTTAACTTAACGCAAAGGGAAAAATTGCTGCTTATGCGTTTTTTACGCTAGCTCCAGTGGCGTAGTCATATTTTTCATTTGAGTTGTTATTTTTTAGATATGACCCAAAGTTGTGTTTTTTTAAATGGGACACCCTGTATATTTGTCCAGAACTTGATTTGTCCTTTTAAAAGCTTCTCAAAAATTTATAATAGTATGGGTCTATTTTAAAAAACAACAACAAAAATCCTAATTTTTATAATTATCATCCCAAATTTTGCAGTAGGCCATGCAAAACGATGCCGTTTTCTTTTGTTTTCTTGGAAGCAAATGGCATTTCCCAGTTTTGTACTCGTATATAAAATATAGCGCTAGTTTTTTGTATTTATTTATTGTGTAAAAATATATTTGTATTATTATGGATGACAACCAAACTTTCGAACATTATGAAAAGTACGATATGTTAGCTTGTTTTATATTAAGTAATGAAAATGTTGAAGCGGCTTCTGAGATGTATTTTAACAGGTAAATAGTTAATTTTTAGGTATGTTGATATACTATTGCTTAATTTTTATTTAGATATCCAGAAAGGAGGCAACTTAATATATCCACTTTTTATCGGATAAAAAAGAATTTACTTAATCACGGATCATTTATCAAACCTCGTACGAAAACATATAATAAAGAAAATCGGGAGGCTGAGAAAATTACGGTTTTGGCTAATGTAGAAGCTTACCCTACAAACTCTTGTAGGGCCAGTGAAAAGAGCATAGGGATTCCAAAAACTAGAGTTCAAGAAATTCTAAAAAAGCACAAATACCACCCATACAAATTTAGGCTCGTGCAGCACTTACAGCCAGGGGATGCAGAGCGTCGGGTAGTCTTCTGCAATTCGTTTCGAGAAAGATGCGATATGATTAGAGATTTTGAAAGGAAGGTTATATGGTCAGACGAAGCACATTTCAGTAATTCTGGTATACTCAATAGGCACAATACTAGATTCTGGTCCCAGGAAAATCAACACCAAATATTTCCCAGAAGACAGTAGGGCAGGTTTGGTCTAAATGTGTCCTGCTTCATATTAGGAACACATATAAAATTTTATATATTTGAGGGAAATCTAACAGCCAATCGCTATATAGAAATTTTAGAGTCAGCTATACCTGAATTACTTGACGATGTTCCTCTAGCGCAAATTAACGAAATTTATTTTCAACAGGACGGTGCTCCTGCACACAATTCTGGAATAACGAGATTATTTCTGGACAATAATTTTACCAATCAATGGATCGGAACAAATAGACCTATAAGATGGCCCCCTAGGTCCCCAGATTTGTCGATTTTAGATTTATTTCTATGGGGATACCTGGAAAATAGAATTTACAAAGACCACTATGATAATGTCCAAGATTTAGGAAATGCAATAAGAGAAAATTTTCGCTATTTACAAAATCATCCCGTTATTTTGCTTAATTCCCTAAAACGAATACGAAAATTGTGCGAAGCATGCATAGAACAAAATGGAAATCAGTTTAAACAATTCTTTTGATTTCCTTGGTTACTGTAGTTCTTATACGACAGTTGATTCTTGCTGAAAGGCTTGTTACATAATAATTTATTACTGTTTTGTTCTTGTGTTACATAAATCTAGGTAGGTGGTACTTTTTTGGTGCGAAATTATTAATACATATTTTGATAAATAGATTTAATTACATATTTATTTTGATTTATTGTTAGGATGTAGATATTGTTAACGACTTTAAATAAAAATCAGCATTGTTTTGCATGGCCTACTGCAAAATTTGGGATGATAATTATAAAAATTAGGATTTTTGTTGTTGTTTATTAAAATAGACCCATATAATTATATATTTTTGAAAAGCTTTTAAAAGGACAATATATATGGTGTCACGTTTAAAAAAACACAACTTTGGGTTTCGAATTTTGTTTTACATTACACAGGCCAACACACATTTTGGTGCCTGCGATTTTTTAACTGTTCCTGGGTAATTTTTGGATGCAGAATGTAAAAAAGTTCTCAGATTTTGTCTATCACATCCAGTTTTTTTTTAATTGTGTATATATTTTAAGTTATAACTGTTATAATATATAATATTACTTTTGCCAGTTAAAAAAACAAGGACACGTGGATTTAGGTATTTATTGCAAAAACTTAATTTACATAATTACATTAGTCACTAATCACATAAAATTTTTCTTATATATATGGAGTTTTCTAGGGCAGTCTCGCTGAAGGCTCCAGCAGTAGTCCGCTATCATGTCGCTATCCCATCGTCCTTGATAACGATCTTCCATAGTTTTAATCTCCTGATGGAATCTTTCCCCCTGTTCTTCACTACAATCACCTAAGTTTTCTGGAAAACGATCTAGGTGGCTGTGGAGGTAGTGAACTTTTATACTCATGTTACAGCCGAGAATATTAAAATTTGAAAGCACAGTTTCCACTAATTCTACGTAATTCTCTGCTTTATGATTGCCAAGAAAATTTTGTACTACTTGAACATATGAACACCAAGCGTTAGATTCAGTCTCGTCCATTGATGTGGTGAATTGTGGATCTTTAACAAGTTGCCTTATTTGAGGACCATCAAATATACCAGCTTTTAGTTTTTCCGTGCTAATGCCAGGAAATTTACGTGACAAATACCCAAAACAATATCCATCTCGATTTGCAATTGCTTCATTAGGCCTAGCTTGATATGCAAGGGCGGAAGTAAGATTTTTTCTCTTGAAACCAAAGGTTCGCTGACCACGTTTTGCTTTCCTTGAATCATGACATCTCATGAAGGCCAATTCAGGTCTCTTATAAGAGCGTTTAGTTCTTCTTGATTGAAACACTGCGGAGTTGCTAAATCTGCTTCAAATTCGCTGTTGTTTTCTGATTGAATTCTTTGAACTTCGTCAGACATTGATGTTCCTGTATCATCTTCTGTCAGTTCGGGTAGACTGCTGAATGATGGAACGGGTATTTCTTCCGAATGCGCTACAGGGCTTCTTGCAGAATCTAGATCAGGATATGTCCATTTGTGTCTATTGTTTCTATTTATGCCTTTAATATTCGCGGTTTTCTACAAACCATTGGCACACCAAACTTTAGGCACTTCCTCTTTCCAGTTGTCCACTGTCGCAAATGTTCAATACATGTTTTACATGTGAAATGTGGGGCCCAAGATTTATCTTGACCTCCTAAATGAACGCCAAAATAGGCAAGATAAGCTCTTTTTACAAAGTCAGAAATCGTTTTTCTGCTCTCTTTCAATGTGTATTCACCCCACACATAACAAAATAAATCGGGATGATTTAGACAGGTACGTCTGCTTGTGGATGGCATTGTTTCAGTTTAGTGTCTTGATACTACAAAACGACCAAAGAAGGTTTCTATAATTTTTTCTAGTTTGTTCCATGATAACGCTGTCTATAATTAACTGCTCCTTGCATCCTTTTTGCTTTTCCGTTAGAATGTTTTTGTGTGCTAGATGTTCTATTTTACTGGTAATTGTGGCTGTGATGATCTTATAGGTTTGGAAGCCACGTAATAGGTCGGTAATTTGACGGGTTCTTAGTGTCTGAGTTTTTGGGTTTAAGAAATGTTATTCCTTGGGTGAGAAAACTGGGGAGTGTGCTAGGTCTTAAAACAATTTCATTAATTTGGCGAGTGAGAGCTTTATGTGTGGAGGTAAACTGTTTGTACCAGAAGTTATGAACGTTATCTATTCCAGGACATCTCCAGTTATGCGTGTATTTGATTGTTTTTGCAACTTCTTGTGCTGTCATTGCAAAGTCCTTATTATTATTATTCGCTTATTTAATAAATAGCGCAAAATGAAAATATACTTTTTGTAGTATTGTACTTACGTGGGGATCTTCCGTTATAGTCAACATAACCCGAAATTAATTTTCCTCATTTGTTACAGTTTTTCCTCTATTTTATTTAATATAATGAACACTCCCTGTGTTATCAAACCTTTCCATTATCCTTTGGAAACATAGTTTTCGTGGTTGACACTCACGCTCGGGATATTTCGCTTTGTACAAGCGACTCTCTAGTAGGGGATTTTCAAAACATTCAGAACATAAATCAAACCGATTAATTCATTTTGGGAATAATAATTACTGTTCATTTTCGTTAGCAATTTTTCTTATGTCAGGAAAACAACAAGCAATACACAGAAAATAACAAGTAAATAAAGCAACATTCTCTGACAGTACTTTATTATTAAAATGTCATGGCCTACCGGAAAGCCTACAAAATTCTACGTTCAACGGCATGTTCAAAGTTAGGTAGTGCGATTTGAAAAAATCAAGTTATCCATGATTTTAGATACTCCAAATTCTATTAATGATTGCTCAGAACCAAGGAACCCAAATTCAAGGATATTCGAGTTAATTCATTTTTTCGAAAATTAATTTTTTTTAGAAAAAGTGAAATGTCAGGAAAACGGTCTATTACAGACCCCATGTATGTTACATAAAATCATACTAGAATTGACCAAGGTATTCAAATTAGCAATAAAAAATAGGGAGTTCCATTTAAAAAAACATAACTTTGATACGGCGCGGTTTTATGGAACACCCTGTATAAATAAAAATAATTTTGGACTCTGCAGCAAGTTGATCCGCATACATTTTATTAAAAACATTTTTTTCTAAGCCCAATATTTTCAGAGATATCGGCCGTGCATATACTAATGGCCCACCCTATATATGATTACAGTAAACAGCTTGTAATTTAGACAACTCTTTAACCCTATGAACAAACTTATCTTTCCTCACTGAAGATATGGCAATTTTTAGTGGTCCTTGCCTATTTCCTAATTTCGATTTTTAAACCGTATTTTTAAATCGTAAGCATATACAGTGTGTCTACTTAAGTTCTCTACATATGGGAAACTTTTTTATTAGTAGTTTTACGGAAAAAAGTTATTCTTTATAAAAAGTTCTGTTTTCTGCCAAAATAATATTAAAATATTCAAACTTGAGATTGCGTATACAGGGTGGTCAAAAATTCCAAAGAATCGAAATTGACTCAAGAGAAAAGTACCTTTAATTTTTATTTTATAGCAAAATGTAATACAAAATCTTACTTAGAATAAAAAAACATATCTAGCACTACATTCGTTGCTTCCTATCTGCAATCACTTCTTAAGAAATGGAAAACTTTATCTTCTTACTGGCAAGTCCAGTTTCTTACTTTTGTTCCTACCTACATACCAGCAAAATTTCCTTATTTGTCGATTGTTGATAATGGCATTGTCCCTGCCATTGTCAACCACAATATTGTATTACTTTATTGAAACATCAGTTTGAATATTATAGTAAAAAGGAATGCCGCTGAAATTAAGTAACTAAGATAAAATTGAAATAATTTTAATTGTCGGAGAAAATTATAAAACATTTCGAAAAGCTGCAGACATTTTTAACAACAGACACCCCGATAAAATTATACATTTCACAACAATGGGGAATATTCTAACTAAATTTAAGACTTTTGGAAATGTAGAAAATAACTTCACTGATTTTAATTCTAATAAACATTACATGTAAATAACTTAATTAACAATAAAAACTAACTGTTCCGTCACTGCACATTTGCCTCAACATATCCACCATCTCTTTCCATACAGGTAACCGTTCTTACAGAAAATTCTCTTAAAACGTGTCTAATAATGGCAGGCGTTATGGCCTGTATCTCTTCCCTAACTACCCTCTCCAAATGATCAAAATTCTGAAATGACCTCTTTAGATACATTTTCTATTTTAAGTAGCCCCAAAAGAAATAATCAAGAGGGTTCAAGTCCAGAGATCTAGCTGGCCAGAAAATATCAGAATACCTGTCGATTACTCGTCCATTATAAGATAAAATTTAAGTATTGTCTTACATCCCTTGCTCCGTGGCATGGTGCGCCATCCTGCTGGTACCATATTTGGAACCTCTCACTTATGGGTAGTTCATGAATAAAATCGTACAAGTAAGTATTTAGAAAATCCAAGTGGCGTTGACTATTTAAATTATGTCAAAAAAAAACTGGTTCAATTACTCTATCTTTATAAATTCCGCACCAGACATTTGTTTTGAATGAATACTGATCACGAGTTTGTATAACAAAATTAGGATTAACGTCACTCCACCAAAGGCAGTTTTGCAAACTTACAATCCCATTGGAAGTAAACGTTGCTCCATCGGTAAAAATCATGCGTCTTGCCACAAAAGGATCATCTTCTAGCTCCCCTTGTATCAGAAAGCAAAACTCGAACCTTCGCTCAAAGTCTCCTGGTCTCAAGGTATGTATAAATTTTGGTTTGTAAGGTCGAAAACCGTTTTCTTTCAATATTTTTGAAACTGTATCTTTACCTACGTTATTTGGCAATGTTGCTGACCTTTTGCGTAGGGACTTTTTAGGGTCTCGTGTCACAGAGAGCATTACTTGATTTGTAGTTTCGTCATTCGCAACCCTTGACCTCCGTTTCTTGTTAAAGTTATTTTCTACATTTCCAAAAATCTTAAATTTAGTTAGAATATTCCCCACTGTTGTGAAATGTATAATTTTATCGGGGTGTCTGTTGTTAAAAATATCTGCAGCTTCTCGAAATGTTTTATAATTTTCTGCGTCAATTAAAATTATTTCAATTTTATCTTCTTTGCTTAATTTCAGCGGCATTTCTTTTTAATATAATATTCAAACGGATATTTCAATAAAGTAATACAATATTGTGGTTGACAATGGCAGTGACAATGCCATTATCAACAATCGATAAATAAGGAAATTTTGCTGGTATGTAGGTAGGAACAAAAGTAAGAAACTGGACTTGCCAGTAAGAAGCCAAAGTTTTACATTCCTTAAGAAGTGATTTCAGATAGGAAGCAACAAATCTAGTGTTAGATATGTTTTTTATTCTAAGTAAGATTTTGTATTACATTTTGCTATAAAATAAAAATTAAAGGTACTTTTCTCTTGAGTCAATTTCGATTTTTTAGAATTTTTGACCAACTTGTATATGCAATCTCAAGTTTGAATATGTTAATATTATTTTGGCAAAAAGCAGAACTTTTTATAAAGAGTAACTTTTTTCCGTAAAACTACTAATAAAAAAGTTTCTTATATGTAGAGAACTTAAGTAGACACACTGTAGAAGGGTAATAATTTAGCAACACAATAAGCCGGCGCTCTTGAAAATACACTTTGTAGTTCCAAATACTCAGAAGCAGACTGCACAACAAAGGTTAATTTTAAGATTTTTCGTTTCAGAAACGGATGGTATCGAAATAGCAAACGCGCATTCTGTATGTATGAACAAAAACTGAAGTGCCGTTTTGTTACAATTCCAGTATCTAAGGGCCCATTCGGGCACAGCTTCGTAACAATAACTGGTCCCTCTTGGACTTTGGAAAGCCACATGACTCTAAAATTAACATTATATTCCACCGAGTTCGACACATAATGAAAAAATGCGTCGAGTCTAGGTGTGACTAGGAATTTAAATCAGGAAATTAAGCAGATATATTTTTGGCCACAAAAAAAGGAAATTTAACAATTGTATAGGAAAATTGTTTGATATTTCTAGGGCCGATAAAATGTTCTTTCTTTAGATAAAAAAATGGGAAAATTGGCTTTACCCGGAACTACCCTTGTAATGAATCCGTAAGGGCATGAAAGATAACATATTTTGAATAGGTACTGAACATATTTATTTATTTATTTAGCGCTTGGGTTTTAAATTACAATACAAATACTTCCCTTTTACGAGGGAAGTAAAAGTTAAAACACTTCAAAACAAAAAGAAATATATCATTCTCTGAGATTTTTTCAGATCTGTACGTTTCAGGGTCCCTAGATCCTGAAAAACATTCCGTCGGTCTGTCTGTCTATTCGCGGTATTGCTAAAAAACTACTTACCCGATTGACTTCAAATTTTGGCTAAAAATTAAGCGTCATATGGGCAGGACAATTTTTTAGAATCTACGTTGATTTCTGACTAGCTTTGGTAAGTATCTTCTTATACCTATCTATAGCCGTTCTTCAGATATTAATTAATTTTTTTTTCCGAAAATAGGGCTTTCAAATAAATGTTGTGGCGTTTTTTTACGGAAAGTATCCTCAATACGAACTATCAAATGTTTTATAAGATAATTCCTATTCCTACTTTTGCATCTTTACTAGTTAAAAGTATATAAACATCCACCATTAAATCACAAGTTTTTGTCTTTGAATTGGACATTTGTCTTTGTCGCCGAATTGTCCGTATGTTTACTCTAATTTTGAACAAATTCCGATATCCTAAATTTATTTTATATTCATGGAGAATGTCTGCGAATTGTATCGAGAACATGCCGAATTTTTAATGAACGTTATCCGCAGTTGCCAATAATGACTGGAAAAAAGCTTAGCGCATTCAGACTAATTTCTATAAATTTTGCACTAGTAGAACCGAAAGAAAACTACCAAAACCCATCACAGACTCCGAGGAAAACGAAATCACGCGTATTAGGATATTTCCATGCATATCCTCATGCATCTATCCCAAGCGCAGAACATGATCTAGGTATATCATATTCTTCAATTCAGAGGATTCTACCGGAAGATGCAACAAAGGGAGTTGAATTTTGTGAGATGATATTAATTCGAACTCAGGAAGACGCGGATTTTTTGAAGTAAGTTATTTGGACTGACGAATCTAAATTTTCTCGAGAGGGAATTTTTAATAGGAGAAATTTTTGGGCTTCTAAAAACTCAAAGTTTGTACGAGAAAGGGCGTTTCAACACAAGTTTAGTTTTAATGTTTTTTGTTTGTTGATGGACAATCAGTTCAGTTTTTGTATTTACGATGACAATTTAAATTGAATGCAGTATTTGCAGATTTTAAGAACAACGGTAACCGATTTTTTTGGATGGGCTACTCCTTGCAATTTATCGAAGTTGTTGGTACCAATTGGATGGTGCACCAGACCACTGCACAAATGAGGTAAGCCAGGAACTTACAAACATGTTTAAAGATCGTTAGATTAGACGTTTGGGTCCATGGAATTGCCTCCCCCCGTTCCCCAGATCTTACTTCTTGCGATGCCTATTTATGGCTTGCCATTAAGGAAAGGGTTTATTCAACACTAGTGGAAACGCGAGAGGATTTGGAAAATCGTGTGATTGCATTGAGCATTTCAGCAACTGGATGGTAATTAAATTCGAAGGGCAACCACTGCTAACGTTATGGAGTCAATTCATAATTGCTTAAAAGGTGGGTACTTTAAACAAAATAATTATTAAATTTTTATAGCAAGTTATTGCTATTAAAATATTGTTTTGAAAATAGTATGTTTTATGTTTATTTTATAATAACGATTTTGCTATTTGTTGGTTTCGATAGTTTACTTGCTGCTTTATTGTACCGAATTTATGAAAATCGTACTTTAACAAATTATTTAAACATTTAATTTTATTATTTTCATGGGCCCTTACATTCGTTGAGCCTTACATGTTTTATGAAAAGTCATAAAGAAATGTTTATAAATCGAAAACTTGACGGGTTAGGTATAGGGAACCTATATATACATACATTTATCGGTATTTTAAATCAGTAATCATATAGTGTCCCCTGTAAAAAAAATCATTTGGGTTTTTTTCATAAGTTACTAATAAACTTATACTTCTGGACCACCCTGTATGCTCTGGTATTAATATGGCCAAAGAAGTAAATATTTACGGGCATTGCCTAATTGTAACCAGAATTTCAGCTTCAGATTGTTTTAGAGTATGGAAAAACTAAGGCTTTTTAAAAGCTCTGTTTTTGTTAAAAAAAATTAAATTAATTAATATCTGAGGAAGGGCTACAAATAGGTATAGGAAGATAGTTACGAAAGTTAGTCAGAAATGAACGTAGATTCTGAAAATTGAAAAATATACAGGGTATTCTATTTAAAATAACGATGTTGCCACCCGTTTCGGGTAGAAGCATAAACTTTTTAGATTTAAAAATCAGGAACATTAATAATAAACATGATTTTGAAATTTATTATAAACCATCCTATACAGATATAATAACACATAATACATCAGCCCAATCATTCACACATAAGATGTCAGCTTTTCCTAGTTTTGTACATCGTTTAATTAACGTGCCTCTGTTAACAGAAAATTTTAACAAGAAACTTAATATAATAAAAAAGAAAAACAATATAAAAAAGACCTCAATATCGTTTATCCTAATTTCAATAGAGAAGACAATATTAAGTTTAACAGATTAACATATACCAGAGAAATTAGCACTAAATGAGAGAAATATGTTAAAAAAACAAATCATATAGTAGCTTTTTGCACCAATAATACGTTAGGAAGATATATTGAGAATAACAAATCTAATACAAATAAGGACCAACAATCAGGGGTATATGAATTAAAATGTGGTTCTTGCGAAAAAGTGTATATTCGTCAAAGGGGTAGATCTTTTTATAGACGTATCAAACAATACAAAACATCATATATTAAACAAACAACTGATTCTAATTATGCAAAACATTTACTAGAAACAAATCATAATTTTAATAATAAATTTAAAACGTTGCATTTAGCCAATAAAAATTACAAGTTAAATTACTTGGAAAGTTTAGAAATTAATAAGAGGAAAAACCATAATATTTTATAAAACGATCAAATAGACCTAAACGGTTCCCCACTGTTAAATCTTTATGGCTAAAATCTGCTAGGATTAGGTAGGTACACTCTTTTGTTATTGTTAAAAAATCTAGTTTTCGTATCAGTCTTAAGTTGGTTTTTGAAAAAGACACAGTGTGTCGAAACTGCTGTTAAACGGAAATTATAATTAGTGGAAATTACTAAACAAATATAGTTTGTTTATTTATTATACTAGTGATAATGAACTTTCATCAAGTAACGCCTAACTCAATAAATCACTCTAAATTAGCTGAAATAAGTAATAGGTATTATAGAACGGAAGCTTTTACGGCTTTGGTCAATTAAGAAATCATGGTTCTTGGGATTAGACCGTGTCAAACTGGAATTACTATCCGACGTTTCGCCTTCGATTGCACGAGAAAAAATCCAGTGAAACTTTCGCAAAACACAGTTATCAACCTATCATCGAAGCCGTTATCAGAAGCAGAACTTTCCGTCCTTTCCAAGGGCCAAAACTTCGCAATAACACCGAGTAGCATTCCCGTAGAAGACATAGTATCTTCTGTTGAAGCAGCAATCAGAAGATTACCAGTGGAACAAGCCGATGAAGTCAAAAGCGAAGATCGATTAAAAACTCAAAACCACTGAAGTCGAACCTCTCCGCAGCCGAAAAAACAGCAAGCATTCTGGTACTTCCAGCAGATAAAGGCAACGCCACAGTCGTCATGGACAGAACAGAATATGTGGAAAAGGTTACTCAACTTTTGGACAACAACACCTATAAGGTTATGCAGGCAGACCCCACAAGTAGAATAGAAAGACGCATTACCAATTTGATCAACACATCCATTCTACCACCAGCGGAGAAAAAATCGTTAAAACCAAGCAGCTCCAAGACTCCCAAGTTCTACGGTCTTCCGAAGATACACAAGGACAACGTACCACTTTGACCGATCGTCAGTGCAATAGACTTGCCCACATACAAACTAGGTAAATACCTTTCAAATTTTCTTAATCCATTTGCTGGAAAAACAGATTCTTTTATTAAAAACTCTGCACATTTCGTGGAAAAACTCAAGACAATCCAGTTGGATCCCGAAGATGTTTTGGTCAGTTTCGATGTAGAATCACTTTACACAAATGTTCCTGTCAACGACTCAATTTCCATTATATCAGACATACTGGATAACAATAATCTTGATAAGGACTTAATAGACCTAGTGGAAGGTTGTCTTACATCTATTTATTTCATTTTTCAAGGAACTTTTTATGAACAAACTTCAGGGGCAGCTATGGGATCTCCTCTATCACCTGTGGTACATCTAACATCCGCTCCACTAAAACCGAAGCACTGGTTTAGATATGTAGATGATACTTTTGTTGTTTAGTCTCATGGACAGGATAATCTCCTCGTATTTCTGGACCACCTTAATCAGCAACATCATAATATCAAATTCACGATGGAAATGGAATCTAATAGAACAATTCCCTTTCTAGATGTATGTGTTCAAAGGAAGGAAAATGGTACATTAGGACATTCTGTGTATAAAAAGCCGACGCATACAAATAGATACTTAAACGCAAATTCTCATCACCATCCAGCACAAAAGAAATCGGTTATTAACTCATTAGTATTTCGATTTCTGATCAAGATTCTTTAACATCGGAAACGTCGAAACTGACCGAAGCTCTCAGAGGGAATGGCTAGTGCACTGAAGATATCACGCGTTCAATTAAAAGACTTAGTAAATCAACTCCGCCAAAGGAGAATGATAAAGAGCCACCATTAGGTAGTGTTGTTCTTCCCTACATACATGACACTACAGACAAAATAGGACGATTACTTCGGCGGTCCAACATATGTACAATCTTCAATACACATAAGAAGATTGGACAATGCTTGCGATTCCCGAAAGATCTTGTACCTTTCCGAACAGAAGGAGTATATAAAATATCGTGCTCCTGTGGAGAAGTGTATGTGGGAGAAACAGGACGTTCAATATCAACTAGACTTCAGAAACATGAACGATGTATTAAAAAGAAACAAATTGTTCAATCTGCTGTAGCTGGACACCAGCATAACACTGGCCATTTCATAAATGTAAAGGAAACCAAGGTTCTAGCATCGGTTCCAGGTTTTTATAAACGAAAAGTTAGAGAATCTATTGAAATATTTAAACATACAAAAAATTTCAATAGAGATACGGGTTACGGTCTACATCACACGTGGAAACCGATCTTAACACAGGGTCACGGTTCGGCCAGCACAAGTCGGGTATAAAAGCCCACCTGAATCTCTTCGAGCTCATTCAGTGTTCAGATCTCGTGGAGTAAAGATCCCTGAAGATGCCTCGTGCATTCGAAGGCGAAACGTCGGATAGTAATTCCAATTTGTCACGGTGTAATCCCAAGAACCATGATGATGATTTCTTAGGTAATAGGTATTGTTTTGTTTATTCTAAGGATCAAACGAAAAGTGTCAATGTCAATTTTAAAACTAGTGCCATTAGATAGAGTCTTCAAAACTAAGATAGGAAAGTTTAAATCGTTTTACTCTAACTTCATCCGTTAAAATTTAGTAGTCCTCCAAAGTATTAAATTTTCAGTTTTCAACTGTCATTATCTCGACAACAATTGAAGATACGTCAAAACATTAAATACAAAAAAATCGTAGAATAAAGCACAGTACAGGGTGTTCCATTTAAAATTAGCAAGTTAATATTTAATTCCGGTATAACCGAAACTTCGAAATATTCTAGTTCGTTGGCCCCTATCGATAATAGTATAGGGCGAAAATTTCAGATTTTTGACATTTATAGTTTGGATATAATTAAGCCGTTCCGGAACATCTGCCGAACCCCGTACATGTAGGTATAGATAGACCAACTAATACATATTTTTTAATTTTAATTTCTGGTATATTAACAACCCAAACTTTTTTCTCGAGTCAAAAATTGAGAAACTAGCTCTTTGCCTAACAAATAAACTTGTTTTTATAATAAAATCAATTGAGTGGAAATTTTAAACAAAGGTCATTATTCATTTACTTAAATAAATATCATCATTTTCGAATGGTCTTGCTAAAAATAAATTTAGGCAAAATCAAAAATTATGCCATCCTTATTATATTTGAGCCTAATTGATAAGTTAACATTTAAATATCTAACTAACCAATTTACTGGGATGTAACAATATTTGTACTCCAAAAAGCAAAGCCGAAGACGGAAAACAGAGAAAGAAAATACAAGGGCTCTGAATCGGCTGATGGTCGGATATGATGGCAGTCACATTTTAGAGCGCGTATAGAGCGTAGTGTCGCGTTCTCTTCAGGAAAAAATCACGTGAATTTCTCCCTGTGGGCCGTAAAATATTTTAAATGTATTAAAAAAGGATGAATATGTTATTTAAAGGGCACAGTTCACGTTTGGAAATGCTAATTGAGAAAATTCATTCAAATAAGGAAAGTTCGTACCAAGGTAGGTTCAGTTTTAATTAATTATACTCATAAATCATAATTATTCAGTAGTTTTAATTAGTGCTCACAGAAACTTTGAGAACTAATAACGTAATAACACAAAACTTGGTGTTTTCATTTTATTAGAAATTTTATTTTCTTAAATACGCACTTTATTTTAATTTTAAAGCGGTTACGGACCAAAGTAGCAAGATGAAATGAAAATTATAATTAAAACTACATATAAAAATAATTTTGTCATTTTAAAAATTCCCTATAATTTGCATTAGATTATGTTGTTTGGTGGCACGTTTTGAATTACTTTTATTCGACTTATTTGACTATGATATTTAGTTTTATTGCAGACTTAGAATATATGTAGTTTTTCTCTTAGATATCCTAAAATTGATAAAGATGATGATGATGGTAAAACAGAGAAAGCTTTATAATTCACTTTCTTAGTAGGTATACTATACAGGGTTATTCACGCAACCCGTTCATTAAAAGTTTTTGATGATGCCATTTAGATAAAAATTTCAAATTTTGGGATTAAGGTAAGGTCAAGGGGTACTTCTTTTTTGAAATATTTTCAACTTCCTGTCACTTCCGGTTTAACGATCGATATATAGCAACTTCTGTTGTATACGAGAAACGTGAAACTCTCCAGACTTATTTATACCACGCTCTACGACAACTAGCACAACCGGCGTCGTCCAAACGTTAAAGTTAAACTTAATTAACCAACTGAATGACGAACAGACACGGGGTTTGCCATCGAGATGCGTTCGTTGTCTAGGTCGACTATTCGTTATATAATATCACGTCTTTTTCGACAGAAAGACAAATTCATCGAGGACGAGATCCGTTTCGTACGTGCTTTGCTACCTTTATCGAACGTGCGATCTAGATTTATTTTGTCTATTCGTTAAAGACGAAGACCTAAAATCGTTCGCTCGTTTTTTTCTCGATTTTAATAGCTATCATAGCACACACTCTCGTCGACCACGACGTTTGTTGTATTGTTCTTTCTTTTAAGCTTATTTTAAATGGAACACCCTGTATTTTATGATATTTTTGGATTCTACGGAGAATTTTAATGCTATTTTATGTAGCATGTCCTATACCTAGGTTCAAGCGTTCTTAAGATACTTGACCTTGAACCAAAAATGAGCCTTCGGGGTACCAAATTTTAAAATCTTATATTTTTGTAAGTTTTGAAGATATAATCTATTTTTTTAATTGAATTTATCTATTTTTATACAGGGTGTCCTCAATTCAGCGGCAAATATTCACATTTTCAAAGCCGGTAAAGTCCGTTTTTTTAAATGGGACACCCTATAACTTTATGCACTATCAAATGTAGAATTTAATTTTCTATCGAACTGTATTAAGGTTCCCTATACCTATTCGTAACCATTTTCGAAATAATCAGGTTTTTATTAAACTATCACATGTATTTGCTAAATGCTTACACCTTCCCGTAGTAAGCCATGGAAAAACAATTGTTGTGCTTTTCTATTCAACATGACAGCTGATTTGAAACTTTTAAATTAAAATAAAATAACACTCAAAAGCTGATATTCTCAATTTGTTTTATATTCGCGGAGAATGTTACAAAATATTGGAGAGAACGTGCCATGTTTTTAATGAAAAACATCCTCATTTATCGCCAATGAACAAGAGAAAATTGAAGAGGATTGAAACGAAATTTTTTCGTTTCGGAAAAGTTAAAGTTATAAAAAATGTAATAAATTGTTTACATTATTTTTAACCATATCTACTAAGTTCGAGACTGTTCTAAACTTTTTTTAGTGAACTTAAAAGTTATAGCAATCTAACAATCGACAATAAATAAATAAAATAATAAAATTGAATTATAACAAACGTTCTATATGCTGTCCGTTCATTTGAAGACACATTTCAATTCTTCTTTGTACAGTTGCTGTGGCCCGTTGAATTTATCCGTTTTCTAATTCGGCAAAAGCTGTTCGTATCCTGTCCAGTAAATCTTGTTGGTTATTTACTGGGGAAGCATAGACTTTACCTTTGATAAATCCTCTTAAATAAAAGTCTAGGGGTGTTAAATCAGGCGATCGCGGGGGCCATCTCCTAGGGCCATTGGGACCAATCCAGCTTTCTTCAAAAATTCGAGATAATTGGAGATAAACTGTAGCGGAATTATGTGCTGGTGCCCCATCTAATTGATACCAATAATTTTGCTCACCAATAGGAATTTCTTCTATAAATTCAGAAACCGTCCCTCGTAGAATTTCCAAATACTTATCACTGTTTAAATTGTCTTCATAAATACAGTACCGCATCTAATCATTTAATACTATACCGAAAACATTGAAGCTAAACCTCTCTTGAGTTTCGCGTAAAGCGTGCGGATTTTTTGCTGCCCAGAAATGTTCGTTTCTTCTATTTGTTGTTCCTTTTCTAGAAAATTCATTCATCTGTCCAAAATATTTTTGAAAGGAATTGAGGGTCCTCTTGAATTTCCAAAAACAGGAATTCGCAAAATTCTACTCGTCGGACGTCATCACCAGGTCTCAAGGCTTGCACGTTTTGGAAGGAATAAGGGTGCATATGATGTTCGCTCAAGATTCTTTGGACATATGAAGAAGAAATTCCCAAATCGTTTTCTGCAGACGGTATTGAACTTTACGGGTTTGCCTGGAAATAAGCTAATCTGTTTATTACGTTATCCTCGGCATTTGTCACTGGTTTCGGAACATTTTTTGTAACTTTAACCTTGCCAAAACGCAAAAAGGTCGTTTCAGTCCTCTTGAATTTTGACTTGTTCATTAGCGGCAAATCAGGGTGGCGTTCATTAAACACACGACACGTTCTCTCCAAAATTTTATAACATTCTCCATGAATATAAAATAGATTGAGAATATCAGCGTTTGAGTATTCTTCCATTTCGATTTAGAAGATTTAGTTTATCACTGACAGCTTTCGATAAATAACGCATACATCATATTGGATATTGAATCTCAATTGTTTTTCCATGGCTCACCATTGGAACATATAAACATTTAAGCAAATACATACGATATTTTTATAAAACCCAATTATTTCGAAAATGGTTACAAATAGGTATAGGGAACCTTAATACAGTTCGATAGAAAATGAAATTCTACATTTGATAGTGCATAAAGTTATAGGGTGTCCCATTTAAAAAAACGGACTTTAGCGGCTTTGAAAATGTGAATGTTTGCCGCTGAATTTAGGACACCCTGTATAAAAGCAGACAAATTCAATAAAAAAAATAGAAACCTAAGATTATTTACCGATCGTCTGCCAAATATGAAGAGTATATATTCAAAACTTACAAAAATATGAGATTTTAAAATTTGGTACCCTGAAGGCTCATTCTCGGTTCAAGGTCAAATATCTTAAGAACGCTTGAACATAGCTATAGGACATGCTACATAAAATAGCATTAAAATCCTCCGTAGAATCCAAAAATATCATAAAATACAGGGTGTGCCATTTAAAATAAGCAAGTTGATACCAACTTCCGGTTAAACCGGAAGTGACAGGAAGTTGAAAATATTTCAAAAAAGAAGTACCCCTTGACCTTACCTTAATCTCAAAATTTGAAATTTTTATCTAAATGGCATCATCAAAAACTTTTAATGAACGGGTTGCGTGAATAACCCTGTATAAAGTAAGGACGGAAAGGTTGGAGAGTCATTTAAAAACCAGGTATTTTTTTCTCGAGAAAACGCTTGGACCCGTCGATTTTTAATTTTAATTGCCGTTTTTTTTATTATAATTTCATGTAAACAGGGTGACCCAAAAGCAAGTTTTGACACTTAACTTGATTTTAAATGGGATGTTTCATTTTTTATTTTATTTTCAGATTCTACGAAAAATTTTGATTACACCTCATGTATCATAATCTACATATATCTGAATTAAGTTGTATTAAAAATCAATTTTATTAAAAAAAGGCTTAACTTTAAATAATAAATGTCTAGATGACAAAAGTAGGTAATATTAATTTAAAAATTGTTAAAATTGATCACCAGCAACATCCTGATATTATCCTAGGCGATCTTCAAATTCTTGCAAAACATTGTGCTTTATTTGAGCGTCTATCAATTTATCTGTTAACATACACTGTAGATTTTAGTAACCCTACAGATAATAATATAAAGCGGTCATATCAGGGGATCTGGCAGGCTATTCTATCGGACTCCGTCTACCAATCCACCTACCAGGGAAAACAGTACCTAAATATTCACGAACCAGCCGAATATAATGGGCTGGTGTACCATTCTCTTGATACCATAAAGTATAGTTGGAAATATCGGGATTTACTGGATTTGGATACAATACAACAAGCGCAGGTATCAAATCGAATGTTAAAAATTCTAGATATCTTTCTCCAGCTAAAGTCTCTTCAAAGAAGAAGGGACTCAAAATTCTCTTTCCAAAGGTCCCAGTCCATACATATAATTTTTGGGGGTATTCTGTGTGGCAATTCATTATCCAGTGCGGGTTTTCAGTAGCCCAATATCGGCAATTTTGTCTATTCACACTTTAGGCAACGTTGCTTCATCCTAAAACAAAATTCTTCGTGGAAATTGAGACTCATTGACACATCTCTCCATCATTATGTCACAAAATTGCTTCTGTCCGGGTCGTCCTCATTAAGTTTGTGAACTAACTAAACTTTATGATGATGCCATTTATCGTTATGTAAATATTTCAGTACAGATCCTTAACTAATATTGTTTTCGGTAGCAACAGTGCGACTAGCTTTATGGCTGTTCTCTTCAACTGATAGTAACACATTTAACTGCACATCTTCTGAGATACTGGGCCAGCCGTTTTCCTAATTATCTCTCACATGCCCCAAATTCCTATATTTGGTATTAATTTTACTTACAGTTGATTGAGATATAGGCGCTCTGTTTGGGTATTTATTGTTAAACAATTCACAAACTTCGTTTTGTGTACGCATTCTATCTCCATAGCCCATCATCATTAATATATCTATGCGTTCTCTTTTACTTAATCGTACCATTTCCCAGTTTAAAAAAATTACTTTCAATGGAAGAAACGTTTACTTTTGACAGTGAATCAACGTCAAAATTACGTAAAATATGTAACATGTGCAATGTTATTAATTAACGCTTTCAGTAGATTTGAGTTTGTTTACTTCTTAATATGAACTGCGTTTGGATATGAGGGGTATCTTGCGCTAAATGTTGCAACTTCTAGATAAAAAAATATTTAAGAAAGCGCAAAAAAATCGTTGGTCAAATTTTTGAAACACGTGTGACAAGCAAAAAATAACAGGGGAAATTGCTGCAACTAGAACTTTTTATTTCTTGATATTACGATTTCGCAATTAAACAAACATTAAATTACTTTTTATTAATTTTTCATCACATATTCTGAGGATTTTGTTAACATAGCACCTATTTTTTGCGCTTTTTTAGCACTAGGTATTCTTCATATCCGAAAGCAGTTCATATTAAGAATTAAACAAACTCAAATCTACTGAAAGCGTTAACATTAATAACGTTGTTACCTGTTACATATTTTACGTTTGTGGATATTTAGATACTGTTTTACCTGGTAGATGGATTGGTAGACAAGGTCCGATAAGATGGCCTGGCAGATCCCCTGATTTGACCCCGTTAGATTATTATCTGTGGGGTTACTTAAAATTTACAGTGTATGTTAACAGACCCAACAATATTGATGACCTTAAAGACCAAATAAGACAGGAAGTTAGACTGATAGAAGCTCAAGTAGTGCACAATGTTTTGCAAGAATTTGGAGATCACCTAGGATGTTTCTGGTGACCAATTTCAACAATTTTTAAATTAATATTACATAATTTTGTTATCTAAGCATTTATTATTTAAAGTTAAGGCTTTTTCTAATAAAATTGATTAATAACTTAATTTAGACATATGTAGATAATGATACATGAAATGTGATCAACATTTTTCGTAGAATCTCAAAAAATAAATAAAAATGGGACATTCTAGTTAAAAAAAAATAAGTTAACTGTCATAACTTGCTTTTGGGTCACCCAGTATACATGAAATGATAAAAAAAAGCAATTAAAATTAAATATTGACGGGTCCAAGCGTTTTTTCGAGAAAAAAATACCAGATTTTATGGAATTTACTCCAACCTTTTCGTCCTCACAATATATAAAGCAGCATTTTATTCTATATTTTCATCAGTTAACTTTGTAGTGTAATTATCTCTCCTAAAATGATGAAAAATTGTTCAAAATTAAAAAATATTAAAACAATATATATATATATATATATATATATATATATATATATATATATATATATATATATATATATATAAGCTTGTAGAAATGGCAAATGTATATTTTTCACAATCTGAAACAAAATTGATTTGCTTTGGGAAAGCTTAGCCATATGAATACACTTGATGTCTTGTCTTGGAGGAGAATGGAACGTTGTTGTTGGCAGTATCAAAATTATAATATTCGATGTCGATTCAGTAGAAAATTTGGTACTACTTTAAGATATAAACTGATTTTTTCAAGCATGCGCAGAGTTATTTTTAAAAGTCCGAATTGTGCATTTTTGGTCTGAAGATCAAGTTTTAGTGCATACAATAAAACCAACTTGCGAAGTGCTACGTCAATTATTTAGCTAGTATTTTTTTACTTTTTAATCTAGTAATATTATTTGCGTCATTATTAATTCATTAATTAAGATTTTTGTTAAAAAAGTCCAAAAATTAAGAAAAAAAGTTGGACATGCTTATTTACAAGCGTGAAAAAACAAACAATATTGAGAATGATTTATAGATAAAATACTGTCAAATGACGGACATTTGTGTCTATCAATACGTACGAAAACCAGAAAACGTAGTTCCAGCAATTTAAACTAAATAATTTTTGCACAGATGTGTCGTCTTGTGCTCTAAAGTAGGTCGCATCTAAATTATACCCGATTTCCCCCAAGGAAGCAGATGGCACCTTGGCCCTGGAAACAAGCATAGCGTCATGTTTTGGTCGATTCTCGACTAAATGGTGAAGGAGTAATCCTTACCGTTCTTTCGTTTGTATAACTTTTTACGACCAAGAACCGCACAGAAATTGAAATTTCTGTTTCTCTTCTATTTTTGCACAGATGTGTCGTCTTGTGCTCCAAAGTAAGTCGCATCTAAAACGATTTAGTTGCACTATAGTACCTACAGATGGCGCCACTGGTTGCCTGTAACTTCTGCTCTAAAATCAAGCTGTTTGCACATTAATCAATGACCCGATTTTTTCAAAAATCTTGTATGAATTTATAAAAAATCGTAAAATATTTAATAAAATAAAATAAAAAGCACGCGTCCAAGTGTTTTTTCGAATAACTAATTGTTTTTTAAATAAAAAATATAATATTATTAATGGTTTCAGCCCCTTGGGCCCCCTGTCTCGGTTTTTAAAAAAATTTAAAATATGTAAAAAAATAAAATATAAAGCCTCTTATGTTCAAGCGTTTTACGAATACCTAACGGTTTTTTAAATAAAATATAATATTTAAGGGATGGTTTTACCTTTTTGGACACTTGTATGAAATTTTTAAAAATCCTAAAATATGTAAAAAAATAAATTAAAAAATGCGAGTTTAAGCGTTTTTTCGAAAAGCTAACCGGTTTTTAAATAAAAAAAATATTGTATTAAGTAGTGGTTTCACCCCTTTGAACACCCTGTATGAATTAAAAAAAAATCCTAAAATATGTAAAAAAACCAATTAAAAAACACGTGTTCAAGCGTTTTGCCGAAAAACTGACTGTTTTTTAAATAAAAAATATTGTAATATTTAAGAGGTGGTTGCATCCCGTTGGAATTTGAGTTTTAAAAAATCCCTTCTTATCAAACCTGTATACCCTAAAATCAACCTGTACGCCAGAAATCAGCCTTTTACCTCAAGCGGTTTGAGCTGGAGCGTGATGAGTGAGTCAGTCAACTAAGTCTTTATATATATATATATATATATATATATATATATATATATATATATATATATATATATATATATATATATATATATATATATATATATATATATATATATATATATATATATATATATATATATATATATATATATATATATATATATATATATATATATATATATATATATATATATATATATATATATGCATATATATATAAACGAAATAACTCACGGTAAGGATTACTCATTCACCATTTTGTCGAGAATTGACCAAAACATGACGCTATGTTTGTTTCCAGGGCCAAGGTCCATCTGCTACTGTGGTATCTGCCCCGGCAAGGCTCATCACGCAGTTTCCTTGCGGGGTATCGGTATTAAAACCGAAATACCCAAACCTCGAAACAAACAAGGCGTCATGGCATTCGACTTTGAAAGTCGACGAGGGAAATAGGCAACCAGTGGCGCCATCTGTAGGTACTATGGTGCAACTAAATCGCTTTAGATGCGACCTACTTTGGAGCACAAGACGACACATCTGTGCAAAAATAGAAGAGAAACAGAAATTTCAATTTCTGTGCGGCTCTTGGTCGTAAAAAGTTATACAAACGAAATAACTCACGGTAAGGATTACTCCTTTACCATTTTGTCGAGAATCGTTTCTCTTCTATTTTTGCACTGATGTATCGTCTTGTGCTCCAAAGTAGGTGGCATCTAAAGCGATTTAGTTGCACCATACAGATGGGGCCACTGGTTGCCTATTTCCCTCGTCGACTTTCAAAGTCCAATGGCATGACGCCTTGTTTGTTTCAGGGTTTGGGTATTTCGGTTTTAATACCGATACCTCCCAAGGAAACTGCCTGATGAGCCTTGCCGGGGCAGATACGACGCACGGTAGCAGAAGGCCCTTGGCCTTGGAAACGAACATAGCGTCATGTTTTGGTCGATTCTCGATAAAATGGTGAAGGAGTAATCCTTATCGTGACTTCATATATATATATATATATACTGTACGCGGACATATATATATATATATATATATATACTGTACGCGGACGGCAACTACTCCAGGAACGGCCCTGGTAAATAGTATCTCTAGTTTCGATACTAGAGGTCGGCTTACGTTTGAACATAAAAAAATCTTATCACGAGGGTATAAATTCTATATATATTAATAACAGTTGAACTTCAATAACGAACGAAATGTTGTACTTAATACTAAATCATTCCATTTATTTACGATATTTATATACACCGAAATATATTTTCTATAAAGAATTTTTCATTTAAAATGCAATTTTTTTAAACATCTCAAAGTTTACGTGCAAAATAGAATTTTTCCAGTTCATATGTTTACGTATAGTCCCGCCCTGATGACAGGACGGGCAGGCGACGGCCTTGGGGAATATAGGGAACTTCCACTGTATGTGTCTATTTTGCTTAGATTTAGAGGGGCAGTCCTGTTTACTATTTATTTCATCTGGCTCTATATCATTCGTAAATATTATATATCTGTTGGTATATTATGTGATGCCATTGGCTTGATAGGCTAAATTCAATGATGTTGCTTTGTTGAATATAATTGCTATGTAATTCATAGATATGAATTCCACATGCCACTGACTGACTTAAAATTACCAAGTCAAAAAATGCCCTCATTTTATTCTAAACTGCACTACAAAAGACTATCAGCGGGCCTGGATTTTCAGCATTAATTGTTTAAATACTGTGTGATCTTCTTTAATGGATGATTTACTAGCATCCATTAAATATAATAACCTCTTATATGCCTTCTTTAGCGGTCTCCAACTACGGATACCATGGTGTTCCCAGTTTGTTCGTTTCTTTATTTCAGAATCTTAGGATTTAAATTCAGTCATTCTCGGACCGCTTATTTGCAGGTTTTCTCATCACTTAACGACAAGCTTTCGAGAAAAAATTATCTAAGAGCAGAATATTTATTCATTTAATATTATTATTAGTTTCACAGTCTTAATTCTTCATGCTCACTTTGCAAATTTTTGGTAAACTTAGTTTTTACTTAGGTTTTAGCTAAACTAAACCAGCGCTTTTTTCTAAAAATATTTTCGGATATTTAAAACCTTTTACCGCCAGGCTATCATGAGAAATTTTGTTATGTTGTTAGTTAGAAGTAAGAGGATTTAATTCTTAACCTTCAAAATTAAAATATTAATACTTAACACTAATTTAAAAATAACTAGCGAGTTCCCGTGACCTCGTTCGCGTAGGACGAAAGGGATATAAACAGGTACTTAAATCACCTTATTTAAAAACCTCTTTACTTTTTGGAACACCCCGTATATTTTTTTTAAAGAATATATAAAAAAATAAAATAAAATATACCTTTTAAAGAGTTTTTCCGAAAAACCAACCGTTTTTTAAATTAAAAATATTGTAATATTTAAGGAGCGGTTTCACCCTCTTGAAATTCGAGTTTTAAAAAAAATCCCTCCTTAATCGACCTCTATGTCCTACAATCAACCTGTATTCCAAAATTCAGCTTTTTACGTCAAGCGGTTTGAGCAGGATCGTGATTAATCAGTGAAACAATTTTTTGAAATACCCTGTATACATTTTTAAGAAATTTTAAGATATGCAAAATTATCAAAAAAATACACGAGTTTAAGCGTTTTTCCAATAAGTGTGAACAACTATTTTCTTTGATGAAAGGAAACAAATCTCCCGCAAGATCGCGATTGACGGACGCACACTTGGACGCAGTTTTAAAAGTTATTTCCGCCGATAAATTCGCGCCACAAACTTAATTAAAGACAAAAGATGTTAAATATCTGGCAAAAAAATTTAATGTTTGTAAAATTTTGTAATGTCCTTTTTATTGGCAATTTAATAAACAGACTTGTCCTATAACAGTACTTTTTCTCAAGATTTACAGTAGTTTGTCTTCTTTAAGATAAAATTTGGTGGCCCACCTAGTCGATGGTCTTCATGCTTTTGACCCGCCAGTGACTTTGAGTTTGACATGCTGATGTAAATGAAACACTTCGAGCAGTTATTGTTGCATACAATTGCTTCCAAGGGCCAGCTGCCCTTGGAGGCAACTTTGTGCCTATGCACGATCATTTGGAACCGCATATAGCAAGAACGGTGCGAACATTTTTAGAAGATAACGCTTATTGACCCGTTCAATCCCCGGATTTAAATCCCATAGAACATGCATGGGACATGCTCCAAAGATAAATTCTATGGGAAGAAGGTCACTTAGAGGCCATCCATTTTTAGCCAACGAAGAACTTTTATAAATGTGTGTGTAAATATATCTGACATAACTGTTTTGAAGTCTCTGCTAACCAGATTTACTTTCAATGTTCAGGCAAAAGCCATAGACAAAATCCCAATAACTATAATTAGATAACATCAAAGATTTGTATAATTTTTTTATTAAGTTTTAACTATAATTTTTTGAATTGTGTGTCTAATATTAAATCTATATTTTTAGCTCTATCAACAATTTGCAGTAGGGTGTCGTTAACTGCTATATTAAAATAATTTTTGAGGAACTCAGTATTGTTTTTTTTTACCTAATAGTAATAAATAGGGTTTTAATGGATTTACGTTAAGGTTATGTTTTATAGAAAGTTTACTTAACGGTTTAAGATCATCATTTATACTTTCTTCCGTGTTTTAATAGTCCTCGACATTCAAGCAGTAACACAGATAAACATCGTCGACAAATGTTACATTTTGCAGTATGAGAGTGACTTAAGTATATCAGATGTATATCCACGAAAAAGTAGCTGGCCCAGTATCGACCCTTGGGGCACTCCAGAAACTATTTTAGCTTGGTCCAAATATGAGAGATAAAGATGTGGTTGAAAAGCCATAATCTTTAAGTATAGAGATATGCAGTTGATAATTTATTGTGTCAAACGAAAAATCTAAAATGTTATTCGTGTTTTTATCAGGTGCACGGATAATATCGTCGACGACACTAATCAGAGCTACCTTAGTACCTCTTTTTTCTTTAAGCCCACATTGTACGAGTGGAATAAAGTTGTACATCTGATTGTGTAGGATTTTTTTGTACAGTTTCTAAACCGCTGGAAGATTATTTATTTTGTGCATTAGGCAAAGGCATACCAATTGATTCCACTGGTTGGGAAAATAACCTCTTTCTATACAGCTAATTCGCACAAATATTTAATCAGTATTTCATTGAAATTGAGAAAACTAATTTACCTTCACTGGGATTCGAACCCAGGATCTCTCACTAACTAGGTGAACGTCTTGACCAAGTAGACTAGACTATGGTGACCATTTTTTTACAGTGAGAGTGTTAAGGGGGAAAGCAACTCATTAAAGATTATTGATCATTGATGTCTATCTAAACTGCTGGCCACTTGAAACAGTTTACCTGCATTTTTTGGTAAAATTTAAGTTCGAATATTTTTAAAACGAGACGAGAGACTGAAGTGCAGTTTCAAGTTGTATCTTGCAAATTTTCTAACATATAACCGATGTCAGGCGTAAAACTTACCTAAGCTAGGAGTTAAACAAGACTCTGCACATTTTTCAATTTTTTATTTATTCCGAAAATCTACAAAAATAATTTCTTAGTTCTAATTGTTAGATTAGCGTAATCCTTGGAGAAATTGTAAAAAAAAATTTCAAACTTTTAAAATTTTTAATATTTTTTGAGATATGATTTCTTTTGTCAAAAAATTTAATTTTTCTACATAAGCTGTAACTTTTTATTAGCCAATTGATGTAAAGTTTTCTTGCTAGAGGGCCCTTAATTCATATTTTTTTTTAATATGCATGGTCTGCACTAAGCAGAACATATACAGGGTGTGAAAAAAATGTGGCAAGGTTAATTAGAAACTTAGCAATCTTAAAAATCATGTACGTTTATTTCAACTCCCTGTAGCATAAAAAATAATTCAAATTTAAAAGTTTTTACTTAAATTTTAAGGAGTACCGAGTATTTTCGCCTAACGGTTTTTTAATTTTCTCTCTAACTTTATTATTTTAACAAATATAGGTGTTGATTTTACAGCCAAATTTACCAACATCGGTTAACACAAGAGTTTTACTTACTTTGTGAAATATCGATGATAAGCTAATTTTAAGCTGAATACGATAATTAATAAAAATGTACAGGATTCTATATAAAATAAAAAAGTAGGGGTCACTTCATTCATTCATGGGGAAAGTTTTAGAGGAAACTTATTGCATTCGATATCCGGCTTCAGATTTACGATCGATCAATTGTTTTTTGGAAATATCGGGGAAAAACCGAAAATGGCGGATTTCGTTTTTAGCCAGTATATCCAGAACGGTAAATTTGACAGCTGCCAAAATGTGACATTATTCGGACACATTTTTAAGACAAATAAGATGGCGTATACGACACGTCTTCATTGTTTTTTGTTAACCCGCAACCCGCCTCAACTTTCATTTTTCTTATGGCCGCCATATTGGATTTTACGATTTTTGGAAAGAGCCTAAAATTTCCAGTTTAGTGATATCTCACAAGTGCATTAAAGGTTTTAGTATCATCGAAATATTACACTTCGTAAAGTTAGGTTTCAGTTTTTTCTAAGGAGGCCATGATTTAAAGTAATGTTAGCTCTCAATGATTTTTTAAGAAGGCCATGATTTATCTGTAACAAAATTGGATTTTGACTTTGACGTTAAGTTAAATAGTTGAAAGTATCAAAGCTGTGTTTTAATAAGTAGTAGGTACGCTTTTATCCCAATAAAATCATAAATCTGACACATGAATTGTCAAAACCTATAGAAAATGGCCGGCATTCCGTATTTAAATGAAGAAAAGGTTGACATGTTAGCTCTGTACTTTCAATCATACAGAAACGCCGACGTTACCTCAGCAAGGTATTTGGAAATGTACCCCGAACGACGGCAGCCTCATAAAACCCAATTTAGGAAAATCGTAGTCAATTTAATTAACCATGGTGCCTTCGAACTTAGAAGCGGATACAATAATAACAATGAAAATCGAGACAGAAACATTTTACAAGCTATCAACGAAAACCCTAGTGCATCGCTAAGAACTGTAGAACAGGAAACTAATGTGCCAAAATCAACAGTACAAAGAGTTTTAAAAAAGAATAACTACCATCCATACAAACCCGTAATAGTACAAGGACTTAAGGAAACTGATTTTCCAAGACGACTACAGTTCTGTGAGTGGTATACTAGGAGATGTAATGAAAATCCTGATTTTGTAAATCATGTCTTGTGGTCCGATGAGAGCAGGTTCACGAATTGTGGAGTCTTTAATAGGCACAACCGTCTTCATTGAACTGTGCAAAATCCTCACGAAGTGGCAGAGAGACGTCTACAGATCAGATTTGGAAGTAACGTTTGGTGTGGGATCATTGGTAAGTTAATCTAACCAATCTTTTTTAAATAGGCACCAAATGATGGTCAAATAATAATCTTTTTATGATACTAAAAGAGTATAATCTAATGAAAAAAAAGTAAAACGTTCTACTCTAGTCAGTCAACATACTTTTTTGATATTGTATTACATTTTTATTCAATCATTTTTTATTTTGTTTCGAAGAACCTATAAAAATAGAATTGGGTTCTATAAATTTAGTAACACTTTATCTAAATTTTCTGCAGATTTAGCTAATTCTCTAAAATTATTTTGATTGTCCGAATTTAATGATTTATTATTACCCGGGAAACCTTCGTTCTGAAAAAAATACCATATTAATCAAATGTCGAATTATTTTTCGATTTTCGTTATGATTTATAGAAAGGCGTTCAGCTGTATTTCCGAATAATTTAAATTTTAAAGCGCAAGGGGTTTGCTCTTTTGATATTTAATGTTTTATTAATTCACGGTGTACTTCTTTAAGATTATTATATATCACTGAAATAAATTGATTTAGTATTTCCGAAATTAATATGCAATACCAACAAAATAATTTATTACGGCTATTACTTCCCGCTAACCAAATATGTTTTTCTTTTTCATAATAAAGCTGAATAGGTTTCAACTGTATACAAGCTTATTCATTACGGGATGTTTCGATAATTACTTTTGGAAAGAAAATATCTACTTTTTAATAAAGATAATTTTCCCTTTATAATTTATAGTTTCTAGTACCACCCGGCCGAACCTGCCGCCCTTGACTGTTGGGCACCTATTTATAAATTATTAATCGTTTCAGGAAATCGATTTATTGGATCATTTTTGTTTGACTACAACATAAACGGGCAGAGGTACCTAGAGCTTTTGCGAAACCAGGTTGTATCAGCCTTACGAGCTGTTCTAACGGAAGATGAATTAAGAAGAACTTGGTTTCAACAAGACGGATGTCCGGCTCACAATACCATCCAAGTCAGGAACTTCTTAAGAGAGCAGTTTGACGAAAGAATAATTTCTTTAGATGGTCCAATATCTTGGCCTCCTAGATCCCCTGACCTGTCGCCTTTCCATTTCTATCTCTGGGGTCACACGAAGAATGAAATCTATGAATTTGATCCCCCCGTGACCATAGAAATCCTGAGACAAAGAGTTCTGGACACATTTAACCGAAATACACTTACCAGGGTTGTACGAAAAACAGTCACCAATTGTCAAAAATGTCTAGATGCAAATGGACGTCATTTTGCAGATTTGTAAATTAATGTTACTCCCTTACAAAGTAGTTAAAGCTCATTTAGATTTCTTAAGTCGTTATTTACGTTCATGTTGTATTAAAAATGTAATGCGTTCAATATATTACTTACTTATTAATTTAATCTTGTGACAAATAAATCATGGCCTCCTTTAAAAACATTAAAACCTAATTTACGAAGTGTGATATTTTGATGACACTAAAATCTTTAATGCTCTTGTGAGATATCACTAGACTGGAAATTTTAGGCTCTTTCCAAAAATCGAAAAACCAATATGGCGGTCATAAGAAAAATGAAAGTTGAGGCGAGTTGCGGGTTAACAAAAAACAATGAAGACGTGTCGTATACGCCATCTTATTTGTCTTAAAAATGTGTCCGAATAATGTCACATTTTGACAGCTGTCAAATTTACCGTTCTGGATATACTGGCGAAAAACGAAATTCGCCATTTTCGGTTTTTCGCCGATATTTCCCAAACTTATTGATCGAACGTAAATCTGAAGCCAGACATCGAATGCAATAAGTTTCCTTTAAAACTTTCCCCATTTAACCTTTGCTGTAGGTATAATAGGAGCCGAGATCCCTATATAGAGAAGCGAATCTGGGACACACTGTATGATCAACACCTGTATTTTTTTAAATAATAAAGTTATAAAGAGACTTAAGTAAAAACTTTTAAATTTGAATTCTTTTTTATGCTACAGGGTGTTGAAATATACGTACATGATTTTTAGGATTGCTAGGTTTTTAACTAACCTTGCCACATTTTTTCACATCCTGTATATTTTCTGCTTAGTGCAGACCGTGCACATTATAAAAAAATATGACTTAAGGGCCCTCTAGCAAGAAAACTTTACATCAAATGGCTAAAAAAAAGTTACAGCTTATTATGTGGAAAAATTAAATTTTTTGACAAAAAAAATCATATTACAAAAAATATTAACAAAGTTGTTTTTTACAATTTCACCAAGGATTACGCTAATCTAACAATTACAACTAAGAAATTGTTTTTGTAGATAACCAGGAGTTTATCTTTTCAAAGGAATACATCGTCAACATATATTACTATTTCAGCAAGAATCCGAAGCAGATTTCGTTTCCTCTTTAACATTCTCCCAGTTTTGTCAAAACCGTAAAAAAATCATTAACATTAAATTGACTTAGTTTAATTGCCAAAGTTGGATGTTGAAGTTCATGGACTTTGTAGCACAGGTGCTTAAGGCGTTAACCTAGTTAATAAGAGATCTTGGGAATAAAATTAACCTCTTCAATTTTAATAAATTTGAACCCCATATTCACTAAAAAGGTTTAAGAGTTAAACTAGGTCTAGTTGCCATGGTACTTTAAACTCTTAGTTCGCCAGTTGGGTTTTGCATATGTCACTGTCATTTTGTAATTGTGATATTTAGAAAAATTAGTTGTTCAATTGTTAAATATATCATCTTAAACCTATAACTGTCAAGGTAGAGCGGGTTTAAATTTAAATCTCTTTAGTGAATACGGGTATAAATACTCGGATACGTCAATTTTTACTTCTAGGGGGACATCTTTTTTATTGTAGCTGTATAATAATAATAATAATAATAAGCGTGATTCAAAAAGAAGATATTGCGTCACACTTTAGATTTTTAAATGGATACGCCCAAATTTTATTTCATTTTTTGATTCTACATATTGATACACATTTTGATTAAAATTTCATGTAGAATCAAAAAATGAAATAAAATTTGGGCATTTCCATTTCAAAATCTCAACTGTGACGCAATATCTTCTTTTTTGATCACCCTGTATTATATAGCTATAGTAAAAAAGATATTCCCCTAGAAGTCAAAATTGACGTTTTTTTTTCAAAATGTATTAGAAGAGTCACAAATAGGGGTGAGACCTTTTCGGTGGGCCACCCTGTATATTTGAGCAATAATTAAAATAAACAATTAAAAAGCAGCAACCTTTATATGGATTGTACGCCATACTCGAAGTTTAACTCCAAGCACCTTTAAACAAGTGACTGCAAATAAAATTATTGCAATTCTGTAGTTAAATGAATGCATTCATTTGTTATTACTTTAATTTATCCTAATGGGAAAGGAAGCTATCGTGAGGGATAAGAAAGGCTTTCTTTGTAGATTCCGATATTTCTGGTAGTATATCTTCCGAAGCACCACCAACAAGTACCGAAAATTTGCCAGAAGTAAATTCTGAATCGCCAAAATCTCAAAGCCTCTCTGATACTGAAGAGGAAAAAGAGTGGGATGAAACAATAAAAGTAGAAAGCGGCGATTTTTTTAGGTCTAATTTTCAGGGAGATATCAGTGACAAGGTAAGGTGATATTTTGGAAGATAAATGTAAATCATTATGTACATATTTTGTATTTGTTTCTGAATATGTTACAAAACTATTAAAAATCCTCTCGAAACTGATTTCCACTTTTTTTTCACAATATGTATAATATAGGTAAACTAAGATTCTTCTATTGCTCTACGACATATAGTTACGTATATGTTTTTTTCTAAATCAGTTATTCTACAACAGTTTAGTAGAAACTCTAGTGCAGTAAATACTGACCAGTTTCTCTAAAACATATGCGTTTTAAATGTCGATTTTGCACAGTGTCCAACACTAACTCCCATTTTGTTTATATTGGGCTCCATATTATAAAGCTTACTACTTATTGTAAATTATAATAGATTTAAAGAGCTACATGATTCAACATCTTTGTTTGTTATTCCCAAATACAAAGCCCAATAGAGCTTAGATGCATCTCAAACAATATAATTTATCTGAATCGAAAATGTCAGTTTTCACACATTGACACACCAAAACAGACGGGTTTTTGATTAACACTAACGAACAAGTACAACTCAGTCCACTTTTCTTGAAATATGCGCTTTTCTTCACTAATTTTTCGTTTTTTACCCGAAGTAGGAGCCATTTTTAATGTCAAGCTAGGAGAAACAAGTTTAATTGACCGATAAACATGTCCATGACTGCACGCCACAATACAGTATCCGCCTTACACGCGTCAAAAGACACTTTACTCAACTCACTATAATTACTTATCGAATAGGTAGCAACTTCATTGCTAGTTGGCACTCTTTCGCTTGTATCGTTCGCTCTTAGAATTAGAACTGGCCACTGCCGCGTGATTCCGGCTTTCAACTTTGAATCTCTCGAAATTTACTATGAGACTGGACTAGTAGGTTCCTGTAGTAATGTGAATTTCTACAATCATTAGAAAGATTCAATAAACATGCAACGTCATCTAGTGGCCTTGTGGTAGTGGTGTGTGTAGTCGTGATCGCGAGTTCACAGAGTAGATCTCTTCTAACTAGGTGGCGCTAGGGTCCTCGGAGTGTCATTTGCGGGCGCGGCGCGATACAATATTTTCCTTAGCCTCTGGAAGCCGCAAGAAATTAGAAGGCGGGCCGCGGGTTGAACACCCTTGGTCTACATCAGTCATGTCAAACATGCGGCCCTATGAGCATTTTTCTGTGGCCCAAATCAGTTTTGAAAACAGCCAGATAATGCGGCCCGCTAACAAGTTGAAAACCGTTTTTGAAAACGCGCGCCGCTGCAACAACGGTTGGTATAATAAAATGTACAATTGTACATAGTGCCATCTATGTTTAGGAGGATGAACTACACATACTCATCCTAAAGCCAAACGTTATCTGGCTTGTTCCATGAAATTATATCGCGCAAAAACACAGATGACGCTATCTGAACATTCTGGAAAAACTCGAGAAATTACAATCTGTATATAAGCCGTGTTCGATTGAGTTCAGTCGTTCATTGTTTAGTCAGTTGTGAGTCAGTTGCGATAGAGTTTCGAGTTGAGTTGCGCACTTATTGTTACAACACTTAACAGTACTTATTATAATTTATTTCGGATACAGTTTTTAACATGTCTCTTTCAAAACCCAAGTGGAAGTAAGAGGAAACTTGTAGATGAGCATCGTATCTTTCAAGAAAAGTGAGAATTAGAGTTTTTTTGCTGTGAAGTGAAAGAAAAAATTATTTGTTTGATTTGTAATAGTACAGTCGCATGATACAACTGGGAAGGATATTTTCAATGTTGTTTATGGACTTCTGCAAAAGTACAATTTAGATTTGTCAAAACTGTGTTCCGTTGCAACAGACGGAGCTCCTTCAATGACTAGAGTAAAAAATGGCTTCGTTAAAATATTACAGACAAAGACCAGAGAAACGGGCAGTGACAAACCAGATTTTCATCATATTCATTGCATAATCCACCAAGAAGTTTTATGCTCAAAAGTGATCAAGTTGGAAAGTGTTTTAAAGTCAGTGAAAAAAATTATAAACTTCATAAGGTCACGTGGCCTTAATCAGCGACAGTTTTTTGCATTTTTACGTGATTTTGAAAGTGAGTACACTGGTTTACCATATTATGCAGAGGTGCGATGGCTTTCTTGTTCTATGGTACTCGACCGGTTTTGGAAACTCAAAGAAGAAATACGCGTTTTCATGGAAGTAAAAGGAGAAGATGTCAGCTTATTATGCGATGTACCTTTTTTACAAGATCTTTCATTTATGGTAGATATCACAAAACACTTGTCGGACTTAAATACGAAATTGCAAGGACCACGTCAAGTTATTACATATATGCATGATCATGTGAAAGCTTTCAAGTTTAAGATGATGTTGTGGGAAAAACAGTTAGCAGAGGATAATCTGTCACATTTTCTGACTTGTAGCACAAGTGTCCGAATATCATAGAAAATATATTCAGAGAAAATAAGAAGCCTTCCGGCAGAATTTGAGAAGCTTTTTCAGGATTTTAAGACCCAAGAAAACAATTTTTCTCTATTTACTGGTCTTTTTACTATCAATATTGATAAAGTTCCCCCTCACTTGCAAATGGAAGTAATTGAGATTCAGTGTCAGACCCATTTAAGACAAAAATTTGATAGTGTTGGTACATTCGAATTTTATAAGTACTTGCCTGTTCAACACCAAGAAATGAGAAAATTTGCCTGTAAAATCCTGTCAATGTTTGGTAGTACCTATAACTATTTTCTTTGATGAAAGGAAACAAATCTTCCGCAAGATCGCGATTGACGGATACACACTTGGACGCAGTTTTAAAAGTTGTTTCCGTCGATAAATTCACGCCACAAATAGATAACTTAATTAAAGACAAAAGATGTCAAATATCTGGCAAAAGAATTTAATGTTTGTAGTTTTTTGTAATGTCTTTTTTATTGGAAATTTAATAAACACACTTGTCCTATAATAGTACTTTTTCTCAAGATTTTCAGTTGTTTGTCTTCTTTAAGATAAGATTTTGCGGCCCACCTAGTCGATGGTCTTTATGCTTTTGGCCCACCAGTGGCTTTGAGTTTGACATGGCTGGTCTACATCATACGTGGAAATCGATCTTAATACAGGGTCACGGTTCGGCGAGCACAAGTCGGGTATAAAAGCCCTCCTGAATCTCTTCGAGCTCATTCATTGTTTAGATCTCGTGGAGTTAAGATCCTTGAAGATGCCTCGTGCAATCGAAGGCGAAACGTCGGATAGTAATTCCAATTTGACACGGTCTAATCCCAAGAACCATGATTTCTTAGTTGACCACACCCGTGAAAGCTTCTGTTCTGTGCTAAAATTAAATGTATCTAAGTTTTGTAACAATATATCGGGAATTTTAAAAAACAAAATATAAACTTTATTAACAACTAAAGATATTTTGGACAGTATTGAAAATGTTCTGTTATTTTCTCCTAGTTCTTTTGTTACTCTATATTCATATATTCACATTTAGTAATGAAAATTAATATTAAGAATTTTTTTAAAGGTTAAAATAAACTTCTCTATACCTATAAATTTGGTAGTTTCAATAACAACAGATTTTATTTTTAGGGTTCTGATACTAAATTTCTTCAGTTTTCATGTCCTTATTGTCCAAGACAGTTCAAACACAAACGGTCTAGGGATCGCCATATTAAACTGCACACGGGAGATAAAAAATACAAATGTTTACAGTGTGATTCAGCTTTTGCTAGAAGCGATCACCTAAAAATCCATATGAAAACTCACGATTTAAAGAAACAATACAGATGTCACCGATGCAACAAGGGATACAATACAGTTAGTGCTTTTAGTTTTCACGAAAAGAGTCATAAAGATAAATTATTAAAAAACAATTGTTCAGAAAACTACTCTAGTATTCTTTCGGAAGATTGTGATGACTCTCAGGTAAAGATTATTAATAAAAATATGTTGTTAGATTGTCAGTTTTCATTTCGGAATTTTAGATTGTAAAAATGCATTTACAGGGTGATCAGTTATGGGTAGCGAGCGGCCATATCTCATAAGATATTGGTCGTATAGATTTGAGAAAAAAAAATCATAATAAAAGTCGCCAAGAGAAATTGCTGAAAATTATTTTCGAGTTTGTCAAACGTCCGCAAGAGGGCGTAACAACCAACACCAAGTAGAAAAATGGGGTTTTTATAGAATTTTGCCTAATGAAAATATATCGATGATATCATTTTCATATTTAGTGACCATTTCCCTACACTTTTTGTCTAAAATGTTTTGTTCTATATATCAAAATAAAGGGGTGGGGGAAGTTCAATTGTTTTTTCAAACAAACCAAGATGTCTCCCGTTTCTTTTGACCGATTTTAGCACACTTAGGTTCATATGAAAGAGCATAATTTGCACTACAAAACGCTTATTTGGTTTTGACTTTTGCTGGCGTCGCTAGATGGCGTTAACTGAATTAGTAGCATATTTTTTAGTTTTTTTCAAAAAAATCAAACGTAATGGTATATTCATTTTTACATATTTTAAAAAAGGATAAATTTCTCTATAATTTAATGAAAATAATTTATCATCTACCTTTTTTTGAACCGTTGATATTGACCAAAATATTATTTTATTTTATTAAAAAATGGCACGGCACTGCTTTTTGTCAAAATAAAAATCATTTTCGTAATCACTTATTAGTTGCTAACAAAAAGAACCTCTTGACTTTTTTTCGTTAGACGAACGGTTTTGGATTGAAAAAATAAGATGTTTAACAATGAAAAATCTTAATAAAACTGTCCAACAACAACATGTTTAACAATGAAAAATCTTAATAAAACTGTCCAACAACAACATCTTATTTTTTCAATCCAAAACCGTTCGTCTAACGAAAAAAAGTCAAGAGGTTCTTTTTGTTAGCAACTAATAAGTGAATGAATGATTTTTATTTTGACAAAAAGCAGTGGCGTGCCATTTTTTAATAAAATAAAATAATATTTTGGTCAATATCAACGGTTCAAAAAAAGGTAGATGATAAATTATTTTCATTAAATTATAGAGAAATGTATCTCCTTTCAAAATATGTAAAAATGAATATACCATTACATTTGATTTTTTTGAAAAAAACTAAAAAATATGCTACTAATTCAGTTAACGCCATCTAGCGACGCCAGCAAAAGTCAAAAATTCAAAACCAAATAAGCGTTTTGTAGTGCAAATTATGCTCTTTCATATGAGCCTAAGTTTGCTAAAATCGGTAGAAAGAAACGGGAGACATCTTGGTTTGTTTGAAAAAACAATTGAACTTCCCCCACCGCTTTATTTTGATATATAGAACAAACATTTTAGACAAAAAGTGTAGGGAAATGGTCACTAAATATGAAAATGATATCATCGATATATTTTCTTTAGGCAAAATTCTATAAAAACTCCATTTTTCTACTTGGTGTTGGTTGTTACGCCCTCTAGCGGACGCTTCACAAACTCGAAAATAATTTTCAGCAATTTCTCTTGGCGACTTTTATTACGGTTTTTTTTCTCAAATCTATACGACCAATATCTTATGAGATATGGCCGCTCGCTACCCTTAACTGATCACCCTGTACAGGGTTATTGTATATTTTTCCACCCACCTAGAGAGTTTATTTGAATAGATACGGAAATGTCGTAAATACAAAAGTTGTTAGGTTTTTTTTGAAGATTTAGAATATTATATCATTAGTGCGAAAATATTATTGGAAATGTCAAATTTTGACAGGTTGTCAGTTTTTTTACATGAAACACCCTGCATATTAAATCATATTCTTGAAGATCTTTTTTTTCTAATTTCAAATATATATACTTTTAATATATTCTGTCAATTAGTTTTGGATATATAAGCGTTTAAACATTAAAGAAATGATAAGGTAATTTGCGCTAAAACATAGTGAGCCATGGTCAAGACAATTGCAATGAACGACGCCTTTTTGACGTTTCCCGGTCAGAAGTATCTATTTACGAGCATGGGTTATTCGGAAGAAGAGAAACTCGACATGATAGAATTATTTTATTTACATGGTAAAAATGCATCGATAGCTCGTAACGAATATCATAGACGGTTTTCAGATAGACCAACACCGACTCGTAGCATAATATTAAACATCGTTAAACAATTGAATGAAAGAAAAACACTTAAGCGAAAAGTTAGAATAGTGGAAAGAAACAATACCATAAAAAATCAATAGTATAAAATAGGTTAATAATAATATTAGCTTAAAGAACTAAGTTTTGATTTTCTATATAGTCTCCTTGGTTTATAATGCATTTCTGAATATTTCTTCTAAATTTTCTGTGTATGGATGCGCAGATAAAATGAGGTGATTGGGTGTTCAAATCGTTGATTGTTTGGACTATATTTTGCTCTAAAGCTTGGATGGTTCTTGGCATATTGTAGTATATCTTGTTTTTCAGATAACCCCATAAAAATATGTCCAATGGAAAGAGATCGGGACTGTTTGCTGGCCATCTTAATGGTCCATGTCTTCCAATCCAAAATTGATACCTGTCATTTAAAAAATTGGTGACCGGTTGGACATTATGAGGAGGGGCACCATCTTTTTGTCATATCAAACTAAGATATGAATTAATCGGTAGTTGTTCTAAATGCCCCTCTATTTCGTTCTCTAATAACTCCTGATACCTTTTTCCGGTTAAATTCCCATTCAAGGTCCAATAACATAATTGTTAAGAAGGCCACACCAAACATGTTCTTCCCTGAAATTTGACCTCCTGAAAAACTTGCGGGTTTTCTTTTGACCAAAAATGCTTATTTTTCGGGTTAAACATGCCTCCAGTAGTAAATGTTGCCTCGTCAGTGAAAATTATGTCTGACAGATTTAGTTGGTTCATCATAACACGTCTTTCTATTTCTTGGCAGAAGGGTAATCGGTCTATTTTATTTTAATCGGTTAATTTTCGAGTAGGTAAAAAGTTATAAAGGCTTATATTTATTATGTTTTAGAACTGAGTGGATTTTTTGCCATGATTTGTTAAAAAAGTGGCGGGTATTGAGCGCTCAGGATTTTCTAAAACAAGAATAAAAAAGATAAATAAATTATTTTAATACAAAAGTTTCAAAATTACCTTCAAAATATAATAAAATATTTAAATCTTCTTCAGCTTTTCTTTCCACTAGTCTATTTTTCCGCTTAAGTGTTTTTTTTTTTCATTCAATTGTTTAACGATGTTTAATATTGTCCTACAAGTCGGTGTTGGTCTATCTGGAAACCGTCTATGATATTCGTTACGAGCTATCGATGCATTTTTACCATGTAAATAAAATAATTCTATCATGTCGAGTTTCTCTTCTTCCGAATAACCCATCGTCCAACGTATTAGATATTAAAAACGCTCGTAAATAATTACTTCTGACCGGTAAACGTCAAAAAGGCGTCGTTCATTGCAATTGTTTTGACCATGGTTCACTATGTTTTAGCTTATATATCCAAAACTAATTGACCGAATATATTAAAAGTATATATATTTGAAATTAGAAAAAAAAGATCTTCAAGAATTTGATTTAATATACAGGGTGTTTCATTTAAAAAAACTGACAACCTGTCAAAATTTGACATTTCCAATAATATTTTCGCACTTATGATATAACATTCTAAATCTTCATAAAAAATCCAACAATTTTTGTATTTGTGACATTTCCGTATCTATTCAAATGAACTCTCTAGGTGGGAGGAAATATATACGGAAAAACCCTGTGCATTTGTTTGTCTTCCATTGAGGAAGAAAAACGGTTTTTTTTGACTTACCCCATATTTCTCAAGAAATTCAAAATAGCCAATCGAAATACATCGGCAATATATATTCTTGCTTCACTGGCGTTTTCTTGACACTTGTAATACAGCGTTACAATCTGTAGTTTTTCATTTAACGAATATCTCATTACGGCAAGTTAATATAATATCTACTAATACGTCAAAATTACCGTGATTTTCACCTACATTTCATATTAATATATTCAATTAAATAGGTAGCAAAATAATTTCCGTTTTTTTGTTTGATGCCAGTCAAAGATAGCTTGCAAATCTGAGATAAGAATGTAAAAGTTATTTTGCTCTAGGTCAGGTGCTATGACGGCTCAAAAAAGAAAAAATGTCAATTTTCAAATATCATTAAATCAAAAATAGAAGATAGATATATAGTACCCTTATTAAAAAACACTTAGAATTGACTATAGCAGAATCCAAAAATGTAAAAATATATAGGGTGTTCGGTTTAAAAAACGCAACATCCTTGGCGTAAGTCTTTTGTTTCTCATTTAATTGTTTTTTGTTACGATTTTCGAATTCTCCGAGCTAAAATACATCGATTGGCTATTTTGAATTTCTTGAGAATACAGGAGAAGTCAAAGAAATACCGTTTTCCTAATCAATGAAAGGCCCTGTACAGTATGTGCTATCCCTAGCATAGATTTCTCTGAAAAAGATTTCTAAAAAATAATGTAACATTTATTTTAAAAGGCATCAAAGTGTTGCTGAATAAACTAAATGTATTTATATTAAATCGCATTTGGGTAAAACACAGATTTTCAAACGCCAATTTTTTTAAGGCCGGAAATATATCTTGAATTTTCATAGAATTCAAAGTGTAAAATAGTTTCCCAGATAATTCAATAAATCTTTCCACCATCTTTGCTGACACAATTGACGACTAATTATTTTGTCATGACTGGGAGTAGAGAGAGTGACAAAGTCAATATAGGTCATATGGCAGAGATGTAAGGAATATAATATACAGAGTGAAACAACGAAAACTACACCTCGATTTTCCGGACTTACACTGAAAATCTGGAAAAATGCTCGGACCCGTGGATTCTTGAAGGGAAACTATCCCTCAGCTTTTTTTATCCCCGTAGTTTTAACCCCTTAGCTTAGAGGAGAACAATCCCCGAAATTTGAATAATCTAATCTATAATATATTTGATTAGACTAAGTCTAATATGTCTAAGGTGACATGACACAAGTTGACAACTGACAATCTAACAGCTGTTTGTATAAATCGATGTTATTGAAAACTAAATGTGGTTCAAAATTAAAAACATTGTTAAAGCAATTGAAAATGGGGCTTTTCTTGGCTTTGATCATCTCCAGTTTCTCAAATAAGTCTAATTTTTTGCTCTTATCGCATTAGTGTAATAATTTAACATTATCAGATATAGAAATTGTGGTTTGAAGACAATAAATGATTTGCAAAAGAAGACTTGGTGTTGGAAATATCAATGTTTTTATATTTATTAAAATAAATAAAGGAAGACGTTCGTCTATTCTGGTGGAAATCTTTCTACCCGAGTGTCCTACGTAGGTTGCGGGACCATCAGAACATTGTAAAGAATAAACCCTGTGGTTTCTTTCGTTAATATTCCATGTCATCAGTTATTTTCTTCGATATTTACATGCTTTTGAAAACGGTTGTTTAACCGAAACGCGTCGAGCCTCAAAAAAAAAAACATTTTTTTGTGACGATTTGGTCTTATTTTGTTTTTTAATCATATTGTTTCGACTTCACCTTGAAGGTGAACTCAACAAATTCCACATTACCTTTTCACTATTTTAGCTTTCATTTCATTATCGTTGAAAATTTTGACGCGATATTCTAGGGTCAGATAGTATTCGATGAGATCTTCAAAATGAGGTATCGCAACACCCCTCACCTCTATTTAAAATCAGGGGGTTGAAGTTACTCGGATGAACAAAGCAGACAAGTTGTTCCCCCTTGAATCAGAAATCGACGGGTCTGAAGTCTAATTTGTATCCAGACCTTCTCTCTAACAAATTTTTAACAAGCTGTCATTTCGTTGTGGTTGAAAATAATAAGGCGAAATTATAGATTTATAAAGAACACGATGGTACCTTTAAAAAGAGATATGCTACAACCCCTCTCCCCTATTCAAATTTCGGGGGTTGTTCTCCTTCCAGCTAGGGGGGTAAAGCTATGGGGATTCAAAAAGCTGAAAAATTGTTCTCCCTCAAATCTAAAATCGACGGGTCCGGGAGTTTTTTCACATTTTTGTTTTAAAGCTGGAAAATCGGGGTGTAAAATTTTCGTTGGCTCTTCTTGAATAGAGTGTTCTCTATGCTAGGGATAAAAAGAACTATATTAAAAGCCTGCAAAATGATTTTATTTTTTTTTAGAAAACTTCATTAGTTTGGCAAAACAACAGAGATTTTGAAAGTGAAGAAAACACAGATATAAAGACTATTTGCGTTTATTGTTTTCAGTGGTTTTCTAGTATAGAACTTATGAGTGAACATATTCAGATTTGCCATAGAAACTTAGACGACAAAAAGGTACATGGTATAAAATAAACAAATATTTGTCTAAACACTTTACATATTTTAAACACTATATAAAAGTTTTGCTTATTTAGATGATTAATTAATATCATAAACTTTTGCATAAGTGTTATATAAATCCTTTATTCTTTTAAATTCGAGATTCTATAAATTAATTTGTATATTTTGGTTGACAAAACTGTAAACATTGGTCGTGTTTTAGATGAATTGCCGAAATGAGTATTATATATTTAATTTTGTCTGACATTTGTTTATTTTTTTAAAACCCGCTAAGTGCCTGCTTCACTTTTTTGAAAACTACCTATACTTGTGAATCAGCATTGAAATATAGTTAAGATAACTTATTTTTGTATGTTTATTATTTTAAATAGATGCAACAATTATATAAATCATGCAAAATTTAAAAACAACAAGTCTTTTGTATTCAGCATGAGTCTAAAATTTCTATATACAAGGTGTCCACGAACAACCCGTACAAAATGAAAAAGGTGATTCTACATAAAAAAATATGAAAACGTTTTCATATTAACCTAGGTCCGGAAGTGCCTCGTTATGGAGATACAGGGTGTTGCAATATAAATTTTATTTTATTAAATATCTGTTGCAAATAATAAAATTCTCTCACGAAATTGGGCACTCGGGGTATTTGTTGGGTGAGGAATCATAATTTGGTATTAAATTTCATGTGACACTTAAAGGACGCTACGTACGCTACTATTATTTATCTAAATTTGCCCTAATTTTTTTGGCGATGCACTTTTGGGTTTTTTACGAATAAATTGTATTCTTGTACCTTTTCTGAGCAAAAAAGCTATACTTTCCCAACAACGCTAGAGGTAACCGTTCTCGAGCAGTTTGCAAGTTTATGCGTCGATGCAAGGAAAACAAATGTTGTAATAATAATAAACTAAGGTGTATTTATTTCAAGACAATACAAAATTAAAGGTAAGTATGAATTATGCTAAACTATAACAAATACTCTTTTTTAGTGAACGTAGTATACTTTTTTTGCTCAGGAAAGTGTAAGTATTTATTCATTAAAAACAGTATACTTACTCAACAATGCTAGGTAACCGTTTTTAACAATAATAAATGCAAGTGTCATTTTTGACAAAATTGTTATCGGTATTTTTTTAGTTTGATTTAATCTAAAGTAAGATTTTAATTTACATTTTTTAAAAAATGGTTTCGTTTAGTAACGAAGAATATGCAGATATGCATTTATTCTACGGGGAAGTTCAGTCTAACGCTCGAGCGGCACAACGTAGATTTGTTGAAAATTTTCCGAATAGAATCCATTCCATTCATACAACCTTTATAGCACTTCACCAGAGGTTGAGGTAAACTGGATAGGTGTCTCCAAAAAAAAAATGAAACGGGTAGGCATCCCGTTGTAGCTGAGGAATTCGAAGAAGCTATTCTGATGGATCTAGAAGATAACCCAGAATTAAGTTGTCGAAGATTGTCAGCGATGCATCCAGGAATTTGCAAATCATCTGTAAGTAATATTATACACAATGAGAACTTAAACCCGTTTTATTTTAGAAAGGTGTAGTATTTTCCGATTGGATGGGAAATAAGAAAATTGAAGATCCAACTTTTTATTCTCGTATTTTATTTTCCGATGAATCTAGTTTCACAAGAGACGGAATTAATACATTACACAATTCACATTAACATAGGTTTAGTATTAATAAGTGTATTGGTATTGTAAACAACAACCTGTTGAGTTGCCAGGTCGACTAACAGGGGAAGAGTATTTAAATTTTCTTCAAAATATTTTACCCGCATTACTAGAGGAAGTTCCTTTAAATATTCAGCAAGCCATGTGGTGGCACGATGGGTGTCCGGCTCATTTTAGTCGAAATGTGCGTCAATATCTGGATCAGACTTACGAAAATCTTTGGATTGGTAGAGGCGGACCAGTTCAATGGCCAGCTAGGTCGCCAGGCTTAAATCCTTGTGATTTTTGTATATGAACGGAGTACACAAGTGCCATGTGTACTCCGTTCCAATACAAACGCGTGAGCAGCTCTGGTTGCGAATTTAAAATGCCTGCAATGAGTTCAGACAAATGCAAAATATTTATAGACGTATCAGACGTTCTCTAAAAAAAAGAATTACATTGTGCCTTCAAACTAATGATCATAACGTGCAGCATTTATTATAGTATAGAATAATTCATATTTACCTTTAATTTTGTATTGTCTTGAAATAAATACACCTTAGTTTATTATTATTAAAACATTTGCTTTCCTTGCATCAACGCATAAACTTGCAAATTGCTCGAGAACGGTTAGCTCTAGCGGTGATGAGTAATTATAGCTTTTTTGCTTAGAAAATGTACAAGAATAATACTTATTCGTAAAAAAACCCAGAAGTGCATCGCCAAAAAAGTTAGGGCAAATTTACATAAATAATAATAGCGTACGTAGCGCCCTCTAAGTGTCACATGAAATCTAGTACCAAATTACGATTCGTCGCCCAAAAAATAACCCGAAAGCCCAATTTCGAGAGAAAATTTTATTATTTGCAACAGATATTTAATAAAAAATAAAATAAAATTTATATTTCAACACCCTGTATCTCCGCAACGAAGCATTTTCGGACCTAGGCTAATATGAACATTTTTTCATGTTCATTTATGTAAAATCACCCCTTTCATTTTGTAGTGGTTGCTCGTGGACACCCTGTATACTGCTCAAACTTCTAAGTGGAAGAAATTTTTGTCATTTTTCAAACATCTATAATTTTCCTGTTTCTTCTTATTTTGATTTCAATTTTGGATAAGTCTAAGATGCGCTCTTCTAATATCTTCTGCTTATATTAACACCTTATACGATAATAATACTTTATCCACTTATACAGGGTGGTCCAAAGGAAAGTATGCCTAGCTTTTCCTCCTTTGGTGAAATTTAAAGCAGAAATGGTCGGACACGTCGATTTTGCTTAGGAAGGGGACACTTTTAAAGCATATTTTTCAACCCCCTGGCGGGGGACAAGGACTCTCCTGAAATTTTAAATAGAAACTGGGGTCGAGTGTTCTATCATTTCGAAGGGTACAAAATTACCTTTCTAATGATAACCTATTTTTTGATTGAACAGTTATTGCGAAAACGGCTTTAGATACCTAAATCCTAGAGATATGAGCTTCCTCGACGTCTCTCTTGAACCTTTGAGGTCAAGTTGTTGTTCCTTCGAAACAATTTTGCAAACCCTTTCTTATATAAAATACTGAACGAAATAATACATTCTACTTACTTAAAATTTTTAAGAGGAATCTGTAGACCCTCCTCTGCTTCTTTTTGCATAAATGTAGCGACCCGATTAATTATTTCTTTTGTCTAGCCACGTAAGGCTATTCTTTTATTTCCTAGGTTATTGGGAGCTATTACACTGAAACTTCCAAAACACGAAACTATAAAAAAAACAAAAGACAAAAACATACCATCGAGACAAAATATAAAACTAGATTAAAAGAAATGAGAAACCTACGGTAACCTACCCGCCGGCTTGAATTCCGAGCCAATCTGGTGATGCCGCGCGACGAGACGAGATGAGACAAAGGCATTGTCTCGTCTCTTCTTGACTTTGGCTAATCTCATATCGTCTCGTCTTGTTTCGTCTCTTTACGAAATTATAGTCAAGACGAGACGAGATCATGCCTTGTCTCGTCTCGTCTCGACTGCGTAAGGGTCAAATAAATATGTTGACTGAACATGAAATTTTGGCTATAAACACTGGCAGGTATTGATCTATCGTATCTGCCTGGATGTTAGTCCCTTGAAAATGTCTTCTATTTTTTGGTACACAAAACTTCTGCTTTAATAAAATCATTTTTTGACATTTATTTCTGCCTTTCTCTCTAAATAAAAAAAGATATTTCAATATATAAAAAAAAACACATTCATAAATTAAATTGCACTTAATTTTTCTCTCGGGGTATAGGTAATCTAGAGAAATTCTGCCACAAGATTAGTTTATCGATTTTTATTACCTGACAAAAATAATAAAGCAGGGGTTCTCAAACTATGGTCCACATAACACTAGTCGTACACAGAGGATTTCAAAGCAGAGATGTAGACAAGGAGGAACCAGGGGAGGCCGCGGCTCCCTCTATGGAATTTCTGGCCCCCCCACTGGCCCCCCAATGAGCAGCAAAGATAAAATACTTTCATCTTAAAAAAGTTAATTCTTGAAAACACCTACTTGTGCGCTTCTGTAATAGCAAAAATAGGCCCACCTTCTTTTTGTTTGGTGTTTAAAAGCGCAAGGCAAGCAAATTAAGAAATCATTCTAATGAGCCGAGCTACTTCGATGGGTAAAAATTCTTTTCCGCCTTCTTGTGTTGGTTATTTTATGGATTTTTTTATTTTATTAATACTTCTTCGGAAATTAGGCCAGAAGATTTAATCAAAATGTCACGAAAAATTGACAAAAAATATCGTTCAGCTGAAAATTGATACAGCTGCTCTGAAATGTATTGAACAACATATCAGAAGTCCCCTAACCTCACTTGTGCGCGTCATGATTGTTTTGACCCTGTTCTGTTTTTCGGTAACTTGTAAACTATTTAAATTTTTTAAATACAATTTTTACAGTTCCGCTTAACGTTTATTGGCTTAATTTTTAAATCGTTTTGGATGCCGTTAACGGGAATAAAAAATAATATTTTATCAGCTATCAAACATTTTGATAAGAGGCAACGATAATTTTGGCCGGGTAGATATTTAAATCCACTGTCTCAAACATGATTTGGCAAGAGTTGTTTTTTATAAAATATGTAATAAATACTATTTTTATTTTAATTATTTTTTTAATTCTTCTAAATAAATATATTCTTTTGATATCATTATATATTTTCTAATATATATATATAATATATATATATATATATATATATATTATTATTATTATTAAAATCGATGTGCCCCTCCTAGAATAATTCGTGCCCCAAATAGCCCCCCAAAATCTATTGTTGCCTACATCCCATTTTCAAAGTACTATGTAAAGGTTCTAAAAGTGGAATGCAAGGAAATACGTTTTTGAGAAATATGCGCTATTTCTACCAACGAAATTTTTTGTATTTTGGCAATGGTTTTATCCTGGATAAAAATTCACAAACTACCTTTTTTTTTGTAAAATAACACGATCGTTGATAAACTGTTTCATGTACAGGGTGGTCCACTTAAATGCTCCTATACTTTATCTCAATGAATAAGACACTGAGAAAAAAAAGTTAAATACAAAAAGTATTTGACCCTAAGTATATTTTTTATTTATAATATTTTTATGTATACAGGGTGTTCCATTGTGCCAGGACAGTAACCAACTTTTTTCTTTTTAATGAAATGGTATGAATATTTTTAGAAATTCTAATTCTATGCTTGATTTTGAGTATTTTTTATCATCATAGCATACGAAATTTTGAGTAGTTTTTGAGAAAAATTAACGTTTCTAATTTTTTTCGGAAAAACGGGTTTTTGGAAAAATGTGATTTTTTCACACTTGAAGACTAAAATTGTGAATTTTGATTATGGATCCATGGGAGTGGTTAATATTTAATACTCTGAGCTATCAAGAGCGAAAATCCATTATACAGGGTGGTCACAAATGACCATCAAAAAAAATGTTTTTGTAACTAAAAAAACTTAATTTTTTAAATGGAACACCCTGTATTTAGCACTTTTATTGTGTTTAGGATTTAATGCTGCATCATTCCATATATATATAGTTTATATTCCAAAAATTAGTAGTTTAGAAGTTATGACCAATTTTCTATAATAATTCAAGTATTTTGGTTAAAAATCTAACTAAACCTAAATAATATCCTATTCTAAGTTTTTTTTTAACATTGTAATTACATTTAACATTAAATCATCAAGTAATGAAAGAAAGAAAGTAACTAATTACTTATTACAAAACATTTTCAACATAACCCCCGTCTTTGGCAATACAAGTAGTATAATATTACGGTTACGGTTTTAATTTTTGCAATAATAGCATTTCTAAACGCGTCTTAATTTTACAAGATATCCATGGAAAAACAAAACTAGTAAAATTGTTGCCTGGACACTAATAAATACACAGTTTTTATTTGACATTTAGTTTCCTCTAACTCTTTTTAAAGAGAAAAATGGCTTTATACAGTGTCCAAGAGCGTTTAAATCTCCATGAATGTTACATAAGAAATAATAAGAGTCCAGCATAAGCCCTGCGGGAGTATCGGTTGTTGTATCCTGCAAGACGGGTACCCACGAAACATATTTTTTCACGAATTGTTCGTGATCTTGAACGTGGAGTGGTAATCAATAAACAAAAACGGCGCTCAAAAATTGTCCTAACAGAAGAAAAGCAATTAGAAATTCTCCTGTATTTTGAAGAAAACAACAAAAATTCGCAAAGAGATGCATCCCGAGATCAACCGGGAATTTGTAAGACTAGTGTTCAAAGGACTTTAACTGATAATAACTACCATCCGTTCAAATTTTTACCAGTTCAGGAATTATCCCAACAGGACTTTCAAACAAGGCTTTTTTATTGTTCTCTCATGATGGACCACCATTTTGAAACTGACATTTTTAAAAATATTTTATTTACCGATGAGGCAATTTTCAACACGGCCGGCATGTTCAACCGAAAAAATACTCATTACTGGTGTAACTCAAATGAACATCGTGTGAAAGAAATGAAAAAACAGGGTCGGAGAAGTGTTTGTGTGGTGTGGTATTATCCGTGATCGAATAATAGGTCCAGTGTTTTATGACTTTGTTCTGAATAGTGAGAGGCATTTAAATTTGTTGGAGAACGAAATATTTCCGTTAATTGACAATGTGCCGAACGATATTAAAGAAGGCCTTGTTTATCAACAAGATAGTGCTCCACATCACACTGTAGTGCCTGTTAGAAATTGTTTGAATCAACGGTTTCCATTTTGGATTGGTCGGTACGGGACCATAGATTGGCCAGCGAGGAGCCTCGACTTCACACCCCTGGATTTTTTTATGGGGCAACCTAAAAAACGAGGTGTATAAAAATAGGTGTAATACTGTTCAAGATTTAAAAAGGAGAATTAGGCAAGAGGTAGAAAGAGTTAATGCAACAGACGCGGTTAGAAATGCTATTGCGAGAATTGAAACCATGTATACTACTTGTATTGCCAAAAATGGGGGTTATGTCGAAAAGGTTTTGTAATAAGTAATTAGTTACTTTCTTTCTTGCATTACTTGTTGATTTAATGTTAAATTTAATTATAATGTTTTAACATTATAATTAAAAAAAAACTTAGAATAGGTTATTATTTAGGTTTAGTTAGATTTTTAACAAAAATACCCGTATTATTATAGAAAATTGGTAATAACTTCTAAACTACTAATTTTTGGAATATAAACTATATATATGGAATGATGCAGAATTAAATCCTAAACACAATAAAAGTGCTAAATACAGGGTGTTCCATTTAAAAAAATTAAGTTTTTTTAGTTACAAAAACTTTTTTTTTGGTGGTCATTTGTGACCACCCTGTATAATGGATTTTCGCTCTTTATAGGTTAGAGTATTAAATATTAACCCCTCTCATGGATCCATAACCAAAATTCACAATTTTAGTCTTCAGGTGTGAAAAAATCACATTTTTCCGAAAAAAATTAGAAAAGTTAATTTTTCTCAAAAACTACTTAAAATTTCGTATGCTATGATGACAAAAAATACTAAAAATCAAGCGTAGGATTAGAACTTCTAAAAATATTCATACCATTTCATTAAAAAGAAAAAGTTGGTTGCTGTCCTGGCACAATGGAACACCCTGTATACATAAAAATATTATAAATAAAAAATATACTTAGGGTAAATACTTTTTGTATTTATCTTTTTTTTCTCAGTGTCTTATTTATTAAGATAAAGTATAGGAGCATCTTAAGTGGACCACCCTGTACATTATGCATTCAGATTTTTTAAAATTTGCAGAAGTACTGTATGTTTTAAATAGATAAGTACTTACATTTCTAAAATCAAATCCTTTTAGGATTTATTAAGACAATTTTAGACTATTAAGTAAGTATACAAAATGGTTATCAAAAAGGGGTTAAGAAAAGTTATTAACAGTTGGTGGAGTATTATATGACTTTTGAATTTAACCAATTCTAAATTAAGAAATAAGCCAAAAGTTACACATATCCGTCTCGTCCCTTTCATTCTCGACTTGTCTCGTCTCGAGCGTCGAGAGTGAATGGTGTCGAGACGAGACGAGAGTAGACATTTTGTCTCGTTTCGCGGCATCACTAGAGCCAATCAGCTCCCGTAATTAGAGCAATCGATAGATCGAACCAGGTGCTGTATCAACTTTATCCTTGTACTATTCTATGGCTCATAATAATTTAATGCTATATAAAGGATAGATCTTAAAAATATCTCTCTGCTACAGTCGCGAGTAAAATTTATTATTATTACTCACGTTTTTACTACAATCTGTATAACTGGCTTAAACAGTATTATCGTTCTGTAAGATCCGCAGCAGGTCCATAGACATATTCAAAATTGAAATTGAAATATGAAGAAATAAGAAAATTATAGATGTTTGAAAATTGACAAAAATTGTATCGCTCCTATTAGAATTCTGAGCACTATTTAAAAATAACATTGATTTTGCAGAAATGCGCCTTAAAAATCGAAATAAGCAAAAGGTCCCAAGAACCGGTTTTTGAACCAGATTTTCAAATGGAAAAAGAGGAAACAACTAGCTTAAAAAGATTTAAGGAAGACCTTACATTTGAAGAATTATCATCCAAAAAACTTCATTACGAAGACTCTTTATGTTCTCAAGAAACTTTCATATGTTCTTGTTGCTATGAACGCCTACCAAATTTCAAAAGCTTTCTTATCCACATGGAGACCCACATTTCACCTATAAAAAATAAGGATTGTCATAAATGTGATGAAGAAAGTAGGGAAATTCCACCGAATTGCTTAAACAAATCTTCTATGACTCCACTAAATAATTATTTGTGTTGTTGCCGTTGCAACACTTTCTTTGAAGATTCAAAAAAGTTACAAGAACATTTAGTAGAACACCATGTGGTTACGTTGTATAAATGCTCATTATGTGACCACACTTTTGAAGAAATGTCGTCTATGAAGGTAGCTTTAATTACTTTTTTAAGAGCAAGTATGTTAATGGTTTTTTGTTTTAGTCCCATTTAAATTCGAAACATATTAGCAACTGTGAGCATTTCGAATGTACTTGTCCTGACGGAGCAAAGCTTTTTCATGATAGGATGTCTGCTGAGTTACATTTCTCCAAATTTCATGCCGCAAGTAAAAATGCTGCTTCTGATGACTGGCAAGATCATCAGTGCAAACTTACTTTGAATACTAACGTTTTGGGAATTAGAGAAGAGTTTTTGGAGCGTGTTTCAAAAAAGTCCTCCTGTTTATTGGGTAAGTAATTACCAATGTTATCAAAAGTGTGACTAGTTCTTAAAATTGGAGGTGGGAAATCGATCATGTTCATGTTTATTAGATCGTTTAAATAATTTTGGTAGCAGTTTTGAACAAAACATAAAAATGATCAGCTATTTATCTGGACAGTTGGTAGTTAGTAGTGAGTTAACCAATAATTACGTTTTCATTATGTTGGTTAACCTAACTAAACTCGCATTAGCGCAAGAGTCATTCATTAACTAACTTCAATATATAGAGTGTTTATTAATTGAATGCCTGTATTGAATAAGGACTATTTTAATGTTAGAAGTTCAAATAAACATGGGACCGAAAATGCTTCCTTTCCGAGATACAGGGTGTTAAAACATTAAGAAAAAATCGTTTTTGCCCCAATATTTTCAAAACGCCTTTTGATATTTCTTTTAATTTTGGAAGGTATTAACCACGTATAGAAGTATATTTTTTAGGCCAATTTTTTTTAAAAGCCCTTCAGTGGCGTCCTCTCTAACAAGCCCTTTGATATTTTTAAACGAAAAAAAATATGCCACTACATTTTTTCCAAAATAAAAATTACTTTAGTAATCGCCTATTATTTTTTAATAAAAATGACCTTTTGACTTTTTTCTGTGCACAATGCCGATACATCTTTTATTCCTATTTTAATTTATTTAATAGCGAGTAAACTTAGATTTTTGAAATAAATTTATGAACTAGATCTTTAGTTTAATAAATTTTTAAGGACAAGTTAGAATGTTTCATGCTTTGTTTTTCGAGTAAAACTCCAAATCAAATCAACTTCAATTTGAATAAAAAAAGTTTACAATTTAAAATTACAAGAAAGGACAAAATAAACACACAGATTATTTACAGAAATTTTTAGAAGTGTCCTCCATCTACACGTTCTCAAGCATGAATTCTTCTACGCATGGACTGACAAAGATTTCAAAAGATTCCTGTAGTGTTTCCTATAGCTTGGCAGAATGCTATTATACGACTTCGTAACTCATGTTCAATTTGGATCGGCACTACGTAAACTAAACTTTTTAGGTGCCCCCAGAAAAAGTAAACTAAACTGTTTAGATCTGGAGATCTAGGCGGCCATGACTGAGTTCCTCCTCGACCACTGCACTCCTGTGCTAAAATGTGGAGTTGCTATATCATGCATTAGTCACACCTGGTTTCTTAATAAAAAAGAAACATCTTCATGTAGTTGCAGTAGTTCTTCTTGAAGAAATTGTAAATATGATTATCCATCAAGTCTTTTTGGGAGAAAAATTGGCAATTAATCATTAATAATGCCAGCTCAAACATTAAATGAGAACAATTCTTGATGATTTGATTGAACAATCGCATGGTTTTCGTATGCCCATAAATCGTTATTATGAAAATTCCTAATTTGTTTCGAGAAAAATTAGCATCATCCGTAAGAAGAAACGGATTTTCCATATAAAACCGCTTCCTCAATTTCCGGTTTTCCTACTGTCTGATGTACTCCATTAGCATGTTGGTCTACATTCAAAGTTCCGGTCTCGTGAAGACGCCTATGAACTCGTATGCATGTCTGCCAATTCACTATTTGTAAAATTTACCATTCTTTTATCAAATTTTAGCTCTTACTAATTGTTACGCTTTACTAGTCATGCCCGCCGAGATCTCCAGTAGTTTAGACTACTTGTTCTGGGGGCACCTAAATGTTAAGTAGGCGATCCAAACTGAAGAAGAATTACTCGAGCTTTTTTTAAAATAGCCTATTTAGACCACCCTGTACGTTATGTTTACAAAAACTGAAAAATGTTGGTTTCTTGCTACAGCTTTCTTCAGCATTAACTGAACTTTTGAAAAGTTTCTTCTAAAAAAATAAATATTTCTGTCATAGACATAGACTAAAACTAGGAAAAAAAACTTTAATTTTGCATTAAATTATATAAATCTATACCGGGTGACACAGGAGAAAGGGTACAGGCCGCCATTTTTTTAGTTTTAAAAGTATCAATTTGCAATTTGAGACATTTCTATAACTCCATAGGAGGCAAATTGTCTATGGAAAAACAGTTGAAATTTACTTCCGGGTTTCCCGGAAGTATAACACAAGTTAACTTTTGATTTCAAATTGGCGGCTGGACAGCCATTTTCTGAAACTTCAACATTGCCGTTTTATGAAAAAAATGCTCATGTCACTTTTTTCAAAATACTTCTTTTAAGCAGTCCAAAATCAGCTTGTTTTTAATTTTTTTAGAACACTTCAATTTAAAAATCGTTTTGGGTAATAATATAATTTTGTATTTTTTTTTCACTTGATTTACCGAAAACCAATTTACTGAAAATGTTTAATGACACCTTGTATATTTTTCATATTACCTTTTTATTTCCATGGTAAAAGGGAAGTAGTGTAGAGCCTCTAGATGCCGAAAACCACGTTTTCTCAATTCCGTCAGTCTGTTTGTCTGTAAGTCTGTCTGTTTCCGTCATAGTAAAAAAGTTACTTACCCGATTGAATTTGAATTTTTGGTCAAAAATTAAGGGTCATATGGGGATGACCTGGTAACATTTTGGTAAAAATCCAATATTGTAAAACAAAAAGGTGGCCTAGTGAAATGTTACTTTAATAATGTTAATGTTAAAATTATTACTAAAAAACTACTTATCCAATTAATCTCAAATTTGGACAAAAGTCAAGTATTATATAGGAATCAATTGGTAAAATTTTGGTACGAATCCAAGATGGCGGAACAAAATGGCGGCTTAATAAAATATTTAAAAATCTAGCCTGAAAAACTACTAAATGGACTGGTTTCAAATTGTGTTCCATAACTAATTGTGGTACAGAGATAAACTAGTAAAACTGTGGTACCAATTCAAGATGGCGGAACAAAATGGAGGCCAAATAAAATGTTCTTAATCGTGAAAAAGATCTTCCTCTCAGGTTTTACATATCTTCATGTTTTAGCGTGACTAGACGCCAAAAAATATGTTTTATCAATTCTGTCGGTTCGTTTGTCGGTTTGTCCGTCTGTCTGCAGCTCGCGACATAGCTTAAAAACTACATATCAGATTGACTTAAAATTTTAGTCAAATATTAACGGTAGTATGAGGATGATCTGGTAAAATTTTGGTAAAAATTCAATATGCTGGAACAAAATGGCGGCCTAGTGAAACGTTAAACAATTACATATTACTAAAAAACTAATTATTCAATTTACTTCAAATTTTGCACAAAAATCAAGTGATACATAGGAATGAATGAAGTGGTAACATTTTGGTATGAATACAAGATGATAGCAAACCAAAATGACGGCGTAATAAAATATTTAACTGAAAAAAACTACTTAGATTAATTTCAAATTTTGTGCAAGCGTTAAGTGTGCTATAGAGACAAACCTGTAAAGTTGTGGTACGAACAAAATGGCGATCAAATAAAATTTGTAAAAAATCTACGTAAAAAAATCTCATTCAATTGATTTTAAATTTTGCAGAAAAATTAAATGTGATAAGGATAAACTGGTACGAATTCAATATGACGTAACAAAATAGCGGTGTGTGTCATTGTAAAAACTATTTATTGCATTTATTTTAAATTATGCCCAAAAATCAAATGTGGCCTGGGTAGAAACTGGTAAAATCTTGGTAGGAATACAATTTGATGGAATAAAATGGCGTCCAATAAACATGTTTTTAAAGACATTATATATGTGCTAATAAATTACTATATAATGAACTATGTATAACAGCAGAAATATATAACTTCTGCAGGTGCAAAACGGCCTACAAGAAGAATTGCTTTCGATTATGTCACAGGGTACCCTCCTGCGATCATGATTTCTGGGCCTCGACCCTCATCAGGCAGGCTTGTACCCAGGGAGATCTGGAACTAACAGATTGCTCGATATGACAAAATCGAAAACGTAACGTCTACCATACTGAAACAGTACTACACGCTAAATGTACCACTTAGCACCACCTATTGGGGCTCCGGTGATTTCCGGCCGCAGACCCACAGGTAATTTAAAAGTATGCACTAGCACCATCGTGCGGAGAATAGAATCTCTAAAGATGTGTAGAGAATAGATTCTATTCTATGATCGCAGCAGGGTACCCTGTGACATAATCGAAAGCAGTTCTTCTTGTAGGCCGTTTTGCACCTGCAGAAATTATATATTTCTGCTATTCTACATATATCTTTTCCGGCCAAGAACTTTTGATAAAAATGTGTGAAAGCTCATTTTTATCGATTTTTAGTATCTATATAATGAAGTAAATAGATTGGGTCAAATGTAACTATTCCTAACAGAAGTAAAGACTCATAACGAGAGAAGGTTCAGGTAAAGGAAATTTACCGATTTTTAAAAATATATCACTTGTAATGTAACTTTTATTTTCAAAATGACTATAAAATAGCCATTTATTTTAAACAAAATCTATCCTGATTTGTGAAAAATGGCTGGCATATCGCCATCTTGGAAATGAAAGCTAACATGCGACATATCTTTAAAAAGGTAATTTTACAGCGAAAATGTCTGTAGCAAAAAATATACAAGGCGACATTAAAAATATTGGAGTAAACTTCGATTAAACGATAAGTGAAAAAAATTATAAAAATATCTTAGTATGCAAGACGATTTTTACATCCAAGTGTTCTCAAAAACGTGGACTATTTAAAACAATTATTTTATAAATAGTTACTGTATTTTTTGTATAAAACAGCAATGTTGAAAATAGCTATTCAGCCGCCATTTTGAAAACAAAAGTAAATTTTTGACATATCTTTGAAAAGCTAATTTTAGGCTGAATTTGATAATCCATAAAAATATATAGGTTCCTATTTAAAATAAACGAATAGCGGTCACTTCCGGTAAAACCGGAAGTAACTTTTAATTGTTTTTTTCATAGAAAATTTGCCTCTTATCGAGTTATAGAAATGTCTCATATTTCAAAATTGATATGTTTGAAACTAAAAAAAATGTCCCCTGTGTCACCCGCTGTATACCAAGCATAGAAAATTTTTATACAAAGCATTATAGGTTGTGTCTTAAGTAAAAACATGAATAATACGTGGGCGTCATATAATCGATCAAAATTATTATTATTCCTTCGTCATCAATCCTGTATAATATTTTAGACAATTTATTTTTTCCAGGCTCATCACACCTTCGATGTGCTTATTGCAAAGAATTCTGCAAAACGAAAAACGACTTACAATTACATCTGAGGTCGCATCAATTATCTGAAAAATCCAGGCATAAATGTAATATTTGTGATGAAATATTTACATCTTCTGCTGAATTAGCAAATCACAAACTTAATCATTGTAAGATTGTTGAAGGCAACGCCTGTGTCCAATGCAAAACGATATTACTCGATGAGGAATCGTTTGTAAAACATCAACTCAAACACAACGATAATTCAAAATGTACAACTAAGCTGAATGTAATCCTGCCCTCAATTTGCATAGTCTGTGGTCAAACATTACAGAGCGATAGCGAGATAGAACTACACGCCAAATTTCATTTAAAATTCTTATCGGAGCAATCAAGGAGTTGTGTATCCGAATCTCCGCATTCGGACGAAACAATGTTTTCTGCCAGCGAGAAATCTAAACACTTTGGAATAGTTTTCGATTCACCCTTAGAACTTCAATGCCATCTCTGCAAAAAGGCATTTACTACCAAGGAAAAACTCCAAATTCACCTAATAGAGCATAATTTTTTCGGAATTAACCAGTTCAGTTGCTACGTATGCTCTTCAGTATTTACTGCAGCAGCTGGCCTTCAGACTCACCTTCTAGGTCACAATTTAGCTGAAAAACCTTATCAGTGTTCTCGATGTCCTGCAGGATTCTTTTTTAGGGCAGAACTGGATAACCACAAATACCTGCACAACTTTAAATTGCAGTTTGATTTTCTGAGTGATGAATCGATAACACAGGCCCGACATTTTACAAATGCGTGGGTTTCTAACGAAATGTCCACTGCCGAATCCCGCTAAAAATTTGTCGATAGTTTTAGCAGCGGCTGTTTTTATAATTAGTATTGTTGTTAATTTATTTGTGAGTAGATTTGAGAACAGTGTTAAAAAAATTAGTGATGAATATTTGGTGCAATTTTAATGAGATTTAGTTCTAAGTTTTATATTAAATATTTGTTATTATTTTACATTTTTAAATTCAACATAGACAAAACTAGTACCTAGTGTTTTCTTAAGACTGTTTAAATATTTGGTACTCGGATATCACTTTTATTAAAATATTGTTTTTTTTTACTGCTGTATAGAAATTTTAATGAATGTGGTCGAAATACTGGACAAGTAATAAATGTACAAAAATTATATCAGATTTTTTGGACAGTAAATGACAAATAAAACATTAAACTTGATTAAAAACAATAGTAGGTATGCAGTTTTTTTTGCAAAAACGTCTAGTGGTCTTCTGTTGAAAACGTCGTACTTCTTAGGCCTTTTTTAGAGCAAGAGCCAAATATCGATTTCACACCGTCCGAAGGGCCACAATGGTTCACGACACTTTACCACCATATCAATAAAATAAAAAACGTATAATTTCAAAGCGTAATAATCTTTATTGGTTAAAAAGTTCAATCAACCAATGCGATTTTTGACATTGTTTATTTTTGACAAGTGTATCGATATTTGGTTTTATTTTTGTAGTTGCAACCCGCAAACGTAACTCTTAACCTTGTTTTAGACTTCACATTCTTCTTACGAGAAAACAGCTGCTCGCACACATATGTGCTCCCAAAGAGAGACATCATTTTCTGGGTCTGTTTTCGGATTTCAGGAAACGAGTTTTGATCGACAGATTTTGAATAAAAATCAAGAAGACCCATGTCCAACTTGTCTTTCAATTCCGAATTACATTGTAAACCGATAAGCTCCATCTGACAATTTTCTGGCATGTTTTCAACGGATACACTGAACGGTCGGGCAAAGAGAATGGTGTAATTTTCATTATCTCTGAAGTCAGAAAAATCTTGATTGGTACTCTTTTTTGAGAAAATCTAGTGCTGCGACATATTTATCTATATCTGTACATTCGCAACTCTTCAGTTTAGGAAAGTGCGTAAACTCTCTTTTCAACTCCTAACACTGGAACCTGTGGTGGAAGATAGATCAAAATACAAGAGTTCTAACCACACTACACCACAACTTGTAACGTTCTGGACGCGCGTTTCGCTAACCAAGTTAGCATCATCAGCAGATGATATAAACTAAAGTAACTTATCCTATCCGAGACTATTTATAGGAAATGTGGTCACACTTGGTTGCACCCGACTGCACCGTTGTCAAGTAAACAATAGAGGTGACTATAGGGAATAGGCCCTCTGTCTTTATTTAGTGCTTTCTTACCACATTTAACTATTTCTATACTCTCAAATGCATCCAATAATCTATTATTAGATACATTTTTTATCAAAATAAGATTACTTGTGATTGTTTTCCAAAGCATGTTGGGCAACACTTGAGTTTTCTGTTCTTCCGTATCTTAAATGTGCCATGTGTTCTTTAAAACGAATGTTTATGGAGCATTTAGTTTGCCCAACATATTTTAGATCGCAGTCATGACAGCTACTTTCATAGATGCCACTCCTCTCTCTCTCAAGTCGACTTTGTCTTTGGGGTTTCCAAGGAGATTTTTCAAACTGCTCTCCGTTTTGTAGGCTTCTCTAAAACCTACGTTTTTAAATACTTTTTCTAGACCTCTCGTATATCTGGGATCATATGGGATTGCTATGAATTTATTGGAAGCCTCAGGTGTTTGAAGAGTGGTGACATCTTTTAACATTTTTCTTATGCTTATGTCTATTTCCTACTTACTAATTTATGTACAAAATTATCATTATATCCATTACTTTTAATATTTTTAATCCGATTCATTTCATTGTTAAAACGTTCTTTACTTAATGGAAAATTGACTAACCTGTGAGTTAAGAAATGGAAAGCTGCTATTTTGTGTTGACGGCAATGAAATGAGTCGGATGTTATATACCTATCAGTATTAGTAAATTTCCTATAAATATCAAATTCTAATTTATCGTTATTTCTGATAACTAAATTTGGACACTTTCTTAGAAACATTAAACAATAAATATCCTTCCATTAATTTCACGTACGAAAAGGAGAACAATGGGCAATTACCTTTTCTCGACACGTTAGTTAGGGTTGGGGAAGGGGATGGTAGGAGGGGGGGTTGGGAGGGAGAGGGCGGAGTAGTTACATTACGTTATGGTAGTAAGGAATCTTTGGGGGGGGAGTTTATAGTTGTCATTAGGATCGGAAAATCAGCTCTTATGTAATAATTAGTGTTTACCTTATTAATGAATTCTTTGAGGTATGGCAAATTGCTATCTCTGTGTAAAATTGAATTCCTAACCAATCTTTCGGCATTAAGTATAATCCTTAATATGTTACTCTGGTAGGATTGTAGATTTTTTTTTTTGATTGGGGCGGTGGGTACTCCAAGAGGTGGAGGCGTAGGTAAGTTGCGGCCTTATGTAGGCTTTATATAATGTGAGTTTGATTTTAGGATTCAACTACTTTTCCTTTTAAGTAGTGGATATAACATTGAGAATGTTTTCTTTGCCTTTTTAATGTTATTTTTTGTGTTCTGAGCCCAGTTGAGCTTCCTGTCAAAGATGACGCCCAGATATTTAGCTAGTTTAGTCCAGTTTATATGAATGTTGTTTATCGGAATTCTGTTATCAACCGGAAGTCTAGAGCCTTTTGAGAAAAGGACCGTTTGTGTTTTATTAGGTTTAAACCTGATATTCCATTTATTCATCCAGTCTAGGATAGTGTTTAAATGATTTTGTAATTTAGTGCGAATAAACCCTAGTTTTTTATAGGATGCTGTAAGCGCTGTATCATCAGCAAAGAGGTATAATTTTGTAAAGGGATTAGAAGGAATATCGGATGTGAAAATGTTGAAGAGAAGGGGGGAGAGGGGTGAGCCCTGGGGTACACCCGCTCTAATATTTTTTTTGTCGATTCGAAGCCATCTAGGCTTACGAAACATTTTCTGTTGTGAAGGAAGGACATGATAATTTTGGTTAAATAGTTAGAGATACCTGCTCTTATCATTTTAGTTATTACGCCAATGTGCCATATAGTATCAAAAGCTTTTTTTATATCAAGGAAAATAGCTCCGGTTTTTTTTTTGTTTCTATTAAATGCTTGATTGATATTTGTGGCGAGTCTTGTAATTTTGTTGGTTGACCCCATGGAAGAACGAAAACCAAATTGTTCGCTAATAAATATGTTTTTTTCCTCCACTTCATTGTTAAGAGGCAACAAGATGCTTTTTTCCGCGATTTTTCCTAGACTGGATAAAAGGCTAATGGGTTTGTAACTGGTAGTGAGAATTGGTGATTCCCCTTTTTTTCTTCGTTGCCGTGTGATGACGGCTTAATATAGGCTGACATCGCTATTAGGTACCGTCCATATTAGTAAATTTTATAATTTTTACGTTATGCCCGTATAAGCCAAATTTTGAACAGAAGTATTTTATTAGTTTGTTTTTAAACTGTGAAATATTTTTTTTAAGAAATAGTTATAATCAACAGCAAAAGTTATGGAACGCCGCGCCATAAGGTTAGAATATTTGACAGGATCAATAATGGTTATGATACTGGTGGGTTTGCATATGTACAAGTTCTTATGAATTGCTTATCTGTGGTACGATAGCGCAATTGGTTAGAACAATGGACTAGTGATAGAGAGGTGCGGGTTCGACCCCCGCTCGCACCAATTTTCTATGATTATAAATATTTCTAAACAAAGATTTCTCAATTTGAAAACAAGGTCGTACTAAATATCTTTTAGGAATTGTAGCTTCGATATTTTCATTTCTAAAGTTTTTAAGCACCTCCTGAATATTGATAACCATTTCTTTTATTTTATTGCGACTTTTGGGTGTAAAAGAAAACCCGTGGCTTCCAAAAGCGCAAAATTATTATCAATAGGAAAAAAGTGAAAAGTGTAAACAAAATTTCCAAAAAAAGTCGAAAAATATTGAGCACTTATTTTCTTAATAAAAGCAACAGTGCACGTGGTCAATAAGCTGAATCCGAAGGATGAGGGATTTTTTCAACTCATTGACCATGTGTACGAACGCTCTTATTTAAAGAAAATACGTGCGAAACAGTTTTCGGAGTTTTTTCATTTTTTTTTGCACACTAAACTTTGACTAAAAATATTTTACAAACATAGGATAGTATAAACGATTTTAAACAAAATATTCTTATAAACCATCGGTAAATTCGAAAGGGTTTTCGAGATATTTAATTTTAAAATGTTTAATTTTGGAGAATTTCAAGACAACATGGCAACATTGCTATTGGCTTGAACATCAATGTGATGACAATCTCATAACCTGTGTTTTGTCAACAAAGAAGTATAAAAAAACCTGTAGGTTTGAAAACGATTTAATTATTTAATTTTGATTATTTATTTCGAATGTATGAACTAATTTTTTAATAATAGTTAGCATAATAATAGTAATAAACCGTTACTAAAACTTCTTAGATTATTTATGTCTATAGTTTTTAACTGAGCAACCCTAATTAAGTTTATTAGTTTCCAAAAATTAATAAAAAATATGAACTTACCAAGTATATTATATTAAAGCACTAGGTAGGTATTTTTTTTGACCTTACGAGCTAGCGTTTTGGCCACGGCAAGTGTTAAATATAACAACGATTTGTTGTAGAAAAAGTATTTCATAATAGTGTCGTCTTCATTTAAAGGAATTATATATCATTAATAACATCATCTTGTAAGTTAACTGTTGTTGTTGTTGTTCGTTTGATATGGCCTTCACCCGTAGGTATTCGGCCAGGCCTAGTTAATTTTTTCGTGGAAGTTCGGGACTGGTCGGGTAACGTGACCCTGCCCGATCATCCTAGTGGTACACTTTTTGTTCAGACGTAACATATAGGGGGAATGGAAGGGTGCGCGGAAAGGGGGGACCAGAATCACCCTTCAAGGATGAAGGAAGAAATTTACGTCTGGGAAATGTCAGCCAGACGGGGCCCTACAGTTTATCGAGGAGTCCGAACCTCGGCCATCCCCTCCACCTGAGAGGGTATGTGACGGCGGGGAGTGTGAATTTACCCCCAAACTACCACGGGAACATCCGGTTCCCCCCGGCCTGGTTACCGGCGTGAATGGCAGCGTGGACAGTGAAATTCATTTTACACTCTTCCCTGTTGGATTTTAAACCACTAATATTAGCTGCAGACTTGAAAAGTCGTGCACCCATCTAGGATTTGAACCCAGGACCTGCGACACCAACTCCAGTGTAAACCTAAAGCTTTACGCTCTCGGCCACCGGCTCGCGCAAGTTAAATGTAATGGTAACGTAAACATTCCACATGCATTCTAAACACATTGTACATAAAAAACAGGGACACACGTTTCACAACCTGGGGTCTGTCAGGGTGACTAACAAAAGACATGGACAAGGTGGACCACCAAAGTTTAAGGAGTACTAGAAAGGGAAAAAAGTGGAGTATGCTCATCCATGCCTTTATTTACTACGCTAGATTGCGATGCCAGAATCCTTGAAGAACAAATTTATCACTTTAAAAATACGCAAATCGTTATAACTCAATAGTTCATTTAAGCAGAAACGGGCACTATATCCCATTTCTACCAATGATTGTATTAATAATTGACTAGTTCTCAGATAAGTAGGGCAATTAAAAATGATATGATTTAGATCTCCTAATTGACCGCACTCGCAATTTGGACTTTCTTTGATCTTGATTTTATGTAAGTGTGATGGAAATCTTCCATGATTAGATTTAAGACGTGATATTAATGTAATAGTACTTCTGGAAAAAGTCGTTTTTTTGTACCAATGTTGTGGGTGTGTACTGAAGTAATTTGTTTTTTTTTATTTTACCATATTGTAGCCAGTGGGAATTCCAGTGTGTTTTTAATTTCTCTTTATGTATTGTAACTAAGTCCCATATATTGAAATATGGGATAATTGGTGCGTCACTTGTTTTTTTAGTAATACTGTCTACTAGATTGTTTCCTAAGATATTAGAGTGTCCTTTAGTCCAAACGTAGTGTATGCGTATTCCAAGGGAATGCCATTCCTTTATGATTTTAATTATCAAAAAAGTCAATACATTATTGATAGATTTACTAGGATGGTTTTCTATAACTTTTAGAACTGGCATTGAATCGGAACAGATCACGATATTAGTTTCTCTCGTGTCATAACACCATAAGAATGCCTTCCAGATTGCAGCGGCTTCAGCTGAAAAAATACTTGACAAGTTGTTCAATAAATACGTTTTATTATATTTTTTGGATGGAATATGAATAGCACAGCTGACAGTTTCTTTAGTTTTCGAACCATCTGTATAAATGAAAATCGCTTGATTAGGTAAGGAATTACATGTTTCGTAGAATGTGCTATTATCATTGATACCATCGTATTTTGGATATATGACTTTGTTTTGCTTAAGGTTGGTCATAATCAAGACAATACATATCGTAGGTAATTAGGTTTACTTCAGATAAATAATTTTCTGATATTCTAAGATCGAGGAGGCGATTTTTTCTTAAACCAGAATTTAGCGATCAAGTTATTTATGGCTAGCTCATATATGAACCCATTTATATTATTAACTCGATTATTATCTTTAATTATATATTTAAATGACAGATACATTCGCCTAATCCAAAGGGGCGGCTCAAGAAATTCCACCAAAACAACTTCTCTAGGAGTTGATCTCATTAAACCCAAACATATTCTAATGGCCTTCAGTTGAACAACGTCCAGTTTTTTTAAGCGTACTTTAGAGGCTGAACCATAAAAATGCTACCATAATCTATAATAGATCTTACGTATGCTCTATAAAACATTATTGCTAGAGATGGATGAGCGCCCCATGATATTTTACAGATTTGTCTCAACAGGTTTATAGCCCTCTCAGTCCAGGTAGGTAATTCACACACTAAAAGTATTTTAAAAACTTAAAATAAATGCTGAAAATAACTACCGGTCATCTTCAATTTCAATTTCAACCCTAGGATAGACTAATGTTTCAAATCAAGGAGGTTTAGGTCTGGTGACCTCGGAGGCCGTTTTCTAGATTCTGGTGCATTTCGACCTATCCACCTATTATCAAACGTATTAATCAGATGTTGTAGCAAATTCCTATGAATGTGGGCAGTGTAAAATCGGCCTTGTTGAATCGTGTGTCAGAATGTTTAAAGTAAAATTTTCGTGTTCTTGTCTTTTTCAGAGAAACCACCGGCAAAATGCTCTTCTTCAGGGTAAGTCCTCTAAAGTCAAAACTTGTACTCGCTGCGCATGATAAGGGTACAGAAGGTTTCCACGAAGGGTACGATGAATTTGCCGAGTGCTCAAACCAGGGTTTGCGTCCACTAGGGCTAAAATAAGTTTCTCGTTTTCGAGTGTTATTTGACTTTCAGGCCCCGGATTAGTTTGACGGACGTTTACACATATCGCGAACTCTTTGTAAAATCGCTACAAATGTTCTGTCATAGGACAACTCCTGTTAGGATATCTTTCCCGGTAAATAAGTAACACGTCTGCATATTTAATATTCGTACACATTTTTAAAGAGTTTTTAAATCCCGACTACGTATTAAAACGGAGAGGAATTGCCTCATACGGCAAAAAATTAAGGTTAAAGAACCAAAAAACAAGACAACTGCAACTGATATGTTTGCGAATTGTTATGTTCGTTGAAGCCTGCTCGTTTCGCTACGGTGGCCAGTGTTGCCATTTTAAAATAAGCATTCTATGGTAAAATAAAACAATTTATTCGTTTTTTTATTTTTTAAATTTAGGTCGTTCAGATATTTTATTAAAAAAAAATGTGTAGGCATTTTGTAAATAATCATATAATTAATTGTTTTCCATAATAAAATTAATAAATATGTTAACACAAAATACAACTTTAAGGCCGTTTTTCTCAAAAATGGTAAGGAATTGATGCTATGTTATTTAAGCATTTTTTATTTAATAGAGTCCATACTATCACGTCTTAGAATATTTGTAGTCAAACCCCTAACACCCTCTATTTCGTTAGAGTATTTCCCGAGTAAATATTGTAAACATAATTGGAAACTCGATTTTGTTTTAAATAATGTATTCACAAAATTGTGGGGGCTGCGTGGGTGTTGTCATGGTAACGATTGGAGTGACATTCTTCATTCAAAACGGCCATCCCAAAGCTACATTTACATTTCTGCTGTTAGCAGTGGTACATGTACTTATTTGGCGTCTTAATTTGCTTTTTAATACTTCCAATTAATAATTTGATCTAATCGAAAAATAAATGGTTAATATGAGAATGAGGCAAAATTCAAAGTTAAGCTGATTGTATTTGGGAATGTGAGTACAGCTTTATTGGTTTGTATGACATTGACAGAAGTGAAAATTGCACAACTGCATTTTTCGCGAAAAAATACCTCTTTTCTTTTTTTACGAGTTAAAAATGAACGGTAGCCATGCAAATTTTTCATTGTAAAATGCCCGAGGGAAATACTCTCTGATAAAACTAATTCTAAACAATGTGTTTTTTATAGAGAGAGCGTCCAAAAATGCGTGGAAAATGAAGTTTATGGTATCTGAAAATGAACATGCAACTGCTGATTAACTTTAAATATTTTTTGATTTTACTCCCTTTTTCAGACTTTTTCTATTACAGATATTTACATTTAGAAGGTGGACCAAAAAATTTCGATCCACTTAATTCTTAACTTTAAAATCGATTTTTTAAATCATATTAACCCCCAAGAACCGACCATTAAATTTATTATTGCAAAAGAAACAGACCAACAACCTCCATTTTTAGACATACTTATTAAAAAAGACATACACAGATTTAAAACGAAAGTATACAGAAAACCTAAACACAAATAGATAGTTCAATTTTTACTCAAGTCATCTAATCATGGTTTAAAAGGGAGTTGTAAAAAGTCTATATGATAGAGCAAAAATAATTTGCAAAGATCAAAATTTTGTTGAAGAAAAAAAATTATAAAAGATGTTTTAAATCAAAATATCTATCCTAATGATTTCATTGAAAATGAATTTGAGAATCCAAAATTTCAAACAAATCCAAAATAGACCAGCTACAAACCTCTTTATATCATACATACTATCAGATAAAATAAAACGAATAGGTAAACGTTTTAATGTAAGAACTGTCTTTAGGACACAAAATACGCTTGGAAGCCAACTTACAAAAATAAAATCTTCCAAAAGAATTAAAGAACACCAAACATACATAAACAATATGGAATTTTAAAAGTCAAACATTTGCCAACATGCACTAGACAACAATCATAAAATAAATTGGAATGCTTCTAGCATTTTGGCAAAAGAACCATATTCCAAAAAACGTAAAATAAAAGAAAGTGCCCTAATATTGTTAAATAAAGATAGTTGTGTACCATCTTGTTCCGTTAATTTCAATAACACATGGTTAAATTTGCTAAATACTGAAGTAAATAAAGGACACCTCAAAATACAGTAAATAAAATTAGAATGAACGTACTCTAGGTACACATATTTTTTCACCTTATTTTAACAATTAAAAATAACACCTTTAAATTGACATTCATTGACATTCTGTCAGAGATTAGCCATTCTGGTTATATTTCTGATACAAAACATAAGTAATATTCTGCTTTTAGTTATTTATTTTTAGTTTTGCTGAAGACGGGGGTAGACTTTCCTCGAAACGTTCAGAAAATAGATATTTTTCAGTGTCGTTCCTCGGGTACCTTCATAGTGGATCCAGAACTAAAGACTACATATTAAACTTTTAAGGTAAATACTTTTTCTATCATATTTTAATTCTATATTTTAATAACGAGAAACCCAAAAATCAACTGCTGGCCATAAATATTGCATCAAGAAAATTTTGTATCAAAGTTAAAATATAGATATTTCAGTTGCAAAACGCAATATCGAGACGATGTTTTCGGTGCTTTTTTAAATTTTTTTTGCTTCTGATCAAGATGACCTCTGATAAAATACAACAAAACAATTTTTGGCATTTTTTGATATTTTCGTTTCTTTGCAGTATACAGGGTTTTTACGAAAATTTAGACATCTTCGTACAAATGGAGTTTTATCTTAACAACCTGAGTACAAAACAAAATTTTATTACCTGAGTTACGATCAGTAGTTATACCGTTAACGTTACTAGTAATAGGTTTAGATACAGGGTGTCTCAAAACTTAGCTAGAATTTATCTAACATTGATTTGATGTATTCTATAGATTTTTTTATTATTCGATTTTGAAATTATGTCAGACGTAAGACGATTACAATATATCTGTTGTTATACAACTTTTATGAATTATGGACCTTTTTGTCGAAATGGTTTTTTCATTTTTACTCTAGCCATTTTATTAGTCTAGATACAGAGTGTTCGCTTTTAGTTGAAAAAAGGGATATATCAATTCACCTTGAAAACCCAAAAATGACATTTTAATTTAAGAAAAGCAAGAAAAGACAATTTTATTTATTCGTTGTACCAGAAATTGATGTAAAAAAAAAAACTTTAAAAGAAATTGCATTTTATTGTCTATACAGGGTATTACAAATTTGAGTAGTAGGTTAAAAGGTAGGCGAAGATGTGCAATATGCTGTTTAATAGTATTCCGATTACAAATTGATAAAATTCTCAACCACTTCGGAGATATTCGCATAAATACGAGTCTTTATTTCAATAGGTATTTAAAAATAAATTTTCGATTATTGCAGCCACTTTATCTTCTCTACAAGACGGCATTATCAAATTTTAAATGCGACATTTCTTTTTCGGGCCACCATCATCCAATTATTTTTTTTAAATACGGACCTGGATTTTTTATATTATTTTTTTGAAGCTTAAGACCTCCCAGTTACAATGACGTATCACACTTGCATAAAAAGTGTATAATAAAGATAATTTCCATAAGAAGCAATGTATTCGAAAAAGATTGGTATATACGGATTTTTTGAATTCTTGTCTGTAAAAAACAAAAATTTTTTGGGCAAATGTGATATATTATTTAATTTAGAGGTCACAAGCTTCAAAAAAGTGAAATATTTAGAATATTTAAGTCCGTACTGAAAAAAAAATATGTTGATGAGGGTGACCCGAATACGAAACGTCGCAATGAAAAATTTGATAATTCTATTTTATAGAGAAAAAAAGTTGCAATAAAGGCGCAAAATTGATATTCTGAAGCACAGAAACATGATTTTCCAAAATAATTGTTAAATCCTTAATTATGCCTATTAAACCATTTAATTTTAAAAAATACGTTTGCAGGTATGTAAACAAATTAAGCATTATTCAACCAAATAAATAGTCTATAAAAATAAATGAAGATGTAGCGTCGTCATGGATACTGATAATGCAGATTCTTGTATCCAAATAATTCAAGTTAGCCATGAAAAACAATATTGTTCTTTTGACAGTTCGGGATCCTAATATATAATCTAATCAGTGTTGGTCAATAATCAGTCTTGGACATCAAAACCTAATTTAAATAATATAATAATCCTTTATTTAATAATGGGTCGAATACCACGTGAAATACGTGATCATTGTGTTCGGTTGATGAATAATGGCATAATCAAAGGGATATCGCGGATTTGTACGGTATCCGTCAAACCACCATTAGCAGTTTAAAACAGCGTGTGAAACAAACAGGAAGAAGAAATTACCATTTTATTCCTGGGCGCCCCAGGTCATTGGATCCACGAAGTGAAAGATTCATTGTCAGAACTGCACGCTTAAATAGAACTCGCAATTCTAGAAAACTAAATGAAGATCTGAGGATGGAGACAGGCTTAGTTCTCAGCAATAGACCTACAGGGTGGTCATCTTAAGGTGTTACAAAGAGATATTGAAAAAACGCCTGATTGAAAATAAATGAAATTTCTAAGGATGCAATGGATCGTTGGGGGACATTTTTTGACGGGGTAAGTAATGTTTTAACCCTTTCCACTGTTTAGGGGGGTGGGTTAACTTTTAAATGTTAAATGGAAAAGTGCAGTTTTTTTTCCAGATTCGTAATCTCCAGAGAAAATACGTTATAATCAATAATTTAATGTCAATGTCAATGTCACTACGCTAAATTCAACAAAATTAAAAAGAAAATCAACAGAAGAAAAAACTGATATTAGGTACATGATATTATTATTTTAACATTCATTAACTCTCTTTCGAAAAGAATTCCGCACTCTGAATAACATATCTGGGGTGATTTCACGAACTGCACGCGTTATCCTTTCTCTCATGTCTTCGGCTGTAGTTGGAACAGTCGCCAAGACTTTTTCTTTGACAAAACCTCACAAGAAAAAATCAATGGGGGGTAAGTCTGGCGATCTTGCAGGCCAATTTACTAAGCCCCCACGTTCAATCCATCTGTTAGGGTGTCATTCAATATAGCACGTGCTTCTCGACAGTAATGTGGTGGTGCGCAGTCTTGTTGGAACCAAATTGTTTCACGTTGTTGCTCTGGAATATTTGGCATCAATCTTTGCAAGTCATTTCGAAGGAAATCGCAGTATCGTTGTCCATTAAGATTACCATCGAAAAAATGAGGTCCAGTAACAACATTGCCAAATATCCCACACCAAGTATTTATCGACGAAGGGTGTTGATTAGCGAGTGTTCGCATCCAATGTGGATTTTCCTCAACCCAATAATGCATATTGTGACGATGACTTGACCATGGTTAGTGAATGTTGCTTCGTCAGAAAATATTAAGTTTTCCAGTGAATTGTTTTCATTGATCCATAGTCGAAACCACCGACAAAATTGCACCCGTCTCTCGAAGTTCTGTCCATACTCTTGATGTAAGGTAATATGGTAAGGTTCTTGATGTAAGGTAATATGGTATGGTAAGTAATATGGAAATTTAAAATTGTGCAAAATCCTGAGAACGGATGTTTTACACATCCCGGCGTCTTTGGATAACTCTCGGGAACCAATATGAGGGTTGAGAGCTACTGTTCCCAAAACTCCTACCGCCATGTCGTCGTTCGTTTTGGCGACTCCTAGTCTCTAATCATTTTAACATTTAAAAGTTACCCTCCACCCCTAAACAGTGGAAATGGTAAAAACATTACTTACTCCGTCAAAAAATGTCCCCCAACGACCCATTGCATCCTTAGAAATTTCATTTATTTTCAATCAGCCGTTTTCTCAATATCGTTTTGTAACAATTTAAGATGACCACCTTGTATAAGACGTACTCTCAATAGAAATAATGTAAGGTATGTATCAGAGCGATATTTTTCGAACTCAACCATTCTTAAATTAGGTCTTACGTCTGACATAATTTCAAAATCGAATAATAAAAAAATCTATAGAATACATCAAATCAATGTTAGGTAAATTCTAGCTAAGTTTTGATACACCCTGTATCTAAACCTATTATTGGTAACGTTAACGGTATAACTACCGATCATAACTCAGGTAATACAATTTTGTTTCGTATACAGGTTGTTAAGATGAAGCTCCATTTGTATGAAGATGTCCAAATTTTCGTAAAAACCCTGTATATTGCAAAGAAACGAAAATATCAAAAAATGAAAAAAGTTGTTTTTTTTTATTTTATCAGAGATCATTTTGATCAGAAGCAAAAAAAATTTTAGGAGGAAACAAACTTTTGGGGAAATGGTCCTTGCATTTTACGCCGTGTATATATTATTTTAGGTGCACAGATGCGGTCCTGCAGTTAGAAGCGCAAATCCGACAGATCGACCAAACGAACACTGAAAACAGCATCTCGATATTGCGTTTGATGCAATCTTTATGGCCAGCACTTTAGTTTTCTTCTTAAATCATGATTCTGCCACTACGATTTATTTATTTTTACTGAATCTCTTATCACCCATCTTCATTTAATTTGTGACAAAAAAACAATTATTTTCATTTTTTACAAAATTAGTCAATATTTTTGGGCAACGAACAATACGGTGATAATATGTATTACTATTGTTTCCTTCGCTGCATTCAAATAACTTACTAATGTTTTCGAAAACAGCATACTTTTGTAAACAATCTTATATTTTTGTCCCAAACTAAATGAAAAAATTCTCAAGAATCATTTCTGTGGATTATTATAAGAGTTATGTCGATATCTCCGTCACTGTCTAAAAAAACGTATTTTGCATAACAACATGTCCGCTTTTAGGAAAAGTTGAAAAAAAAAAACGTTAAAAAATATACATTTGTTACACCCCATACGTCGAAAACAAAGGATTTGCGGAAATCCATTAATATAACTTTTGCTATTTGGATTTTTCTCCCGAAGTATACCACATCAATCAATTAATACTCTCTATAGACCAAACAAGCCATATTTTATTAGCTGGTTCTTCTTTAAACTGAAAATATTTGACTATTCTCTCTTAATTTATAATTTGCAATATTGTAATACCTGATCACATGAATTTTCTTTTATTATTTACTTGTTTATGCAGGCTGTCAGGAAACCCATTTTTATACAAGGTGATTCATGAGGAAATGTCAATACTTCAGGTACATATTCAGGACCAAAAAAAATAACATAAAAGTCTATATAAATAAGTGTCCGCAAGGCCTTAGTTCTCGAGATACAGGGTGTTAAAGTTTTTATTTAATTTTCCTATTTTTTAAATAAAATCTATGATAATGTAAATAATGAAGTGAAAATTGATATACGGGGGTTTTTTTGGTATGACAAATTCGAATCTAATATTAGTATTGCTCTTACTTGTAGGGGGCGCCACCTACATGTCATTCTACTTCTTCGAACAATCACAACTTTTTGGTACAGTCTTGTATTACATTTTTGAGTAAAACAAATTATTCACTTGCCATTTCTACGTCAAAAAGGTATACCTGTTAAAAGTGAATACGAGCAACCGTTTTCGAGATATTTGGATTTAAAACAATTTTGGCGCATGTAATTTTTATCGCAAAATTTTAAAAGTTTGTTATTTTGTCCAAATTTAAACGCATCTTGGCACAAAAGCTGTGAAATGAAAGACTAACACATTTTTTTGAGGTGTTGTATTCAGTGCCTCAGACATAAACTAAACAAAAGGTATTTAATTTTTATTAGAATTGTTATTATTAAGTTGTTTTTAATAAAATCTAGGTTACGTTTTATAATTTTCAAAAATTCCACCATTTGCTTCTAAGCACAGGTCAGCTCTATGGTGTATAGCTCGGGTTGCTCTGTGGATACATTCGGGCGCATTTCCTAGTGTTTGTGCTGCGTTTGTTATCCGATCCAATAATGCTTCTCTTGTATTTACTTTACTGGAATATACCAGTGATTTGAACCATCCCCAAAGACAATAATCCAAAGGATTAAGGTCTGGCGATCTAGGTGGCCAATTAAACGGACCTCCCCGACCAATCCATCGGTTTGGAAAGTTTTGGTTTAAAAAATTAAGGGGAACATCTTCGAATAGATTTCGCAAGTGATTTTCAAGAAAGTTTTTTTCTCCTGTATCGTCGATTATAAATGGACCAATTAAATGACCATTTAACATTCCATACTACACATTAATGCTAAATTTATGTTGGAAATTATGTTCTACTCTAGCGTGAGGATTTTCATAGGACCACCGGTGTTCATTGTGAAGATTATTTATACCATCGCGCGTGAACTGTGCTTCATCAGTGAACAAAACATACCTATACAACCTTCGATCTTCATTAATCCAGTTACAGAATTGCATTCTCAACTCAAAATCACCCTCCTGCAAATGTTGAACCCGTTGTAAATGAAATGGGTATAAACAATTAATGTGAAGATTTCTCCAAGCAGACAATTGTGTAATTTGATAAGTATCTGCAATCCGCCTAGTGCTTCTCTTCTACTTCAACGTTGGGTCCCGATTCCCTTTCAGATACAATTTTCGCACTTGGAAACATCCCAGATTCTCGAGCAGTAGTGAAAACTTGTTGAAGAACTCTTCTATCTGGCACCCTTCTATCTGGAAAACGACGCTGGTACTCCGCGACTGCTTGAATTGCGACCCCATTGCAGAAGCCATAGACGAATATCATATCTGCATATTCACGATGCGAGAATATCACAGGCATAATGACGTATTTAGATCTAAAGTTTCTTAAATGATTATTGTCAGATAATAAAAGTTATGAACAGAAATTGACAGTGACAAAATTTGATCTTATTATTAATTGACATTACTATTGCTAAGTAACAGGAAAAACGATGAGAACATTAACCAGCAGTTGTTCTGTCAGGCAAGGCACACTTCTATTTTTTTACAATACATGCATACTTTATGTGAATTTGATAAAAAAAATCACATGCGCCGAAACTGTTTTAAATCCAAATATCTCGAAAACGGTTGCTCGTATCCACTTTTAACAGGTATACCTTTTTGACGTAGGAATGGCAAGGGAATAATTTGTTTTGCTCAAAAATGTAATACAAGACTGTACCAAAAAGTTGTGATTGTTCGAAGAAGTAGAAAGACATGTAGGTGACGCCCCCTACAAGTAAGAGCAATACTAATTTGTCATACCAAAAAACCCCCGTATATCAATTTTCACTCCATTATTTACATTATCATAGATTTTATTTAAAAAATAGGAAAATTAAATAAAAACTTTAACACCCTGTATCTCGAGAACTAAGGCTTTGCGGACACTTATTTATATAGACTTTTATGTTTATTTTTTGGTGCTGAATATGTACCTGAAGTATTGACATTTCCTCATTAATGACCCTGTATAGCTTTCTTATCTTAAATTATGTGTGCATTTGATGGACCAAAAATTCGCGAATTCATTGTCGTTCCAATAATACTCTTTATCAATACTTTTTTGAATCTTTTATTGGGTAAAATATCGACTAAATTTCTGAAATATCAGCTCTGCTCATATCTAAATACTTACATAAATACATTGGCTCACGAACAAAAAAGTTTAGTTTAAAATCTTTCTATATAGTTCAAATTCTGAAGGGTACATTTAAGAGGATATCAGATCGGTTTGACTCAAAACACATCTACTTTTCAATGTCTTATTAATAAATGAAGAAATAAATACCCCAAGTAAAAGTTTATTCTTACTTCCCTTGTAAGAGGGAAGTATTATAATCATAAAAAAATCACCCTTCAAGGTTTTTGCACATCTTTGTTTTTTTAGGGTCTCTGGACCCGATAAAACAAGTTCTTCCATTTCCGTCAGTCGGTCGTTCTTTATGCATAGGGTTATTTTTTATAATTTGCCACCACCTAGGCTTATTTTTTCAAAATACAAAGAAATGGTTTCTACGAAAGTTATAGGGAATTCTCTAAAGATTTACATGGCGGCAACAAAAGACAATCGCAAAAACATTAAATTCTCCTCATTCTCCCCTTTTAAAAATATGAAATAACGAAATCGCTTTACCCATGGATTGTCACCAACAAAGACAAAACACTACTTTTATTCGTAAGTAAAATATTTTATTGATTTTACGGAAAACAAAATTAATAAAATCTAAAATGCAATTTACCGAAGAAGAAAAACTAAGAATTCTTCAACTTTATTTCGCAAATGCTACTAATGCGTCAATTGCAGTGCGACAATACAGGCTGCTATATCCTGGTGTAAGAGTTCCCTCAAGAAAAACTGTTGCATATAAAGGGTTATTCACGCAACCCGTTCATTAAAAGTTTTTGATGATTCCTTTTAGATAAAAATTTCAAATTTTGGAATTAAGGTAAGGTCAAGGGGTACTTCTTTTTTAAAATATTTTCAACTTCCTGTCACTTCCGGTTTAACCGGAAGTTGGTATCAACTTGCTTATTTTAAATGGAACACCCTGTATTTTATGATATTTTTGGATCCTACGGGGAATTTTAATGCTATTTTATGTAGCATGTCCTATACCTAGGTTCAAGCGTTCTTAAGATATTTGACCTTGAACCGAAAATGAGCCTTCGGGGTACCAAATTTTAAAGCCGTTCGTTCTTCTATTTGTTATTCCCTCTCTAGAAAATTTCGCTTCATATCGGTCCAAAATATTTTTGAAAGGAATTGAGGGTCCTCTTGAATTTTCAAAAACATGAATTCGCAAAATTCTACTCGTCGGACGTCATCACCAGGTCTCAAGGCTTGGACGTTTTGGAAGGAATAAGGGTGCATATGATGTTCGCTCAAGGTTCTTTGGACAGATGAAGAAGAAATTCCCAAATCGTTTTCTGCAGACGGTATTGAACTTTGCGGGTTTGCGTGGAAATAAGCTAATGTGTTTATTACGTTATCCTCGGCATTTGTCACTGGTTTCGGAGCATTTTTTGTAACTTTAACCTTGCCAAAACGCAAAAAGTTCGTTTCAATCCTCTTGAATTTTGACTTGTTCATTGGCGGCAAATCAGGGTGGCGTTCATTAAACACACGACACGTTCTCTCCAAAATTTTATAACATTCTCCATGAATATAAGATAGATTGAGAATATCATCGTTTGAGTATTCTTCCATTTCGATTTAGAAGATTTAGTTTATCACTGACAGCTTTCGATAAATAACTCATACATCATATTGGATATTGGATCTCAATTGTTTTTCCATGGCTCACCATTGGAACATGTAAACATTTAAGCAAATACATACGATATTTTTATAAAACCCAATTATTTCGAAAATGGTTACGAATAGGTACAGGGAACCTTAATACAGTTCGATAGAAAATGAAATTCTACATTTGATAGTGCATAAAGTTATAGGGTGTCCCATTTAAAAAAACGGACTTTAGCGGCTTTGAAAATGTGAATGTTTTCGAATGAAATTCGATAAAAAAAAATAGAAACCTAAGATTATTTACCGATCGACTGCAAAATATGAATATTATATCTTCAAAACTTACAAAAATATGAAATTTTAAAATTTGGTACCCCGAAGGCTCATTTTTGGTTCAAGGTCAAGTATCTTAAGAACGCTTGAACCTAGGTATAGGACATACTACATAAAATAGCATTAAAACCGTAGAATCCAAAAATATCATAAAATACAGGGTGTTCCATTTAAAATAAGCAAGTGGATACCAACTTCCGATTAAACCGGAAGTGACAGGAAGTTGAAAATATTTTAAAAAAGAAGTACCCCTTGACCTTACCTTAATCCCAAAATTTGAAATTTTTATCTAAATGGCATCAAAAAAAAAAACTTTTAATGAACGGGTTGCGTGAATAGCCCTGTATAGTAAAAAATCACGCACAAAGAAAATCCTTTCGGAGACAAAGAGGACGAGCAAATTTTGACTTGGACGAGGAGTTATCCATATTATTATATTTTGAAGGTAAAAAATTCTTTCTTTAGGTAGCCTAAAAGTTAAATTAAAACTAATTTTTAGAAAATCCATACAGATCGATTCTGGACATCTCTCGGATAACCGGAAAATCGAGGTTCTACATCCGTTCAGTGCTAAAAAAAATCGATACCTCCCGTATAAAATTAGACCAGTGAAACTATTAACCAACGATCATTTTAACCAACGCCTCCATTTCTATGAGGATATGCTGACCAGACTTAGACAAGAATATTTAATCGATTTTCCAAAGATACGCTAATATCTCTCATTGTATTAAAATTAATATTATTAAATACACTTCGGATCCTTTCCTTCATATTTTCTTTTGTAGTCGGAGGTTTTTGATATTCCAAATTTTTAACAAAAACCCAATTAAAAAGTCCAGTTTTGTCTAGTCAGGGAATCTAGGCAGCCACGCAATGGGTCCTCCTCTTCCTATCCAGCGTTCTTGGAATTGTTCATTTAGAAATGCATCAATGTTAGCCGTATGGTGAACTGGGGCACCGTCATGCATAAACAATATTTGATCACGGACGTTAATAGGGATTTGCTATAATAGTGTTCTAAAAATCTTCCTTCAAAAACTGGAGATATCGGTGTGCAGTAATCCGTTCTTCATAAAAATGTGAACCGATGATAAAATTTCCAACAATTCCACCCCAGGCGTTGAGAGATCACCTATTTTGACTAATTGTGCGAATATAGTGAGGCTTTTCAGTAGCGTAGTAATGGAAATGATGTCTATTGACATTTCCATTTTTGTGGAATGTTGCTTCGTCAGTAAATAACACAAATTTGTATTTTTGACAGCTTAATTTCATTTGCAAAAATAAGACCCACTAGATTTTTGTCACTGGGCACGCACATCAACAAACTCAAAGACAGTCAAGACTTTTATGTGTTATTTACTGACGTAGCAACATCTCACAAAAATAGAAATGTCAATAGACATAATTTTCGTTATAACGCTACTGAGAAACCTTATTTTACTCGCACAACTAGTCAAAATAGGTGGTCTCTTAACGCTAAAGGTCCCTCTAATGTTTTTGAAAAGTGGCCATCCCAGCTAGTACTAAAGTAGCTACAACTGTTTCCACTACCACACTTTAAGAGTTTTTAAGTATTTATTACTAATAATTCTACCATATGTCAACAAACACTTTGGGTTACACGTTTTTTAAGTATTATATATGTATTTGTTACTGAGAATAATACTTTATAGTAATTTTACTACTACTTAAGGAATTGTCTCCAAGGTCGTCATTTCTTTTCCGTGACATTATAGTAATTATTCAAAGTTATTGTTTCTAATCTGTTTACTAATTTACAACTTTTAAGTATCAGTACCTTCTTGAACTTTGCAGAGACAACTCCATTACGTTCAAATATACTCCTATAACGTATTACTATAAAGTAAAACGAGTCCTTGCAGAGTAGGAAAAGCTATCGTCTACAGTCTGGCTATTACCAGTCGTTATTCTTCTGTTGCAACTTAGAAGTAAGAATTACAATAATTATTTACTACAAGTAAACTATTACCTCTTGTACTTGAGATTCCGGAGATAGGGTGCGCTGGTACGAGATTCGGTCGGTAATTTTATAAGGACAGTGGCAACAATAGAGTAACCAATTTTTGATTGGTTTGGCCACATTGCTGCGTTTTGTTTACTTTTCGTCTACGTGGATTTCTTATGAGGTTTGTTGTTTTAGTATCTCATTTTAATAGTTTTTGTGATTATTAAAATGAATATTGATTCAAACAAGAAGTTCTCAGCCATTGGCCATATGGATAAGTGTTTGAGAGAAATGTGTAAATGACTATGACCGTAAATGTCTTAAGTTTACTCCAAGAAAAGTTATTAAATATTGCACATTATTATATTTTCGTTTTATTTTGCTGTAAAAGACAATATTATTTCATGTCTTAGTATACGTTTTACTTCATTCAGCACCTCAATTTGAGGTAGAAGCTCTCCAAGATTAGCATAAAGAAAACTTTTTTTTGTAGGTCTTCTTCAGTACATATTACATTAATAAATTCACTTGGCAGACAACTCTCATTGATCGCTTGCACAAATATTGTTATTTGTTAAAAATCTAAATGAACAAGTAAGGTTGTACTAGATAGGTTGCGAATAGATTATTAAAGTAAAACATTAACATAACCCTACCTTTACAACTGACGCTGACAGAGGTTGTTAGTATAAAAGTAGATTAATTTAGTCATATTTTGCGAAAAACTAACGATAATATGGGTGCCCCTATTTAAACCTTTATAAATTTTGCATCAATTTGGAGGGTGGGCTTCTATTGTCGCCACTGTCCTTATAAACTCATTGTAATTCTGTCTACAGCGATTATTTAGTTGTGTATGTGTTGTGATATCGTTTACAAGTAACAAGTTAAAATGGATCACAATGGCTTCACATACCATAAAAAAAAGTAGCTTTCGTCACTCAGCCACATTTTATAGAAAATAAAAAATATCACAACTTGGTTATGTCATACTTGAACAAAACAACCTAAAGCGGTATTTTAAGGAAACAAAAAATAAAAACGAAACAAAGGGTTATGGTTATGATAGATGGCAGAATTATAGTAGTGACCCAAGTACCGCAACTCTCCGCATGCTATGACACAACGCATTAAATTTTAAAGAACCGGCGGAATGTTCCCAAATCGTAACCGCTTGGTAATAATATACAGTATAGGTTTATTAGGAACTTTGTAGATAACTTTATTCGTAACATGGAACGAAAGCTTTCACGGCTGTGGTCAATTAAGAAATCATGGTTCTTGGGATTAGACCGTGTCAAAATGGAATCACTTTCCGACGTTTCGCCTTCGATTGCACGAGGCATCTTCAGGGATCTTCACTTTACGAGATCGGAACACTGAATGAGCTCGGAGAGACCCAGGCCGGCTATTTATAGTCGACCTGTGTTTACCGAAGCGTGACTCGGTGTAACGATCGGTTTCCACGTATGATGTAGACTGAAACCCGTATCTCTATTAAAATTGTTAGGATGCTTATAAATTTCAATAGATTCTCTAATTTTGCGTTTATAGAGTCCCGAAACCGATGCAAGAACTTTGGTTTCTTTTACGTTTATGACATGCCCAGTAGAATGTTGGTGTTCAGATACAGCAGATTGTACAATTTGTTTCTTTCTGATACATCGTTCATTTTCCTTAAGCCTAGTCGATATGGATCGTCCAGTTTCTCCAATATAATAATATATAATATAATATTTTGAGGAGGAAGCGTTAGAGTCGTCTCCACTAAAACCAAAATCATGGTTCAGATATATAGACGACACTTTTGTAATATGACCACATGGTCCAGAAAACCTCCCTGGGTTTCTTGATCATCTAAAGCAACAACATGCTAAAATAAAATTTACAATGGAAATTGAATCAGAAGGCACGATTCCCTTTCTAGATGTTCTTGTACAAAGGAAAGGGGATGGTTCTTTAGGACACTCTGTATATAGAAAACCAACGCATACGAACAGGTACTTAAATGCAAATTCCCATCATCATCCAGCACAAAAGCAATCAGTCATTAATTCATTGGTTTACAGAGCTCTCGCGATTTGTGACCAAAATTCCTTACAATCGGAAACAGAGAAAGTGACTCAACCTTTAAGAGGGAATGGATATTGCACTGATGATATTAGACGATCAATTAGAAAATATAATAATCCTACTTCACGAAATGATACTAATAAGGAATTACCGATAGGAAATGTAGTTCTTCTATTTATACACGGAACCACAGACAAGATTGCAAGGTTACTTCGCCGATCCAACATACGTACAATTTTCAACACACACAAGAAAATTGGACAATGTTTGAGCTCGCCAAAGGACATTATTCCTTTTCAAACGGAAGGAGTATATGCAATTCCCTGTTCCTGTGGTGATGTTTATACTGGAGAAACTGGACGATCCATATTGACTAGGCTTAAGGAACATGAACGATGTATCAAAAAGAAACAAATTGTACAATCTGCTGTATCTGAACACCAACATTCTACTGGGCATGTCATAAACGTAAAAGAAACCAAAGTTCGTGCATCGGTTTCGGGACTCTATAAACGCAAAATTAGATATTCTATTGAAATTTATAAGCATCCTAACAATTTTAATAGAGATATGGGCTTCAGTCTACATCATACGTAGCAACCGATCGTTACACCGAGTCACGCTTCGGTAAACACAGGTCCACTATAAATAGCCGGCCTGGGTCTCTCCGAGCTCATTCAGTGTTCCGATCTCGTGAAGTGAAGATCCCTGAAGATGCCTCGTGCAATCGAAGGCGAAACGTCGGAAAGTGATTCCATTTTGACACGGTCTAATCCCAAGAACCATGATTTCTTTACTTTATTCGTACCACCATAGTGTTCAAGACTTCAGTGTAATTGGGTATAAGTGAAAGTTGCATATTTAAAGAATCCAAAACTATAAAAGCGTATGGGAGCAGTCGTAGACACTTGATGTTAAGCAATTTTCTCAGTAAAGAAATGCATCCAACTTAAAATTAAAATTCTAATAGAAAACCATTGTTTATTTTCATCTCCCCTATAAATATTTAGCTATGATGTTGGTTTTTGTGAGTTTAAAGATTAAAAATGCATACAAATTAAACATTACGTTAAAAAAAGAACCACTCTTTATAATAAGATATTTAATGATAATTACTATTTAAATCAAAGTCCAAAATTACATTTTTGAGATTTAACTTGGCCAATATATTTGACCAAAATGTATTGAAAATTAACGAATTTTAGAGGCGCGTAATTTTTTTACGACTATCATCAGCAAATTCACCAGAGAAATTGCCTGCGTTTTAATTTTAGATTCTTAGCATAGCCAGAAAACTAAGTGAAACGCATGTATCCTATCTCAAATACCAATAACGTATTCTATACACTCTACACCATATTCCCTAGTAGTCTTCATAACTGTTTTTTTTTATTAAAACGAACCATACATATTTTTAAAACGGATTAAATAAAGACAGAAATAAGGAAGTGACGAATTGGGTAAATTATTACTATTCGGCTACTTAAATGAAACTACACAATTCCGGACTATCTACGTAATAGTCAAAGTCACAGTTACATGTTATTCACGAAATAGTTACCCTAAAATTGTTCCCCATTTTGGTAATGACTACGCAGTCTCAGCTTAAACAGAATGTGGTGGCAGCAAGTTCCGGTTACTTCAACGAAAATACTTGTGATAACAATACCGTATTCATGACTAAAAGTGCTACTTGGGCATAAATCTTGAACGACTCTGTATAGACCCCCACAAACCCTATATTGGGTAAATGGTCAAAAAGGGAGGAATCTAAAAATATAATAATGTACATGTTCCATTTAAATTAATTGTGAAAATTTGCATTCAGAATTTATGTTTACTCTGTATACCATTATTAAAGAATACTAAAGAAAAATACGGCAGTTGAAAGACGACCACATTTGGAAGTTGTTGCTAAAATGATTTATGCAACGCATTAAAAAATACAGGGAGTCAAATATACCTCTGATATATTTAAAAATTGGCCATGAATCTTGAATGACTATGTATAGACCCCACACAACCTATATTGGCTGAATGACCAAAAAGGAAGGAATCTGAAAATAAAACAATATATTGTTGGACCACCCTGTAGTGTAAGACTATATGATGATATTTTTTCCAAATTATAAATTTAAAAATTTCGTGTTAGGCAGGTAAAGACAGAAAACTGTTTTTTTCATTATGAAGGACAGTTTATTCGCGTTATATTGGATAATATGGATAGCGGTGTTGGCGCGAACATGCATATCCACCAGGGAGACCGCGGCTGGAATTTCTCCTGGGAATGCATTAATTTTGCGCCGCCTGGCGCGTACTATACTCTAGGGATTCGGGACTCACGAGCGGGATCCGACTATCTCCCGGGAATAGCTTCTATGTCGAAGCTCATTTTCCTTTTATACTTTTCATATTTTTTTGTGTAATTTTATCGTGGATCTGGCAGCTGCCGGATTGTTTATTGATGCAGAAAATATTTTATAAAATGATACTAGCATTTCGTTGAATAAGGGACCTCGCACGATACTTATGGAAAATTGATTCCCGTGGTATTGGCTAAAATTTTGACCTGATATAATTTATAATCTCTTGATTAAAAGATAACATTGGCATATTCCCGTCAAACGCACTGTTTGCTGTCTATAGGGTGTCAAGTTTATCTATAAAATAATGAAATATTGTACTTTATAAATCATAAAAATACTCTCACCCTAGGTAAAAAATCTTTCGTTTCATTAGGAATAGTAAAATATAACCCAATTTAGATGCGTACATAGTAATTTAGTATTCGGTCTTTTCAAACATTTATATTTTGTTCCACCATGTGGGAATTGTACCAATATTTTGCCAGTTTCTACCTATGCCACACTTATTTTTTGGACATGATTTAAAATATTTTTTTTACACTGATTTTTTAAAACTGCCATTTTGTATCGTCATTTTGAGTTCGTACCAGTTAATCGCTGTGTCATTCAGACTTCGTTGTTACAGACTGAGAAGCTTTTGTGGTGTTTATCGCATGTCTATTTACAGTGTTAATATTAGCGTTGGAATCCAAGGAGTTTATGTTGTCATTGTTTACTTTCTTAGCGGGATTTGCTTGAAGTAACCTAATAATTAATTCTAGGTCAATTATACGAACCTCGGTATGAGCAATTAATTTATGTAGAATTATAAACTCACAGTTTTTGCTCTCCAATTCGATCTTACACCAAATACAGGAAGGCGACTGACACTCAGCTGACTCCATTATCGTATCGTCTAAATTAACTGGAACAACTTCACTGTCTGAACTATTCCCACAGTTTTCACAACGATTTTGTGTAATATATTTTAGGTATGGACTATTTGTAAGATTTTCAGGTACTTTTCTGCACACTATAATTTCAATAATATCTGATTTATTTAATCGGTTTAGCTTAGATGTTGACACGTCTACTTCGTTCGGCGCCATTATCTCATTATTCAAATGCATTCATTTGATCAGGTACACTCTCCTGGCCCCTGAGAGTAGTTCGCACAATCTCAAATGCATTTCTTATTTCATTTTCACTAAATTTAGCAGGAAATTCACCGATTTCAGTTTCTTCTTCATGATCTTCTATACTTTTTATATTGTCAATTATGTCTTGGTCGGTTGGGAGATCTGTCGTACCAACGTCATTGTCGATTTCTAAAAAATCTTCAAGTAAAAGATCTGCGTCGACGGTAGCAGTTCCTTGTAGAATACCCCCATTGTCTTTTTAAGGTAGCGAGATCCATTTCGTCTTCTTCTTCGCATTCGTCAATTTTTTCAGTAAAACCTGCGTTAGAAAAGCAGTTTTTGACGGTTTTCTGAGAAAAGTGTTCACTCCATACTTTAACGACTTCGGTTATACACTCTTTAAGTGTAATCAATTTTTGAACTGGAAGTTTGTTATCAATCGCATTAACAATTTTGTGAACAATTCTGTGGTCATGTTTAGTGGAAAAAAGATAAAGTCTATATTCGTTAATTTTTTACTTACAGTAACTGGATGTGCAGGACAATTGTCTGTAAACATCACAATCTTTTGCGTTTGGCTTTTCACTTTCGTGTCCAGTTCTTTGATCCATCTTTTGAAAACCTCAGAAGTCATCCATGCCTTTTTATTATTGGAGTAATCTAACTTCAGAGATTTAACTCCTTTTAAACAACGGGGATTTTTGCCTTTACCTATGAGAAGTAATTTCAATTTTTCTGAGCCATCCATGTTTGCTCTAACCATAAGTGTCACCCTTTCTTTACTTGTTTTAACACCAAAACATTTATCACTTTTAAAAGCAAAAGTTTTATTTGGCAAACATTTAAAAAACAAACCTGTTTTATCACAATTCAAAACGTTTTTTGGCACGTACTTTTTCAGTTCCCTTTTCAGTCCAAATGTCTCAATCCTCCTGACTAACGCTTGCACTTTATAGAATTGCGAGTCTTCCAGGCACTCAAACTCCCTTCACAAGATTGAAAATTAACGCAGTTAAATTCTTTAGCAAATTGTAGAGCCTTTTGCTTTAATACATTTTCCGATATTAGAACGTTTTGATGTGTACGGGCCACTTGAAGCCATCGTAAAACTGCTTCATTTTCATCCTCGTAAGAACATACTCTTACTCGTTTTCGACTGCTTGGAACTTGTTGGAAATATACAGGAAATAAAATGTTGGTAGTGACTAGTGCAAAAAAATAAACAACTAAAATGTGCTTACGAACTTAATTTTGCAAAAATAACCAATTTCAAGGTGGTCTATGTTTGAGTTGTGAATGCAGATGAAATAAAATGTCGGTAGTGCAACAAATTAAACAACCAAAGAGTGCTAACGAACTTAATTTTGAGAAAATAATCGAATTCAAGGTAAGTGGTCGCAATTTGCCAGAACTTAGTATACGACAAACTAGTGAAGACAAAAATAAAGAGGTTCATTGAAACTTTCGCCAAAGTATGTACGATTTAGCTAACTGGATATGTGGTTGTAAAGTCTCTAACTCATTTTACTACTATGTTTGTTTGTTGTTTTTTAAGGACTCGTCGGACTCATTATGATGCAAGACCGGTATTAAAGAGCTAAAACACTTAAAAGAAAAAATAAAAAAACATACGTTTTCTGCAGATCACATGAAATGTTCGGTGAACTATAGTACGGTCGGAAGTGTTGATATTCGCACTCAGCTAGACACAGCTTATAGGAAATCCTTTAGAGATTTTAATGAAAATGTATCCAAAAATCGTTATATTTTAAACAAAATTATAGATTGTGTAAAATTTTGTGGGGCATTCGAGCTGGCACTACGTGGCCATAATGAAACGGCTTTGTCTGAAAATTCAGGGGTTTTTCGAGAGCTTATAAATTTTGTTGAGGAGTTGGGCCAAGATCCGCTTTAGCAATGCTAAGTATCGAGAAATCGTTTATAAAAGGAATGTTCGTGCAATTTTAACGAACGTGTCATTCAGCATTTTTCCAATTCTATAGAACGAAGAGTAGACCTGAACTTCAAGAAAATTTAAAGCTCAATTTAAAGATATTTATTTTTATTTTAAGTATGCCTATTTTTAAATTTGTTATTGACTTCCCAATATAATTCACCACGAGCCGCCACTGTGAATGTCCCTTGAAAATTTCATCCAAATTGGTCCAACCATCGCGGAGTAATCGATGTACATATATAAAAAAAATACATAGAGTCAAACTTCGTTAATCGGTTAAACATTATAATTAGGGTAGTCGGTTAGTAACGTTTTATTCATACCGAATGTTCATTTTTCGAAAATGTCAAGGAGGTTGCACATTTTCATGGTCAGCCTGTACACATAAAATTTCATAACGGGATAGCCAAAGAGATACTTTTAGCAAAAGAGGTTGTATGCCTATTGTTCATCTCAATGCTTTAGTTTGAAAAAGGTTTTTAAATTTAGTTATTATATTCGCTGCCTTTAGCGCCCTTACACCTATTTTTTTTTAAATATTATCATTATTCTAGTAGAATGAACGAAGGAGATGCAGCAAATTTATATTTATTTTATTAGTTTTTTTGTCGTCTTTGGTGATGCCGCTAATAACACAGGCCGACACATATTTTGGTGCCTGCGATTTTTTAACTGTTCCTGGGTAATTTTTGGATGCAGAATGTAAAAAAGTTCTCAGATTTTGTCTATCAAATCTCGTTTTTTCTTAAAAAAAAAATTGTTTATATATTTTACGTTATAACTGTTATAATATAGAATATTACTATTGCCAGTTAAAAAAACAAAGACACATGGATTTAAGTATTTATTGCAAAAACTTAATTTATGTAATTACGTCACTAATCACATAAACATTTTCTTTTATACGACTTTCTAGAATAGAGTTTACTAGGGCAGTCTCGCTGAATTCTCCAGCAGTAGTCCGCCATCATGTGGCTATCCCATCGTTCTTGATAACGATCTTCCATAGTTTTAATATCCTGATGGAATCTTTCCCCCTCTTCTTCACTACAATCACCTAAGTTTTCTGAAAAACGATCTAGGTGGCTGTGGAGGTAGTGAACTTTTATACTCATGTTACAGCCGAGAATATTAAAATTTGAAAGCATAGTTTCCACTAATTTTACGTAATTCTCTGCTTTATGATTGCCAAGAAAATTTTGTACTACTTGAACAAATGAACACCAAGCGTTAGATTCACTCTCGTTCATTGATGTGGTGAATTGTGGATCTTTAACAAGTTGCCTTATTTGGGGACCATCAAATATACCAGCTTTTAGTTTTTCCGTGCTAATGCCGGGAAATTTACGTGACAAATACCGAAAGCCATTTCCATCTCGATTTAAAGCCTTCACAAATTGCTTCATTAGGCCTAGCTTGATATGCAAGGGCGGAAGTAAGATTTTTTCTCTTTAAACCAAAGGTTCGTTGATCACGTTTTGTTTTACTTGAATCATGACATCTCTTGAAGGCCAATTTTTGTTAACCAAGTGCTCATTTTTAGCTCTGCTGTCCCAAAGGCACAAAAAAACAAGGATATTTTGTATAACAACTCTGCTGTCCAAGGAGGAAGTTAACCATTTTTAAATCAACGCAATTGCCCACTGATGTTTTTTGTATTTAATTTTTCTCAAAACTAATGCAATTGTTTCATATTCTTCCTTCATGGTAGTAGAATGACCAATAGGAATTGAGCCATATTTGTTACCGTTATGTAAAAGAACACATTTTAAAATGTTTTGAACTGTCAATAAAAAGGCGCCAATCATCTGGAGTGTATTCAGGCAAACCTATTTTTTCTAAGAGCCCTTTTATATTGTTACAGAATACCAAGTTATTTTCCTGAGCGAAAAAAGGCTGCAGATCCTAATCTAATATTAGTACCTGGACAAAGTAGATTTTTTTCTTTTAATCTGGATGCAAGTAATTCAGCGGATTCCTTTGAGAGATTCAGGTCTCTTATAAGATCGTTTAGTTCTTCTTGATTGAAACAACGTGGAGTTGCTAAATTTGCTTCAAATTCGCTGTCGTTTTCTGATTGAATTCTTTGAACTTCGTCAGACGTTGATGTTTCTGTATCAACTTGTGTCAGTTCGGGTAGACTGCTGAAGAATGGAACAGTATTTCTTCCGAATGCGCTACAGGCCTTCTTGCAGCATCTAGATCAGGATATGTCCATTTGTGTCTATTGTTTCTATTTATGCCTTTAATATTAACGAGACAAAAATAGCAGTCGTTATGATGGTTTCGCGGTTCTCTCCAAACCATTGGTACACCAAACTTAGGCACTTTCTCTTTCCAGTTGTCCACTGTCGCAAATGTTCAACACATGTTTTACATATGAAATGTGGGGCCCAAGATTTATCTTGATCTCCTAAATGAACGCCAAAACAAGCAAGATAAGCTCTTTTCACAAAGTCAGAAATCGTTTTTCTGCTCTCTTTCAAAGTGTATTCACCACACACGTAACAAAAAACATCGGGATGATTTACACAGGTACGTCTGCTTGTGGATGCCATTTACCAAAATGATAGTACAACTTTATTAATTAAATAATTAAATAAATGATAGTACAACTTTACTTGGGAAAACTCAGTAATATACTAAATCGAGTACAACCAAGCAGGTATAGAAGGATTGGGTCATAGGCAATTACAGGTATAAAAGTAATTAAGAGCAGTGTATTGAGTAGTTCCTAGTATAGGAACATTGGGTCAGGGACAATTTCAGGTATCCATTTGGTTAATTAGATTCTGGGAAATTTCTATTTTGACGATTAAGTACATATTTATCTTTTTATTTGTTGTCCTTTATTAGAAAAAAAATATCAATTAACCTGTAACCTGTATCTCAAAAACTAGAGCTGATGGCATTTTTGGAATCAGCACATTAAAAACATTTAAAATCAGATGTTAGATTTCCGGCACCAAATTTTTTTTTTCATTTTGTTACCCTGTGTAATTGTTAGGCTTAAGAGTGTTTATTGTCTTTTACATTGGGACGTATTACGGATAATATCCATATTTAGGTTATTATGTACATAGATATATGTTTCTTTTTTATTTATTTATATTTTATTTATTGACTATAAATTTTATTGTAATTTCTTGACGACTCTAGGTACGAAATGTATGATTTTCTTTTAATATATTCTATTCTATTCTCTTCTATTTTATTACAAAAAAACTAGTGAACGGATATCAAATCAAAATATATGGGACCCCCAGAGAAACGTCCCCTACAATTTGGCTTTGACATTCAAGTTGATTTGAGAACCTCCTTTTTTTGAAGTCGGTTAATAAAAGAATAATGGGAAAAGTGATGTTCAACTTGTTTGAATGTGTCTTCTGCTATTCACAATTTTTATAAAGACCTCACCAAAACTGGTTAACACGAGGTTCTTATAAAGCTATTGGTCACCCGATTTGCAGTAAAGCAGGATTGATTGTTTCGTAGATTCTATTTATTGTTGTTATTTATTATTTTTCGTTAGTTAGGGGGGTGACATAGCTAATGTACCAATGTACGTGTCCAAGGATTTTTCCCAAATATTATTGGTTTGGAAAATAAAATGTATTTATTCCATGCCTTATGTGCACACTTCGACAGTTAAACATGACCTATTTGTCTGCTTATGTGCTATATATACATTTTTATTTTAGCTACATTGCGAAGAAGATTTTCTGATCTAACGGACCAGGTGTTTGAGCTGGTACCTGCCTGGTTCAGTCAGTCTGAGCTGCTGTTCCACAGAGAGAATAAGAAAAAGGTTTTGACTTGTAAAATTATTTTAAATAAAAAGAATTTATGGATGAAATTTTGTTTTATTCCAAATTGTGATAAAGAAACAATGCTTCACTGATTTTTACTTCCCTCGTAAAAGGGAAGTATTTTAATCTTAAAAAAATCACCGACCGAGATTTTTTCAGATCTTTGCGTTTCAGGGCCCCTAGATGTAAACTGTTTTCTCAATTCCGTCGGTCTGGCTATCGGCCTCACAAGTAGCACAAGTTAGCTGATGAGCTTTTTTGTCTAACAGTTAGCCATAAAACACACATAAAAACCAGGGATTTGTCAAATTTTGTCAAATGATTCTTGGTTTGTTTTCTAGCCATGAAAGCTCGCTTCACATTAGATTTTTTGGCTCCAAAAGCAGCAGTTTTTAATGTAGATAGGCTATAGCATAATTACTTGGCCAAAAAATATCTTTTATGAGGTAATTAAACCTCCAACATTTTTTTTTGTAGTATTGGATGGTCAAAAAGTAGAAATATCTGTCAATTTTGTCGCTACAACATAACCAAATATATTCTAGTGAGTATTCAAGTTAAATTATGGTAAGCAAAACTGTTTAAAATGCCAGAATATGGCATTTTTAATGAATAGAAATCGAGGTCGGAATATAATCAATAATTAGGCATTTTTCCCAAATTCCAACCAAACATATTTTAGTTTATTTATAGTAATAATAGCTATATAAGAATGCCAAATTATGACATTTTAAGACAACAAAAATTGAGAGGAAAAAATATGGCTTTTATTATCATATTTTTGTTTCAAAATTAAACTAAAATTGGGTAGTTTATAATATTGCCAAAATATGCCACATTTTCAAATTTACGTTTATAACCTATAAAACTATACTTAACCAAACTGAAGATATATTTAGAAAAACGAAATATAAATTATTTACCATACAAAATGTCTAATAAAAAGATTAAATATTCCACCACATATTACAGAAAAACCGTATTGGGTTAATTGTCGTTTAATTTTGTTACGCTGGCTCCTGGGTCTTAAATTAGCCATTTTTTAGCGAGTTCTAAAGGCAAAGCAAGTAGGCATCTTTATTGGAAAAATTTTAGTAAATGTTGCTACATTTTGGCTACATTTGAAAATTATTGCTATTTTATAAATATTTGCTTCCAAAGTGGCCGATTTCAAGGAATATTTGCTTAAAAAATAGCCCAAAGCTTTCTATGATCCGCCATGATTGAAATTAAAATTAAACTAATTTCTTAGCAGCCATTACTTGACCACTTTTAACAAACATATTTTTCTACCTATAAATACGTATTTTCATGCATATTTTACGTTATGGACTTTTTAATTAATTTTCTTAGTAAAATACATTTCCAAATTTAAAAAAAAATTGTAGAAATTGAAATTTTTTGTTTCAAGAAGAGGCGCGTGTTTTACATGCCTATTTTAGATTCTTTTAACAGTAAAAGTTCCTGCGCAAGTGTTTCTTGTCTCTACCAACCGTCAAACCATGATTTGCTATTTTTGCATCTCCTTTTGGCTCATAAATTCTTACACTCATTGGCTCTGTTAATACTATTTCTACATAATTTGAAACAATTGATGATTCATCAAATAAACGAAGAAAAGGCAAAAAATGAGAAATTATTTAGGTAAATTTCAGAAAAAAAAATGTTACTCTAATTTCGGCTAAGTCAAAAAGTAGCTAATAAACCCAACCATAAAATCAAAAGAGAGGGTCGTATAGTTGCCAATTGGCCATTTTTACCCACACTATGGCCAAATTATTATTCCCCACTTTGGCCATATTTCCGTCTTTATACTGTAATAGAACTGTTATTTTGGCTAACAATTTTAGCTAATTTTCCAGGGATATTAGACAATATCACAGCATTTTAGCCCATATATGAGTATATGTGCCACTTGGGCTGTCTGTTCCCGGCATAGCAAAAAAACTACTTACCCGATTGATTTCAAATTTTGGTCAAAAATTAAAGGTCATATGGGGATGACCTGGTAATATGTTGGTAAAAATCCAGCATAGCAAAACAAAATTACTACTTATCCAGTTTATCTCAAATTTTGCACAAAAATCAACTATTGTGTAGAAATCAACTGGTAAAATTTTGGTACGAATCCAAGACAGCGGAACAAAATGGCGGCTTACTAAAATATTTAAAAATTCGGCCTGAAAAAACGTAATGAACTGATTTGAAATTGTGTGCCATTACTAATTGCAGTATAGAGATGAACTAATGTGGTACTAATTCAAGATGGTGTAACAAAATGGGGATACATTAAAATATTTGTAATCGTGAAAAAATCACCCTCTCAGATTTTTACATATTGTCAGGTTTTAGCGTTTCTAGATGCCAAGAAATGTATTTTATCAATTCCGTCGGTCCGTCTGGCGGTTTGTTTGTCTGTCTGTGGGATCACGGCATAGCTTTAAAACTACTCAACAGATTGACTTCAAATTTTAGTCAAACATTGAGGATCATATGGAGATGGTCTGGTAATAAACTTTGTTTCAAAATTATGGAATATTAAAAAACATAGGTCAAGTTCAAACTTCTATGTTTTTCTTATTAATAGATCGATTTAATTTTTTTTTGGCTGTTTGAAATATCATTTCCGATATTGGAAAGAATAAAAGAACTATTAATGGTTAATGGTGTGAAGTTGATTACTTTTTAACCGAATCTCTGGAAAAGGGGAGAAGTTGAATCTGATTTCTCTCCCTGTTTTAGTTACTACATAACCTATTAATAAGTGTAATCATTTTGAAACAAACTCAGTTTAGGTTGTATTATGTTTTTATTAACCCCTTATCACCTTTTTGCTATTGGCAAGAAGCATAAAAGCTTATAAGTATACACGGTAAACATTCATACAGGGTAAAAAGAAAAAACATTCCAGCCTTTTTCTTGCATAAACTTACTTTCGTAAAATACAGCCTCGTAAACACCTTCGATTCATTACAGGTATGTTTCTTACTTTTGACAAGCATTTTTGTCAGGGTGATAAGAAAGCTTCAAAGTTTGATAAAGTAAAATGATTTATTATTCCTGAGGACTGTGCTTATGCTAGGGGCTTGCCTGGAAGGAAGAACCCAGGCCGATATTGCCACACTTTTTTTTAAGAGTGCAAGCTCTTAAAAGTAGATTTACGGCCAGTATCAAACTTCAGACGGAATTTGCTGCTGTTCACGAGATTCGTTTAAGTAAACAAACAGTATTAACGAGGTTAGCAGAAGATCGACTGCAGCCATATGAAGTCGCTATCGGTCCCAAACTTCTATCACAACATAGACAGTTTGCTAGAGAACATTTGCCATGGGGTGCAGCTCAATGGAGTAACGTTTTCTTTAGCAATGAATCCCGTTTTTGTCTTTATAGTAATGACAGTCTTCTTAAAGTTTATCGCAGACTTGGTGAGGGATACGCTCAATGTAATTTTAAGACGTCTGTCAGTTCCGGTGGTGGATCCGTGGTGGTGTAGGGCGGAATTAATTTAGAGTCAAAAACGGAACTTATCTTTATAGAACGGTTGACAGTTTATCAATACATCACTGATATCTTCCAACCACATGTTGTACCGTTTGCACCTTTCATACTCTACTACTTTTTATTCATGCGTGACAATGCAAGGACACACATTATAAGAGTTGTGCAGGAATACTTAGAAGAGGTGGAGATCTCAGTGATGGAGTGGCCAGCTTAAAGCCTAGACCTTAACCCCATAGAGCATTTGTGGGATCAGATGGGCCTAAATTGGCCGAATTGAGGATATCGCTCGAGATGATATAGGGGGAAATGGACCAGGACAGTATAAGAAATCTTATAATGAGTTGAAATTACTGTGTAATTAAATTTAGATTAATGTTGTAGCTTCGCATTTTTTCTTTTTTACCCTGTATGAATGTTTACCACAACCTATTAATAGGTTATGTAGTAACTAAATCAATTTGACATCATGACTTCCTACTTATTGACTTTCTCAGTATACTAATAATTTTTTATTCTTTCCAATGGCGCCTATTATTAACCAATGAATGATTTTTCAAACGGCGAAAAAAAATTAAATCGATCTATTAATAAGAAAAATATCGAAGCTTGAACTTGACCTATGTTTTTAAATATTCCATAATTTTGGAACGAAGTGTATTTTGGTATAAATCCAATAAGCCCGAACAACATGGCGGCCTAGTTAAAAAAAAATACTAAAAAAACTAATCACCTAATTTCCTCAAATTTTGTAGAAAAATTAAGTGTTACATAGGAATGAACTGGTGACATTTTGGTATGAATATAAGATAGCAAAACAACAAAAACAAAATGGCGGCCTAAAAATATATTTAAAAAATCGGCCTAAAGCATTTAGGAGTGATATAGAAATAAACTGGTAAGCTTGCGGTACGAATTCAAGATAGCGAAACAAAATGGCGGCCAAATAAATTTTACTTCCCTCTTGAAAGGGAAGTATTGTAATCGTAAAAATCACCTTCCTAGATTTTTTCAGACCTTTGAGTTTCAGGGTCCCTACTACTCTCAATTTCGTCGGTCTGTCTGTCTGTTTGCCGGTCTAACTGTTCGCGGCATAGCTAAAAAACTACTCAGCAGATTGGCTTCAAATTTTGGTCAAAAATTAAGCGTCATATGGGGAGGACCTGCGAACATTTTGGTAAAACTCTAATATGGCAAAGCAAAATGGTGGCCTAGTGGAATGTTAAAAAACTTATTACTAAAAAACTATTTATCCAATTTATCTCAAATTTTGCATAAAAATGAAGGAGTCAACTGGCAAAATTTTGGTACGAATCTAAGATGGCAGAACAAAATGGTGGCTTAAAAAAATATTTAAAAATTCAACCTGAAAAACAACTTAAGGAGCTTATTTATTTCAAATTGCGTGCAATAACTAATTGTGGTATAGAGATGAACTAGTAAAAGTGTAGTACTCAAGATAGCGGCACAAAATGACGGCCAAATAAAATATTTGTGATCGTGAAAAAATTCACCCTCTCAGGTTTTCCGTGGGTCCGTCTGTCTGTTCATAAGTTCGAGGCATAGTTTATAAATTACTTATCAGAGTGACTTCGAATTTTTGTCAAAAATTAGAATGGAGAAATAACTGTCGGTTTTTAGATGCGTTCATTAAAAGAGTCTGTAATCTCGATTGAGTATCCTCCATATGCAACTCCACCATTTCGTTGGCCTTTTTGATGACTGCTGTGTCATCCGCAAAGAGTATAACATCAGCGCTAGGATCATTCTTTTCCAGGTCATTGACAAATATCAAGAAAAGCACTGGCCCCAGCACTGATCCCTGTGGAACACCAAATTTGATAATAAACCAGGTTGAGCTTTTATCCTGAAATTGGACTACTTGAGATCTTTCTGTCAGGTATGATTCCAATATCTTAATACCAGATGAAGAGAAGTTATAGTGTTTTAGTTTCATTGCAAGTAGGCTGAAGGCAACACAGTCGAAGGCCTTTCTCAAATCGCAAAATGTAGCACCCGTAACTTCACCTCTCTTTATGCCACCAGCTCAATGAATTTATTAACCGCCATCGTTGTGGATATAGCATTTCTAAAACCAAACTGTTTAACACTAAAAAGTTCATATGTATCAAAATAATTTGTTATTCTGGCTTTTAGAGTTTTTTTTCAATCTAAACTATAGTCTTTTTTCTAAAAATCTTGACATAAATCACATTCAAGGGCGTGCGGTGAAATTTTAAGGAAGGGAAGCAATTTTTAGAAACTTACCTATTTGCAATGTAATTCGATTCTCATAAAAACGTCGATGCTCCGACATATTTTGGAGAAGTTTATTTTCGATGGACAACAGCGATGTATGCGAAAGTCTCTCCTACCCCGTTGAATTTCTCACGAAATTTTTTATACGTTGAAGTGTTGAAAAATTGCGTTTTCCTGATGAACTTGTGGCAGGTATTGTCAATACTAATTCACACAATTTCGACACTTCGGTGTAGGTATCTTCCAGCTCCTTGTCTTTTAAAAATTGCATTAGTTCCTTAGCGTTATTTTTTGCGCTAATGTCATCAGTTTTGTAAATCACTTTTAGTTCAGATCGCAGTATCACTCGGTAGAAGAACTAGCTATAATGAACAAGAAGAGATTTAAACGCATCTTCTGGAAAAGTTTTTCCTTTAAATGCATCAAAATTGCAAAAGAGCTCGAGGAATTTAAAATCATTTAAACCGTTAAATCTATAGTTTATTTGTTGCTGAATTTGATCGATTATTTCATAAAAGATGCGTCAGTATGATGTTTGAACATCTCCCACCTTGTCTGTTCGAAGACGCTTGGCTTGTGGCTCTACATTTAACGTCACCGTTTTTTCCCAAAATAGGTCAAAGTCATCTCTTTTTTGGCTTAACATGGACTTAAAATCATCCACCTTTTTTTAGGCAAAAAGCAATATCATTTGTTTTAGTTTGTGATATATTAAAAACATTGTCCGAGAATGGAAATATTTCTGAAAATATGTTGAACAAATAATTAAAATTAAAATCTCGTTTCAAACAGTCCAAAAACCCCTCGAACTATTTATTGCTTCTGAGTCCCACGTTTCATTATTTTCTATTATGTTCTCAAATAGTTTAATCGGTGATTCACGATTTTCAAATACTGTTAACACAAGTCTTCCATTATAGTTCCACCTACTAGGAGCTACTTTGGGCAATCGTTTGTGGACAATGGAGTCTAAAGCTTGTGTACGTTTTGTTGACTTGGAAAAAAAAGCAGCCATGCCACTTAAAGTAACGAAAAATACTTTACACTCTTTAATGTAATTGATGGACTGGGATAAAACTAAATTTAATTTATGAGCAAAACAATGGACAAACACAGCACTTGGAAAACTTTCTCGAACTTTAGCTTGCAGACCCCCTAATTGTCCTGCCATCATTGCAGCTCCACCACAGCTTTGAGCAACTAATTTTTTCTCTCCATTAATTTCTTTAGTAACGTTATAAACTATGGTATATAATGCATCTGCTGTACGATTTTCGGACACATTCTTAAAACCTAAAAATCGCTCTTGAATACTTGCATCTGTTTTAACGTAGCGTATTACTATAGATAATTGGCTAAAATTAGTGATATCAGTTGTTTCGTCTAGAACAATAGCAATGAACCGCGCCTCGCCAATCTCCTGCTTAATTCTTTTTAGAATAATGGTTGCAACAGCGGAAATTAAATCATTCTGGATTCGATTCGACGTTCCGTGAAAAACGCTAGACTGCTCTAAATTATTTTTTAAGCAATCATCGTATTTAGTCATTAAACTAAGTTAATCTTGAAAATTTCTTCTATTTGAAGAAACCCTTGTTTCGTCATGACCTCTAAATCCCAATTCGTGCTGTCCGAAAAAGCAAACAACATCGATAAGTCTTCTTAATATTTGCCTATTTTTATCGACTAGTTCATTGTGTTGGCGGTGACTAATTTCCAACTGTTTATTAAGAGCGTGTTCAATTCTGGTTTTAGCGAAGACTTTTTCTTTTATGACGGCCTGCAAATGCGCTTTGGACATAATGTGTCTTTTTACAGCTTTATGAAAATTGTTTAAATCAGAAAAACCAGCTTTATTCCAGAGACCTTTTTCATTTTCAAAAAGTAAACATGGCCAACAAAATAATTTACTTATATTTTCGCACCCTGTTGGCCATTTAAATTGTTCGTATTGTTTTTCCGGATAAAAATGTCTAATACAGTTTTTCATTTTTGTGGTTAAATTTTTCATAGGCGGTTTTGCCCTTCCTTTGGAATTTATTTGAAGCTTATCAGTGAAGTTTAATGTTGAAAATCCCATTATTATTAAGACACACCACACATTCACACACACTCTTCTTACTAAATTCTCCATCAATTTCAACGTTATTACCGACAGCCGAAGTTGACGGTATTTGCATATCCACGTCCGTATTATTGTCTTCCATATCGCACCATGCACGACGCGACGTACGTATCACACAACACACGGATAGCCGTTCAAACAAAGAACCTACTCCAACGATAGCTTCCGCCCCCACTTAAAGCACGCGACTAAAATGCAAAAATTGCAAACAGCCGGTGGAAAGTTCAATAACCTCTGGCGCGATTCACAGGAAATTAAGCATACATTTGGCTGCAGAGAAGCTAGCGGCCCGCATAGGTTCTATTCGATATTCTATTGTGGCTGGGTCGGAGTCAAGGCCGCATTTATTATGGACTTGATAATTAAGATAATATTTTAGCATTTTTAATATAAACTAAATTAATGGTTTCCTATTTCAAGAATTACATTTTAGAAGATGTTTTGTAATTTTTTTTTGGGGAAGCACTGCTTCCCTTGCTTCCATGGACTGCATTCTCCTGAATCACATATTTTAAATGTCCTCGTGAACCGAAATCAAGTGAGCTGAAATCGGTTTATTAACATTGTTAAATGAAAACATGAACAGTTTAACTTTGCTTTGTAAGATTTCCCGTGAAAAAAGTTAAAAATATATTCTAACTGAAATAATTTCGAAAGTCAAGGTCATGACATGAACATCATCTTGCGAAATCAATTCAAGCTTTTTTCTGATAAGTTATTCGTGTTTTTTTATCCGAAATGTTGAAGTTAATTCATCTAAACCGATGATTTTACAAGTCGAAAACAATCCACTTTTCAGTTCTGACTGATAATATTTGATACTCTATGTGATTTGATTGAACTCAAAGCGTATCAGGATTTTAAGACAGAAACACGCCTAGGCAAGCTAAACATAATGTCAGTACAATGCCAATCAAAATAAATATTGTCTAGTTAACTAAAATTTGATTTACCGGTTATCTATTTTTAACCGAAAAAAATCTTTTTATAAAAGTCGGGTGGCGTTTTGTTTAAAATAAAGTTTCAAAGCTACGTGTTCCTATCTTGCTAACGTATGTTGTTTGGAGTATAATGTCGTGTAGGTTTATTTTAATAAAAATCTGTGTTCTTTGAATTCACAAATCAGTACATAGTAAAACCGTCTGGTCTAATTGCTCTTATGCTCTGATTGATTAGTTACGAATTAAGGAAACGAAAAGAATATTGGCTTAGATTTTAAGTGTCAAAATATTTTCTCTACAATCGTGCCCGATTTAGTTTTATCAGGGTTCTTAGCGACCTGGAAAAGTCAGAAAATTCAGAAATCCGACTAAAAATCAGGGAATTTACAAAAAATAATAGAAAGTCAGGCAGTGGCGGTTCGTGGATTTAAGAACGGGCGAAGCGCAGCGTAGATAGGTGCATAGCCCCGGTGGCGAAAATTTGTCGGGATGGCACGCCCAAAATTACTATTTTTTTAACCTTTTTTTAAGATTAATTATCCATAGCTTTGGAGCGTTTTTTAATACTTAAAGGAAATAATATCAATTTATAAGATTATAAATATATTTTTTTATTCTTAAAAAACAGTTATGTAGCTATATCTTAAAGCTAATTTTGATTCGATTCGATCGATGCAAAACTGCTTCCGTCTCCGATGATCCGAACGCACTAATTTACATTAATTGAAAGTGAAAGCCGGCGTGCGGGGGAAGTCTGTTAATGCTGATTGTGATTCCTCAACGGGTCGCTCTTATGAAAAGGTATTATTTTTTGAGTATGTAACGTACTAGTTTTGATAGAAAATAATGGTATTATTAAATAAATTACGTGAATTTATATAAAACATACTACATTTTTATAATAAAAATGTAGATTATAAAATGCTTCATATTTCAAAAATATTTTTATTTTTAAGTAAATTGATTCCCCTTGCGAGCCTCCACTGAAGTCAGGGGATTTTATACCAAACCTAGAAAAATAAAAAAATAAATATAAATAAAATTTATATTTTCAACAGCGTTGCTTGATTGTATTTACCTCGGTATTTACCCAAAATTATTTCGTCGCGTTTATTATATTTTTTTTTTATTTTTATTTACTCAATTTCATACATTTTGTAAAATATATAATTGATCCAGTTGATTATATTGGTTTCATTATTAAACAATATTAAGGAGTACCTAAATGCAAGAGTATCTGTATGTCATGGACTGTCTCTTCTTTTTGATATTTTACGTTATGCTATTACAATATAAGTCTATTTCTTATTATAATGAAAACCCAAATAAAACTAAGTATACATAGTAGCAATATAATGAGTTGGTATAAATGTGGATGGGGAAGGCACCGGGTTAACCACAAACCTGTATCAATCAATAATTATTTTATTGTTAAGTTAACAAGTAGTTATAATTAGCACCTCCTCTTTTAATTTAAAAGAGCACAAAATGTGTTAAGGTTGTTATATATGTATGTTTTACTTTTTTGTTAAATATTTTTATATTTATATGTTCTCTTATTTTATTACGCAGCATACTGTAAAATTTTATGGCCAGATAATCTAAAAATTATTTTTATTTTGTCTTGTGTAGTGGGCATGGTTAATATGATTTAGAGTTTTATTTGTTTTGTGTATAAAAGAGCACAGAGAATGTATGTACAATAAATTTATACTACTAATATCTTCGCTATATAATAGCTTTGTTGAGTAGAGCCTATTTTTATTGAAAATTATTTTTAGGATATAGTTTTGAATAAGTCGCAGTGAGCGAAGATTACTTTTGTATACTCCTCCGCATATTATTAGTCCATACCTAAGTAGAGTTTCTACTAAAGATTTATAGATCAATTTTATCAATTTACTACTCAAAAACTCTCTCAACATATAAAATTTGTATATAAGATTGCGCAGTCTATTTGTTAAGTGTATAATGTGTTCTGTCCATTTCAGGTGCTGATCGATTATTATTCCTAGATATTTTGTGTTCTTAACTGCTTTAATTTCAGTATATGGGTCGTTGATAACAATACTATCAAAGGGAGGTCTATTAGCATTTTTAATTGAGAAAGCTATATAGTTTGTTTTGGTGACATTAAGTGAGAGTTTATGGGAGTCGAGCCAGTTTTTAACTATAATAAAATCGTTTACTGCCTTTAGTCTTGTTTGTTCCCAAGTATCGCCTGATAACATTAATGCTGTGTCATCTGCATATGATATTAATTTACCCTTTAATTTTTGAGTTTAAAAGCGAATTTAAATACGTTATAAAAAGTATAGAGCCTAGAATAGTACCCTGAGGAACACCTATTTTAATTTTTAATGGATCACTAATAGTATTATTTATTTTAACACATTGATATCGTTCTGACGGGTAGCTGGCAAAGACTTCCAACACTGCGCCCCGTATCCCACACTGCATAAGGATATCAATCAGTTGGTCATGAGAAACAGTGTCAAACGCCTTTGAGAGGTCAAGAAAAATAGCCAAGCTTTTTTACTGGTATTCAGGCTATTTACAACGTCTGATGTGAGGGAATACATGGCGTATTGATAGATTTTTTAAAAGTTGTTTCTTTAGTTTATCTTTATGTTTGATAGAGGTAATTAGACCCTCTGTTATCCATTCCTTTATTTTCTTATTTTTTTTTGCGATTGATATTAGGTTTTATTGTACATTCCTTTTTTATATTAATAAATGTTTGCTTCCTCAGAACTATTTAGGTTAAGAATTTTACTCCAATCCTGTGCAGATATTGTCTGTTTAAATAAGTAATTATCTAGATAAGTATAAGTATCACGGTTGATATCTCTATGCATATTTGTAGTTACACTTTCTTTCTAGCTGGTTATGTTTAAAAATACTAGCAAGTGATTAGTAAGATCACTGTTCAGTCTAAATGATTTAATATTTACTCCCTGGTTTCTTAGCTTTTGTCTAACAAAAATATGGTCTAAGCAAGTTGCAGTATTATGCGTTATTTGGGTGGGTGAAATGATATAGGGTAAGCAAAGAAAGGTAGTCATTAACGTGATTACATTCCCTATTTATAATACGAATATTGAGATCTCCTGTAAAAATTTCTATACTACAAGTAAGATTATTATCAAAATATGATTTTAGATCCTCAAGAAAAAGCATTTCAGGTATTGGAGGGGGTTTATAAACAGCGGTTACACCAATAGAATTATTATATAACTATAATTATATTTAACATATATATTATGTAACTATAATTTATTTAACATCTCTTGTATTACTTAAAATTATTTTGCGGCTTTTACATAAGAAATTTATTTAACATCCCCCATATATTCAGACTTGCCCGCCAGCGCATTCACAAAAACAGTAACTCGGACGACAGGAAGTAGTGTGACTCGTGTGACTTACTAGTGGGAGCATATTATGTTTTAAAAGATTCACCTGCCAGGAGAGCTAGTTTTACGGCTCTTACAAATTGAAATTGTGACAAATTCCCCTATAAATTTTGTAAAATTAGATGGGTAGAAAATGTTCGAGTCTGTGAAAGAGCTATTGAAATTGTATCTCTCCTTAAAATTTGGATGGAAGATAAAGCCACTTAGCTTCCATCAAATGTTTCAGTTACTAAGATAACAAAGACTTTAAAAGATACGTTTTTAAGACCAAGGCTCACAGTTTTTTTCACAATTTGCCGCCATTTTAGAACAATTTTTTAAAACAAATCAGAGCTCTAAACCTATGGTTCCTTTTTTGTATTATGATCTATTACAAATACTAAACGAATTAATCAAAAATATCTTAAAAAATTTTAACATTAAATTTTGATAATAAAGATATTCTTTGACAAACTAATAAGACGAATGGTTTTGTCACTAAAAAGGCATTAGTAAACCTAAATGTTCCTGAAAAGGACAAACTTATTTCTTGTCGGAATGACAGACATTTTTGATAAATCAAATAAAAAAGTTAATAGAACATTGTTGTCTTAAATATAAGTTTATTAAATATGTAGGTAACATGCTTAAAACCAAACATCATGCTTGTTCAACATAAGAGCCCAAAATATGTTAGGGTATTTGTACGAAAACAGTATAGCCAGCTTCTAATAGATACCGAATTTATAAATTTTTACAAAACATATAATCAAACTACTCGATTGGTTACATTTTTCTACAATTTCTTTGGACAAAATGACTACTTTAAAAATTGTGGCATGTTATTAAATTCATTTTGATCCTCTCTGATGGAAACACCACCGTTGAGTCGGGGTTTTCTATAAATAAAAACATTTTAGTTGAAAATCTGTTGGAGGAGACCATTATCTGCCAAAGACAAGTATATAACGCAATTTATCAAATAGATGGTGCATTAAATGTTAATATTTCCGATAAAATGAGGGTATGTGTTAAAAATGCTTACAAAACTTATCAAGATGTCCTTGACAACCATAATTGCCGAAAAGGGAAACAAAAAGAAATTGATCTCGAAAAAAAGTGCCGAAAGTGAACTTTATCATTTAGAAAATAAAAAGAAAAACTTGAAAAGTGAGACGAAAAATTGAATATACTTAGTTTCTATTTTTTCTACAATCCTTTTAAATTTAATTTTTAATGGTGACATTCGCAAGTATATATTCATTTCTTGTTTGTAAATGCTTTGTATAACTGCATTTTTTACTTAATTTTAAATAGAACAGAATATCTTTTTAAAAATGTATACCTCCTCCAGTTAAAGTAACCCTGCTTGCTATATTACTATAGCATTTTCTTTAATATTTTATACAGATACATTTAAGTTTAGTTTCCTTAGTTTTGTGGGCTATTTTATAAGAAGTATAAAATCTCAAATCTCAAAATTTCCGCGAAATTGTCAGGGAAAACCTGAAAAAGTCAGAGAATTTGATAATTCAAAATTGCTAAAAACCCTGGTTATCCCGCAGGCAGTTTAGTTTAGTAAATTTCTTTTTACGTACGCTGGTATACTTTTGCTGCAATATGCTTTTCATTGAATTTCATATATATATATATATATATATATATATATATATATATATATATATATTCATTTTAGATGCTCACGACCGTACTAGGAAAATAAGGAATCTAATATCGGGTATGCGGTCTGTAGGTCAAATAAATAACTAAATTACTTCTGACATCCTCTATATTTCGTCATTTATTTATGACTTTATCAGGAGGAAACGCTAAAATACACCACAGATTAAAATGATATCAAACTAAAAAAAACAGTTAAGACTTACAAGTGAAGTTACAAAAACATGGCTATATGCATTTCAACACACAGTAGAACGTTAAATTAGGACGAATACAACCACATGAATATTAAAGTGTTGATAACAGGTAGAATTTAACAACTAGCAAGACATTTATATATAAATTTATTTATTTATTTTTTTGAATAATAAAAACTATTTTATTTTTTTGTGGTAAAAGAAACATTGAAAAACAGTTTTATGTACATATTGAAGTTCGTGGAATATTTATATTATGGTATTTAAGTTATTTGCGTTTTGTTGAACAAGGCAAAGAATTCATTTGTTCAACAGATTGCAATAAATGGTGCTCAGCTGTTGGATGTCAGATCTAGAATTAACTGAATTATTTTCGTTGTTAATATGTACCATTTCCAGAAATAGCCTTTTTCTGTAATTATTTTCATATTCCAGAATTTGTATGTTTTGTAATCAAAATTGTGATTCCTGAAAATGATCAACCAAAGCACATGAGTTTTTTCCAATAAGGCAGTTGCTTTTGTGTTGTTCGAACGATTTTTAATATATTGGGAAGTTTGTCCTATGTAACACTGATTGCATTGTTTACAAGGAATTTTATATACAACATTATTATTTAATGGGATCGGAGTTTTATCTTTAATTTTAGTGAACATTTTGCCAACCGTGATTGTATTATATTTAGCCATTTTTAAATTATCTCTTTTAAGGTGGTTAGTAATATTATCTGTAAGACCTTGAATGTAGGGCAATTTCTTATATTTCAAATGCGTAATAACTTGAAAACTGTAATAATAGTTTTCGAACCATCTAATGAGCCAAAAATTCAACACAATTATTGCTCTAAAAAATCGTGTCACTCATATTTCAGACGAAGGGTTTTTGAAAGAAAATTTAAAGAAAGTATATACACTATTTCTAAATAATGGTTTTCCAAAAAAAATACTAAACAAATTAATTTATCATTCTGGGTTTTTTGATGGTCCGACAGAAGACCAAGTTATTACACATTTCAAATATAAGAAATTGCTCTACATTCAAGGTCTTACAGATAATATTACTAACCACCTTAAAAGAGATAATTTAAAAATAGCTAAATATAATACAGTCACGGTTGGCAAAATGTTCACTAAAATTAAAGATAAAACTCCGATCCCATTAAATAATAATGTTGTATATAAAATTCCTTGTAAACAATGCAATCAGTGTTACATAGGATAAACTTCCCAATATATTAAAAATCGTTCGACACAACACAAAAGCGACTGCCGTATTGGGAAAAACTCATGTGCTTTGGTTGATCATTTTCAGAAAGAGGATCATAATTTTGATTACGAAAACATACAAATTCTGGAATATGAAAATAATTACAGAAAAAGGCTATTTCTGGAAATGGTACATATTAACAACGAAAATAATTCAATTAATTCTAGATCTGACATCCAACAGCTGAGCACCATTTATTGCAATCTGTTGAACAAATGAATTCTTTGCCTTGTTCAACAAAAAACAAATAACTTAAATACCATAATATAAATATTCCACGAACTTCAATACGTACATAAAACTGTTTTTCAATGTTTCTTTTACCACAAAAAAATAAAATAGTTCTTATTATTCAAAAAAATAAATAAATAAATTTATATATAAATGTCTTGCTAGTTGTCAAGTTCTACCTGTTATCAACACTTTAATATTCATGTGGTTGTATTCGTCCTAATTTAACGTTCTACTGTGTGTTGAAATGCATATAGCCATGTTTTTGTAACCTCACTTGTAAGTCTTAACTGTTTTTTTTAGTTTGATATCATTTTAATCTGTGGTGTATTTTAGCGTTTTCTCCTGATGAAGTCATAAATAAATGACGAAATATAGAGGATGTCAGAAGTAAATTAGTTATTTATTTGACCTACAGACCGCATACCCGATATTAGATTCCTTATTTATATATATATATATATATATATATATATATATATATATATATATATATATATATATATATTGCTGTTATATGTATATGTAAAATGTAACACTATGTTGGTTTCAATACTGGTGGCGCCATCAAGCGAGCGGCACACAGTGATCAATTTTCTTAAATTAGGATGATAAATTTGTGTTTTCTCTAAGTGGGGTAAAGGTGCTCAATACCACCTCTATCATGTACTAAAATGTTGTCCTCCACTGTAGCTGGCATGGGACAAAAATTGTGCAAGATTATACAGGGTGTTCTATAAAAAATAGGTCCAAATAAATATTAGAAAATTATATAGCGTGTAACTTTTTTGGGGTCATGACCATTTTGACCGCTCCATAAAAAAATCTGTAGTGACACTGTAGTTGTTTAGGACTTCTATCAGACTTCTTGCTTTATTCTACAAATTTTATGTCCCCTGGACTTTTTTGATATATTGAACCTGAAGGAATTTAGCATGGACATTTTTAATGGTTTTTAGCTTGTAGTCTAGATAATAAACGCTGATATTAAAAACCCTTAAAACTGTTCATGTTTTTGAAACGAGTTTTTCAAAATGGTTAAGATATCAAAAAGTCCAAATCACATAAAATGTATAAAATAAAGCAGAAAATCCGACACTAGTGCCATAGTAGGTCAGTATAACTGGATAAATTATTTTGGAGTATTTTCTAAAATATATTATGGCCATTTTATAAACATTGATTATGGTTTATCGTGTGCCAGTAAAATAAATGTCTTTAGAAATGTACGAGGCACATCAAAAAAAAATAAAAACATTTAAAGTTTTAACACCCTATATATCATTAGATTTTTTAAAAATTTTTCTATATGTACAACGGCCCTTCCAAATGTTGGAACAAAATTTCAGACACTCTGTATACGTCCTCTTTACTAAATATGTATACAGGTGTTACAAATTCGAAGGGATAGATAAGAGATACGAGGTTGGTTAAATTAAAACAGTTCCGCAATTTAATATCATTACAAAATAAAATTTACATCAATATAGCCACTTTTCCTCCTCTACAAGATAGTGTACTCATATTTAAAATCCGACGTTTTATCTTCAAAGTCTCTTCATCAACTTCATTTTTTTAAATACGAACCTGGATTTTTTATTTCATTTTTAACGATCGTGCAACCTCCCAAAACTAAGAATGTATCACACTTAATGTTTGAACAGAAGATTAAAGATTTTCCCATAAGAGACAATGTGTTAGAGAGAGACGGGAAACCAGAATCTTGCCAAAAAGGAGAATTTTAAGTACTCTGAATGTATGAGTAGATTATATCATTGGTTTTGGAATGTTAAAAATCAAAATAAAAAAGTCCAGATTCGTATTTAAAAAAATTAAGCTGAATATGAAACCTCGATATATATATATATATATATATATATATATATATATATATATATATATATATATATATATATATATATATATATATATATATATATATATATATATATATATATATATATATATATATATATATATATATATATAGAAAAATATCTTGCTGAAATTATGCAACCATGCAAAACTCGGAGCATTTCACTTGGATTATACGAGATATCGTTCTTGAAAAAGACGCAAGCCTAGATGTCAAGTCTCCTAGTATTCCCATCGACGAAGCACTAAACAAGATTGTTATCAACGAGGATTTCCAGGCACATATAATACAATTCTCGGATCATTGCCTTAAAAATACTTATTTTACATTTAACGGGCAAATGTATAACCAGACAGATGGTGCTCAAATGGGGCCCTCGCTATCACCAGTAGTTGCAAATTTATCTACGATATACTTCGAGAGAGAAGCTCTTGAAAAAGCAAGATTGAAGCCCTAGTTATGGATTCGTTATGTGGATGACATATTTATTATATGGCAGCATGGTCATACAGAGCTCGAAAACTTTTTAACTCACGTAAATTCAATGCATCCCAGAATACAAATTAGTCTAGAGTTAGAGGCAAAAAACAAACTTCCATTTTTAGATGTTCTGATCACAAAATTGCATAACGGGCATTTCGAATCTACTGTGTACCGAAAACCGACACATATCGACAGATATTTAAATGCAAGATCACGTCATCACCCAGCACAAATTCAAGCTGTGACTAACACCCAAATATCTAGACCCGTGCGATTAACTGAAACACAGGCGAGAAAAAACGAATTTAATATAATATCTGGTGCTTTAAAGAAAAATAGCTACACAAATCTTACTATAGAGAAAGCTATTAATGCACACAACGAACACCAAAAATTATGAACCGGGAAGGCAACAAGTTTACAACATATGTAAAGGGCACACCAGATAGAATCGGAAGATTTCTTAGAAAACACAACATACAAACATTACACAAGCCCCAAACAACCACAGGAAACTACGTAGAATCCCAAAAGACAAAATCAAATTGGAAAACCACGGAGCATACAGCATTCCATGCCAGGACTGTGAAAAGCTGTACGTGGGGCAAATTACCAGGCGAATATCAGCAAGAGTAGAAGAGCATAAACTTAGCATCAGAAACAAACAAACGACCTCGGCCCTATTCCTACATCATCAGGAAACCGGCCACAAAGCATTATAAGACCAGAATAATCCGGGAAACTACAGAAATAGAAAAACAAGGTGATTTAAATAGAAGGAACGAATCATTGAAACTACCAACAGTATGGAAAACCATAATCGACAAACCTAAAATCACAAAAATCAAGCGGAATTAGCGCAACAACAACATCAACATCCAGAAAACATAAATAATGACAAAGGGCCGCTCAGATATAACCTTCGGCCCCGTGTGGAGGTACAAAAGGAAGCTCGCATGTAAAATATTGACCGATTTACCCACACTTTTATGATCGACATTTATCGAGTTATGGCGGGAAGCGATTCTTATTGGAGCACTGTATATATATATATATATATATATATATATATATATATATATATATATATATATATATATATATATATATATATATATATATATATATATATATATATATATATATATATATATATATATATATATATATATGAGGTTTCATATTCAGCTTCATTCTTTTAAATACGGATCTGGATTTTTTTATTTTGATTTTTAACATTCCAAAACCAATTATATAATGTACTCATACATTCAGAGTATTTAAAATTCTCCTTTTTGGCAAGATTCTGGTTTCCCGTTAGAGAGAGCTAACACATGGTCTCTTATGGGAAAATCTTTAATCTTCTGTTCAAACATTAAGTGTGATACATTCTTAGTTTTGGGAGGTTGAACGCTTGTTAAAAATGAAATAAAAAATCCAGGTTCATATTTAAAAAAAATGAAGTTGATTGATCACTTTGAAGATAAAACGTCGGATTTTAAATATGAATACACTATCTTGTAGAGGAGGAAAAGTGTCTATATTGATGTAAATTTTATTTTGTAATGACATTAAATTGCCGAACTGTTTTAATTTAACCAACCTCGTATCTCTTATCTATCCCTTCGAATTTGTAACACCTGTTTTATTCAGTAAAGAGGAGGTATACAGAGAGTCTGAAATTTTGTTCCAACATTTGGAACGGCCGTTGTACATATGGAAAAATTTAAAAAAAATCCAATGAATATTTAGGGTGTTAAAACTTTAAATGTTTTTATTTTTTTAATGTGCCTCGTACATTTCTAAAGATATTTATTTTACTGGCACACGATAAACCGTAATCAATGTTTATAAAATGGCCATAATACATTTTAGAAAATACAGGGTGTAACGTTTTTTGGTGGTCAAAATACCTTTGACGGCTCCAAAATAATTTATCTAGTTATACTGACCTACTATGGCACTAGTGTCGGATTTTCTGCTTTATTTTATAAATTTTATGCGATTTGGACTTTTTGATATCTTAACCATTTTGAAAAACTTGTTTCAAAAACATTTTAAGGGTTTTTAATATCAGCGTTTATTATCTACACACTACAAGCTAAAAACCATTAAAAATGTCCATGCTAAATTACTTCAGGGTCAATATATCAAAAAAGTCCAGGAGACATAAAATTTGTAGAATAAAGCAAGAAGTCTGATAGAAGTCCTAAACAACTACAGTGTCACTACAGATTTTTTATGGGGCACTCAATATGGTCATGGCCTCAAAAAAGTTACACGCTATATAATTTTCTAATACTTATTAGGACTTATTTTTTATAGGACACCCTGTATAATTTGGCACAATTTTTGTCCCATGCCAGCTACAGCGGAGGACAACATTTTAATACATGATGGAGGTGGTATTGGCCTTTACCACAAAAACAAACAAATCTGTATTATCATAGGATGTATTGTAACACCAGAAGAATCATCGGTGGGTTATATAAATAAAATGTTTTAACTTTGTGTTTTCAGTTATTAACATTAGGATTGTATTATTGTTATTTAAATAAATTAGTTACTAGAATTAATATTAAAATTAAAAACTATTCCAGTTTTTAATTTCTATTAGAGAAACACAAATTTGTCATCCTAATTTTAGAAAATTGATCACTGTGTGCCGCTCGCAGGATTGCGCCACCAGTAATGAAACCAACATAGTGTTACATGTCCAGTCAATTTTACATATACGGTAAAATATTTTACCCCATTTCTTTTTATCGTTATAAACGACTTAAAATCTGTAGTAGTTGATTATAGATTTTTTAAGATTAACTGAAAATCGGTAAAATAATATTTTTTTAATATCTATTCATTACTTCGCAAACACATTTTCTTTAAAAAAAAAATTATTTACCGTCGTAGCTAGATTTCTGTAAGTAATTTATACACAGCATTTTTAGCTTCAAATTCCTCTTTTATTGGAATCCGAAAGTTCAGATATATTGATCTGCTGGCGAATAACAGGAAGCTTTCTCAATGGTTATTTATTAGGCGTACACTAGAGGGCGCCATGAGATTTTCTAAAATCCAGTCGATATTCTATTGGATAGATGTTATGTTTGTAATATTAAAATTTGACGTTATTTCATCAAGATTGGAAGAATAGGACCAATTATTGGCAAACAAACAAAAAAAGTTGAGGAGAACCGCAGATGTTCTCTCTGGCAATGTTGAGGAGGAATTCTGACAAGATGTCTTCAACAACCACTCCGAAGAACTTATTGTCGATTCACGTTATCGAGTGCGTCATTTTCTCTTTTAGACCACTATAACAGGATACAAATACGTGTGTGATAAAATGTGAATAAATATTTCGCAGTTAGTATTTTCCTGCCTCCGACTTTGGAAGAAGACAGGTGTAGATAGATATTTTGTTCATTCGCCAAATTGTCGAAGTTCAGTGTGGTTTCTTTATACCAGCTCTCCATAAGCACGTTTTTTTAGTGTATTATGATATTCTATTCTACCACCTATTTACTAGATTTAATTTATATGTAAATCTCAAATGATTTTGATTTCAACCTTACAATTTTATATTATATGCTTTTGTTCAATCGCTTGTGTATGGTATTGTTGCATGGGGTGGAGCTCAAGTTCCAGTCCAATATTTAAAACATGATTACCTATAAATTGTTTTGATCTAGATACACTTTTTTACATCAACCCAAAAAAAACGCCTAACGAAGGCTAAACAAAACGCAGTCCATTTAAAACCCAACTAAACTACGCGTCAATTGAAACGCAATTTGTAAAATTTGTCATCAAGTTTGACACCTCGTAACTTTGAGCCCCCTTAAAGAATTTTTAAAAGAGGGAATGGAAATTTTTCGAACTGTACTAGGAATGTTTCTTTCTCTCTCTTCCCATTTCCGGAAATAATGATACAGGGTAGGGTTGTCAAATCCTGATCGGAGTTTGGGGGGGGTGGACATTAAAGAAAGTAGCGGGACATTTTCCTTATTTCTATAAAATTTTAACATAGATACGCCACTGAGTAGCGTATTTAGAATGTCTTCCTAGGGAAGGGGGCAAGCATCTGTTGACTAAAAAAATGGTTCTTACTTTTCGTGATCCGATTAATTAGCTTGGAAGGTGGGGGGGGCATTTGTCCCTCTAAATGCTCCACTGTATGTACCGAACAAAAGTTTAAATGTACAGGGTGTCTGGTTATAATCTAAACGGTACCCTAGAGACAGTCTTGTATCAGATATCAAAAAACTTTAAATGCAAAAGCTTTTTTATTTTATCGGAATCGTTAGAATTTATAAGAAACACAAACAAAAGACAATCGGAAAGTTAACAAATGAGCATCAGCTTCGTTATTTTAAATTGGACACCCGGTATATTTTGAGTTATCTTTCTGATTTCAAAAATATATACTTTGCCTATATTTTGATAGGTAGTTTTTACAATATTTAATTATAAATTGGTAAACGCACTATACTCTGGAATTCATTCAATATGCGAATAGTGGGCTTGGATTTCAATTGTTTTTTTTATTATGGCCGCTAATGTCACATTTCGTGCAAGAAGAAGTTGATATAATGGTGTTTTCCGATGTGGAAAAAGTATTTATAATGAATATGGGGTTATAATTATTACAATTAATTTAACTGATGTTACGTAATATTTAGTAGAATTGCCAAATAATAGAGCTCCTTGTAAAATATTTTTTTATATACGTATAATACACAGATATAAAATTTGAAGAAACAAAAAAAACTTTCAAGCTAATATTCATATTCATGCAACTTGTAAATAGTAGTATTTGATTTCAATTGGATTTCATTGGATGATGGTGCAAGAAGAAATTGTACGCAACGGTTTTAAAGAATAAAAATACCAGTTAAAACAAAATAATTTATTTATGATAATCAGTTAATTTATCCATCTTCCGACATTAACAACACACTTTTGAACTTTTTCTTAAAATTTGTGCGTAACGCAGTGGAATAAATAGTCGCGATGTATTTCTTTTAAACTTATGATCTAAAATTTTGCGACGCAATTCATTTTTATTTTGTAGTCTATTATAATATATTTTATTTTTTAAAAGGCCCCATAAAAAGAAATCTAAAGATGAAAGGTCAGGACTGTTTGCAGGCCAAAAAATATGTCCTTGCCTCCTAGTCCACAAATTATATTTACCACTAAGGTAATCTGTTATTGGACCACTGTTTGTGGGATAGAGCTCCGTCTTGCTGGCAAAGTAACTGGTTGTATGTCCCAACAGGAAGGTTTTCTAAGTAGTCCTTTATTTCATTCGTCAACAAATCCATATATTTTTGTCCGTTTAATGTACCATCAATTATAATGGGGGCCAAAACTTTATTATTCAAAACTCCTCACCACACATTTAAAAACTGGCGGCCCTGAGTTTTAACTACTTGTTTTTCATTGGATTTTCAGTAGCCCAAAAATGTTTATTTTTGCGATTGAACATACCTGCCGTCGTAAATGCAGACTCATCGGTAAATATAATTTTTGTAAAAAAATTCGGGTCATTTTGCCGACGAGCTAATATGTCGTGACAAAACTCGACTCTATGTCTCTTATTTTCTTCTGACAAGTTTTGGACAGGGGTGAACTTAAATGGCTTAAAATTATGTCTTTTTAATATACTGTTTATTTTCCATTTAGACATTTCAAAGACACGAACCACCTCACGGATAGATCTTTCTGGGTTTTCTGTAACAAAAAAACTGTTTTATGCTGATGAAATAATAGTCGCGTATAGCCACAACATGGCAACTTCGTTTTGCCGCAAGTCTGTCGCCTACTTTATTGAAACAAAAACATAATATAAGAAGTATGATATCACCACAATAAATATGTGCGTTTATCTACAGTGCTGGACAAATGAAACCGGACAAACGGTAGCATTTAAAGTGGAATATTTGTAAAACGAGAAAAGATAATATGATGCTGTTTTTAGACATCTCTTGCAAAACTTTTTAAGTACGTATTAATGGTTTTAAATATAAAGCTAACCTAAGCTGAATAGGTATTTATACTGGATGGTAAAGAAAAATAAAAAGACAAAATGGCAAACAAAAAAATTTTGATTACCACCCTGTATAAATATCTTTTTAGTTTAGGTAAGATTTACGTTTAAAACCATTAACCCGCAAGTTTTGCAGTTTTGCAAGAGCCTTCAGCCGCCTATATAATATTTTCTCGTTTTAGAAATATTCGACTTTGAATTTCATACCTAAAAATTCGCTTGCCCCGTTTCATTTGTCCAGCACTGTATATTTTCCGTAATATTACCTTGGAAAAATAATACTACTTGAGAATCATCTTCTTCTTTTCTTACTACACTTCTTTTTTCGCTCTGAATAGTTTTTCTTTCTTCAAATTTCTTTACTATATTCAATATTGTTGCCTTACATGGAGTAATATTAATATATTTTTATAATAAATACTTTTTCCACATCGGAAAACACCATTATATCAATTTTTTCTTGAACGCAATTTGACATTAGCGGCCATAATAAAAAAAGACAATTGCAATCAAAGTCCACTATTCGCATATTGCATGAATTCCAGAGTATTGTGCATTTACCAATTTATAATTAAATATTGTAAAAACTACTTATCAAAATATAGAAAAAGTATATATTTTTGAAATAAGGAAGAAAGGATCTTTAAAGATAACGCAAAATATACCGGAAGTTGATGCTCATTTGTTAACTTTCCGATCATCTTTTGTTTGTTTTTCTTACAAATTCTAACGATTCTGATAAAACCAAACAACTATTGTATTTAAAGTTTTTTGATATCTCAGATGATAAAGTCTCTAGGGTACCGTTTAAATTATCCTCAGACACCCTGTACGTAATGACAGTAGTTGTTGTCAGGAAACTAACTATGGACACTTTTAGTGTTTAGATTCATAAAAAACTCTGCCTTCCCTTGAAATGTTTTGGTTTTTTTTCAATAGTTCATCTAGTTAAAGAATAATTTTTTTTTACTTGAAAATACTAATTTTAAAGTAAAAAATAGTAGACCGTAAAATACTACTTTGCTTATACACAGTTAGTATGTAATTGGTTTGATATACACTGGGGCACAAATAATACCCACCAAACCTTTTTTTTAGTTTTGTTGGAGTTAAATTTTTTTCAACCGAAATGCTACTTAATAATAAAAAAAACAAACAGACACATTTTCAATTAATTTAACAAGACAGAACAACTGAAAACGTTCAATATATACAACTAAAATTAATAGCAATACATAAATAAAACTGAATAAAATGGAGACATTCGAGTAATTTTAAGTACAATATTAATATTTTATGGGGTCCTCCATGACTCGCACGAGTTCGGTTACTCGCCTTAGTATATATCCACTAAGTTTCGGGCTTGGAATTGGAGAATAGGCTCCCATTCATTTAGAATTGAGTTTGTCAAATCATTCGTATTTTAAAATTGGTTCCCTTGCGGATTCGAACGTATCTTTAAGTGTTTTTAAACGTGCTTGATTGGATTCATGTCAGTCAATCGTGCAGGCTACTTCATTCGTTGTATATTTCCTGCTCGAATCAACTCGGTGACAATTCTAGCCCCTCCTATTTCATCAATCAACATGAATTCATCATTGTTTCTTTTCTATTCTATATCATTATTTCCGGGAATGGTTCAAAAACATTCCTACTACATAGAACGGAAGCTTTCGCGGCTTTGGTCAATTAAGAAATCATGGTTCTTGGGGTTAGACCGTGTCAAATTGGAATTACTATCCGACGTTTCGCCTTCGATTGCATGAGGCATCTTCAGGGATCTTTACTCCACGAGATCTGAACACTGAATGAGCTCGAAGCGAGTCAGGCGGGCTTTTATACCCGAATTGTGCTCGCCGAACCGTGACCCTGTGTTAAGATCGATTTCCACGTGTGATGTAGACCGTAACCCGTATCTTTATTGAAATTTTTTGTATGTTTAAATATTTCAATAGATTCTCTAACTTTTCGTATATAAAAACCTGGAACCGATGCTAGAACCTTGGTTTCCTTTACATTTATGAAATGGCCAGTGTTATGCTGGTGTTCAGCTACAGCAGATTGAACAATTTGTTTCTTTTTAATACACCGTTCATGTTCCTTAAGTCTAGTTGATATTGAGCGTCCTGTTTCTCCCACATACACTTCTCCACAGGAGCAAGGAATTTTATATACTCCTTCTGTTTGGAGAGGTACAAGATCTTTCGGGGATCGCAAACATTGTCCAATCTTCTTATGTGTATGGAAGATTGTACGTATGTTGGACCGCCGAAGTAATCGTCCTATTTTGTCTGTAGTGCCATGTATGTAGGGAAGAACAACACTACCTAATGGTGGCTCTTTATCACTCTCCTTTGGCGGAATTGGTTTACTAGGCCTTTTAATTGAACGCGTAATATCTTCAGTGCAATAGTCATTCCCTCCGAGAGCTTGGGTCAGTTTCGATGTTTCTGATGTTAAAGAATCTTGATCAGAAATCGAAATACCTCTGAATACTAGTAAGTTAATAACCGATTTCTTTTGTGCTGGATGGTGATGAGAATTTGCGTTTAAGTATCTATTTGTATGCGTCGGTTTTCTATACACAGAATGTCCTAATATACCATTTTCCTTCCTTTGAACACACACAGCTAGAAAGGGAATTGTTCCATTAGATTCAATTTCCATCGTGAATTTCATATTATGATGTTGCTGATTAAGGTGGTCCAGAAATATAAGGAGATTATCCTGTCCATGAGGCCAAACAACAAAAGTATCATCTACATATCTAAACCAGTGCTTCGGTTTTAGTGGAGCGGATGTTAGAGCAATATCCTCAAAGGCTTCCATAAAGATATTCGCTACCACAAGTCCTAGAGGAGATCTCATAGCTGCCCCTGAAGTTTTTTTTTAAAGTTTCCTGGAAAATGAAATAAGTAGATGTAAGACAAGCTTCCACTAGGTCTATTAGGTTCTTATCAAGATTATTGTTTTCCAGTATGTCTGATATAATAATAATTGACCAAAGCCGTGAAAGCTTCCGTTCTATGTTAGCTAACCTCTATGGGGAGGAAACCAAAAAGGATTCCAAAACTTTTGGCGATCTCCGGAACAGCAAGAAGAAGTTACTCTGCCAGTTGGCCTTTCACCTTAGATGCCGAGATGAAGATGTAGTACCGAAATCTCTACAGGTGAGACATCACATTACTTCTAGAACTGCTAAGAATATTTATAAGCGTGCTAGCAGCAATGCATTAGTTACAAAAAGGATTAAGGCAACACGTCGTGATTTAGATACAAATGCCCGGAAACTATTAGAAATTCATCTGAAATTAGCTTCTAGACTAGAAAGAACTACATTTACAACTTTGGACAACATTACCAAAGCACACGCAGTAAAAATTCATCAAGAAGCAACTTAAGTAATAAAAGAAGTTTGAAGCCCTCCTGAACAGAAAAAATCCAGTGAAACTTCCGCAGAACACAGTTATCAACCTGTCATCGAAGCCGTTAACTGAAGCACAACTTTTCATCCTTTCCAAGGGCCAAAACTTCGCAACAGCACCGAGCACCATTCACGTAGAAGACATAGTATCTTCTGTTAAAGCAGCAATCAAAAGATTACCAGTGGAACAAGCCGATGAAGTCAGATATGAGACAGCGAAGATCATCAAAAACTCAAAACCACCGAAGTCGAACCTCTCCGCAGCCGAAAAAACAGCAATGAAGACCTTAAACGAAGACGCAAACATTCTGGTACTTCCAGCAGATAAAGGCAACGCCACAGTCGCCATGGACAGAACAGAATATGTGGAAAAGGTCAGTCAACTTTTGGACAACACCTATAAGGTTATGCAGGCAGACCCCACAAGTAGAATAGAAAGACGCATTACCAATTTGATCAACACATCCAGTCTACCACCAGCGGAGAAAAAATCACTAAAACTAAGCAGCTCCAAGACTCCCAGGTTCTACGGTCTTCCGAAGATACACAAGCACAACGTACCACTTCGACCGATCGTCAGTGCAATAGACTCGCCCACATACAAACCAGGTAAATGTCTTTCAAATTTTCTTAATCCATTTACTGGAAAAACAGATTCTTGTATTAAAAACTCTGCATATTTCGTGGAAAAACTGAAGACAATCCAGTTGGATCTCGAAGATATTTTGGTCAGTTTCGATGTAGAATCACTTTACACAAATGTTCCTGTCAACGACTCAATTTCCATTATATCAGACATACTGGATAACCATAATCTTAATAAGAACTTAATAGACCTAGTGGAACCTTGTCTTAAATTTACTTATTTCATTTTTCAAGGACCTTTTTATGAACAAACTTCAGGGGCAGCTATGGGATCTCCTCTATCACCTGTGGTAACGAATATCTTTATGGAAGCCTTTGAGGATATTGCTCTAATATCCGCTCCACTAAAACCGAAGCACTGGTTTAGATATGTAGATGATACTTTTGTTGTTTGGCCTCATGGACAGGATAAACTCCTCATATTTCTGGACTACCTTAATCAGCAACATCATAATATCAAATTCACGATGGAAATTGAATCTAATGGAACAATTCCCTTTCTAGATGTATGTGTTCAAAGGAAGGAAAATGGTACATTAGGACATTCTGTGTATAGAAAACCGACGCATACCAATAGATACTTAAACGTAAATTCTCATCACCATCCAGCACAAAAGAAATCGGTTATTAACTCACTAGTATTCAGAGGTATTTCGATTTCTGATCAAGATTCTTTAACATCGGAAACATCGAAACTGACCGAAGTTCTCAGAGGGAATGGCTATTGCACTGAAGATATTACGAGTTCAATTAAAAGACATAGTAAACCAACTCCGCCAAAGGAGAATGATAAAGAGCCACCATTAGGTAGTATTGAACGATGTATTAAAAAGAAACAAATTGTTCAATCTGCTGTAGCTGAACACCAGCATAACACTGGCCATTTCATAAATGTAACGGAAACCAAGGTTCTAGCATCGGTTCCGGGTTTTTATAAACGAAAAGTTAGAGAATCTATTGAAATATTTAAACATACAAAAAATTTGAATAGAAATACGGGTTACGGTCTACATCACACGTGGAAATCTATCTTAACACAGGGTCACGGCGAGCACAAGTCGGGTGTAAAAGCCCGCCTGAATCTCTTCGAGCTCATTCAATGTTCAGATCTCGTGGAGTAAAGATCCCTGAAGATGCCTCGTGCAATCGAAGGCGAAACGTCGGATAGTAATTCCAATTTGACACGGTCTAACCCCAAGAACCATGATTTCTTAATCTCTACTACAGTTCGAGAAATTTCCTTTTCCAATATGTTTTAAAAATCCCTTAAGAGATATCAAAGTTACGAGGTGTCAAACTTGATGCCAAATTAGATTTATTTCTAACATTTTTGTTTATTTGTATTGTAACTAAAAAACTAAAAATAAACATTTTTATTAATATTATTTAATACTTGGAATCCTTTCTGGTTTTTTTATTCAATTTGTCAAGTCTTCCGGGCAAAATAATCTTAATTTTTCGTTGCTAATTACTATTAAATATATGTTTTAGCAATAAGGGTAATTTCTTCCTTTAAATACTGATATGACAAGTCTCAGAACAATTATTATGAGCTAAAAATTAAGGCTATTATTTTTTTTAATTAAGTACAATACTAATGAAATCACTCCAATATGTAGAAAAAAACTTCAAACAAAATTGGTTAATCATTCATTAATCATTCATGTATTCAAAAGTTGATCTATTTTACGGAATTTTTGCACTAAATAGATTTTTTCTTGCCCCCCCCCCCCTATTTTTCCTCTCTATTTTTGGCAGCAAACGTGACAGTTGCTAGCAGATGGGACATTCTTCGTGAGCGCATTTCTTTTATTTATTAATTTTTTTTTGCTGCCTTCATTCATCTGTGAATTTGCGGTTCGCAAGTAACTATGTAAAACTTAACGTAAATTTAAAGTATAAAAATATAGTGTTTAAAAAAATTATTATGTGTTTTTAAATTGTTTTTTCTTATTTGACATGATATTGTTCCGGTCTTTGCTTTGAGGACTTTCGTTTTTTGTAATATTTTCTTTTCTTAAAAATATCATAATAAATTATGAAACAATGGCTTTCAGTCAATTTTTCTGAAAATGTTGTAGTTCTCGATCCCCTGATCAAAAGCTTTCTTGGCCACAACTAAATCCTGCGGGTAGTTTATGATATACAGTGTGATGAAGTTGGAATGTTTTTTTATTTTAAATGCTTAATATGTCTTCAAATAGGTCAGTCGCTTAGAATATTTTTGATTAAAAGATAATGTATATAAAAGTAAAAATTAACTTATACACTGATTTAACCACTTTCTACAACATTTTAAACAACCTAATAGATAAATATATACCAAAGGTTAAAAAGTCAAAATCCAAACTCCCACTCTAGTTTTCCAGATCCACAATAGCTTTTATTAAATTAAAAAATACTGCTCATAGAAAATGGAAAGTTTATGGTGGCCGCAATAATTGCAGTTGTTTTTCAGATTTAAGAAAAAGAGTAAAGAAAAAATAATAAATCTCTGCTCACTAAAATGTATCTAAATGACTTGAATGCGACTAATAATAAGGATATTTGTGAACCTTTTTCGAAATATTTTGGAGATGTATTTGAGCCCGCTCATACACCTTCCCTTGTAAACTCTAAGGCTTCTCAGCATATTTTCACCTTAAATTATATAACGGAAGATACGATTAAAGAATGTCTAAAGAATCTTAATCCAAACAAAGGGCCAGGTCCTGATGGATTACCCACAATTATTTTGAAATCCTGCCCAAGTTTATCTCAGCCTCTTCACGTCATATTTAATAAATGTATCTCATATGGGGTATTCCCCAAAAAATGGAAAATCGCCCAAGTTGTGCCTATCTTTAAATCTGGGGACAGAATGAACATCGCTAATTACCGCCCCATATCACTACTGAATCATTTTTACAAAAGTTTTTGAGCCAAACAACTTTTTTTTGAGGTTAAGTGTGTCTTGGACTGTAACCAGCATGGTTTCTATAAAAAACGTTCTGTTCTAACAAACTTGGTACCGTTCACTCAAAGTGTTTGCGAAAGTATGGAGAAGGGTTTGGATACCTGCGCTGTGTACACCGATTTCTCCAAGGCATTTGACAAAGTTCATCACCCGACATTGATAAGAAAACTTGGCAATTTCGGTATGCACGGAGCACTTCTTCAGCTCCTTAAAAGTTATTTAGACGGTAGAAGCCAATTTGTAGCTCTTAACAATGCAAAATCTGAGTCCATATGTGTAACATCGGGGGTGCCTCAAGGGTCACATTTGGGTCCCATTCTTTTTAGTATATTTTTGAACGATATTGGGGAATGTTTTACTAACTTTGGTTGTTATCTATATGCGGACGACCTTAAAATATTTACAACTATTAGAAATGAAAATGACATTCTTCAACTGCAGAGGAATATAACTAATTTCTGGGATTTTTGTACTTTGAATAGGCTGCACGTCAATCTCGATAAATGTTATGCTATTTTGTCTTCTAAAAAAGTTGGTCAATTAGATTTCACGTTGGATATTTCCACTCCAAATTGTTGTTTGAGACTCATATAGAAACTATTGTTCAACGGGCACAAAGAAATTTAGGTTTCATATTGAGGATGACTAACGGTTTTAATAACATTCGGTCTTTGATTAATTTGTATAATGCCATAGTCAGACCTATTTTGAAGTACTCATCTACAGTTTGGAATCCATTATACCACAAATATATAAATAGGATTGAATGTGTACAGAAAAAATTTATCAAGGCTCTAAATTTTCGTTTTAACAGACAGAGACACTTTTCACCTTACGTAGATAATTTATTATTTTACAAGCTGCAAACCCTAGAATCTCGAAGGAAATATTTTTATGTTTTCTTTTTTTATAAATTCATTAATAAAATATTAATCTTGTTGATTCTCAATATTGTATAAGCTATATTTTCTTTAACGCAAATTCTTATGTACTTCGCAATAGGCGACTCTTTGGTATTAAAATGTTTCATTCTAACTATTTTTCAAATTCTCCTCTGATTAGATATACACGAACTTATAATTATGTTTCTCAGTTAGACGATAATCTTGATATATGTGCTAATAACTTGAGACTTTTTAAGAGATTGGTTAGGAAAATCTGTTGCTGAACATTGCTCCCGTGCTTATTTGTAATTTTTTTTGTATAATGTTTTAGTGTAACTCGTTTCACCGATATTTGTTAATATTGTAAATCTAATTTGTGTCATCCAGTAATAGGGCAGCTGCAACTGTCTGTTGGATGGCCATTTTTCTAAAATAAAAAATAAAATAAAATAGTCGACTGTACCTAAAATATTAAAATTCAAATTTTTACTAAAAGCTTTATTACACTAAAACAAACAGTCAGATTTTGCTGGATTTGTGATATGTGTATCAACATTAAATGTAAATTAAAGAATTTTATCGGACATTAATTGTAAATAGCTGACATTATAATGGTCATGAGTTTTAATATACAAGTTTTATAGCCTATTGCATTATCTTAAAATCTAGATCTGATCTGTTTATAGCTAGGATATTTAGATAGTCAGTGAAATTGACACATTATAATTATTATCGACTGCATGCAGTGTCGGACTGGCGGTTGATGGGGCCGCGGCGGTTCTGAGATTTGGAACCCTAGTTTTTGAAATATTTCTTGTAATTTCGAGATTTGAGATAAAATGATACAGGGTGTTTCATTAAATTCTAGAAAAACTATGCGATTACTGTTATGTCATTCCTCAAAGACTGATATAATTCTATTAATATAATACTAATACAAAAGGTGTTTGATAAATAATTCCCTTTTTTTGTTCTAATAATTTTAGTAATATCGATTATATAATATATTTATTACGTCATTTACAATAAAGAAAACTGTAAAATAAGTCTGGATTGTATCGCAAAAATTAAAAATTAGATGCCTACCTTTGTAACCTATTGTAAATATTATTATATTTAATAAATACATATACAGTGACCCACTTGAATGGCTCCCCTTTTATTATTTGAACTAGTCAAGATAAAAGATTAAAATTTGCAAACTTTTATACCAGACTAATGCTCCTTTGTGATGCATGTGTGTTTCGTGATTAAACATTAATCACGATTTACCACGAAAATTAATGGAAAAAGGGTCGAGTAGCACATCTTTTGAAATCCTAATTTATCCCCAAATTATGGAGACATCAACATTTAGAATGGCGGCCATTCGTTTTCAAAACATAAAAAATATGGAAAACAAAAATTCTTAAAAACATGAGATATTTTATTCCTCACACGATTCTTATGAGTATGGGTGCTAAATATTGTACTTTTTTATTTGCAGGGTGCTTTTCCTTTATAAAACACCCCGTATTTTTTTAGGTTCTGTCACATTAACGAATTACCGCCATTTCGAACTGTAATTATAAGGACCGCATATTTTGGAGATAAATTGTTGATAAAAAGACTTCTCAAAAGATGTACTATCCCATTCCCTTTCCATTTTGTGTTTTCTTGTATTATCACACTCTCAGGATTTATTATAAAAAATTAGGTAAGTCTGACATAACTATAACGGCATAGTTAGTCTAGAATTTTATGAAACTTCCTGTATTATTTTATTCTGAATTATATTGTTAAAGCTGCGTTTAATGATAATATTCGTTCGATAATTAAAATGTTTTAATATTAGTGAGTATTTAAATATTCCAGCTATAAAATGATGAGCCTTATTTTCAGATAATATAATGCGCTTTCAAAACTTGTGTATTCAAATTCATAGCCAGTCTAATGTCAGCTATGTACAAAAACTTTCGTCACAATTATTTAATTTTCACTTCATTTTGATAAACATGTCAAAAATTCACCAAAATCTGATTGTTTATTTGAGTGTAATGAAGTTGCAAGAAGCAAAAATGTCACAGTTTGTGTTTGTGTGTGTGTCACAGATCAGTTAATAAAGTAAGAAACGATACATCCCTTTCTGCGATATACCAACTCTTCTCAAACAATGCCAAAACAATATTGTTAGCAAAACAAGGTTAGCCTTTTAGTTAGCTAAAGAAGTACCAGATTCCAGCAACCAAAAAATTTTGTAAATTTTTCTCAACTGAAATGCTACTTACTAATAAAAAAACAAGCAGACACATTTTGAATTAATTTTCGAACTTGGAACTGGGAATAGCCTTCCATTCAATCAGAATTAAATTTATCAAATCATCCGTGTTTTGACATTCGTTCCCTTGCCGTTTAAAACGTAACTTTAAGTGACTTTAAACGTGCTTGATTGGATTCATGTCAGGCAATCGTGCAGGCCACTCTCGTTCTATATTTCCTGCTCGAATCAACTCAGTGACAAATCTAGCCTGATGGGGACGAGCTTTGTCATCAACATGAATTCATCATCGTTTATTTTCCATTCTGTATCATTTCCGGCAATGGGAAGGTATAAAAATATCCGTACTACAGTCCGAAAAAATTCCTTTCGGAATATGTTCCTGTTTTAAAAATCACTTAAGGGATGTCAAAGTTATGAGGTGTTAAACTTGGTGCCAAATTTTACAAATTATGTTTCAATTGACGCTCAGTGTACATAAAAAATAATAGAGATCGCCCGTCGGGGATGGTACACAGAACTATTGCAGCAATGCTAATCCAGTACCAGTAGGGTACTAACAGCCTTCACAACAAAACATTAACGAACCTTATTTATAAGTCGATATTTTCAATTCAAAGTCACTCCTTTAGCAAATCGCCGCAAACTTTCAATTTGCAAAATGATTGGTCAGAGATGTTACACCTTTTTTGATCCTCGTGTATATAATTTCTTGCCTGCGGAAGCAGGGTAATTCAATTCATTTCGATTGTTTAAAAAAGGTGGCGCCACTAGAATAATTCTAGGAAAATTAACTGACTCTAGCTACGAAAATATTAAGGTATTTTTTCAAACGTTATTTCTTTTATTGTCTTTAACGTTTGTTATTTTTCTTATAATGTTCTTTTTTACTTCCCTCATAAAAGGGAAGTATTGTAATCCAGTGGCGGCTCTTCCATAGGGTCATTTGGTCAATGTCAACCCCCCAAAAGTACTTCAAGAAATAAATTATTCGTTTGACCGTCCCTCCTAATAGTTGTAATAAAATGCGAACCTTGGGAAAAGTTAAATACGCTGCACTATTAGCCTCGCGCGGCGATTCGAATGGTCTCGTTCTGTTCCTTAGGCACAATAAAATACTGTATACTAAGCTAGGCTGGGCAGTCCGAATTGCCCTGATTACCTTAAAGCTTAACGAAAGTACCCGAAGATTTCACAGCTACCGAGCGGCAGCCGAACGTGATAGCAAATGGAATATGAAATCGCGATTTGGGTCATCAGCCGGTCTCTTCTTATAATTCGATCGATGGGTCGCGGCATCACTTCAGCATGCGGAAGTTCAATTGTTCAGAAGTCGCGCGATCGATATTCCAACTAGATATTGTTTCGGACGTTTTTAATCGATGAAAATTCATTTATATACTGTTTTTGTAATATATATGTTTTTATTTTTATGATCCATGTGTGAGTTGGAAATATACAGGAAATAAAATGTTGGTAATGACTAGTGCAAAAAATAAACAACTAAAAAGTGCTTACGAACTTAATTTTACAAAAATAACCAATTTCAAGGTGGTCTATGTTTGAGTTGTGAATGTAGATGAAATAAAATTTCGGTAGTGCAAAAAATTGAACAACTAAAGAGTGCTAACGAACTTAATTTTTTAGAAAATAACCGAATTCAAGGTAAGTGGTCGCAATCTGCCAGAACCTAATATACGACAAACTAGTAAACACAAAAATAAAGAGGTTCATCGAAACGAGACACAGCCTATAGAATATCACTTAGAGATTTTAATGAAAATGTATCCAAAAATCGTTATATTTTAAAGAAAAATTATAGATTGTGTAAAATTTTGTGGGGCATTCGAGCTGGCACTAAGTGGCCATGATAAAACGGTTTTGTCTGAAAATCCAGGGGTTTTTCGAGGGCTTATAAATTTTGTTGAAGAGTTGCGCCAATCGTTTATAAAAGGAATGTGCAGTCCGAATTGCTTTGATTACGTGTCATTCAGCATTTTTCCAATTCTAAAGACCGAAGAGTAGACCTGAACTCCAAGAGATTTTAAAGCTCAATTTAAAGATAGGATATTTATTTTTAAGTATAGGGGAAGTACGGACAAAATGACATAGTATTTTAATATTGCTTTTTGAAAACTTACTATAAACAGTAACAAACGCTTATTATATGTAACAGTTATCTTTGATACATTAGCTTTTCATGTAAGAAAGTTATTTTTAAATAATATATGTAAAAGTTACACAAACTTAAAAGCTTAATGCTAAAACCTAACTCAAAACCATTTTGTCCATACTGAATGGACAAAATGGCATATGAGTTATGGACAAAATGACTTAAACACACATAGTTCACAAATGAACATCTTTGTCGTTTTTGGTACATCAGCGCAAATTGCATGAGCCCACTGTGCACATTTTATACACCTTAACCAGTTTTCACCAGGCTTTGAAGGGGAATATAAGTCGTTGCAATAAATACAGGGACAGTCGTCGTCATCAGTTTGCGAAGCAAATGGACCTGCCTCTTCATCATCCTCATTGTATTCAAATACTGCTCTAGTGGCCTTTCGCTTTCTTTTCTCAGAGGTGATTTTAGGCTCATTTTTGGCTTTTACTTCCTCCATGTTCGGTGTAGAAGTGAGAACAAAATGCGTTTTTTGCTTCTTTGGTTTTCTCTTCCCCTGTCCTCTGACTAAATTTCCTTGCGGAATAGGAGATAACATTTTAATCGGAACGAGCAAAGAACTTGTTGATGGTTCAGGATTTTCCTCACCTCGAGATATTTCATATGGTATGATGGGTGCACTTTCAGAAAATGAATCTGTTGATGGTCCAGGATTCTCTTGACTATTCGTGCTTTCATCTGGTACGGTAGAGGCAATTTCGTTATTTTTAGAACTTGGATTTTCTGTTACCTGTGTGGGCGCAAATTCAGGAGGCATCATTGGAACATTGGTTGTCTCAGCAGGCTCAAACATATAATCTGGAAAGATATCAGGGACAACACGCCAGAGACCAGTGTTTTTAAATCCTTGGCAAGCATTTTGCACAGTAGCAGCTTTGCCATAGGCCTCATTAAATAAATAGCCAATTTGTAGATGAGTAACTACGCGACCTGGATGAATCTTTAACCATTTTGATATTTCCTGATTGAAGTAGGTTTTTAACGGTCCATAAAAACATACGTCCAAAGGTTGCATCCGATGGGTGCAATGAGGTGGCAGACATAATACGATTATACCATTCTCTTTAGCGTATGTCAATAATTCAAATCCTTTGTGACTAGCATGACCATCGACGACGAGGAGCACTTTTTCATCAACACTAGCCTTCGCATAGGTTTGAAAATGCTTCAACCATTTGAAAAACACATTTGTGGTCATCCAGCCCGACTCTTGTGCAATTCCAAGAGTGCCAGTTGGGGCCCCATCCAAAAGCTCATTTTTAAAATTCTTTCTAGGGAATATTAAACATGGAGGTATGTAAGAGCCGGTTGCATTCATGCAACACACAACGGTGACAAGAGATCCTCGCTCAGCACTTGTTAAGCAGCTGATTTGCTTCCGGCCAGTTGCTGCCGAAATTTTCTGTGGTTTCTGAACAGTAGACAGACCGGACTCATGTACATTATAAATCCTATTGGGTGAAAAGTTGTGAGTATCCAACAAATCTTGATAAACCTTAAAGAATTTTTCAACTTGGGGCTTATTGAAAGCCTGAGCCCTAGCCGCTGAAGTCGGTTCTGGTTTACGTACCGAAATATCTTTATTCCTTTTTAAAAACCCAGTTAAGCATTCAGGTCCAGCTCTTTGCTTTTCTGCATTGAAAATATGGGAAAATTTATTTTGTTCGGCTAACTGAAATGCTAACTTCTGAACGTCTTTACGAGTCAAACCAAAAAGTCGTGTTTCTAATAATTTTAAATGATTAGCTAGCTGCCTTTCAATTTCTGGAGGAAAAGTAGGTTTGTACCTTCCTAGTCCTTTACCAGTTGGATTTAATGTTTTGTTTTTTCCTAACGCGTGACTTCTCAGAGTCGCCTGAGGGACACCAAACGTTTTGGAGGCTAAAAGCCAACCCATTTTATTTTGCTGAACAGCCTCAATTGCATTTTTCATTGACACGTCGCTCCAGGATTGTCGATTAGATGTTCTTTTATAGTTGCGCGGCATTCTGGCAGTATGGTCTGTAAACAAATAAATATAATCATATTTTTGGTCTTTATAAATTATAATGGATAAAATGACATACTATGTTATTTTGTCCGAATGAACACTATGTCATTTTACCCATATTGGATATTTAATAATTTTACATTAAAAATATGCATTAAATGTTATCTATTTACGAAAGTAATCAAGCCATGTCATTCGATACACTATAAAAAATTGATTTAAAGCAAAATGAGTTGACTGAAAATCCAAAACTTACCGAAAATAAGAAAACAGAATCACACGCGGAAATTTTTTTTAGCCCGGTACACCTTCACTGTACGACTGCGTCGGTCTAACTGAACTTTTAATATTACGCTCTTCGCAGCTTATCCAGGAACCGTTTGGAACACGTGACATATAGTCGGTGGGGCGGTAAATAGCGCGAATTATGAAATACAGATTGTATGTCATTTTGTCCTTATGTGTCATTTTGTCCATACTTCCCCTAGCTATTTTTAAATTTGTTATTGACCTCGCAATATAATTCACCACGAGCTGCCACTGGTGCAATCGTGGAAAAATTACTCTCCCAGGTGTTTACATATCTTTACGTTTTAGTGTCCCTGGATGCCAAAAAAACATGTGTTTTCAATTCTGTCTGTCGGTCGGTCTTTTCGCGGTATAGCAAAAATACTACTTGCCCGATTGACTTCAAATTTTGATCAATAATGAAAGGTCATATGGGAATAACCTGGTAATATTTTGATAAAAATCCAATATGGCGAAACAAAATGGTGAAACAAATTAATGGCTTATTAAAATATTTAAAAAATCAGCCTACCTATTAGATTGATTTCAAATTTTGTGTAAGAATTAAGTGTGATATAGAGATGAATTGGTACACTTCTGGTACGACATCCAGATGGCGGAACAAAATGGCGGCAAATTAAATGTTTAAAAAAACAACGTAGAAAATGTGCTTATTCAATTGACTCGAAATTTTGTACAAAAATGAAATGTGATACATGGATAAACTGGTACGCATTCAATATGATGGAACAAAATGGCCGTTTTAAAAATTCAGTGTAAAAACTACTAAACAATTTTATTTAATGCCTATGTCCAAAAATTAAATGTGGCATGGGTAGAAACTGGTGAAGTTATGGTACAAATCCAATATAGTGAAACAAGATGGTACTCAATAAAAATGTTTGAAAAGACAGTATGTATATGTATTACAAAATGACTATTTGCAGAACTATAATGGATTACCCTTCACTATCCCTAATAAAAGGGAAGATTTATTTCTAACTTTTTTTGATTATTTGTATTGTATTTAATTTTTCGTTGCTAATTACTTTTAAATATATGTTTTGGCAATAAGGGTAATTTCTTCCTTTAAATACTCATATGACAAGTCTCAGAGCAATTATTATGGGCCAAAAATTAAGGCTTTCATTTTTTAAAATTAAGTACAATAATAACACTGGTTAACAAAATTAAACTTTTTTCTTGCCACACGAACTAAATAAGGTACACTATATAAAACTTTTTACGCTCAATTCAAATATGTTTTCAGATTTTTTCCATCACGCATAGTTTTATAGTGACAAGGCCTTTAATTTTTGAAATATATATATATATATATATATATATATATATATATATATATTTCATAAATAAGCATACAAGAAAGTCAGTTGTACAATAAAAAATTGTCCTCAAAATGTAGTTATGTGGCATTTTCGCTTGTATTTGACTTCAGGTATATCCCTCTTGAGTGTCCAGCAATAGTCTGCCAACATACTGGGACTCCACTTTCCCTGGTAACGCTTTTCCATAGTAGAGATATCCTGATGGAATCTTTCTCTATGCTCGTCACTGACTGCCCCAAGATTTTTCGGAAAAAAATCCAAGTGTGAGTGCAAAAAAAATGGATTTTTAAACTCATGTTACATCCCATTTTTTGATAGCAATTTAAAAGATCATTTACAATTTCCTGATACTTTTCTGATTTGTAATTTCCCAAAAAATCGGTGCAAATCCAGGTAAACGATAGCCATGCTTTTTTTTTCAAATGCATTTATTGAGTTCTGAAATAAATTTGTCATCCTTAAGCAGTTCTCTGATTTGGGGTCCTACAAATATACCCTCTTTGATTTTTGCTTCGCTGATTTTAGGAAACTTATTTCTTAGGTACGCGAATCCATTACCCTCTCTATCCATACCTTTAACGAAATTTTTCATTAAGCCGAGCTTAATATGCAAAGGGGATAGTAAAATTTTCCTAGGATCTACAAGGGGAGGATTTACAATGTTCTTATTCCCTGGAATCAAAGATGTTCTTTCTGGCCATACTTTCTTTGTGTAATGGTTTTTCTTATCTCTGCTGTCCCACTCACAAAGGAAACAACAATACTTTGTGTAACCAAGTTGCATTCCAAGTAGAAGCGCTACAACTTTCAAATCACCACATATGGCCCACTTAAAGTCTTTATAATTAATTTTGTCCAACAGAAGCTTCATGTTGTCATATGATTCCTTCATATTGGTAGCATGAGCCAAAGGAACGGACGGAAACCTGTTTCCATTGTGCAGTAAAACCGCCTTCAAGCTGACTTTGGACGAATCGATGAACAATCGCCACTCATCTGTTTTATATTCATGCTCAAGTTCCCGCATTACAGATATAACATCATGACAGAACACTATCCCATCTTCAATGAAAAAGAAGTCACTGAATTGCTGGTGACGACTACGATTAAACGAAACTTTAGTTTCCTTCTGAAGGAGATTCCAATTCTTTAACCTAGAACCTAAAAGTTCGGCTTGCTTCTTAGACAAGTTTAAATCTCGTACAAGATCGTTCAGATCCCCTTGACTTAATAAATGTGGCTTATTTGAAAAATGACCTGGGTCAAATAGCGGATCAGATTGCAAATTTGTTTCTGCCCTGTTTACTTCTAAAACATCTTCCGACTCATCATCACTCAGGATCATATGCTCCGGAGGCTGTGGTACAGGTAGCTGATTACTGTGAGGTACTGGTCTTATTGCCGATGGTAAGTTTGGATACTTGACAGTGTGTTTGGATTTTGATGTTATTCCAGTTATATTTGTTAAACAGAAATAACAATCCGAGCTATGATCTTTAGGTTCTCGCCAAACCATAGGAATAGCAAATGCCATATGACGAGTTCCTTCTGCCCAGGCTGTGAGAGTTTTAACACAAGTAACACAACAAATATGGGGGGCCCAAGGTTTATCTTGATCTCCTATTTTACAGCCAAAGTAAAAAGCATTTTTTAATCAGAGGTGTAAATGAACGTTTTTGGAATTTAAACGTTAACTCACCGCAGATATAGCAGAAACTGTTTGGGTGATTTACACAATTTCTAGGCATTTTGTGAAAACACGGTATTTTGGTATACACCAAAAATAAAACACAACAGAATAGTTCTAAATTCCGGATTGCACACGAGACACGATAAACGCGCTTGGTAAAGTCTAACAAACGACTAAGCCGTTGGACTGATTGACCGTCATAGGTGTATAAAATGTCTACGTGTCGTCGGCAGCAGCGGCGGCATAGACTATATTATATTACCTGTATAATAAAATGTTCTCTTATCTGAACTTTATTATGCTAAATATATAATAAAAACAGGTAGTGTACTGCAAAATTAAGTATTTGTGCACTATATTGAGCTGCTACCTGTATTATAATTTAATATACTACCTGTATTATATTTTATACTGGAACATAAAAACTGTGGGTGATAGAAAAATTCTAAAAATATATTTGGTTTCAGGGCACAAAAAAAACACCAAAAACAGGTAATTTTTTTTCTGTGGCAAATTTCGTGTTAACCAGTGTAATGAAATCGCCCCCATCCCAGAATCATAAAATAATGAACGAATGAAAAGAATTTTTTCAAAAAGGTTAACTTTATACATTTAATATATTTTAAAATGTATTCAAAACTTGATCTATTTTACAGAATTTTTGCACTTAATAGATTTTTCTTGGCCCCCCCCCTATTTTTCCTTTCTATTTTTGGCTGCAAACGTGACAGTTGCTAGCAGATAGGACATTCTTCAGGAGCGCATTTCTTGTATTTATTAATATCTTTTTTCTTGCCTTTATTGATCTGTGAATTTGCGATTCGCAAGTAAAAATAAAGTGTTTAAAAAAATGATTATGTGTTTTTAAATTGTTTTTTCTTATTTGACATGATATTGTTCCGGTCTTTGCTTTGAGGACTTTCGTTTTTTGTAATATTTTCTTTTCTTAAAAATATCATAATAAAGGACCCCACACATTTCTTATGAAAACATGGCTTTTAGTCAATTTTTATGAAAATGTTGTAGTTTCGATCCCCTGATCAAAAGCTTTCATGGCCACAACTAAATCCTGCGGGTAGTTTATTATATACAGTGTGATGAAGTTGGAATTCTATATTTTACGCAAAATTTTCCTTTTTTTTTTAATTTTGAATACTTAATATGTCTTCCAATAGGTCAGCCGCTTAGAATATTTTTGATTAAAAGATAATGTATATAAAAGTAAAAATTAATTTATACAGGGTGAAGCTGTACTCCAGAATCCAATCATTATTGTTTCATATTCGACTGTACCTAAAATATCAAAATTCAAATTTTTACTTAAAGCTTTATTACACTAAAACAAACAGTTAGATTTTGCTGGATTTGTGATATGTTTATCAACATTAAATGTAATGACATTAATTGCAAATAGCTGACATTACAGTGGCCATGCATTTTAATATACAAGTTTTGTAACCTATTGCATTATCTGAAAATCTAGATCTGATCTGTTTATAACTAGGATATTTAAATAGTTAGCGAAATTAACACATTATAATTATTATCGAATGCATATGGTCAATAGATACAGATTTAATAATATAATTGAAAATAAAATGATACAGGATGTTTCCTTAAATTCTAGAAAAACTATGCGATTACAGTTATGTCCGATTCACTTGATTTTTCATAATAATTCTTCAAAGACTGATATAATTCTATTAATCAGTGGCGGCTCATGGTGAATTATATTGGGAGGTCAATAACAAATGTAAAAATAGGCATACTTAAAATAAAAATAAATATCTTATCTTTAAATTAAGATTTAGATTCTCTTGAAGTTCAGGTCACCTCTTCCTTCTTTAGAATTGGAAAAATGCTGAATGACACGTTTGTTAAAACTGCAAGCACATTCCTTTTATTAACGATTTCTCTATCTTGGCCCAACTCCTCATCAAAATTTATAAGCCCTCTAAAAACCCCTGGATTTTCAGACAACGCCGTTTCATCATGGCGACGTAGTGCCAGCTCGAATTCCCCACAAAATTTTACACAATCTATAATTTTGTTTAAAATATAACGATTTTTGGATACATTTTCTTTAAAATTTCTAAAGGATTTTCTATAAGCTGTGTCTAGCTGAGTGCGACCGTATCATAGTTCACCGAACATTTCATGTGATCTGCAGAAAACGCATGTTTTTTTATATTGTCTTTTGCACCATAATAAGTCCGACGAGTCCTTAGAAAACAACAAACAAACATAACAGTAAAATGAGTTAGAGATTTCACAATCACATATCCAGTTAGCTAAATCGTACATACTTCTGCGAAAGTTTCGATGAACCTCTTTATTTTTGTCTTTACTAGTTTATCGTATACTAAGTTCTTGCAAATTGCGACCACTTACCTTGAATTCGGTTATTTCCTCAAAATTAAGTTCGTTAGCACTCTTTAGTTGTTTAATTTTTTGCACTACCGATATTTTAGTTCATCTACATTCACAACTCAAGCATAGACCACCTTGAAATGGGTTATTTTGGCAAAATTAAGTTTGTAAGCACTTTTTAGTTGTTTATTTTTTTGCACTAGTCACTACCAACATTTTATTTCCTGTATATTTCCAACTCACACATGGATCATAGAAATAACAAAATATGTATTACAAAAAACAGTATATAAATCAATTTTCATACATTAAAAATGTCCGAAACAATATCGCGTTAGAATATCGACCTCTGAACAATTGAACTTCCGCATGCCGACGTGATGCCGCGACCGATCCATCGAATTAGGAGAAGAGACCAGCTGATGACCCAAATCGCGATTTCATATCCATTTGCTATCACGTTCGGCTGCCGCCCGGTAGCTGTGAAATCTTCGGGTACTTTCGTCATGCTTTAAGGTAATCAGGGCATCTCGGACTGCCCTGTCTAGCTTAGTATAGCATATTTTATTATGTCTAAGCAACGCAACGAGTCCATTCGAACCGCTGCGCGCGGCTAATAGTGCAGCGTATTTAACTTTTCCCAAGGTTCGCGTTTTATTACAACTATTAGAAGGGACGGTCAAACGAATAATTTATTTTCTGAAATATTTTTGGGGGGTCATTGACTAAATGACCCTATGGAAGAGCCGCCACTGCTATTAATTTAATACGAATACACAGGGTGTTTGATAAATAGTTCTCTTTTTTTGTTCTAAGAATTTCAATAATATCGATTATATAATATATTTATTACGACATTTACAATAAAGAAAACTGTAAAATAAGTGTGGATTGTATCGCAAAAATTAAAAGTTAGATGCATACCTCTATACCATATTATACATATTATTATATTTAGTTAATACATATACAGTGTGTCACTAGAATGGGTCTCCTTTTATTATTTGAACTAATCAAGGCAAAAGATTAAATTTTGCAAACTGTAATACCAGACTAATGCTACTTTGTGATGCATGTTTCGTGATTAAATATTTTAAGGTGGCGGCTGGCCGCCATATTTAAAAAAAAATTAACGGAAAAGGGAGTCGAGTAACACATCTTTTGAAAGGCCTTTGAAATCCTTATTTATCCTTAAATTATGGAGAAATCAACGTGACACAATTTAAAATGGCGGCCATTCGTAAATCAAATCCTAAAACATATGGAGAATACAAATTCTTTAAAACTTGAGGTATTTTATTCTTCACAGGATTCTTAATTAATATTTTCTTATGAGCATAAGTGCTAAATATTGTACTTTTTGGAGATAAAATATTGATGAAAAGACTTTTCAAAAGATGTACTCTCCGATTCCCTTTCCATTTTGGGTTTTCTTATATTATCACACTCTGTGGATTTATTATGAAAAATTAGGTGAATCTGACATAAGTATAACAGCATAGTTAGTCTAGAATTTTACGAAACTTCCTGTACTATTCTCAAGGGCGTGCAGTCAATGGAAGCAAAGGAAGCAGTGCTTCCCCAAAAAAAAATTACAAAACATCTTCTAAAATGTATTTTTTGAAATAGGAAACAATTAACTTAGTTTATAGTAAAAATACTAAAATATTATCTTAATTATCAAGCCCATAATAAATGCGGTCTTGACTCCGACCCAGCCACAATAGAATATCGAATAGAACCTATGCGGGCCGCTAGCTTCTCTGCAGCCAAGTCCTGTATGCTTGATTTCCTGTGAATCGAGCCAGAGGTTATTGAACTTTCCACCGACTGTTTGCAATTTTTGCATTTCAGTCGCGTGCTTTAAGTGGTGGCAGAAACTATCGTTGGAGTAGGTTCTTGTTCTGTGTTGTGTGATACGTACGTCTCGTCGTGCATGGTGCGATATGGAAGACAATAATATGGACGTGGATATGCAAATACCGTCAACTTCGGCTGTCGGTAATAACGTTGAAAATGTTGGAAAATTTAGTAAGAAGAGTATGCGTGAATGTGTGGTGTGTGTCTTAATAATAAAGGAATTTTCAACATTAAACTTCGCTGATAAGCTTCAAATAATTTCCAAGGAAGGGCAAAACCGCCTATGAAAAATTTAGTTTAATTTAAAATGAAAAACTGTATTATACATTTTTATCCGGAAAAACAATACGAACAATTTAAATGGCTAACAGGGTGTGAAAATGTAAATAAATTATTTTGTTGGCCATGTTTACTTTTTGAAAATGAAAAAGGTCTCTGGAATAAAATTGGTTTTTCCGATTTAAACAATTTCCATAAAGCTGTAAAAAGACACATTATGTCCAAAGGGCATTTACAAGAAAAAGTCTTCGGCAAAACCAGAATTGAACACGCCCTTAATAAATAGTTGGAATTTAGTCACCGCCAACACAATGAACTAGTCGATACAAATAGGTAAATATTAAGAAAACCATCGATGTTGTTTGTTTTCTCGGACAGCACGAATTGGGATTTAGAGGTCACAGAGGAAATTTTCAAGATTTACTTAGTTTAATGGCTAAATATGATGATTACTTAAAAAATCATTTAGAGCAGTCTAGCGTTTTTCGCGGAACGTCGAATCGAATACAGAATGATTTAATTTCCGCTGTTGCAACCATTATTCTAAAAGAATTAAGTAGGAGATTGGCGAGGCGCGGTGCATGCTATTGTTTTGGAGGAAACAACTGATATCACTAATTTTAGCCAATTATCTATAGTAATACCCTATGTTAAAACAGACAGTATTCAAGAGCGATTTTTAGTTTTTAAGAATGTGTCCGAAAATCGTACAGCAGATGCATTATATACCGTTGTTTATAACGTTACTAAATAAATTAATGGAGAGGAAAAATTAGTTGCTCAAAGTTGCTGCAAGCTAAAGTTCGAGAAACTTTCCCAAGTGCTGTGTTTGTCCAATGTTTTGCTCATAAATTAAATTTAGTTTTATCCCAGTCCATCAATCACATTAAAGAGTGTAAAGTATTTTTCGTTACTTTAAGTGGCATGGCTACTTTTTTTTCCGAGTCAACAAAACGTACACAAGCTTTTGACTCCATTGTCCACAAACGATTGCCCAAAGTAGCTTCTACTAGGTGGAACTATAATGGAAGACTTGTGTTAACAGTATCTAAAAATCGTGAATCACTGATTGAACTATTTGAGAATATAATAGAAAGTAATGAAACGTGGGGCTAAGAAGCAAGAAATAGTTCGAGGGTGTTTTTGGACTGTTTGAAACGAGATTTTAATTTTAATTATTTGTTGAACATATTTTCAGAAATATTTCCATCATCCATTAATATATTACAAACTAAAACAAGTGATATTACTTTTTGCCTAAAAAAGTGGATGATTTTAAGTCCATGTTAAGCCAAAAAAGAGATGACTTTGACCTATTTTGGGAGAAAACGATGACGTTAAATGTAGAGCCACAAGCCAAGCGTCTTCGAACAGACAAGGTGGGAGATGTTCAAACATCACACAGGCGTCTTTTTTATGAAATAATCGATCAAATTCAGCAACAAATAAACTATAGATTTAACGGTTTAAATGATTTTAAACTCTTCGAGCTCTTCAATTTTGATACATTTAAAGGAAAAATTCTTCTAGAAGATGCGTTTAAATCTCTTCTTCTTCATTATGGTCAGTTCTTCGACAGAGTGTTACTGCGATCTGAACTAAAAGTGATTTACGTAACTGATGACATTAGCGAAAAAAATAAGGAACTAATGCAGTTTTTAAAAGACAAGGAGCTGGAAGATGCCTACACCGAAGTGTCGAAATTGTGTGAATTAGTATTGACAAGACCTGCCACAAGTTCATCAGTAAAACTCAATTTTTCAACACTTAAACGTATACAAAATTTCGTGAGAAATTCAACGGGGCAGGAGAGACTTTCGCATACATCGCTGTTGTCCATTGAAAATAAACTTCTCCAAAATATGTCGGAGCATCGACGTTTTTATGATGACGTCATTGACGAATTTTCAAAAAATTATCGAAGAATCGAATTACATTACAACTAGGTAAGTTTCCAAAAATTGCTTCCCTTTCTTAAAATTTCACCGCACGCCCCTGATTATTTTATTCTTAATTAAATTATTAAAGCTGCTTTTAATGATAATATTCGTTCGATAATTAAAATATTTCAATGTTAGTGAGTCGAGAACTATAACATATTAAATTTTTAGAGAAATTGACTGAAAACCATTTTCCATAAGAAATGACCCCGTAATTAATCCAACGAAATTTAAAGTGATGAAGTACGTTATAAAATAAGTTTAAGATCGATCAAGGCATTTTTAATCGTAAAAATTACGACCATGTGAAAAACAACTTTAGTAAGATTTAAAATGGCATTTCTAAGGATAAGGAAATGATATTCTTTACGAGGCCCCATATCGTGGGCTTAACTGAGTTTATATAGTCCCGAGCAGGAACCTTTTAAGAAAATATTGAGGATACGACAGAATAAATAAAATCTCTATGACACATAAAATAGCAGATGAAAAGCGCAGTTTTTCTTCTAATGACATATAAACAATGACATAAGAAGGAAATACAGAAACATTCGGTAATTCAGTGACACATAGGGTCGAAAAACATGTATTTTAACAAATTTAAAACAGTTTTTTTTTTATTGAAACACGTTTTGAACTTCAAAGTGAGGATTATGTTTAAAATAAAAAATGTGGTATACAGTAAATACATGTGATGTATTCATTGTACAGGGTCATCATTTATATTTCGCCACCCATTTTCAAGGTTTGTTTATGTAGATAGAAAAAAATAAGTCTAACGTGTCTTGATGATAATGTAAAAAATGATTAATACGATTTTAAAGTAAAGAAATATTTTATTATGAACCATAAATACTAAATGAAAATTTATCAAATGAAAGAAAAAGTGACACATAAAATTAAAAACCATAAATTCTAGTTATTCATATATCCTCAGTGATTTTCGTTTAATCTTACAATTTCTTCCCTAATTTTCTGTTCCAATACCAGGGACGTGCGGTGAAATTTTAAGAAAGGGAAGCAATTTTTAGAAACTTACCTATTTGTAATGTAATTCGATTCTTCGATCATTTTTTGCGAATTCGTCAATGACAACAGCGATGTATGCGAAAGTCTCTCCTGCCTCGTTGAACTTCTCACGAAATTTTGTATACGTTTAAGTGTTGAAAAATTGCGTTTTACTGATGAACTTGTGGCAGGTATTGTCAATACTAATTCACACAATTTTGACACTTCGGTGTAAGCATCTTCCAGCTCCTTGTCTTTTAAAAATTAGTTCCTTAAAGTTATTTTTTGCGCTAAAGTCATCAGTTTCGTAAAGTAAAGTAACACTCGGTCGAAGTACTGGCCATAATGAAGAAGAAGAGATTTAAACGCATCTTCTGGAAAAGTTTTTCCTTTAAATGCATCAAAATTGCAGAGCTCGAGGAATTTAAAAGCCTTTAAACCGTTAAATCTATAGTTTATTTGTTGCTGAATTTGATCGATTATTTCATAAAAGAGGCGTCTGCATGATGTTTGAACATCTCCCACCTTGTCTGTTCTAAGACGCTTGGCTTGTGGCTCTACATTTAACGTCATCGTTTTCACCCAAAATAGGTCAAAGTCATCTCTTTTTTGGCTTAACATGAACTTAAAATCATCCACTTTTTCTGGGCAAAAAGCAATATCATTTGTTTTAGTTTGTAATATATTAAAAACATTGTCCGAGAATGGAAATATTTCTGAAAATATGTTCAACAAATAATTAAAATTAAAATCTCGTTTCAAACAGTCCAAAAACCCCCTCGAACTGTTTATTGCTTCTGAGTCTCACGTTTCATTATTTTCTACTATATTCTCAAATAGTTCAATCAGTGATTCACGATTTTCAAATACTGTTAACATAAGTCTTCCATTATAGTTCCACCTAGTAGGAGCTACTTTGGGCAATCGTTTGTGGACAATAGAGTCCAAAGCTTGTGTACGTTTTGTTGACTTGGAAAAAAAGCAGCCATGTCACTTAAAGTAACGAAACATATTTTACACTCCTTAATGTGATTGATGGACTGGGATAAAACTTAATTTAATTTATGAGCAAAACAATGGACAAACACAGCACTTGGGAAAGTTTCTCGAACTTTAGCTTGCAGACCCAATAATTGTCCTGTCGTCACTGTAGCTCGAACATAGCTTTGAGCAACTAATTTTTTCTCCCCATTAATTTCTTTAGTAATGTTATAAACTATGGTATATGAAGCATCTGCTGTACAATTTTCGGATACATTCTTAAAACCTAAAAATCGCTCTTAAATACTTTCGTCTGTTTTAACGTAGCGTATTACTATAGATAATTGGTTAAAATTAGTGATATCAGTGGTTTCGTCCAAAATAATAGCAATGAACCGCGCCTCGCCAATCTCCTGCTTAATTCTTTTTAGAATAATGGTTGCAACAGCGGAAATTAAATCATTCTGGATTCGATGTTCCGCGAAAACCGCTAGACTGCTCTAAATGATTTTTAAGCAATCATCATATTTAGCCATTAAACTAATTAAATCTTGAAAATTTCCTCTATTTGAAGAAACCCTTGTTTCATCATGACCTCTAAATCCCAATTCTTGCAGTCCGAGAAAACAAACAACATCGATAAGTCTTCTTAATATTTGCCTATTTTTATTGATTAGTTCATTGCGTTGGCGGTGACTAATTTCCAACTGTTCATTAAGGGCGTGTTAAATTCTAGTTTTGCCGAACACTTTTTCTTTTATGACGGCCTGCAAATGCGTTTTGGACATAATGTGTCTTTTTACAGCTTTATGGAAATTGTTTAAATCGGAAAAACCAGTTTTATTCCAGAGACCTTTTTCATTTTCAAAAAGTAAACATGGCCGACAGAATAATTTACTTTTATTTTCACACCCTGTTAGCCATTTAAATTGTTCGTATTATTTTTCCGGATAAAAATGTCTAATACAGTTTTTCATTTTTGTGGTTAAATTTTTCATAGGCGGTTTTGCCCTTTCTTTGGAAATTATTTGAAGCTTTTCAGCGAAGTTTAATGTTGAAAATCCCTTTATTATTAAGGCACACATTAAATAGTAATTATTATATTACTATTTATTAAGTTGATGTCTTGTAGAGCTATATCGTTTTTCTGTATGCCTTTTAGTGTTCTAAAGATGCAATAATAAATTGCGAAACGTAGACCTTTTTGAATATTTGACTTTTCTTTTTGGATTCCTTCCCCAAATTAAAAAACACAGCGAAGAATTATCATATTGGATCGTTAAAACAAGACATTCAATTGTCTAGTTACTTTTTTCTCGCCCGTTTAAACACAATTAAACGAAGAGGGAATTTGCCTTGGTGTATTTCAAGGATTATAGTTGGTATAGTGGTTGATTTTTTCACCCTGGCATATCTTTTCATTTTAATGTTATTATTTTTCTAGTTTAATGCATTCCCGCATTATAGCGACTTTTTATTATTTTATTGAATTTTAATTAAAATTTGGTATTTCCTATAAAAGACTGCGATTCCCTGTAAAAGTATGCTTTGCCATAATTCATAACGTAAATAAGTCTCAAGGGTAGCCTCTATCCATTACTAGAATTGATCTACGGACTCCCCTGCTTTTCGGCCAATTTATGTTGCCTGTTATAGAGTTAGCTAAAGATATAATTTATGTATTTTTGCAGTAAAAGGGTAGACTAAAAATGTAGTTTATTTATAAGAATTATTTTAGATATTTTGATTTTTGCAAATCTCTATTGCCACAGCATTTATTACAAAATACCACCGTGAAATAAAGAAAATAAAGTATTATGTTTCCTGTGATTTGAATAGCAATTTTTAGCTATATAATATATTCTTACACAAAAATAATATGAAAATAAAATTAGGATCCTTAAAATTCCTACGAATATATCCTAATCTGTCACCGATAGAGACATATTTTTTAACTTTGATGCCTACATTCATAAATAAGAAATTATATATAAACACACATATATTTTAATACATAACATAATCAAGTAAGGATAATGACAATGCAGCTGAAAAAAGTCGGTAAACTTCGTTTACCCGGAACTTCCCTGTTTATGAGTCTTTCCTTTTATTAGGAATAGTGAAGTGCTACCCAATACAAACTGTTTTGTCAGACATTTATGTTGGCACCGTTTCGTTCCACCACATCAGATTCCTACCAATATTATTATATAAAAGAAATTGAATAGATACATAAACGCGGAATATACTGGCCGACCAATATATATATATATATATATATATACATATATATATATATATATATGTTGATTTTTAGTCCTTCACGGATGGAAAAATACAATGTGTTTTCATTCCGTGTGTACATCCGTTCACTACTGTCGTTCTGAAAAGAACAGTTTTGCTGACGTATATATATATATATATATATATATATATATATATATATATATATATATATATACAGGGTGTCCCACGACGAACTGCGGCGATCCATTTCTCAGAAAGTCGGCCTTAGAAAAATTTTAAATTTTGGCAGCTAACTAAAGTCGATGGGGGCAATTCTCGCAAAATATTTTCAAGATGGCGTAGACTTCCGGTTATACCGGAAGTAGACGTCAACTTTCTTATTTTAAATGGAACACCCTGTATGTAATCGAAATTTTGGATTCCTCGAAAAATTCTAGGTATTATTTATGTATAAGATACTTGAACTTCAACTGTTTTTGAGATACTTTGAATTTTATGTAAAAAACGACATTTTCAGGTCTAGACATAACTATAAATATTTGCTTATCAAAGTCTCTATTATTCGGTGACGGTTTCTGTTTATCTGGATATCTATCAGCAAATATCTGGCATGTTCTTGTTAAAAATCTGTTAGATTCCCCATAGATAATAAACAAATTCAAATAATCTTCGTGTGTGTAATTTAATCGCCCCGGCATGATTATTAGTTTAATAATTATTATAATTACTATAATAAATAAATAATATTTTAGTAGGTAATTGTCAAACGACAATAAATATTACGTTTCTATAGTACCCAATTGGTTTTGTTGTCGCCAGGCCTCTCTATCATGGCCAACTAACAAGAAAACTTAGAAGCCGTCTGGCATTATTAGAATAAAAAATGTTAAATCGTCAATAACTCAAAAACTACAAATTTTTGGAATAAACAACTTTACACAAAGTCACCCTTATTTTAAGTGTTAAATAAGATAAAATTATAAAAATTGGGGGTTTCCATTTGAAAAAGTAACTTTTAACGATTTTTTAAAGTCTATTTATGTCAGTTTTTGATCACCCTATATTTATTTATTATAAAAATATCAACACAGGCCACTAAAGTGGATCCTTTTGAACAAGGAAGCCACCCGCAAATAAATAATAGAGACTTCGATAAGCAGATATTTATAGTTATGTCTAGACCTGCAAACGTCATTTTTTACATAACATTCAAAATATCTCAAAAACAGTTCAACTTAGGTATAGGTACAGGTACATGAAATATACCTAGAATTGTTCGAGGATTCCAAAAATTCAATAATATACAGGGTGTTCTGTTAAAAAAATATATATATATATATATATATATATATATATATAGATATATATATATATATATATGATAGTATGTTTTCATTCCACTTACACCAACGTCATAACACCAAAATGATCTTTGTTTGGAACATGTTCTGCATCACAGCAGACACAATGATCCATTTTAGTCAAACGACGATCGCGATTTCGCTCTTATTAGAGCTCATCAGGCCGCCATAGACTAGCGAGCCCCGTGTAGGGCAAAGGCGCAAAATGGAATCACAAAAACAACTACTCCGCTGGCTAGTACCACGACCGGCATTGAATTATATTGTGACTCCTGGCTTTCGTTGGGAGTATTAAATGATGGTATGTTTTCATTCCACTTACACCAACGTCATAACAAGAAAATGATCCTTGTTTGGAACATGTTATATATATATATATATATATATATATATATATATATGATACCAAGTGGCACCCCCCATTTATTTCTTAAACTATTAGGATTAGCTGAAAAAATTAAATACAAAAGTGTTTCGAATTTCAACAATATATATTTTTACGGTAACTGTTATTATACAAGGTCGGTCAAAAATGCTAGGCGTGGTCTAATGCAATTTTTTAAACAAGAAGTTACATTTTTTTATTCATTTTCGGATTCTTCATAAAATTCTAGAAAAAAAATTATATTGAAGTGATATAGCTAAATTTAACGGTTTATGAGATATCAATGTTTAAAAATTGTAAAAAAGACCTGTGAATCTTCACAACGTTACAGTGGCGGCTCGTGAGTATATTGAAGGGTGAGGCTACATGAGGTTAATTTTGTTTAAATGTGAATAAATTTCCACGTCACCCATGAGGTATTATTCTGCGACGCGTTGCCCTTTTTTTTTAATGGAGGTCATCGCCAATAGCCCTACTAAACCATTAAAAACTAAAAAAATAAACTCTAAAAAAAGTAAATAAAAAGTAAACAAAACAAGTAAAATATGTACACCTATCACTAAAATATAGCGGTGATTGCGATAATAAAAACATAATTTAGTTTATTAAAACTTAAAATAAATAGTTGTATGAAATAAGATAAAAAAACTACTTTTTGTACATTAAATCTATACGTCTGTCTTTTAAGGTTGCAAATTTATCTATAATTTGGTCGTAAAAGTTTTGGTCTTCACTAAGTTCTGACAGTAATTCGTGCTCTACTGACATCATTGCTAAACCCGAAAGCCGTTCTTGTGTCATTGTGTTTCTTTGGTAGGTTTTGATCCGTTTAAGACATGAAAAATTTCGTTCGGCCGATACACTTGTTGCGGGAATAGTTAAAACTAAATTAAAAAGCTTATATGTTTCGGCAAAAATTGCTTTAAAATCTTTAAATAACAAAGCTAGACTTTTTTCGACATCTAAATTTGAAAATTGTTCATCCCTATACAATACAGAAAGCTCATTCTTTAATCTATTTCTGTCAAAAATGTTTGGATAATTTTTTAATAAATTATTTAATAAGTCGTCTGGAAAGCATTTAACATATTCCGAATATTTTGTGCAATCGACTAAAGCAAAGAAATTTAAATTATTTAAATTTTCAAACCGCGTCCCTAATTGAAGAATTATACAATCTATTATTTCGAAATATAATATTTTATATTTAGTAAAAATATCAAAGTCGCTAGAACATTGCCCTCGACGTGTGTTAGTTGGCAGAATAGTGGCTTTTTTAGCAATATTGAAAAGTTCTTTGAAATGGTCCTCGTTTCTAAATTCAATAATTCGTTGCTTGGCAAGCTTTATTTGCGAAATGCAGTAATTTATATCTAAATGCTTTAACTGTAATATTTGAAACAGTACATCAGTGCAACTAAAAATTTGCTTATAAATATGCGTTAAAAGGCAAAATTCGAAATCATTAAAATGCTTTAGAAATCCTTTTGCACCATTAATAGATTCTGTTCCAAAACTTAAGTCATTAATAATAGTTTCAAATACTATAATTAAATTGTCCCATTCATTAGCCACTAAGTTTAAAATTTTAGACCGTGTATACCATCGCGTTTCTACAGCTCGCGGAATTCTTTTACCTACTATCTTATTAAGCACAAAAGACCGTTTTGGTGATTGGTGGAAATAATTTGGTATTCCTAATAAAGTGGCAAAAAATATACGTCTTTGGGTAATCAGTTTTGTTCCCTGTTGTAAAACTAGATTTAATCTGTGGGCGCAACAATGAGTAAACATAGCTAAAGGAGCAATAGATCTAACTTTTGTTTGAAGCCCATTTATTTCACCTGCCATAACACTAGCCCCATCGTAACACTGCGTGACCAATTTATTTTTAAAGTCATAAGGCTCTAAGCTGTTTTGTATTAAATGAAAAAGGCTCTCTGCTGTTCTATTATCGCTAACGTCAAAAAATCCTAAAAATCTTTCTTTTAAAGATCCGTTGGTCACATACCTAACTGTTATCGAACACTGTGATTTTTCTGTTATATCAGTACTATCATCCGCAATTACGCCAAAAAACAACAATCGGTGTCATTGATTTCTTTTTTTATATATTCTTAAATATAGTCATGTATGCAACCAATTAGTTCATTTTGTATAGTCTTAGATTGTCCCTTAAAAATATTACTAAATTTAGCACAATGTTCAGTAAGTTCGGCATTTCTTTTTATTAAGCATGCAAATATTTCCTTAAAATTGCCACGGTTAAAAGAATCTGTTGTTTCATTATGACCTCGAAATGCCAAGTCCTGTTTACCCAAAGTAATAGTAACATCAATTAAATAATTTAATAATAAACGGTTTTTTCGAACATTTTCATTATAAATAATTTTATTAAGACTTGCATTTTCTTGTAGTGCATCCGCAATAGTCGCCCTATTTTGCTCCAGTCTTGTAAGTGCTACCGAATTTTTAATATGCTCTCTTGAACTTTCATGCGATTTTACTGCTCGTGAAAAATTTTTTAAATCCGAATATCCGCCCCCTGAACTCCAATTATTTTTGACGCAACCTAATAAAAGGCCAACAATATAAGCTTTCTTCATAAATACTTCCGCATAGGAATAGGATTCATTTCAAAAGCAAAAAGCAAATACAAAAAATGGAACGGTCCAACTTACCAAATCAAAACAAAACAAAAACTTACTCACGCGTATTTATTCACCTTAAAAGACAGAACGCCCTCAATCAGCGATTATCGCAATCTATTTCCTATTTCTTTCTCAGCCGCACGCACCACGTAAAAAGAAGCCGTTGGAATATTTCGCTAGTCATGTGATTTCAATAACCAATAAAAGCATATCCAAGCTACAGATTTATCGCCTCAAGAATGCAATAGAAAACGCGTGCATCGGCAATCGCCCTCCCGCTCTGTCGTAATCAGATGACTCGCCGGCATCGGCACCGGCCGTTGATAAATAGGTCAGAAGTCGAAACTTTCCAAGCTAAAATTATTTCGCCTCATTCGAGAGCACTTTCTTTAGGAATGGGTTTGCACGGATTGCACGGTCGGTTTTTTGATGTGGTCAGAATTTATTTTCTAAAATATTTATTATGGGATTATATTTTGTTTTTTTTTTAATGTTATTATGTTGTAAAACTGTTAAAAAGTATATTTCTAATTGGTAATAGATAAAAAGTTATATAAAAAAATTCTCTTTTCCTTTATTTTGGGGGTGAGGCGCGGCCTCAGAGGCCCTGACGAGCCGCCACTGCAACGTTATTTATTTATAACATGAATTATTTCGAAGTAATACGTAGTAAGTATACGAAGTAATTCAAGAATTGTATACATATATATATATATATATATATATATATATATATATATATATATATATATATATATATATATATATATATATATATATATATATATATATATATATATATATATATATATATATATATATATATATATATATATATATATATATATATATATATATATATATATATATATATATATATATATATATATATATATATATATATATATTGGTTGGCGATTGCATCAATACCTGCGAACTCTGAAATTTCTTCTCCTAGCGCGGTGTCTGCTCTCTTAAGGTCTTGTGGCTCAATGTGGCACTTGGCACTTGATATTGATGGCCACATTTCTTTTCATCTTTCTATTATCGTTGACAAACCACTATTATTATTATTTCTTAACCTTGTTGTCTCACAGTCTCACAGTGGTTGCGTTTTATACTGACAGGATTATACCAAGTTAATATAAAAAAAAAAGGAAAAGGAAAAAAAAACTACTATTGTGTATTAACAAATGATCTAACGATGCTACATGTTTTCAAAATGACCGATTTCTGGATGTTCCTGTGAATGTCTGTATTAAGTCCTAATTGAGCCAAATGCGGAGTAAACGTTGTTGAGGTGAGACCTGTTACTGATATTATGAGAGGAACAGTGATGACTCTTCCCTGTTTCTACAGCGTTTTTATTCCCATTGCCAAGTCGGTGTATTTGGCGATCTTCTCACTGTATTTCACTTGGATGTTCTCGTCGTTGGGGACAGCCATGTCAATTAAATAAGTGATCTTTTCTTTTTTGGATTGAAAGGTAATATCGGGTCTGTTTGCGGGGATTGTTTTATCTGTGTGGATGTCAATGTCCTAGTAAAGCTTGTAGTCTTCGTTTTCAAGTATGGATGTTGGTGTATAATGGTAGTAAAGGTCTGTGTTCTCCGTTAGTTTGTATGTTGTGGCTAATCCTTGATGAACGACCTTCGCTGCTGACTTGTGTCCACTCGTTTTGTGATCGATCGTTTCTGTCTGCTGGTGACATCTCCTGCACCTGTCGTCTTTAATGGTTGTGTCCTTGATGATGTGCTTTTGGTAGCTTCTGGTTGCTATGACTTTGTCCTGGATGGCAAGCAGGAAGCCTTCTGATTCGGGAGACAGCTGCCCTTTTTGTAACCACGTATATGAAAGCATTTTATGGTATCTGTGTCTTCCGTGGAGTGTTTTTTCAGACCAGGTGCTCATCTTTTCTAGTCGTGATTGGATGTGACTAGTGCGTCTGCTGCGTGGCTTGTTTGGCCTTGGGTAGGTTAGTTTGTTTGTTGTGGAAGAATTTTCTGAGTTCGTAAATTCGTTTTTTATGGTGAGTCTTTCCTTGCATGCGTTGGGATATAACTTCCTGTATTGTTGTGTACTGAATTCATAGCGTATGAGAATGTGAATGTTTTCTATGTCTGTGTGTGACCATTTAAGATACCAAACGAATACGTAAGAATAGGTATGGCGATGGTGTTAATAGCTTTCGTTAGATTTCTGGAGATTAGTTTTGTTTTTAATAGTTTTGTGAGTCTGGTTTTAAGCTCTGATTTTATATGAGCGTGGTTAATTTCGGTGCTTTGATCGAAGCCTACATACAAATACCTGTATGTTTCTTCTTTGAGCTTAGTATGTATAGTTTTATTGTTGTCGTAGGGTGGTCTTTCCACTGTTCCTTGTTGATATGAAGTAGCTTGCTTCTACTTATACTAAATTCCTTGTTGATGTCCAGGGTAAACGGTTCTGTGATTTTAAGGAGTTCCTTTAGCTGTGACTTTGTGCTTGTGTATAATTTTATTTCATACATGTACAAGTGATGGTTTATTTTGTCGTCTTCAATGGTTGTGTCCTTGATGATGCGCTTTCGGCAATTTCTGGTTGCTATGACTTTGTCCTGGATGGCAAGCAGGAAGCCTTCTGTTTCGGGGAACAGCTGCCCTTCTTGTAACCACGTATATGAAAGCTTTTTATGTATATGGTCTTGCTTTATGTGTTATCTGTGTCTTCGGTGAAGTGTTTTTTCAGGTGTTCATCTTTTCTAGTCGTGATTGGATGTGACTGTATGCGTCTGCTGCGTGGCTCGTTTGAGGCAGGTCCAGCGGTGTATAATTTTTGTCTGCTTTCACTATTGTGGAGGTTAGTTTGTTTGTTGTGGAAGAATTTTCTGAATTCGTAAATTTGTTTTTTATTTAGCGACTGAATATCTATAATTCGCCTCCCTCCTTCTTTTCTCTCGATAGTGAGTCTTTCCTTGCATGCATTGGGATGTAACTTATGTGTTTAGTGAATTCAGAGCGTAAGATAATGTGAATGGTTTCTATGTCTGTGTGTGACCATTTAGTGATACCAAACGAATACGTAAGAATAGGTACGGCGAAGGTGTTAATAGCTTTTGTTAGATTTTTGGAATTCAGTTTAGTTTTTAGTTGCTTCGTAAGTCTGGTTTTAAATTCCGTCTTGAGCTCTGATTTGATATGAGTGTGGTTAATTTTGGTGCTTTGATGGGAGCCTAGGTATCTGTACGTTTTTTCTTTGTGCATGTTATCTATAGTTTCATTGTTGATTGTTTCCTCCGTAGGGTGGTCTTTCCACTGTCCCTTGTTGATGTGAAGTAGCTTACATTTACTTATACCAAATTCCATGTTGATGTCCAGGGTCCAGTTCCTTTAGCTGTGCCTTTGTGCTTGAATATAATTTTATGTCATCCTTGTACAAGACATGGTTTATTTTATGTAGGTTATTTTTTTGGTGTTTAATTTGGAATCCGAAGTTTGTGTTATTCAGTGTGTTTGAGAGTGGATTGAGACAGAGGCAGAACCACAAAGCGCTGAGTGAATCTCCCTGGAACATACCTCGTCTGATGTAGATCTCTTCTGTTTCGATGTGCTCTTTTTGTGTTCTCAGGTTGATTTTAGTTTTCCACGTACTCACGATTTGCGTAAGAAATTGCCTGATGTTTTTATTGACTTTATATAATTCTAGTACTCTGGTTAGCTAACTGTGGGTTATCGAATCAAGGGCTTTTTTATAATCTATGTAACCAGTATGAAGGTTTCTATAATTTTTCCTGGTTTGTTCCGTGATGACGCTGTCTATAATGAGCTGCTCCTTGCATCCTCGGCTGTTTTTCCTGCACCCTTTTTGTTCTTCCGTTAGAATGTTTTTGTGTGCTAGATGTTGTTCTATTCTCCTGGTAATTGTGGCTGTGATGATCTTATATAGGGTCGGAAGGCACGTAATAGGTTGGTAATTTGACGGGTCCTTATTGTCTGAATTTTTGGATTTAAGGTATGTTATTTCTTGGGTGAGAAAACTGGGGAGTGTGCTAGGTTATTATTATTATTATTATGATTATTATTCATTGTATTTTTGTCATATCTAGCTTTACATTGTTTTGATATTTACACAAAGTTTCGTTACATCGGAAATTATGGAAACCACAGAAGATTTAATCGCGTCTTTATTTTCATAAAATACTGAAGGTAGGTAGTAAAAAAAGGTGGGTACGTCTGCAACAAAAATTGCGGCGGAGTATGGTAACCGCTAGAAACATATTTCTGGCTTTTTCAGCTTTATCAAGCAACGGCATAACGAATTTGAAAGACTTATGGAACTTAAAGGAAACCAAAAGAAAAATCAAACCCGGATTAACTCACAGGAGGCAGCTATTTTCTTTTACTTTTCCGCAGACATACCGACGACTTCTCTTCCTTTTTGACTTCCCTCATAAAAGGGAAGTAAAAAAATCACCTTCCGAGATTTTTTCAGATCTTTACGTTTCAGAGTCCCTTGATGACGAAAAACATGTTTTCTCGATTCCGTCGGCCTGTCTGTCTGGCTGCCTGTCGATCTGTCGGTCTGTCTGTTCGCGGCATAGCTAAAAAGCTACTTTTCCGATTGACTTCAAATTTTGGTCAAACATTAAGAGTTATATGGGGATTTTGGTAAAAATTGAATATGGCAAAACAAAATGGCGGCCTAGTGACATGTCCAAAAAATTGTTACTGAAAAATTGCTTATTCAATTTATCTCAAATTTTGCACAAAAAGCAAGTATTATGTTGGAATTAACTTTTATTTTGGTGCGAATCCAAAATCGCGGAAGAAAATGTCAAAAAACTACTTAATGAACTGCTTTCAAACTGTCTGCCATAACTAATTGTAGTATAGAGATGAACTCGTAAAACTGTGGTATGATTTCAAGATGGCGGAACAAAATGGTGGCTAAATAAAATTTTCGTTATCTGAAAAACACACCCCCTCGGGTAAATATTTCTTATCAATTCCCTCAGTCAGTCTATCGGTTTGTCTGTCCGCTGTCATATCGCAACATAGCTTAAAAACTACTCATCAAATCGACTTCAAATTTTAGTCTAATTAATTAATTAAGGGCTATTTAGGAATGTTCTAGTAATATTTTGGTAAAAATCCAATATGCCGGAACAAGATGGCGACCTAGTGAAACGTTAAAAAATTATTACTAAACTAATTATCCAATTTATCTCAAATTTTGCACAAAAATCAAGTGTTACGTTTACGCAAGAATAAATGGCGGCCTAATAAAATACTTAAAAAATCAGCCTGAGACAACTTCTTATTAGATTTATTTCAAGTTTTCTTCAAGCATTAAGTGTGATATAGAGGTAAACTAGTAAAGTTGTGTTACGAATTCAAGATAGCGGAACAAAATGGCGGCCAAATGTTTAAACAGTCAACATAAAAAACTCCTCTTATTCAATTGAAAAAAAAATAAATATGATTTAAGCATAAACTGGTACGAATTCAACATGACGTAACAAAATCGCGGTGTGTGTAAAAACACTTATTCAATTTATGGTAACTGGTAAAATGTTGAAATGAAGAATATATTAACGGTATAAAAACTAATACAATTGACAATTTTTCTTATAAGTATTCAAAACTGAACAAAAATATGGACATAATTTCTTAAATCTAAAAAAACATGAACAATAATGTGTGAAAAGCAGCTCAATGGAAATGAAACACGCTCCAAATTTAAAGCATGGTGTCGAGAAGCCAACCACAGTCAGCAGATTCGGGGCTCTGACTGTGCCGCTTATCAAACCCCGAAAAAAACAAATATTCAAGTACGCTTTTCTCCTGAAGAAGGGAATATTTAGTGTTCTACGAATTTCGTCATAATCCAGTGATCTATTGGAATACCTGATTTGTAAGCTATTAGACTAAGGAACCTATTTTGCACTCTTTCGATTTTCTGAACATGGACTGCGTACTGAGGGCTCCACACTGAGGAGGCATATTCCAATTTAGATCTTACAAAAGAATAATAAATGGTTTTCAAGCAGGATAAATTATAAGTCCGCCAGTGATCTTCTTATAAAACCCATTAGTTTTAGGGCTGCGTTGGTAACCAAATCGATGTGAAGGTCAAACCTAAGATTCTGATCGAACGTTACCTCTAGATCCTTCTAGAAGAGCTGCACTCAATCGGAACACCATCAATACTGTAGTAAGATGGAAAGGATGATTTATAACACCAAACCGCATTTAGAAACATTTTTTTTTTTGAGTTGACAAAAAGATCATTAGTTTGACATCAGATTAAAAATATCTAAATCTTGCCAAAGTTTTTCACAATCTTCATTTGATTCAATGTTCTTAAATAATAATATAAGGTCGTTTGCGTAGAGCAGTGGTCGCCAACCTTTTCAAGGTGTTAAGCTACTTTAAGAATTTAGAAATAAACCGTGAGCTACCTACTTGTAACCAGCGTTTAAGCCAGCCTAAACGAAATAATGCACAGTTGTACTTGACATAAGTACATGTTTTTATGTAATTAATAAGTACTTAATTAACACTAATACATACCTAAAAAATAAACAAAATTTTCATATAGCCATAATGGCATGTCACATACGACTTATAAAAGTTAACAAAACATTATAATTAAAATTTTAAACAAGAACATGTGATAAAAAATGTGTGCATTCAATGAGAAGGTTAACACTTGGACTCATATTTTTTTGATATTTGCAGTGTAATTTGATAATTATCCAGATGTTCATCTGTAAGGCCAGTGCGGTATTTATTCTTAATAAACTTCATATTGGAAAAGGAAGATTTGCACAAATAGGTGGAAGTAAATAACTCTTTCACTTTTAGAACTGAATATTTGTCTTTATTTACTATAGGCCAGACACATTGTACTTGAAACTATCGATTTCAATGCTAAATCACTTTGAAATACAACCACTTCCATTTCATTTGCAGAAAAAAAATGAAAAATAATGCGTGAAAAGCAGCTCAATGGAAATGAAACAAGCTCCAAATTTAAAGCATGGTGTCGAGAAGCCAACCACAGTCAGCAGATTCGGGGCTCTGACTGTGCCGCTTATCAAACCCCGAAAAAAACAAATATTCAAGTGCGCTTTTCTCCTGAAGAAGGGAATATTTAGTGTTCTACGAATTTCGTCATAATCCAGTGATCTATTGGAATACCTGATTTGTAAGCTATTAGACTAAGGAATGTATTTCACAGTCTTTCGATTTTCTGAACATGGACTGCATACTGAGGGCTCCACACTGAGGAGGCATATTCCAATTTAGATCTTACAGGACAAATTATAAGTCCGTCAGTGATCTTCTTATGAAACCCATTAGTTTTAGAGCTGCGTTGGTAACCAAATCGATGTGAAGGTCAAACCTAAGATCCTGATCGAACGTTACCTCTAGATCCTTAATAGAACAGATGCATTCAATCGGAACACCATCAATACTGTAGTAAGATGGCAAAGGATGATTTATAACACCAAACCGCATTGAGAAACATGTTTTTTGAGTTGACAAAAAGATCATTAATTTGACATCAGATTAAAAATATCTAAATCTTGCCAAAGCTTTTCACAATCTTCATTTGATTCAATGTTCTTAAATAATAATTTAAGGTCGTTTACGTAGAGTAGTGGTCACCAACCTTTTCAAGGTGTTAAGCTACTTTAAGAATTTAGAAATAAACCGTGAGCTACCTACTTGTAACCAGCGTTTAAGCCAGCCTAAACGAAATAATGCACAGTTGTACTTGACATAAGTACATGTTTTTATGTAATTAATAAGTACTTAATTAACACTAATACATACCTAAAAAATAAACAAAATTTTCATATAGCCATAATGGCATGTCACATACGACTTATAAAAGTTAACAAAACATTATAATTAAAATTTTAAACAAGAACATGTGATGCATTCAATGAGAAGGTTAACACTTGGACTCATCGATATTTTTTTTTTGATGTTTACCGTGTAATTTGATACAGCCATTCGAACACAATTTTCCAGATATTCATTTGTAAGGCCAGTGCGGTATTTATTCTTAATAAACTTCATAGTGGAAAAGGAAAATTTGCACAAATAGGTGGAAGTAAATAACTCTTTCACTTTTAGAACTGAATATTTGTTTTTATTTACTATAGGCCAGATACATTGTACTTGAAACTATTGATTTCAATGCTAAATCACTTTGAAATGCAACCACTTCCATTTTATTTGCAGAGATGTCTTCGCTAAAGTTCTGCATAAAACAAGTTGCAAACTGTTGGATATCAATTTCCATGAAGTCTGAAACAACAAATTGAGCCACCAATGTCATTTTATTAAAATCCTTAAACCGATTTTTGAAGTTATCCTTCAAGTTAGAAACTATTTCTACATGAGATTTACTGTCATAGGGTTTTTTTGGATTTTGAGACATCTCTCAAATAACAGAAAAATGCTTGACATCACGGTTGACTAAGGTTTGTTTTCAAAACTCAAGTTGTTTTATGAATGCATTTATATCGGAAATCATTTCCGCCAGTTCTTTATCTCTTTCCTGAAGTTGCAAATTGAGTTCATTAATCTTGTCTGTCCACAAGAAACCCAAAATCTCTAAGCCAAATTGAATTTTCCATTTCCTGAATCGGTTCGCCGCGTTGTTTCAAAAATTGAACTATGACAGATGAACTATGGCTTCATTAAAACGTGTTAGCACTTTGTAATTCGAGAACTCTAATCTTGTTTACAATTTTTACTACCAATTTCATGACGTTATTTAGTTTTAAAACATTTCCACTGCTTGCTGATGAATAATACAACGGTAACACATAAATTGTTGGAAAGCGTCCATCGACGTCAAAATACTACCAGACCCTTATCACAACCCACCATAGCTGGAGCCCCATCAGTTGTCAAGCCTGCCAATTTTGTAATTGGAATTTTCTTAAAAGATATAAAATTGTTTAAATGAGAAAATAATTCCTGTCCAGTGGCATATCCTTTTAGTGGAATAAACTAAACCAACCTGACGAACACGGCCATCTGGGAGGTGTCAAACACATCTGTTGATTCATTCAGTTGAAGAGAGAAATAAACACAGTTATCTAAGTCCGTTTTTAACTGTGAAAAAATATGCTGGCTCATTAGTTCCACTCGTCTCATCACTGTATTAGCAGAAAGTTGCGTATATTTTATTGCTGAAACTATCTCGTCATTATTTTTAAAGTTGGAAAATAAGGAATCTGCAGCTTCCAAAAACGCCTGTTTTATCAAATAACTGTTGTCCAATTAACTGGTTCTTTAATTGTTTCAATTTTTCTTTTCTGCTGGCAGCATGTAACGTGTAACATTTTTCAAAATTCGGATGTACACTTTTATGATGTGTAATGTTCTTGGTTACTCTTGTTCAATGGAAATAATAGACGTTGGTAATAACAATAACTCTATTTGGAATATCAACAATATACAGCCCAAGGGCTGGACCGACAAGGTCCACCCTTGCACTTGCTACCACTCGGGTTAAGGCTAATATCTCTGTGTGGGTGAATGCGTGATGTAGGACACCGTTGCCAAGCGCGCGATGCAGCGTCAGCGTGCTTATTCCGCTTGTATTATAAATGTGAAGCAACTTTAATGAGAACAACTAATACAGGGTGTCACTACACTACACCTTCCCCCTTTTGAAAGAATGATTAAACCTGTTGAATCATTCTCACAAAACAACAACCTAAACACCAAAATAACCAAAAAAAAAATTCGTTATAACTAATTAGCTGTTGACACTACTTTTACAAACAACTATTTAAAATGTGACAGTAATGGCTTTCACTATGCGCACTTGTGAAGGACACTGCTGTATTATGAGCTAAATTGAGGCTTAAATGAAATATTTGGGTTTTTGACATATTTTTATAATTGTTAATATTATGAGTGTTTTTTTGTACAGCTTTGTCAACCAATACGATAAATAAGCAATTTAATAAATAAATACATAATATAATATATTAATCTATGAATAATAAAATAAAGTCAATACATGACATAATATATCTTATAATAAAATTTCAACTTAATAATGTCAATAATTATACCCATACACCAATAATAAGCGTAACTATTTAAAAATTTATATATTATATATGCATATAGTGGGGTGTGTGCAAAAGGTAGTATAAAATGTAAGTTTTATTATTATTGAGACAAAATTCCTTCTGTATTATTAGTTAAATCGTAAGTGATTAAATTCGATAATTCGAATATTACTGTATTATTGACATGGAATAATATAGAGAATTATTAAAGTCATGACTGAATAGTTTTAATTATTATGTATATTCTGTTCAGACTCTAACTATTATGTAATATTAGCTTTAAATAATTTCAAAAATCAAATTATTATATATATTACAAGATTGAGACCTTTAGAAGCTCATTTTCATTGCGTCGTGGGTAGCTTTCTCAAAAAATAATATTGTCGTTACTTTCACTGATTATAACTATCTTTTTATTATTATTATTATTATTATTAGCGCATTTGTAAATCCTTTCCCAAAAGATTTAAAATCTTTACTGCTTATCTTATACTTTACTTGCTTTGTCCCTTATTCGTTTTATATATTATATATTCATATTTTTGCATGCATTTTATTTATATATTTATATTTTAGTTTTTTCCAGTTCCCTCAGCGACGTACCTAAGTCAGACGCTGATCGGGGTTTCTGGCTTATTATTTTTTTTTTTACAGTCTACTTAACAGTATCTATGAATACTTTTGACGTCTTGACTTAAATATTTCGTACGATTTAAAACTAGATTTTAGATACGTATATAAGATAACCGTTATTAGACTGCGGGTACCCTATTGTGCATTAAGCACTACTTTCATCATTTCTTATATTATTTTTAGGACACGCACTCCCTTTCATCAGCCTACATAGCTTAGATAATGGCGCTAACGCCCAAATTACCATTAATGAGTGGGAAAGTGCTCCTATTTCTTTTCTTTTTACTTTCTATGCAGACCAGCTAATACCTATACGCGTTTAGAACTTTTATACATTTTCGGCTGATCAGACCAATCCTGTATAATTTCTAACAATTTAAGTATGATATTCACTGCTGCACCTTCCATTTTATATACTCATACATTCTTTAAATTCTCATATATTTTACCATTCCTAACAACAACCTTTTGATCATAAGACATTCATTTAGGTTAAGTAATATTTTCACACAAAAAATCTAGTATTTATGATCAGAGATTTATTTTATCAGCGCTAATTTTTTTTTTTGTTACTATTTAGGTGAATACTGCTTAATTTCACAACTTTCTTAGGTAGAAGTGACTTATACATTATATATGCTGAGCTACTGTCTAAGTTCTAAGAATTTTAATAAAATAAGCGTTAATAATAAATTTCCCTTTCAGTTTATTAATGAATTTACTTATTTATGTCGCAGACTTATGGTAAGATTTAATTTAAAATTCTCAATGCTCTAATAAATATTGAATGTATTAGAATTATAATTAAATATGTTTTGTTTTGTATCTGAAATATGTGCTAGCCTTTTTGAATGCTAATAATAACAAATTATGTTATTTTTATTTGGTAATCTTTTGAGTTAGATAATTATGCATGCTGAATTTTTTTTTTTTTTTTTTTTTTTTTTTTTTTTTTAATATATATAAAAAATATCTAGATTAATTAACATCTAATGTCCAATATGAGTATCAGATAGAGAGATTAAGAAAAACATAATAATTATTAATTATCTCTTGCTTCCAGTTCGTGAAATAAATTTGTTAGGTTTTGTAATACTCAATATTTTAAAATAAAATATACCTCGTATAACATTAATACATGTCAATATTCGTGTTTTTATGCAATATTACACCCTAGTCTAAAATTTAACACTACTTAATAAAAAAAATTGAACACGCCCATATGTTCCAGATGATCATTAAGAATTAATTATTGATTATTCTAGTACCTTTTGCTCACACTCGATTTTGCATTTTTTAGATCCTTATCATATATTTACATACTTTAAACTCTATAAATTCCAACAACTTCTACATTTCCATTTCTATATATAAATTTACCATATTTTTAAAGTCCTTGACACCAAAATTTGCAATTTCCATTTCCATATTAAATATATTTTTATTGTATCTTGACCTAAAAAAAAACCTAAAAAGAGAAAACTCCTTCTGGTCCATATGGTGGTCTGGTGGTCCTCAACATCCAATTTTTCTTATTTATCAAATTTGGTCTGGTTTATCTAGTGAAGTGCCCTTTGGTCCTATTTTGCCCATATATGCAGTGGTATTGACAGCAGGTTTTAAGACACTTATTGCAGGATCCACTTACGAATGTTTTAAGGCCAGATCTTTTACGGCAGGATCGCCATGTAATGTTCTTGGTTACTCTTGTTCAATGGAAATAATAGACGTTGGTAATAACAATAACTCTATTTGGAATATCAACAATATACGGCCCAAGGGCTGGACCGACAAGGTCCACCCTTGCACTTGCTACCACTCGGGTTAAGGCTAATATCTCTGTGTGGGTGAATGCGTGATGTAGGACACCGTTGCCAAGCGCGCGATGCAGCGTCAGCGTGCTTATTCCGCTTGTATTATAAATGTGAAGCAACTTTAATGAGAACAACTAATACAGGGTGTCACTACACTACAGATGCCTCTCAATATTTCCTTTTTTAGCAACCGAAACACAGACATTACATAACAAACATTGGCTAAAACACTTTGCTTGTAAGGCCAATTTCAAAAAAAAAACATAACAAACATACATTTTTACCTTTAACTTCCGTAAAAAATACTGTTCTTCCCCTTGTGTTCTCAAACATTCACGCGATGCTGGCGCTCTGGTCAATTTTAGCAGCTGTCCAGAGCACTCAACGCAGTGTTGCCGCTGCTTGTTTTCATATTGTGATTTTTTTTCAACATTTATGGATGCTTCTATGATTTTTACAAGATATGTTGTGAGCTACCAGAAATGTCGACGTGTCGGCGACCACTGACGTAGAGTAAAACAGAACACTGTTATATAACATTTTTTATATCACTCATGAAACATTTAAAGACTATGGGGGAAAGGAATACACCCTGAGGCACTCCTGATGATACTGGAATCTCATGGGAGAAGATATTATTTATTCGGACAACCAGCTTTCTGTCCGTCAGATAGCTTGATATCCACAACAGAAGAGGGCCATAAAAACCTAACGCTTCAAGTTTTTTAATTCATATTTTATGATTAACCCTGTTTGCCTTCGAGAAATCCGTATAAACAGCGTGTAGTTGATGACGGTTCTCCAAGGCATTCGACAAGAATTCCTCATAGCATACTGGTAGGCAGGGGCGTGCGGTGAAATTTTAGGAAAGGGAAGCAATTTTTAGAAACTTACTTATTTGTAATGTAATTCGATTCTTCGATCATTTTTTGCAAATTCGTCAATGACGTCATTATAAAAACGTCGATGCTCCTGCCCCGTTGAATTTCACACGAAATTTTGTATACGTTTAAGTAATGAAAAATTGCGTTCATCAGTAACTTGTGGCAGGTATTGTCAATACTAATTCACACAATTTCGACACTTCGGTGTAGGCACCTTCCAGCTCCTTGTCTTTTAAAAATTGCATTAGTTCCTTAGCGTTATTTTTTGCGCTAATGTCATCAGTTTCGTAAATCACTTTTAGTTCAGATCGCAGTAACACTCGGTCGAAGAACTGGCCATAATGAAGAAGAAGAGATTTAAATGCATCTTCTGGAAAAGTTTTTCCTTTAAATGCATCAATTATTATTTCATAAAAGAGGCATCTGTATGATGTTTGAACATCTCTCACCTTGTCTGTTCGAAGACGCTTGGCTTGTGGCTCTACATTTAACGTCATCGTTTTCTCCCAACGTAGTACAAAGTCATCTCTTTTTTGGCTTAACATGGACTTAAAATCATCCACTTTTTTTAGGCAAAAAGCAATATCATTTGTTTTAGTTTGTAATATATTAAAAACATTGTCCGAGAATGGAAATATTTCTGAAAATATGTTCAACAAATAATTAAAATTAAAATCTCGTTTCAAACAGCCCAAAAACCCGCTCGAACTATTTATTGCTTGAGTCCCACGTTTCATTATTTTCTATTATATTCTCAAATAGTTCAATGAGTGATTCACGATTTTCAGATACTGTTAACACAAGTCTCTCATTATAGTTCCACCTAGTAGGAGCTACTTTGGGCAATCTTTTGTGGACAAGGGAGTCCAAAGCTTGTGTACGTTTTGTTGACTTGGAAAAAAAGCAGCCATGCCACTTAAAGTAACGAAAAATACTTTACACTCTTTAATGTGATTGATTGACTGGGATAAAACTAAATTTAATTTATGAGCAAAACAATGGACAAACACAGCACTTGGGAAAGTTTCTCGAACTTTAGCTTGCAGATACCCTAACTGTCCTGCGATCACTGCAGCTCAATCATAGCTTTGAGCAACTAATTTTTTCTCTCCATTAATTTCTTTAGTAACGTTATAAACTACGCTACTATGCATCTGTTGTACGATTTTCGGACACATTCTTAAAACCTAAAAATCGCTCTTGAATACTTTCGTCTGTTTTAACGTAGCGTATTACTATAGATAATTGGCTAAAATTAGTGATATCAGTTGTTTCGTCCAGAACAATTGCAATGAACCGCGCCTCGCCAATCTCCTGCTTAATTCTTTTTAGAATAATGGTTGGAACAGCGGAAATTAAATCATTCTGGATTCGAATCGACGTTCCGCGAAAAACGCTAGAGTGCTCTAAATTATTTTTTAAGCAATCATCATATTTAGCTATTAAACTAAGTAAATCTTGAAAATTTCCTCTATTTGAAGAAACCCTTGTTTCGTCATGACCTCTAAATCGTGCCGTCCGAGAAAACAAACAAAATCGATAAGTCTTTTTAATATTTGCCTATTTTTATCAACTAGTTCATTGTGTTGGCGGTGACTAATTTCCAATTGTTTATTAAGGGCGTGTTTACTTCTGGTTTTGCCGAAGACTTTTTCTTTTATGACGGTCTGTAAATGCGCTTAGGTCGTAATGTGTCTTTTTACAGCTTTATACTTATACCTTTTTCATTTTCAAAAAGTAAACATGGCCAACAAAATAATTTACTTATATTTTCACACCCTGTTATCCATTTAAATTGTTCGTATTGTCTTTCCGGATAAAAATGTCTAATACAGTTTTTCATTTTTGTGGTTAAATTTTTCATAGGCGGTTTTGCCCTTCCTTTGGAAATTATTTGAAGCTTATCAGCGAAGTTTAATGTGGAAAATCCCGTTATTATTAAGACACACACCACACACACTCTTCTTACTAAATTCTGCAATATTTTCAACGTTATTACCGACAACCGAAGTTGACGGTATTTGCATATCCACGTCCGTATTATTGTCTTACATATCGCACCATGCACGACGCGATGTACGTATCACACAACACACGGATAGCCGTTCAAACAAAGAAACTACTCCAACGATAGCTTCCGCCACCACTTAAAGCACGCGACAGAAATGCAAAAATTGCAAACAGCTGGTAGAAAGTTCAATAACCTCTGGCTGGATTCACAGTAAATCAAGCATACAGGACTTGGCTGCAGAGAAGCTAACGGCCCGCATAGTTTTGTAATTTTTTTTTGGGGAAGCGCTGCTTCCCTTGCTTCCATGGATTGCACACCTCTGTATGGTAGGAATCCAATAAGTTGGAACAAAATATTGGATGTTTGAAAAGACAGTATATGTGTTCCTAAATAACTATATACTGAACTAAATTGAGTCACACTTCTCTATTCCTAATAAAAGGAAATATTCATAACAAGGGAAGTTCCGGGTAAAAGAAATGTATCGATTTTTTTAAGAATTTATTAGCACAATCATTTTTGTAAATAATAATCTGACTGACAGTGTTCTGCAGCAAAATCTTACGCATATGTTCCAAAATCCTTAAATATTTTTGTAATGTTACAAAAAGTACGTAATTGACTGATAAAAAAATTCGTAAAATTACTTAGTAATAAAAATTCATGAAATAATAAGGCAGGCAACATAGAGGTGAGCCGAGCACTATACTACCGAAAGCATTAGTCTAATTCCAGTACGTCATCTCGTCAACAAACGAACAATCTTATTTCACGTGAACTGTTCATTTCCGGCAAATTGCCCACATTATGAAAGACACCCTGTATATAAACTAAATTTTAGATTGTTTATTGTATTCAAAAGTTAAATTGATTCACTTTCAACAGAAATGTCATTAACAACATTTGTACAAATTGGAAAAGAAATGTACCTTTAATTGAGCGAATAAAGTAAAATTTTTGGAGCGCGAGTCAAATGCGATCAAGCGTGATAAGTTTGAATTAATGGGAATCCAGAAAGGATGCTGAGTCTGAGTTTGAGCAGAACGTAGGATGCGCGGTAATTTCAGCATAGTTTTCGTTATTGGCGAACCGAAGCCACTGGCTTTGCCAGTGTATATCGCCGTGGATTTCGAATGCGACTATATATATTTTGTCTTGTGCCGTCCGAAAATGTATAGACTCGATGTTTTCCTCAGTAAAACTTAACCGGAAACTCTGAAGATGAAAGCGCCCTGCTTATCACAGACTCACTGGAAAGGTGAATACCTGTTTTTTTTCCTCATTCAAATTGGCACGTTGTTTTAAATGCGTATTTGTTTTGATTACAATTTTAAGGTTACTACATTTTTTATATCATAATAGCGCGGTTAAATTTAAAAATTGAATAAAACATGTCTAAAAAAAATACGGTTCTAGAAAAATGCGTAAAACAATAATAATAATTAAAAGTTCTTGGGCTAAGTTATATGCGCAACTTTATAAGATTAGTCCGAAAAATTTCGCGGCATGAAAAACTCTACAGGGAATCGAAACTTCCACCACTGATTAACTTAAGTAGGTTAAACACATTTATCACAATTTATTAGCATTGTTAGTTATATTAGTAACTGATCGAAATATTTATCTGTTTAACACGAATAAGTAGGGAGTTTGTTTTCAGGAAAAAGGTTACTTTGGATTATGTTTCAGGTTGCGCTATTCTCGTTTTATTGGTTTTATACCAGTGGCGTATTTAGAATGCTTTCTTTGGGGGGGGGAGGCAAGCATTTACATTTATTGACTAAACAAAGGTTCTTGTTTGTTAACACAACATAAGTTTATGAAAATTTAAAAATTAGCGACGATGACTAAAAAAAAAGGTCACACAATCGTGGTAACGTAATACATATACAGGTTATCCACGGATGGACGTTATGAGAACACAAATAAACCAAAATGTTCATATTTCCAGAGAAAAAGTCATTCTTCACAAAGATTTTTGCTCACTAAATGAATACTAGTCACTTTGTGATAAACAATTGTTTTTTATACAGGGCAGAGCTGTCACAAGTATTGACAAAAAGTCTTTGAAGTACAAGTACCAAGTACTTACGAAATCATCAACAAGAACCAACAAACAAGTATCTTCAAATTTTAAAAGTATTTGAAGTATCAAGTAACTGGTAATTTTACTTGATCTTTTTAATAGTAAAATAATTCAAGTACTTTGCTTGTATTTCAAATACTTTTACGGGTATTTGAAGTAGATTTTCTAAATGAAGTACTAACAAGTATTTCAAGTTCCAATATATTTAGAAAAATAGGATCAATACATTTTAATTTCGTGAATATAATTTATTTTAAAGATTAATTTTAATCCAAGAACAAACCAGCTAACTGTCAGCTGGCTATACAAATTGGTTCCAAATGGTAGCGGATAACAAAAACTTTACTTTAATATATATATATATATATATATATATATATATATATATACATATTATATATATATATATACATATTATATATATATATATATATATATATATATATATATATATATATATATACATATTATATATATATATATATATATATATATATATATATATATATATATATATATATTTATCCTAATTTTTCTTGGTTTGAGGTCAATACATTAACAACAAAATTAGTACATATTTTTAAACATATATTTCGTTTCTAAGGTGACGTTTCGACCATAGTTTTGGTCTTTTTCAAACCTAAAATTTGTTTAGCATTATTTTTTTAAGTTTATAAAGTATTAAAATTTAGGACTTACCATAGAACGTAAAATAGTTGAATAAAAAGTATACATAATCCACATATCTGACATATACTACACATATTTAATTTACATGTTAAAAATATTGTGGACGTTTATTACAGACAAATTACAAGCGACTGAGCGAACACTGTTACAGTAAAGATATATACAATTTATTTAGGTTGTTGATGTCTTTTTTGTCATTTATGGCGTTTTTGTTTTTTTGAATTTCAGCCATCTCAAAAAATTCTCTTTTTTTCAACTGAGGTTCGGATTTTAATACTTTCACTTGTTCTTAGTTGAAAGTATGTTTTTTGGACATCTCATGGTGTGTTAATGCGGTGCTGTTCTTTTTATCATATTTGTGACTTTTCAGTCTATTTTCTAAGTATTGGCTTGTTTGTCCAATATAAACACCGTTACAATTATTGCAAGTGATCTGATAGACTATATTGCTTTTTTTATTAATAGGCGTTTTCGATTTTAAGTTGCTGAAGTTCTTTGATAATAAGTTATAGGATTTGTGACTTGTCGTGATGTTATATTTTTTAAAAAGGTTTTGAAATTGCTGGGATAAACCATTTATGAAAGGCAGAGAAATGTATTTTGTTTTAGGTAGATTTGATGTAATAATGGCATTTTCAGAATTGTAATATTTATGTATTCTGCTTTTGAATAATTTATTTACTCATTTTTTAGGGTACTGATTTAGATTTAATGCTGCTTTAGTCTTTTTAATTGCTCGTTCTCTGAATTCAGAGTCGGACAGCTTAATTGCCCGATCTGCCAGACCAATAATTACAGATTTTTTTTGAGACATTGGGTGACAGGAGCTGAAATTTAGGTATCGAGAGGACCAAGTTTGTTTTGTGTACCATTCCGTTTTAATTTTATTTCCTATATGATGTAATGTTAGGTCTAAATAATTGATTTTGTTGTTCTCTTCGCTTTCAATTGTAAATTGTAGTCTTTTATGGTATTGATTAAATTGCTTTAAAATAATTTCTGTTTGGCCAGATGGGATTGCAGTAATACAATCATCGACATAACGATAAAAAAATGGTATATTAAATTCCACATTACTTAGAACAGTCTCCTCTAAATCTTCCATAACTATTTGGGCAACGACGCTTGATATAGATGCTCCCATAGCACAACCTTCTATTTGTTTATATAACTGATCTTCGTATATAAAATATGTAGAATTTAGTGGTAATTCTACTGCTTTAAGAAATTCATCTTGAGGAATATCTGTGTATTTTTTTATTTCAGACCATTTCTTTTTAATTATTCTGGTAGTCAATGAGATTGGAACGCTGGTATACAGGGAAACAACATCAAGCGATATCAGTTGGTAATTTTCCGGAATTTCTAACTGTTTTAATTTTTCTTTAAATTGATAGGAGTCCTTGATATAGTAATTATTTTTATGTACAATATTTTTTAAGATTTTCTTTTTTTTAGAAAATTTGATAGTGGTGTAAACGGGGATTGAATGCATTCATTACAATTGGCCGTAATGTGATATTTTCTTTTATTCATTCATTTTTATGTTGTAGTTAGCAGAACTCATTAACACTATTTTGTTTGTTTTATCCGCTTTTAGAACCTTTATAGAAGGGTTATTTTTTAAAAAATTTTTAGTTTTTGTTAAGTTTATTGAGTGTTTTTTATTTTTATTTGTTTGATTTTTCAGTTTAGTTTTAAAATTTGTTAATATATTACAAGATTTTGCTCTAATTTCGTCTTTCTCTCCACCTCTCAAATGATTTATACCGTTTTCAATGTTACATAGTATATCGGTAGTTGGCAAAAGTCTATCATTATTTAATTCCGTTGCAAAATTAGGTCCTAAGCTTAAAATTTCCATAGCGTAATCTGGAAAATATAACATCACGACAATTCACAAAGCCTATAACTTATTATCAAAGAACTTCAGCAACTTAAAATCGAAAACGCCTATTAATAAAAAAAGCAATATAGTCTATCAGATCCCTTGCAATAATTGTAACGGTGTTTATATTGGACAAACAAGCCAATACTTAGAAAATAGACTGAAAAGTTACAAATATGATAAAAAGAACAGCACCGCATTAACACACCATGAGATGTCCAAAAAACATACTTTCAACTACGAGCAAGTGAAAGTATTAAAATCCGAACCTCAGTTGAAAAAAAGAGAATTTTTTGAGATGGCTGAAATTCAAAAAAACAAAAACGCCATAAATGACAAAAAAGACATAAACAACCTAAATAAATTGTATATATCTTTACTGTAACAGTGTTCGCTCAGTCGCTTGTAATTTGTCTGTAATAAACGTCCACAATATCCACAATATTTTTAAAATGTAAATTAAATATGTGTAGTATATGTCAGATATGTGGATTATGTATACTTTTTATTCAACTATTTTACGTTCTATGGTAAGTCCTAAATTTTAATACTTTATAAACTTAAAAAAATAATGCTAAACAAATTTTAAGTTTGAAAAAGACCAAAACTATGGTCGAAACGTCACCTTAGAAACGAAATATATGTTTAAAAATATGTACTAATTTTGTTGTTAATATATTGACCTCAAACCAAGAAAAATTAGGATAAATATATATTGAAAAAAAAGTCAAAGAACACAAAGCAAAAAAATATATATATATATATATATATATATATATATATATATATATATATATATATATATATATATATATATATATATATATATATATATATATATATATATATATATATATATTATTCAATTTGTTTCTTAAACCCGCTATATATTAATTGGACTTCTTTCTTGGGTATAGGTTTATTTGCAAAATCAAACAATGGGATTAACTTGACGTTTCGCCTGTCATAGTAGGCTTTCTCAAAAATTGCTCATTCCTTTATTTTTTTTGTTGGTATATATGGCTTGCCTTTCCTATCTACAATTAATTTAAAAAACATTTAGTGGTCTAATTATAAAAAGACATTTACAATTTTTCTATAATTGATTTAAAATTTTATACTATTGACAATAATTATTACAAAATTAATAAAATAAGGTTACATACCTCCAAAAATGCATGTTGATTATTTATTTATATTTGAATGGTAGCAAGTTAGTGGTTTGCCAGGCAACTCATGGCACGTTTTTTTGGGGAATTTAAAGATAATTTTTTGCTATTTTTTAATTTAAACCTTAGAGTAGAATCAGATATTCACAATAATGTACTACATTTTAAAAATAACGGCTTAAACGAAGTTAAAACTATACTAAAATATCAAATTGTGGTATATTTGACTTAAATTTTTTATGTCTTGTTTGTCATTTACTGCATTTTTTTCTTTTTTTATGTGAATCATTTCTTTGATAATTATTTTCTGATACAGGTTATCTTCATCAATGATTTTGGTTTCAGAAAAATTAAATTCGTGTTTTATGCTTTTTTAATGTTTGTGTAATGCAGTGGATGCATTCTTTGTATACTTATGCCCTTTTATTCTATTTTCTAAAAGTTGGGTTGTCATACCAATATATTTCATAGGGCAGTTTAAACAAGGAATTTCATATACGAGATTGGATTTTTTATTTTTGGGAATTTTAGTTTTTAATTTTGTAAATAGGGAGCCTATCAGGTTCTGGGCTTTATGACACACAATTATGTTATATTTTCCTAAGGTATGTTTTAATTTTTCAGATAATTGAGATGTGTATGGCATTGCAATATATTTTTTTTGCGTATTATCTTGGTTTGCGTTTTCGCTTTGATTGTTATAATATATGTACGTCCTTTGTTTGATACTTTTTTTATCAGTTTTTCTGGGAAATGATTTGCATTCAAGGTCTCTTTAACTTTATTAAGGGCTTCAGGACGGTATTCTGGTGACGTTAAAGATATGGCACGGTCAACTAAACTAATCACAACACTTTTTTTTTGTTTGTATGGATGGGGGAATTGAAATTAAGATATCGTCCAGACCAAGTTTCTTTTGTAAACCATTTAGTTTTTAAATTATTTTCTGTTTGTCTTATTATAGTAAGGTCGAGAAAATTTATTTTGTTTTCTGTTTCAACTTCAAGAGTGAACTGAAGTTTCGGATGGAAATTATTGAATGCGAAAAGTATTCTTTTTTATTTTCTGGAACTGATGCCAAACAATCATCCACATATCTCTTAAAAAAAGTAATATTAAAATTCAATTTTTCAAGAACTTCCTCTTCTAGGTATTCCATAACTATTTGTGCGATTGTAGAGGAAATAGGTGAGCCCATAGCACATCCATCAAGTTGTTGATAAAATTGGTTTTTATATTGAAAATAATTATTTGACATTATAAGATGTAAGGCTTCTAAGAATTCAGGCTGAGTTAGAGTTGTAAAATTTTTTAAAATATTCCATTTGCATTTTATAGCACTAACTATGAGTTCATTTGGTATATTAGTATACAAAGAAATTACATCTAGTGATATTAACTTTGAATTTGGTGGTATTGTTAATGTATCTAGAAAATGTTTAAATGTAAATGAGTCTTTTATGTAATAAGTGTTTTTACCTGTTATATTTGACAAACATTTTGACAAATACTTTGAGAGCTTGTAGAAAGAAGATTGAATACATGAAACCAGGGGCCTGACGGGAATGTTAGGTTTATGTAATTTGGGTAGGCCATATATTTTAGGCGTGACTGCATTATGAATTGACAATTTTTTAGCTTCCGCGTCAGTTAACAGATTTTTGTATAAGAGTTTTTTTACAAAAGTATTATTTTTGTTTTGAAAGATGTTTGTTTGGTCATTCTTTAAAAGTTTATAAGTACTGGTATCTTTTAAGAGCTGATTCATCTTTGTGTCATAATCAGAAGTATTCATTATTAATCTTTAATGAATTGCCTTGTTTTATTATGTTGTTTCTGTATTCGTTTTTGAAAATTAGTAATTTTATTTTTTTTATGTTTAATTTTTATTTTATGATCGGTAAATCATATTTACTACGTCTGACTTTATGCTATCTTTCATTTTATTTGGTTTACCTTGTATAGCTGTTTCAACGCAGGATATGTATTCTGTTAAAGGTACGTTTTTTTCGTTTTGTACAGAAAGCGAGAAGTTTTCGCCTAAAGCAAGAACTTCTGCGACATTGTTAGAAATATCTGTGTTAGAGATGTTGTCTAACCATGAGGATGTATTTATTTGTATGCCATTTTTTTCAGTGACCGATATTAATTTAGAAAGTTTTTTTTTATTTTTTTGTTTAATAGAATTGAATAATGTTTCATATTTAATGTTTTCAATCCTCATGAATTTATTAAAAACCTTAATTGGAATTATTGATTTAACTGCGTTAATTTTTTGTTGAAGCCTACTATGATAAGCGAAACGTCAAGTTAATCCCATTGTTTGATTTCCAAATAAACCTATACCCAAGAAAGAAATCCAATTATATATATATATATATATATATATATATATATATATATATATATATATATATATATATATATATATATATATATATATATATATATATATATATATATATATATATATATATATATATATATATATATATATATATATATATATATCCGTAAGAGACAGTAAAAAAAGTTTATACAAATGTTTCTTTAAATTTGAAGTTCTTTTAAAATATAATGTTTCCATGTATACAGGGTGTTCCAATTTTGCGGGGACGACATCAACTATAAAATTTGAAATGAGATACCCTCTATTTGTGTCCATTATTTGATTCCTTGTCAAAATAAACATAAGTTGACAATTTAAACTATAGCCGATTTTTGCGTAGTTTCCGAGATAATTAAGGTTATGTGGACTATAAAAAATAGCAAAAATGTAAAATTGGGTGTTTAGGTGGTAATTTCCAGTTTATAAAACATCAATGCATATACGGAATACAAAATTTAATTCGAAATAGAACATCCACTATTAAATAATTTTAAGCTTTATAGGTAAGAAAGATAACAAGGTACATATTCCTTTTTTAAACAAAGTGTGCTAAATGTAGTAATTTGGCAAACTTGTTATAATCAAGTGAAAATCTTATTTGACGTTTCTTCCCGAAGTCTCAAAAATGGGTAGTACTCTTGTCCAATTTTTATGTTTTCGTGTTTTTTAACTACCCTGTATAAAAAATGTTTTTCTCAACGTGAATCGTATTTTTGTAGTAAGACAAAACCTTTATAGAGAATGACTTTTTCTCGAAATATGAAAATTTTGGTCTATTTGTGCTCTCATAACGTCCATCCCTGAACAACCCGTATATTTAAAAAAAATTGGCTAAAGTGCTATACTTTTTATGTACAGAATTGGAGGAAAACACATGTACATTGAGCAGGAAAAACGGATTTTTTTTTACTTTCTCTTATTTCTCAAGAAATTCAAAATAGCTAATCGATGTATTTTGCTATGACGGCTCAAAGAAGCAAAAATATCAATTTTCAAAGATCAATAAATCAAAAACATTTGAAGATAGATACATATATAGTACCCTTATTAAAAAACACTTAGGATTGGCCATAAAATCCAAAAATGTAATAATATATAGGGTGTTCTGTTTAAAAAAACTCAACATCCTTGGCGTAAGTCTTTTTATTTTCATTCAATTGTTTTTTCGTTACGGTTTTCGAATTCTCCGAGCTAAAATACATCGGTTGGCTATTTTGAATTTCTTGAGAAATACGGGGGAAGTCAATAAAAAAATCCGCTTTTCCTCCTCAATGGAAGACCCTGTACACTTCAGTAATATTACTGTGATGAAACACCTACATAAAAAAGAATCTACAAAATTTTTGTGACTTTGATGAACACAAAGTGCGTCCCAGAAAGGGAGCTTGTTAATGAAAATATTTGTTTATTAAACCGATTAAACTCATAAGATTGTAAATATAATATTTTTCTAATCAAGCAAGCAGTTCTGTCATTTTTGTGAAAAAAACGAAATAAAGCAAACCGCTTTGAACTCACTGTTGGTTTTTAATTAAAAACGCGAGTTTCGTTTTTTTTTGCTGATGGAATGTCAAATGGGATATAGGAAAAACAGTTTTTCATTCAATTTATTTATTCGAACTTGACCTATTTATTTTGAAATATAGATTTTACGAATATACGTTTTTAATATATTTATTTAAAAACCACACATGATTTTGAGGCACAACATATAAATAATTAAGTCAGATTAAAAAAGGACATGAATATAATATTCAGTTAAAAAATGTGTTCATAATAAACGTTTCTAGAGACACAAATACAAGGTGACAAAGTTTTATACGTGTTTATTTTCAGGGTAATTTATTTATTCTTAAAGATGTTAAACTAAGTCTGATAATACCTGCAGTTTGAAGAGCGAAACGTCAATGTGCTTCATGTTTTAAGCGTCAAATATTTGTTATGAAAATATAGTTTTATCTCATCACATGCATTCTGAAAAATAATAAAGATAGTTAACTATTCGGGCTTTCTTTAAAATAAAATGAATGAAAAGAAGATTCTTTACACCAAATAGCTTATAATATAATATGAGTCTAATATTTTCAGTATCCTGTATTCAAATTCATTCAATTCTCTGATTTGCTTTAGAATATTCTACTATTGTATTCAAGCTCAACACAGAGTATTACAAACATATCCTTATAACTTCAAAATTTCTTAACTACAACTATTGATTGTCAAAATCCTATCCTATATCAAAACACATGGAGTCTAAAGAAAACCCGTACGTAAAAAACTCATAATTAGTTTAACACTAAAAATCAGCTAAAATTATGCACGAAATCTCTACTGTCGCATGTTTTATGAAACCAGAAATAAACTCACCGACAAAAAAAACCGGCACCTAACATTTTTTAACAATTTTGATATGGCATAACTTTTTTATTTTTTATTTTATGGCAATGATTTTTCCGTTGGCCAATAGACCAATTCATTAAGATTACGCTGCAGTTTGTCGTAATAAATTTTGGTTGTTTGAATGTTTATATACCAGGGTAAGTCAAAATTATGTTTTTAGTCGTAAGTTTGAAATACCCTGTGGAAAAAACACTCCAAAAAATCCTGTTCCAACATGATTTACGATAAAGTTAATAAAATAACCACAGATTGATAAGATCTAGGAATAAAAAGCGGCACCACTTAAATTTGGGGTATACCAGACATAGACAACAAATACATTATCTTTCCAATAAGTACTTTAAATCATGCCCCAGAGATCAAGATCTCATTATTCATTAAAAATAAGCATTTGGGTCATTTTGTCTCTAATTATGTATGTTTCTAGAAATAAGTATTTGTTTTGCTTTTGTGGTTTATTAATAATTAAAGGCTTCATTACAGTGATTTAGGTAGTTTATTTTTTACCTATATAAAATAAATAAAAATTTAACCACAGGAATTACAAAACTTGAAATTAAAATTACAATACTACTACGATTAAAACAATATCAAATAAGATATGTTTGGAACCTTTGTATATTTTATATGCACAAAAATCTGAATTATTTATTATAACGGTATAAAAATATAAAATAAACCGAACCTTAAGGCATATTGTGTCATTATTTTAAATTATTATAAAGTTTGCATAACAATGTTGGGCGTTTTGTCTTATAAATAATATATTATTGGGTTTCCTTTGTATGTTAAAAAGAATTAAAACAACTGATAAATTATGAAATGTGTTATTAAAATACCAAATAAACGATAAATTAAAGTAATTGTTATAATTTTTCGAATTCACTTTAGAGCCAATGTTACAACTTTCGACCAAATTTTTTGGTATTCCTGTAGCCCCACATAGAAATGATCCATTTAAACTTTGTTTTTCTTGAGTTATAGAAAAACATATCAAAATTAAAAAAAACGGCCGTAAATGATTTTCAAGTTCGAAAGTTAGCCGTTAGGGGGCATAAAAAAATACAAAAGTGTAAATGTCATTTTTCTCTTAAATTTCCATAATTGTTGAAAATATAACCGCTGCATTCTCCAATCAATTAGGCACTTTTTTGCTTCAGACCATATTTGTCTATTTTTAAAAATAAATTGGTGGGGGAAGCTCAGACATTTTTACTTTCAAATGTAGATATCTCTGTTTTGGATGAACCGATTGGTAAAAATGGTAAAATTACCTTGCCATGAACTCGTTTTAATCTTTTTCCCCAAACCGAGTCCTGCCCTGCCTTGCCCTAACTTTAGTTATTTTATTGCGAAACTTATGTGATTATGAGAATTAGTATTTTTTGTTTTGTTCTTTACAGTTATGTTCTTTTCTATTGGAGCCTTGTTTTATTCCAGTTTTCTGTTTTTCCTGAAATTTTAGGATTAATTGAAATGAGAGATGAAAATAATTTCCACTTTGCCATTGTAACTCTTTCTCCTCTACAAAACGGCAAGGTTAAATTTCCAATCCCACTTTTCAGATTCGAGAGACCATCATTAACTTAATTGCGCACCCGGATTTTTTATTTCACTATTCAATGTCCTTCATAACACAGTAAATAAATTGTAATATAAAAGAGATAGCGTACCATTTGATTTTTTTCAGAAAATCAGCATTATTAGGAAAATTCCGAAACAATGCCATCTAGCGACAACTAACAGAGTTATTGCGGTACAGTTTATAGCTTCACGAGCAGAGCAAAAAAAGTACTTTTTTTCGACACCAAGTTGAATAAAATCGGTTTATCTAAAACAAAGATATCTACATTTGAAAATAAAAATGTTTCACCTTCCCCCACCACTTTATTTTTGAAAATAGACAAAAATAGTCTGAAGCAAAAAAGTTCGGGATTGGTTGAAGAATACAATTTTTGTATTTGCAAAATACTTCAATTATGGAAATTTAAGAGAAAATATTGTTTTCCTTAAGTTCTGTCATTAACGGTTCCCGAGCTACAGCCGATGTCCTCTATTATTAGACTGCCCTGTACTTTGTGGGCTTTTTGAACACCAAAACCACTCACATGTCTGAGCCGCTGCACAGTGGGGCCAAAAGTATCAAAACATATTAACAATTCTGGAAAACATTAAAGCTTATACTTTTGCATTCAGGAATGTGTTTAAAGTGTAAATGTAACAAACCAATATCACCAGAGATATTATTCACACTATACAGGGTGTCTCATTATAATTGACACCTTTTAAAAGTACATCAGGCTATTCCTGAAAAATGTGTGGGAAATTCAAATAGTAAAACAGCAAAGTAGGTATTAGGAGAGATATTAATTTCTATCTTTTATTACAAAATTATCCCTGCTTGAGGTTACATTTGTTGGAGATAAATTAAATTGAAGAGTGGCAACATAGAACAAATAAAACACAACGGAATATTTTGCTACAGGACACACTTCAAACCAAAGAAAATACTGCTATTTTCTTTTGCTATAAATATTATCAAAATACTAATTTAATATTAAAAAAAATAATAAAACGCTTTCATAATAATGTGTCGGTGGTTTGATCTTTGGTTTGATAATGTATTAACTGAAAATAAAGGCAATGAACTAAGATCTATAACTTATTCGAACAAAAATTATTTAAAACTAATATTTAATCAAAATTACAATCCGAAGAGCTATCACTATCAGAAACATGACTAATTTGGTCATTAACATCGGGTGGTAGAAGCATGGATAAAGTTTCGCTAGAAAAATTCTTTCTTTTTAATTTTAAAGTTTTTCTGTTACCAGTAACGAAAGGATCTGAAGAGAGAAGAAGCCTCTTGAAAACATCTTCATTAGTTTTCTCTCGAGCAATTTTTCTAGCGAATCTTTCTCGATATTTTTTAAAATCCTTGTTTCTACTTTCTGCAGCCTCTTCTGAGAGCTGACCAACTGGAAGAAGAACGGAACGAATAATTTCTGCACCGTGAATTAAAATTAAATGAACTGTTGGCGTCATATAACACCAAGGATATTTATCTACGAGTAATTGTGCTGTTTCCAGACAATACAATTTGAATAAATCCGCATTAATGTTATGATAACTGGTAATTACTTCCAAAATAACACCTAACCTTCTAAAAACCTCTAAATCAAGATGTGTTATATTAGAGGAAACTTCCGCGTTCTCAAAAAAACGTCTTGCCGTATTTCCGTCATTACTACTCCCGTATCCCGGTTTTGGTTGATCAATTATTAATCCTAATTCCTGTTTAAATTCTTGTTGAATTCTTTTTTTATTTTCAAAAACTTTTTCCTTATCAGTAGCGTTTCTAACTTGCCAACATTTTACTGGTAGTTTATACGAAAGGTGCAAAATATACTCAAAAAACCGGATACGAGAGTGCAAGACGGGAATGGCAAAACGGTATAAAGAGACATCGCAAGGTTTTGAAATCATTAATTGAATGTTATTAAAATCTTTTTGTCCTGAAGAACAAATGTAACATTTTTGCGTACTTTTGTTATTTGTTAGTGCATTTCTTATTTTACCATCAATCATGGCTAAAATAAAGATATATTTAACACATATAGTTATGTTACTAATTTCAATTGTTGTTTCCTGAAGACTTTCTATCTGGTTTTTAATAAAGTTTTGCTCCTGTTTTGATGTTTCTGTGATTTCCCGAGTAAACTGAATCCGGATAGGGCGGCAATATCGCGGAGAAGACGGACAGGGATTTTGCCAAATAACGTGTTTCGGGTCTTCGGATTTGGGGTTTCCACATACTAGTTTTATAGGAACCAGCCATGTTACAAATGCACTTGAATCCGTATCGTAGTTATTTTCAAATTTTTGTTTATAATTTTGTTGTCCAGAGGAGCCATCAAAACCCCATTTGCATATCAACACTAACTTCTTTAGTATTTGGCGATCAAATCTACCCAGAACTTCTTTTTGTAATAACAATATTCTCTTGGTGGTGTGCTGAACTAGGGATTGAAGTTCAACTTCTACACAAGTGGAACCAACTTTTATATTATTAGGGTAACATGCAAGCTTGGCTTGTTGCACAACTTTATATGAGGGAAATCTGGCTTTGTCCTTTTCTCTAATTATATTATATTGATTACGAGATAAGTTCGCTTCCACCAAAACTGAAAGTGCCTCTTCTGGTGGCAATTGTGTTTTACTATCTGCAGACATACTTTTATTTAAAGCACTTATAAATTCAGTAGCTCTCGCAGGATTCTTGGAAATTTCTTGTAATAGTTTGGAGGCTTGCACGTTACCAGATTTTCTAAGTTCCATTTGAGCCGCATAACAGATAACCTCGACCGTATTCTCCTTGCGCAGATCAGCAGTTTTCTGACGCTTACTACTTTCGCAACTAACTGAAAAATCTGTCAAAGGGCGGCCAATTTTAGATTGATCTAATGCGCGTGTAAAGTCGGTAAAGACCACTTTGGTATCTAGCCAGGTTTTATTGGTTTCAGCAAAAACTGACGTAACTCTGCAAGCTTTTTGCCATTTTGCTTTCAAGTCAAACATAAATTTTGAAATTTGGTTTGAAATAATCCGAAACTTACCAGTTGGGCAATTCGTTAAATTTCTTATGTATTCTTTAAGATATGTGCATTGTCGGTTTTGTTTTTTTGAAGGACATTCTTTAATCTTCTCCCACAGATCTCTTCGACTAATTTCTAAGTTCAAATAATCTAAAACAACAAAAAAATTTATAGCAATTTTATTAATACAAAAATATTACCTATTTCACTTTCGGCACACTTGCAAAAACAGTTTTTACAAGTGTGTCGAAAGTAAATCCTAATAAAAAAAGACGGGAAAAGACCAACATGTCCATAAATTCCGATTTAATTAAGGTTTTCATAGGCTGCATATTATAGACGAATATGTAATTAATTGTTTTGATAATTATATGATTTTTACATTTTAGGATCACACATAAGATAACAAAACAAGAAACAAAAAAATTAGAAAAAGTTGGCCGACTGCCAGTTCTAGTAATAGGGTTACGAAAATATCACCCTCCTGCGCCTGCCTAAATTACGGCACTATAAGCAAAATACGGCAGAATTTGCTACTTTTTGTGTAAGACAAATCCTATGTTTGAATAAATTTGTTAATTTTTGAAGAACTCATGGAAATGCCTCCTTGGAACAACAGTAAAATACAGCAATAAAAATGTTTTATACAATAATGATCCACTTACCTTGCCGATTATTTTGCATGACTATTATCAAAGTAAATTCAATTATTATAGCACAAAGAGTAGCCCGAAAAAATCAATAATTATTGCACTTGAAAAATTAAAACCATAAACGCGTCTTGAAGCTATTTTTGACAAGCTTTATCATTTGTTTTATCACACTGACAATCCAAGGCTAATGTGATTTGGAAAGAAGGATTTATAGGCATAAGTCTACGGTGGTTATTTTTCTCAGTTACCTAAATTTTGATTTAAGAGTTTTTGGTGAGCTTTACCTAGAGTGGCCCCTTTGTGCGCTGTAAATGCTCTTCAGATGATGGCTGTTTTGGAAAACATATTTTCATTTCCCTAAAATACTCTGTAAGCTAAATATATTTTTATAATTATAATAATGAGAAACATATGTATGGGAAAATCCGAGAACAGTACATATAAAGAAAACAGTCTACTTATAAACTTATAATCTGGATAACTTTATTACATGTAGTACGTGGTTTTAAATTTTCATTTCACGATTTTTATTACCACAGAAAACGTTTTATGTACTTCTCGTGCGATTTATATACCTGTAAAGAAATAATTCCAGACATTTATCCGAAGCTGTTTGAGAAAATCGTTCAATCGAAATTTCAATTTATCGATAGGCGTCAAAAACCTTGTCACCGTGTGTATAAACTTTAACGTGCACTTGGCCTTCACCAGCAGGTTCATTTCTGTCGCAGCGTTGCGCTTTACGTCGGTAAAGATCATTCGAACAAAATTTTTAGCTGGAATAGATTGCGAAGATGCAAAATAATTACTGAACTAATAGTTCATTTTAAGTTACTTGCTATTTGCTTAGGGCAGGGCCTCATTAAGCCCGTGAGGCCCGGACCTAGGAGCCTGCCACCGACTCGCTACAACCAAAATCATTCATATAATTTAAGGGTCTTTAAGAACTTCTTCTTTGGTCGTCACTTTTTCCCATGCCGTAAATACGTTTAGGCGAAAATAATTAACCCGGCACTGGCTGCAATACTTTTAGAGGATAGGGCCGAGAGAGGTTCATAATCTCAAGCGAGTCTAGGGCCCCAGGAGTTGTAGATGCGGTAATGGCTTTGGGTGCTAGACTAAAACAGGACAATTAAACATTGCAGCAATACTGATTTTATATTTTGTTTTGTGAGCATTGTTGTATTTGGGTTTAAATGAATTGCAACACCAATCGGGCAGTGGCGGCTCTTCCATAGGGTCATTTGGTAAATGACCCCCTAAAAATATTTCAGAAAATAAATTATTCGTTTGACCGTCCCTCCTAATAGTTGTAATAAAACGCAAACCTTGAGAAAAGTTAAATATGCTACACTATTAGCCGCGCGCGGCGGCTCGAATGGTCTCGTTGCGTTCCTTAGGCATAATAAAATACTCTATACTAAGCTAGGCTGAGCAGTTGCAATTGCCCTGATTACCTTAAAGCTTGACGAAAGTATCCGAAGATTTCACAGCTACCGAGCGGCAGCCGAACGTGATAGCAAATGGAATATGAAATCGCGATTTGGGTCATCAGCCGGTCTCTTCTCATTTGATCGATCGGTCGCGGCATCACCTCGGCATGCGGAAGTTCAGTTGTTCAGTGGTCGCCGTGTCGATATTCTAACTCGATATTGTTTCGGACGTTTTTATTCGATGAAAATTGATTTATATACTGTTTTTTGCAATATATATTTTTTATTTTTATGATCCATGTTTGAGTTGTGAATGTAGATGAAATTAAATGTCGGTAGTGCAAAAAATTAAACAACTAAAGAGTGATAAGGAACTACATATAACTAGCCTTTTAGCAAGCTTTGCCGATGGCACTTTTTTGTTTATTAAAGCTAAATCATGGGCTGAAGAGGTAGAAATGGCGAAATTTTTTAAAACTGAAAAATGGTTTGATTTTAATACTCTTACACTCAATATCAATAAATGTTATTTTTATTCCATTTCAATCACGTATAAGCTATGGCCAGTGTGGAAGGGGAAGTTTAAATAAATGTAATATAACTAAATTAAATAACATACAAAAATGGGCGGTAAAAGCAATCTAAAAAATATATAAGATATTGAACACAAAAATTATACGAAGAATTAGGTCTAAAATATAAGACAAGTATTCTGTCAAAAAAATTGGAACAAGAATATTCAATGAAAAGAAAAAATTGAGCTATTCCAAGATCCACACAAGACAAGGAGTACAATGAAAAAAAATGTAGAACACTCAAATCAAATAAGGTTATTGGAACTAAAACTACAGCTTCACTATCATCTAAACTGTATAATTTAATTCTAAATCATATAAAAAAAGTTACTAGATTAAAAAAATACAAGAAATCAGTAAAAGAGTGAATATTTAAATCTAGTGAAGAAATAGAAAATTTGTATGTCTAAATGTAAAACTTTATCTTATCCTTGGTCCCTAGTATAGGTAGTGTCTAGTTCTAAGTGTAAAAATTGTGACAAAAATAAACCCAAAACGATTTACTTTCACTAAGGTTTTAACTGCCGAAATTGACTCAAGCGTCACAATACGATCTGCTTGACCAGGTCGGTGAGAATCAGCTACGAAAGTGAGACCATTTTTAAATTTGTTGCTCCATTCCTACGCTTGCTGGAGTGACAAACATGAATTTCAATATCAATGAGTTTTACGCCTTTACTTTGCAAAAAACAACACAACGCTGTTTTTTCCTAGTGCAGTGCTCCAGTGGAGCCATTTTTAAACTGTCAATGTGGCAACACTTTCAATTTTTCCTGCGATATATCATTAACAGAGCCTTCTAGCTCTCAAAAATAATATATATCTACATATATATATATATATATATATATATATATATATATATATATATATAATCTATTTTCATTCCGGGTGTACATCCGTTCACTACTATCGTTCTGAAAAGAACGGTTGAGTCTTGCTGAAATTATGCAACCAGCTGTCGAAAAAGCTAATTCATTTGTAAAAAACTCGGAGCATTTCACTATATCTGCGCAGGCGTTGGTCGTTATTTATGTTTTCCGGATGGTGCTGTTGTTGTTGCGCTAATTGCCCTTGAGTTTTTGCGATTTTAGATTTGTCTATTATTGTCTTCCATACTGTTGGAAGTTTTAATGATTCGTCCCTTTTATTTAAATCACCTTGCTTTTCAATTTCTATGGCTTCTCGGATTATTCTGGTCTTATAATGTTCTATATTGGCAATCTCCCTACACCCATCGAAATTTATTTTATGGCCGGTTTCCTGATGATGTAGGAATAAAGCTGAGGTTGTTTGTTTATTTCTGATGCTGAGTTTATGCTCTTCCACTCTTGCTGATATTCGCCTGTTAGTTTGCCCTACGTACAACTTTTCACAGTCCTAGCACGGAATACTGTACACTCCGTGGTTTTCCAGTTTGATTTTATCTTTTGGGTTTCCGAGTAGTTTACCTATAGTTGTTTGTGGCTTGTGTATTGTTTGTATGTTGTGTTTCTTCAGAATTCTTCCGATTCTGTCTGTTGTGCCTTTTACATATGGTAAGACTACTCGTTGCTTTCCCGCTTCATATTTTTTGTTGTTTGTTGTTCGGGAAACTTGTGCATTAATAGCTTTCTCTATGGTGCGATTTGTGTAGCCATTTTTCTTTAAATCTAGTGCTCCGTGAAGGAGTAAAAATCAACATATATATATATATATATATATATATATATATACATATATATGTATATATATTATATATATATATATATATATATATATATATATATAGTTTTTGTGTTTTTAATTTAATTAAACCCTCACTTAGTCTGCTCCCCACCCCGCTATACACTTTACTCATTGACACAAGAAATATTTTGTGCCAAGATAAAGAACGCCATTGTGTTCCTCTATATTGGATTTTTTAAATTTTATTAAAATTACTAGACATTTCAATACCTCTTTTATTTATAAATTAATTTTTATTCGATTCGACAAAATTTGCTTTTAACTCAATGTCCTGGTGATATAAAATTCATAACAAACATTACAAATGCATTTCATTATTGGAAATACTGCAATGAAATTAATGAAAGCATGTTTTTCGTTTTATTTAAACAAATATAATTGATATTTTGTTAACTACGATAATATATTCTGCATAACCACCAGTTTAACCAACTTCGTGCCTCTTACGATTCCCTGTATCGAATTTGTAACGTCCTGTCTAACTGAAAAACTAGTCATGGGATCTCTTTGTGCCTCTGGAAATATTTAATCTGGACATCGAGAACTGTCTCATATGAACCTTTTATTAACTGCAAGACTTTCCAAAAACTTCAAAGCACCATTTTAAGGGGCACCTAACACGACTCCCCTGATACAAACTTTTTGTTTTCATGTCTTACCTTTTAAAATGCCTTAGTTATAAGCCTTGAATTTGTTACAGTCTGCATACATGTAAAAAATAAATATTCTCACGCCCGGAAGGACAATGACGTAACAGTAAATATTAAAATTTTTGGGATAAATATAGCAGACATTACTGATACTTTCAATAAACGACGACGCATTTGTATGACGATCAAACGCCGAGAAAAAGGTATATAGATATATTGTTTTATTAAAATTACTGGGCATTTCAACACTTCTCTTATTTATAAACTAATTTTTAATCGAAAATCACAAAATTTGCTTTTAATTCAATATCCTGATGACATAAAATTCAAAGCTAACATTACAAATTCATATTGGAAATACTGCAATAAAATGAAATGCAGTTCAATTATTTATAAACCTTGAAATACGTATATTGAACTGTTGTTCGGTTTGTTTGAACAAATTTTAATTGATATTTTGTTAATTACGCCAATATATGCTGCATGACTGCTTTTAACAAAAACATGTTAAACTTAAAATATCCATTACTCAACCTATAAATCCAACTCTAGGTATGATAGAACTTACTTGCATAAAAAGTTTACAAGTATTATTCACTGAATTAATGTTTACTCATTTTTGCAATATAGCTAAAAAAGGTAGGGTTGTCTGTTTTTTCGGATCATATAGTTTGAGAAAATATCCTTACAATAAAATGCCCTTTTTGTAAACAGTTTCTATTACAAGGGCCTTATATTGATATTAGACAGAACATTTATCAAGAAGTTCGATTCTTTTCTAGGCGCGAATTTGTAAGATTATACAGACTATTATATATATATATATATATATATATATATATATATATATATATATATATATATATATATATATATATATATATATATATATATATATATATATATATATATATATATATATATATATATATATATATATATATATATATATATATATATATATATATATATATATATAGTTACCAAAATCACAGAATTCTTGAACCAGTGTGTTGTATATTGTAGGGTTATTTTCTTGGGAATATGGTTCAGATAGACAATTACGAGTGTATTACAAGGACTTTATATTGTCTGCAGGACGTTTCGGTCGTGGGTACGGCCTTTTTCAACTGCGTTAAGCTAAAATTACATACAAGCCAATATAAAAAAAACTAGAAACAAAGAGTCATAACTTACCATAGACAAATAGTCAAACATTACAAAATGACACATAACATAGAAAAAAAAAATAGACAAGATCGTCACTACATTTGAACATGTACAGGTTAAACAAACTAATTTATATAAACAAAACAGTAAACGTATGCGTGTACGGGTGACAAAGAGTACTGAAACGAATTAAAAGTTGTTCCTTCTTTCCACGGCAAATATTTATCTTAAGAATTTGTTTTTTTTGGGTTGGTCATTTATTGCTAGGCACAATTTGACTATATATGTTACATTAGAATATTGTGATATATTTTATTTAAATGAGCTATTTCGGATTTATTATTTATGGCGTTTGGAGTTTTCTTTATGTAAATCATCTCAAAAAATTCAAGTTTCCTATTGTGTTGTTCCGTTTTTAAAATTTGGGTATTATTGAAATCGAAAGTATGATTTGTCTCATTTTCGTGTTTTTTTAGGGCGGTGGTATTTTTATGATCATATTTGTGCCCATTTAGTCTATTATGTAGGTACTGGCTTGTTTGTCCTACGTATACAGAAGGGCATTCTTTGCAGGGTACTTGATAGACTACGTGTGTTTTTTTGTTTTTTGGGATTTCACTTTTTAATTTACTGAAACAATTATTAACCAAATTGATGGCCTTATGGCTAACTTTTATGTCATGTTTTCTAAAAAGTTATTGAAAGTTTTCAGAGAGGTACCGGCCGTACCCACGACCGAAACGTCCTGCAGACAATATAAAGTCCTTGTAATACACTCGTAATTGTCTATCTGAACCATATTCCCAAGAAAATAACCCTACTATATATATATATATATATATATAATATATATATATATATATATATATATATATATATATATATATATATATATATATATATATATATATATATATATATATATATATATATATATATATATATATATATATATATATATATATATATATATATATATATATATATATATATATATATATATATATATATATATATATATATATATATATATATATATATATATATATATATATATATATATATATATATATATATATATATATATATATATATATATATATATATTATATATATATATATATATATATATATATATATATATATATATATATATATATATAAGAGAGCACAAACATCAATTTCTGTGCAGTCTTTGCTCGTAGAAAGTTGTACGAAGGAACTAAAGATGAGGAAATTATTCCTTCACCAATGTGTCAAGAAACGACCAAAACATGACTCTCTGTTTCAGAACCAGGTACCATTTTGCTACCTTGAGTATCTGCCCCGGCAAGGCTCATGCTTTCTTGAGGGGTAGCAGTATTAAAACCGAAATACCCGAGCACTGAATCAAACAAAGTGTTATGTAGTGCGACTTTGAAAGCCTATGAGGGAAATAAGCAACCAGGGGCGCCATTTGTTGTACTATGGCGTGGTTTTGTCATTTCTTGACACATTTGTGAAGGAGTAATTTCTTCATCTTTAATTCTTTCATATAACTTTTTAGGGCCAAGAACAGAGATTGACCTTTTTGTTCTCTTCTATTTTGCACATATGTATCATCTTATGCTCCCAAGTAGGTCACATCTAAAGCGATTTAGATTTAGTGTACCATAGTACCTACAGATGGCGCTACTGGTTACCTATTTCCCTCAATACTTTTTAAAGTCGAACGTCATGACACTTTGTTGTTAAGCAACAACGCGGTAGCAGAATGACACATCGGTGAAGGATGCTATATATATATATATATATATATATATATATATATATATATATATATATATATATATACATATATATATATATATATATATATATATATATATATATATATATATATATATATATATATATATATATATATATATATATATATATAGATACATCCTTCACCAATGTGTCAAGAAACGACCAAAACATACCAGTCTGTTTGTTTTAGAACCAAGGAGTCATTCTGCTACTGTGCGGTTTTCGGCTTTTGTTTGATCAATATTCATAGTATGCAGCCCGATCAACGGATCTCAACACTTTTTCACCCGTGTTTCTATTTATAATTATACTTCGGAGTAAGGCAATATATTTCTTAACTGTAGTAAATTTCTGGTATTATTGACGCTCTATCCATAACAAGTTTTTATCTGCTTTAAATGAATATGGCCTTAGTGGTGTAATTCCAATATGATAGCAAATCTGTACCAAGCAATTCTTTACGTCCTAAAAAATGTCCTTTATATTGATATTTCCTGACCTAATTGAATAGCATGCTGTCCTTATGCAATAACAAGTAATGAGTCATGATAAATTTAGTGAGCTATTCTATTTAAATGCCACTCCTAAAAGTCCATTTCTCTTGTATTTTAGTGTTCAGTTACACGTTAAAATTTTAATTGTTTCTGTAAAATTAATCCAAGAGGAACTAATCTGTGTTCTACACTGTATGACTAGAATTAATACATAATTTATCTGCTGGCAAATCTAATAGTTTTGGGATGAGTCCAGACATAAACAAAGACGTTCTGTTCGACGGCTTTTATATTAATATTAAAATATATATTATCAGAGAAATAAAGCAAAACTCTTATCTAAAAATCTTAATTTATATAACGACTATTTATCATATCGGTGTAAAAGTCCCAGGCACTAATTACATTGAAAAACGGTTTTGCTCAAACATCCTGAGTTTTTATGCTTTGGCCCCCTTAACTTGTTTTTGAGTTATGGCGAAAAAAAGGGGCAATTTTGTCACAAATATGAATGAAACACTCTGTGTACAGTATTAATTCCTAAGTAATAAAAAACGATCTGTATTTAAAAAAAAATATATTATGCATTTTTTAGGTGCACATATACAGTGTGTCCAGTGAATGATGCAACAAATAGAAAACTTTTTAATTTTTCATTTCTCAGAAAATTTTATCTTGATAAAAGTTGGTGCATCTAAAGAAACTACAGGGGGAATTATTGTATTTCCAAAATATTCATCAGTATACGAGGGACGATCAAGAATATGAAAAATTCTCAAGAGTAAAGTGGCATGATTTCTTAAAATAGAGAAAAATTGTATTAAGAAAAGTTGCTTAGAATTAAAATTCGTGCCCAAATATCGAATTGTGTAAGAAAATCTTCAATTTTGTTTTTTAAGTTTTTTTAAATTAGGTGATACGCTACTGAAATTTAAAAAACAAATTTTAAAAAACTTTAAAAAAGTACTGTTTATAATAGAATTTTTATAGTTGCCGTACGATTGTCAACTTCATATTTAGGGTTGTTGCACACTACCTAAAAAAAAAACAAAACTACATGGTTTTCTATTTTTGCTATTTCTATGCTCTCTGAACTGCCTGAAATAATATGATTTTTTTCAATATTAGCATCTTATTTGATTCAAAATTGATATAGCAATAAAAAGTTATAAGTAAAAAATGCAATACTACTTATTCTTATGAAATAGAGTAGGTGGCTTTGGAAAAACCAAATACATAATTATAACCTTAGAGTAAGAATTAAAGTAGAGATCACAACTCATTCATAAATCACGTTAGGAATATGCGCCAACATGGTTCCCCTATTTTTCACGTTCTATCGACCAATGTTTATGATAAAACAAGAAGTGGGGATGGCCCATGCCCAAGCCGTGGCCATTTGTTGACGAATGCCAGTGACGGCGTGAGTTTTCACTTCCCGCATAAGGAAATATCATTAATCGTGAAAAAATTATCCTTCCGGGTTCTTACAGATCCTCATGGTTTTCCATTACTGTCGGTCGGTCGGTCTGTTTCGGTATAGCTAAAAAATCCACTTACTCGATTAACTATAATTTTATTTAATTTTCCACAAAAATTACGTCTGATATAAAAAAAACTGGTGAAATATTGGTATGAATTCAATATGGCGAAATAAAATGACGACCTGTTAAAATATTTGATGTACGAAAATGAAGAAATGGGCCATGCTTCATTATCGTTGACAAAAAGAAGGATTCTTCCCTATTCCTTAATGAGGCAAATAGGTATTTGTAGAAACTTCAAAGAAATAATCGTTCTCTACTTCACTATCTAAAATCAAACCATTAAATTAGGTGAGTTTAAAAGGAAATTAGTTATTTATATATTATTAAACTTTAGTTTTTAGTTATGTTTGCCTTATGTCACTATCATTTTGTAATTGTGACATTTAGAAAAATTATTTGTTCAATTGTTGAAAATGTCATCTCAAGTTAGACCTTGTCTAAAGTTAAACCTCTTTAGTGAATACGGGTGTTAGAGTTTTAAAATAAAATCAATGCTTTTAACGCGCTTTTATTGGCTTCCTATTCGTCTGATTGTATGTCTGGTTCAAATCTTGTAATGGATTTTTCAGCACTTCCATTACCGATTATTTTCAAATTTGACATGCATACACTTTCGGATATAAAAAATTCGAGTTTTTTTAGTCAACGTTTAGAAATCCAAAATGGCGGCGCCAATACGGCCGACTAATTTTGTTACTTGTGTAGCTAAAACTGAAAATCAGTGCCTAGGAAAATTTAAAAGGGTCAGTATTTAAAAATTCAAAATAGCGGTGTCAAAATGATAATGTCAACAGGTCGGACGGATGATTTTAACATTTGTGGAAATTATTTAAGAATGTACAACAACAATCAAAATGGTGGCGCCAATGTAGCGAACGAATTTTGTCATTTGTACAGATTCGGCTAAAATATCAGTATCTAGAAGTATTTAAGAATAAAAGTTATGAAATTTTAGTCAATATTTGAAAATTAAAAATGGCGGCACCACCATAGCAGACTAATTTTTAAAATTCAAGATTGTAATGCCAACATGGCGGCGGATTTTTAACATTTGTATAGATTTGGCTGAAAGAAAGTAGGAATCTGGGGGTATTTGAAAATACATATCATACATTTTTAGTAAATATTTGAAAAATTAGAGTAGGAATGCCTAGAATGCTAGCGAATTTTCATATTTTGCACAGATTTGATTAAAAATCGGTATTAAGTGAGCAATTCATACATTTTTAGTAATACATATTTAAGATGGGCATGTCATCAATCAATCAATCCGATAAGTACTTTTTTCAGATATTTTTAAACATTTAATTAGGCCACCGTTTTGTTCCCCCATTTTGAATTTGTCTCAACATTTTTACCAGTTCATCCCTATATAATATTTGATTTTTGGGCAAAATTTGAACATAATCAACATGGAACAATATTTTATTAGACCGCCATTTTGGATTTGTAGTAAAACTTATCAGTTGATGGTCATGTCAAACCTAATTTTTCTGCAAAATTTGGATAAAATTGATAAGCAGTTTCTTAGTAATATTTTTTTAACATTTCAATAAACCGCCATTTTGTTCAGCCATATTGCACTTTTATCAAAATATTACAATGTCATCATCATATGACCTTTAATTTTTAACCAAAACTTGAGGTAAATAGGACAAGCAGTTCTTGAGCTATGTCGCGGACAGACATATAGACTAACCGACGGAACTGAGAAAATGTGTTTCTTTGTAACTAGAAAAAAAAGCGAGCGTTATTAGATTAGATTACGAATAGAATAGGCAATTGCCATATTGTTTTTCCTTGTTAATAGCTAAAATTTAAAAAATAAAAGATATTTTTAATTTTCGATATCCTAAATCTTAAATTTTAACCAGTTTAGAACATGTTCACGAACACATTTTTACTTTTAATACCCAAATAATCACCATTTAAATTCCTTTACCTGACACACAGCAAAAATTGGCCCAACTCAAGTGAAAATTAAAAAAAGGCGCAAAATCATCCGAAACTTTATTATTTCTCCAGATTGTATCCAAAATCTAATGATTTTCGAAATCGCAGTACGTTTTTTTGAGCGTGAGACGCCCTTCGACTATTTTAATCGGCAAAAAAATCACCTCAGAGTCTTTTTTGTATCATTTTGCTTCTGAAGATTCTCACATGACCCCCGACGAAATAAACGTTCTATTATACTGAACCGGATTGGTCAATACGTCATGTGAACAAAATAAGCGAATAAGGTATCTTCCATTAGGCATGTCTGTAGGAAAAGGAAATCTTGCTGTTTACTTAGTGATTAAAAGAAAATTGCAAACTTACACGGACATTTTTTTACAAACTCACATTGCCGCACCATACTTAGGTCAACTAAAGCTCCTAGTTTCGCAATGTCCAAGATAAAGTAAATAAAACTTATTTATTAAATATTTAAAAAATTAATGTTCTTCTAATGTCATCGCACCTTTAAAACGCTGCTTCTTGAAGTAAGGCAACACATAATTAGAAGATTTGAGCCATATCAACAAATACACAATAATACATTAAAAAACATGCAGTAGTGACGCTAAGAAAAGCTTGGTATCTAATAAAATATTTTTAAGCAAATTAATTTCTTTAATGTTAAAATGTATTGTAGTTCCACGACCCGCTATTGGTTTTTAAGCCACACCGGTCACGTGACCCTGTAACAATGTTTACTGTAGACTATTATACTTTTTTACTATAAAGATCCCTTGTCAATGAAAGTGGGATGGTCTAATACCACAGTGTTTGTATTTTACTATTTTGCAATAAAAGTAATTTCTTTATACTGCTTAGAAACTAATACTGGAAATACATTACTATTCTTGTATGAAAATTTTATTGCATCATGTTTAAACATATTCACCGTAATATAAATTGGTATAAACATTGGTGTTCCTGGCTAAGCTTGGCATCGTCGTACGATCGACCTTATACTGTGAGGTAATCTTGGCAGTGGCTAAATATGTAAATAATAAACTCTATTTTTATTCTTCCTCTAAGATTATAGCTGTCTACTTTTCGAAATTGTGAATTATTTCGGGAGGCTGCAATAATTTTTAATGAAAGGCATCCTGGAAAAACTGTTCATTATAGTACGGCGTCAAGAATTTACAATAATTTTAAGGAAAATGGTTCACTATACTGGGATTGTAAAAAAGCTCACCAACAGTTGGTCAGAAATGAAGATGCCGATATTGAGGTGCTACAGGCATTTATTGACACTCCTACAACATCGTTAAGAACCGCTGCAAGGAATTCCGAATACGGAAAAAGCATGTAATAAATTAAAAAAATAATTAAAAATTTATTGGGATGGTGGTGTCATCTCTTATAGAGATATTACATTTGTTCTATTATATTATATGATGTTAGATTTGGTTATTTAATTTATTACCTTGGTTACCACGGCTACTCAATTAGACTAGTCGGAGGCGATTCGTAGGTTCGAGATGATTTCAGACTTTTATGGGCTCCACCAACTTTAGGAGTTGGACATAAAGAAAGAAAAGGAAGATATTGACCAAAAACACAATAATTTAACCTGAAATTATACTAATAAAGAAAAGAATTATATTAAAAAACAACAATTCAGATTTATTCTGATATCTAAGTTCAACAAGCACAAAACAGAGTCACAAAAGTTTTCTAGCTATACCCTAGCTAATTTTACCAAATAATCAATTTATAATTTCCAAAACAATTTACTTATAATATAAAAGGTACCAATTAAACTTGCAAATAACCAATCCTTGGTTAATATTTTACCCAAATATACATTTAAATTTAACGCTGTGAACCTCGCAAGGAAATTCAGGAAGACCAGCAAAAGTCATTGATGAAGACACTAATTGTGCAATTCGAGGAAAAGTTCACTCTTTATATTTTAAAAAATAAATACTTACTGTAGATAAAATTTTGATGGAACTTGGCCAAGAAGACAGTATTCCTTTGATAACTAAAAAACTTTTATGGACAATTTTAGAAAATATGGATTTTGCCTGGGAAAAGTATAACCGAAAAGCGCTTTTACTGGAAAGCGATGAAAGGACTTTATACTAGAATATAAAGTAGTACCACAGGGAACAAAAGTTATTTGTTTATCTTGATAACACGTGGATCAATAAAGGTTAAATAGTACAAAACATGTGGCAAGACAAAAATATAACCAGTACCCTCCAAGCTTTCAGGCCTGTCAACGAGTATTAAAGTGCCTACGGGAAAAAGAAAGAGACTAATAATTGCACACATTGGAAGAAGAAGTTTTGCTAACTTTTCAGTTGCACCGGACAGGAGAATTTGGATGTTTTCGAAGACTATTTTGGTGAAATGATAAAATATCTTCCTGCTGATTCGGTACTCATTATGAATAACGCAAGCTATCATTCACGGCGTATAGAGAAGCAGTGGCGGCTGCTACATAAGGCCGCGTGGCCGCGCGCCCCTCCTGAAGAATGTTAACATATTACACAATTTCAATTATAAATTTAATATTAATATAAAATTATGCTACATTTTTTTACCCCAAAAGACATGAGTTCCTATCTCTAATTACCCGAACTCGTTGACTCGTGAGAATTTTCAAACATATTTTTCAGGTGCAGCAGGTATTACTAGCTCCATCGGCATCACGGAGAACAGCATACGATGTGACCCGAATATATCGTTCGTTTCGCTGCCTTTCCCGCGCGGGTTTCTCGCGCTGGAACCTCTTATTTTAATGTAGTTCACGGATCATGGATAGATATGGTCTGGACGTTAAGCAGGGGCGTGCGGTTAAATTTTAAGAAAGGGAAGCAATTTTTAGAAACTTACCTATTTGTAATGTAATTCGATTCTTCGATCATTTTTTGCAAATTCGTCAACGACGTCATCATAAAAACGTCGATGCTCCGACATATTTTGGAGAAGTTTATTTTCAATGGACAAATAGCGATGTATGCGAAAGTCTCTCCTGCCTCGCTGAATTTCTCACAAAATTTTTTATACGTTTTAGTGTTGGAAAATTGCGTTCTACTGATGAACTTGTGGCAGGTATTATCAATACTAATTCACATAATTTTGACACTTCGGTGTAGGCATCTTCCAGCTCCTTGTCTTTTAAAAATTGCATTAGTTCCTTAGCGTTAATTTTTGCGCTAATGTCATCAGTTTCGTAAATCACTTTTAGTTTAGATCGCAGTAACACTCAGTCGAAGAACTGACCATAATGAAGAAGAAGAGATTTAAACGCATCCTCTGGAAAAGTTTTTCTTTTAAATGCATCAAAATTGCGAGTGGAATTTAAAATCATTTAAACCGTTAAATCTATAGTTTATTTGTTGCTGAATTTGATCGATTATTTCATAAAAGAGGCGTCTGTATGATGTTTGAACATCTCCCACTTTGTCTGTTCGAAGACGCTTGGCTTGTGGCTCTATATTTAACGTCATCGTTTTCTCCCAAAATAGGTCAAAGTCATCTCTTTTTTGGTTTAACATGGACTTAAAATCACCCACTTTTTTTAGGCAAAAAGCAATATCGTTTGTTTTAGTTTGTAATATATTAAAAACATTGTCCGAGAATGGAAATATTTCTGAAAATATGTTCAACAAATAATTAAAATTAAAATCTCGTTTAAAACAGTCCAAAACCCCCCTCGAACTATTTATTGCTTCTGACGTTTCATTATTTTCTGTTATATTCTCAAATAGTTCAATCAGTGATTCACGATTTTCAGATACTGTTAACATAAGTCTTCTATTATAGTTCCACCTAGTAGGAGCTACTTTGGGCAATCGTTTGTGGAGAATGGAGTTCAAAGCTTGTGTACGTTTTGTTGACTTGGAAAAAAAAGCAGCCATGCCACTTAAAGTAACGAAAAATATTTTACACTCTTTAATGTGATTGATGGACTGGGATACAACTAAATTTTGGGAAAGTTTAGCTTGCAGACCCCCTAATTGTCCTGCCATCACTGCAGCTCTGCTTTTTTAAGTAACGTTATAAACTACGGTATATAATGCATCTGCTGTACGATTTTCGAACACATTCTTAAAACCTAAAAATCGCTCTTAAATACTTCCGTCTGTTTTAACATAGCGTATTACTACAGATAATTGGCTAAAATTAGTGATATCAGTTGTTTCGTCCAAAACAATAGCAATGAACCGCGCCTCGCCAATCTCCTGCTTAATTCTTTTTAGAATAATAGTTGCAACAGCGGAAATTAAATCATTCTGGATTCGATTAGACGTTCCTCGAAAAACGCTAGACTGCTCTAAATGATTTTTTAAGCTTGTTTCGTCATGACCCCTAAATTCAAATTCGTGCTGTCCGAAAAAACAAACAACTTCGATAAGTCTTCTTAATATTTGCCTATTTTTATCCACTAGTTCATTGTGTTGGCGGTGACTAATTTCCAACTGTTTATTAATGGCGTGTTCAATTCTGGTTTTGCCGAAGATTTTTTCTTTTATGACGGCCTGTAAAAGCGCTTTGGACATTATGTGTCTTTTTACAGCTTTATGGACATTGTTTAAATCGGAAAAACCAGTTTTATTCGAGAGACCTTTTTCATTTTCAAAATGTAAACATGGCCAATAAAATAATTTACTTATATTTTCACACCCTGCTAGCCATTTAAATTGTTCGTATTGTTTTTCTGAATAAAAATGTCTAATACAGTTTTTCATTTTTGTGGTTAAATTTTTCATAGGCGGTTTTGCCCTTCCTTTGGAAATTATTTGAAGCTTATCAGCGAAGTTTAATGTTGAAAATCCATTTATTATTAAGACACACGCCACATATTCACTCACACTCTTCTTACTAAATTCTCCAACATTTTCAACGTTATTACCGACAGCCGAAGTTAACGGTATTTGCATATCCACGTCCGTATTATTGTCTTCCATATCGCACCATGCATGACGCGACGTACGTATTACACAACACACGGATAGCCGATCAAACAAAGAACCTACTCTAACGATAGCTTCCGCCACCACTTAAAGCACGCGACTGAAATGCAAAAATTGCAAACAGCCGTTGGAAAGTTCAATAACCTCTGGCTCGATTCACAGGAAATCAAGCATACAGGACTTGGCTGCAGAGAAGCGAGCGGCCCTCATAGGCTCTATTCGGTTTTCTATTGCCCGGCTCGGTTGGAATCAAGGCCGCATTTATTATGGGCTTGATAATTAAGACAATATTTTAGCATCTTTAATATAAACTAAATTAATGGTTTCCTATTTCAAAAATTATATTTTAGAAGATGTTTTGTAATTTTTTTTGGGGAAGCACTGCTTCCCTTGCTTCCATGGACTGCACGCCCCTGACGTTAAGCCGCGCATGATTGTCGGTCGCGGCATATGAAAATCCAATATCGAGAGTGTGTTTGGTTTCTGGTCGATAGTTCTTTTATTTTATAAACTGTTTATGTCTAACTATAATAATTAAAGGTGTGTCAATATGAATGCTGCATACAATCTTATACAAAAAAATCGACTCATTAGAGGATAAGTTTAAAAATAAAGTACTTGGCAGGCCTTTGCCCGATCTAAATTTAACACAAGTTTGTGAACGAAAGGCCGAAAGCTGGTCTTTTACCTTTTATGTGGATGGGAAATAAAAAATGTATTGTACTGTTTCCCGTGTTTGCTGTTTTATAAAGTCGACTCTAGAATAGACCTTAACTGGGCAAGGAAAGGAATACACGATTTACACCATCTTTCTGAAAAGAAGAAGAAGCGTGAGTCATCTCGTGACTATATTAATTCTTGCACAGCTTTTGCTATTATGATATTCTAGACAGCATGCTACAAGTGGGTAGGGAAGAAATTCTAACCAAATTGAAACAGCAGATTTTTTATCAAGTCAAGCCGACGAAACCACCAACGTATCAAATTATTATCAAATGGTTATAATACTAAGATATTTTTTATAAAGGATCAATCCGTGAACATTTTTGGGGATTTATAAGGGTTAAAGATAAAACAGCAAACGGGTTAAAAACATTGAAAATGAAATTGCCCCCTAGTTTTAAAGACTCCCTCAACAAATCTAGTGCAAGGAATTAATAATTTTGAGGAGAAAGTTATCGAAAAATGTATTTCTATGAAGGACCGCAGAGGAGATTTCAATTTTAAAAATTGACGTTATATTTGTGTATATATTTATTGCTCAGTTTATTGCTTTTGCCTCCTGGACAGTAAGACAGTTACTAGTGAAATGACTTTTATTGACTTAAAAAATATTCATATTCCTGCCCTTTAAAGGTTTTGCAGCTCATTTTGGAGCAGATTTTAATTTTAAAAATGCATGTTATATTTGTGTATATATTATGTTGGCCTTTTTTATCTTCATAGGCGGTACCTAATAAACTGAATTTAACTTACATTGTAAAACTATTCTTGTTCCTGGCCTTTTCGAGTCTTAAGCTGATTTTAAGGTGTGAGTTAGTGACTACTCGTGAGATTATTTTTATAATAATATACCAATTTTTATAATCTAGCATGAGTGCGCCCCTTTTAAGTCAACCCCCACGAGCCGCCACTTTAGAGAGACACGGTGTGGATATTTAGATATTATGATAGGCTTAAAGGAGGAAAAATACATTTTCATCAAAAATGGGAGCGAGTTAATATTTTTCTAAATTGTGCACCATATTATCTACTCGTAACCCAATTGCATTATATAGGCGGTGATATTACGGTATTACAATACCTTAATCAACACAAGGAACCGTATTTTGGGGCATTTTATATATCTTATTTTTTTCACTGACTGAACAATAATAATGTAGGCCCCCTCCCCCCAGATTTTATTTTTGGCTACCTCAGTGGGTTTTCCTAATTAGTGCATAGTTCAAATTTCTGTAATATTATACAGGTTCGTATATATATACCACTTTAACGTTAATATTCCAGACATGGAGCTAAACCGCAAAAAATATGGAATTCTTAATATTGTTATTAAAAGCTGAAGATCTTTTCATAAATGGCCGTTGCTAATAAAGCTAAAAGTAGGATGTCGTGACAAGAATAATTACTCTTAAAAGGTCTATTCGATATTCATTTAAGAAAGAAATTCAATTAAAGCTAAAATTTAATGGAAAAGAAAGTCTGTAGTGAATAGAACGATACTTGACGGAAATTTGTAACTTTAGAAATGAAGTTTGCACTATTTACGATGGTAAATATGCTCTCAACTATAGTTTGTCCAGTAGTAGTCTGTATGTCTTTTTAAATATATTTCTTTTTCCTTATTATTGATGCCGCCGAGACGAGAGAGCAATTTTCCCTCGTAGAACGAAACGAGAAGAGACGAGAGGGTGGTCTTCTCTCGTCGAGAATTTCTCGTTTCTCTCGAGCTCTCGCGTGTCTGTATCTGTATTTTTTTTATTTGTAATGTTAAATAGGACCAAATATTCAAAAAGAAAAAATCCGGATTGCTTTTGTAAACTGATCTCAAAAAATTATATATATTTTTAACGTACCCGAGAATCGAATGTCTTGTATCTTTCTTGAAACACTTTTAATCTGTAACACGAAAATGAAAATAGCCCTTCTTTGTCTTTTATGGGGATCTTTTACAACGGCTTTAGATTGAGCAAATGACAATATACAGGGTATGTGAATATGTCTTTACACATATTTATAACAAAATTGACTTATATTTTGCAAAAGTTAGAAGTTAAAGTTTTTTATTAACTATTTGGTAGACCCAGGTATAATCTTTGCGAACCTAGAAATATTCTCTGTTTTGCTATTTCATCTAATTAAAAATATTTTCGAGATCAAGTTCACTTTTAGATCTGATACTTAACAGGTTAAGTGTTATTTTTGGTAATTTATTATACAGGATGTATATAATAACATACAAGAATCTATGAATTAAAAAAATATTCCGCTCTATACCATTACACAACCACTCTGGTATGCATGAACTTCTTATACATATCTATCGTTTCTTCTAGTATTCCGAGGCCTCAACAGACTCGTACCGATCTTATGTCAATTAATAGCCCAAAGCCGCTCTCATCAGAGCATAGCTCCATTCTACTCCCCAGTTAAGCCAAAAACTTAAAGATGTTTGTATTTATTTCCACAGACACTCCGTATAATGAAGTTTCAAAGTACCATTCTTAATGTTAAACATAAGATTAAATAGATCTCAGTAATAAAATCCAAATTTTCAAAAGAAGTTAAATCGTATAATTTCTGTTAACTATTGTTTTCTTTTTAGCTACTTAAAGGTGCTATCTAGTTCTACCAAACAATAAATGAAAATTTTATTGTTTTCCAATTTTCACAAAAACACAAGATAATTGTTATATGTGCAGAGACATTTTCACATACCCTGTATATTGAGATTTGGTCAATCTAAAGCCTGTGAAGATGATTCTCATAAAAGACAAAGCAACGCTATTTTTATTCCCGTATTGTAGATTAAAATACATTTTGTTTTAAGGAAGCTACAACATGAAATTTCGGGTTCATTACAGATATTATTTAAGTTTTTCGGATTAGTTTAGATTAGATTAATCAGACCCCCTGTAGGGATAATATACACTAACCGAACTTTTTGATCTATTATGTTTTCTGTTCCTTCACATATAGGATTTTTTTAAACATCGGCCCTAATTAAAAGGTGAGTTCGCAAAAAGTTTTTCCCAAATGACAAAACAGGTCGTCACGTTATTTATTTTATCTGCTGCTGAAACATTTTTTTGGATTTCATTTTCAGGGACGTATTTCATTGTCCTAAGACCACCCTGTATAATTGGAAAAAAGGTTTTTAAATACAAAATACTAAATACGCATGCTAAATGTTTTTAACTTTTTTTTATTTTCAGGTGGCGGTTTCATCCTGTTTAGTTGAAAAAATAACTTTTTAAATACAAAAAATAAAATAAATTTGTCGTGAATCGCTATTTTCTAAGCAAAATAAAAGCTTCTGAAATATATATTTTTTATTATCAGGTGGCTGTTTTATCTACCTAGTACCACCCGATATAGTTCAAAAAAATATATACAAAAATTAAAAGGTTTTTCATGTTTTGCTGTTTTTTGAATTTTTTTTCGTATCCTCTAGGCTACCCTGTATACTGGACAAAAATTATTTTGTTTCCAAGAAATTAAAATAATTTTAGCGTACTTCACTGTTTTTTAAAATGTATTACCGAACAAGACATCAATATAGGCCAACGATTTCGAAAACATTTACCCCAACTATTTCTGTTTTCATTTTAACTGCTACCGGTTTCCGGGTTCTCAAAACTTCTTTTACGTTTTTGTACCCCTTAAAAAAATCGAAGATACATTGTGACCCATTTAAAAGCGGAAGACCTTTATATATAAGGAATTAACTACCAGGTTAGTTTCAAATTTTGTTGATGTGTATGGATTTAAAATATGATTATTTTGACACATTTCACTTTGACATCACTCATTGATGTGCGAGTCTAGAGGGAGAAAAATGATACGATTTTTAAGGAAGAGATATTAGGGGATTTTTTTAACGAAGTTTTGATTCTCGATTCTTACTCAGCATCATCAAGAGCCCTTTTATACCAAATTTCAACAAAACAAATTATTACCATTGGAAAATACGGGCTTTCAAAAAATGCGTTTTTTTTTCATTTTAAAGGTAGAAATCTCTTAAACCATTGCCTTGATCAAAAACACTATTTTACATTTTATTAGGGAACCAAGAAGGATGTCAAAACTTTTGGCAATCTCCGAAACAGCAAGAAGAAGTAAACAACTTGAAATTCACCTGAAATTAGCTTTTAGACTAGAAAAAAACATATTTACAACTTTGGACAACATCACCAATGCACAGGCAGATCAAATCCATCAAAAACTTACACTTAAGCAACAAAAGAAGTTTGAAGCACTCCTGAACAGAAAAAATCAGGGGAAACCTCCGCAGAATACAGTTATCAACTTGTCATCGAAGCCGTCAACCAAAACATTCCGTCCTTTCCAAAGGCCAAAATTTCTGGTAGAAGACATAATATCCTTCGTTGAAGTAGCAATCAGAAGATTACCAGTGGAGCAACCCGATGAAGTCAGATATGAGACAGCGAAGACCATTAAAAATTCAAAACCACCGAAGTCGAATCTCTCCGCATCCGAAAAAACAGCGAAGACCTTTAATGAAGATACAAATATTCTGGTCCTTCCAGCAGATAAAGGCAATGCCACGGTCGTCATGGACAGAACAGAATACGTTTTGGACAACAATACCTTTAAGGTTATTCAGGTAGACTCTACACAGTCATGTCAAACATGCGGCCCAGTGAGCATTTTTCTGCGGCCCAAATCACTTTTGAAAACAGACAGATAATGCGGCCCACAAACAAGTTGAAACCCGTTTTTGAAAGCGCGCGCCGCTGCAACAACGATTGGTATAATAAAATGGTACAATTGTACATAGTGCTATCTATGTTTAGGAGGATGAACTACACATGTTAAAACCTAAAGCCAAACGTTATCTGGCTTGTTCTATGAAATTCTATCGCGCAAAAACACTCGCTATCTGAACATTCTGGAAAGAACTCGAGAAATTACAATCCTTATAAGTATAAGCCGTGTTCGATTGAGTACAGTCTTTCAGTGTTTAGTCAATTATGAGTCAGTTGCGATAGAGTTTCGAGTTGAGTTGCGCACTTATTGTTGCAACACTTAGCAGTTCTTATAATAATTTATTTCGGATACAGTTTTTAACATGTCTCTTTCAAAACCAAGTGGAAGTAAGAGGAAACTTCTAGATGAGCATCGTATCTTTCAAGAAAAGTGGTAATTTGAGTGTTTTTGCTGTGACGTGAAAGAAAAAATTATTTGTTTGATTTGTAATAGTACAGTCGGTGTCCCAAAATTTTATAATACAAAACGTCACTATGATATTCACAAAACTATGTTTGACAAGTATACAGGCATGATCAGAAACGAAAAGTTAAATAAGTTAAAATCACGGTTGAAAGATCAGCAGCTTATGTTTACACGTCCAAAGCAAGAAAAAGAAATTTGTCCTTCAAGGGAGCTACGTACTGTCGGAGTTGATCGCAAAATACTTAAAAACTTTATTGAAGGTGAATTTATAAAAGAGTGCCTTTTAAAGGCTGCGAAAAAAGTCTCGGGAGCGTGAAGGCATTCCAAAATATTTCCTTGTCCCGGAATACTGTCGCTGAAAGAGTTACTGAGTTGGCTGCCAATATAAGTGATCAGATAAAAACAAAATCAGACTCTTTCATTGCATTTTCTATTGCCTTTGACGTAAGTACGGATGTGTGTGGTGTGGCGCAACTCGCTGTTTTTCTTCCTGCGGTTGATACAGATATCAATGTGTATGCAGAATTACTGGAATTAGTACCATTGCATGATACAACAACTGGGAAGGATATTTTCAATGCTGTTTATAGGCTTCTGCAAAAGTACAATTAAGATATTTCAAAACTGTGTTCCCTTGCAACAGACGGAGCTCCTTCAATGAGTGGAGTAAAAAATGGCTTCGTTAAAATATTACAGACAAAGATCATTCATCATATTCATTTTATAATCCATCAAGAAGTTTTATGCTCAAAAATGATCAAGTTGGAAAGTGTTTTAAAGTCAGTGATAAAAATTATAAACTTCATAAGGTCACGAGGCCTTAATCAGCGACATTTTTCTGCATTTTTACGTGATTTAGAAAGTAAGTACACTGGTTTACCATATTATGCAGAGGTGCGTGGGCTTTCGTGTTTTGGAAACTCAAAGAAGAAATACGCGTTTTCATGGAAACAAAAGGAGAAGATGTCAGCTTATTATGCGATGTACCTTTTTTACAAGATCGTTCATTTATGGTAGATATCACAAAACACTTGTCGGACTTAAATACGAAATTGCAAGGACCACGTCAAGTTATTACAGATATGTTTGATCATGTGAAAGCTTTCAAGTGTAAGTTGATGTTGTGGGAAAAACAGTTAGCAGAGGATAATCTGCCACATTTTCTGACTTGTAAGGCATATCAGGAAAGCACAAGTGTCCCAATATCATACAAAATATATTCAGAGAAAATGAGAAGCCTTCTGGCAGAATTTGAGGAGCGTTTTCAGGATTTTAAGACCCAAGAAAACAATTTTTCTTTATTTACTGGTCTTTTCACTATCGGTATTGATAAAGTTCCCACTCACTTGCAAATGGAAGTAATTGAGATTCAGTGTCAGACCCATTTAAAACAAAAATTTGATTGTTGGTACATTCGAATTTTATAAGTACCTGCCTGTTCAATACCAAGAAATGAGAAATTTGCCTGTAAAATCCTGTCAATGTTTGGAAGTACCTATAAGTGTGAATAACTATTTTCTTTGATGAAAGGAAACAAATCTCCCGGAAGATCGCGATTGACGGACGCGCACTTGGACGCAGTTTTAAAAGTTATTTCAGCCGATAAATTCGCGCCACAAATAGACAACTTAATTAAAGACAAAAGATGTCAAATTGTAGTTTTTTGTAATGTCCTTTTTATTGGAAATTTAATAAACAGACTTGTCCTATCATAGTACTTTCTCTCAAGATTTTCAGTAGTTTGCCTTCTTTAAGATAAGGTTTTGCGGCCCACCTAGTCGATGGTCTGCATGCTTTTGGCCCACCAGTGATTTGACTTTGACATGGCTGCTCTACAAGTAGAATAGAAAGGCGCATTACCAATCTAACTAACGCATCCAGTCTCCCACCAACTGAGAAGAAATCATTAAAACCAAGCAGCTCCAAGATTCTTAGGTTCTACGGTCTTCCCAAGATACACTAGAACAATGTACCACTTCAACTGATCTTTCTGAAAAAACCTAAGACAATCTAGTTGGATTCCGAATATTTGGTCAGTTTTGATGTAGAGTCACTATACACAAATGTGCCTGTCAACGACTCAATTTTCGTTATATCAGACATATTGGATCAAAATAGTCTTAATATGAACTTAATAGACCTAGTGGAAGCTTGCCTTATATCCAAATATACTTATTTCATTTTTCAACGAATTTTTTATGAACACACTTCAGGGGTAGCTATCACCTCTATCACCTGTGGTAGCAAATATCTTTATGGAAGCCTTTGAGGATATTGCTCTAACATCCGGTCCTCTAAAACCAAAACACTGGTTCAGATATATTTTGATAATTTGACACTGTCTAATCCCAAGAACCACTGTTTTTTTAATAATATTGACCCGTTCAATCTAAAACATTCTGCACTGCAATAGGATTTCTCCTGGCCAGATCAATAAATATACAAATTACTAAATGAATGAGGAGAAATTATTCCAATATTTTATGTCAAGCAATGCTTTTAAATTCTTAACCTAATTAAATGATTAAACACATCAATAAACCTGTTTAATGGAGAAAACATACTTTAAATACATAAACTCTATATCAATAAAAATCTTTTAATAAACAAATTATTCGCGTAATATATTTTCTTACTGACCATTTTTGCTGGAAATGGGCAATAAATTGGATGCCAATAAAACGTGTCGGTCTATCTAATCATTTTATTCTACATCTGATTTAGATGGCCAGACCAGAAGGTTAAGGTTTTCTTATACGCTTGGAAACAGTAATTACGGATTTTTATGATGTAGGACCATCGATTAAGGTTGAATAATGAGTTATTATTTAGTAAAACTGATTTCGTTTAATGAGAGATTAACATAAATATTGTGTAGTATTTAAATTTTGGATACTTTAGATTCGGAATGTTTTTTTCGTATTCCTATATGTATGTACATATATATATATATATATATATATATATATATATATATATATATATATATATATATATATATATATATATATATATATATATATATATATATATATATATAATAATAATAATAATAATAATGTTTATTTCCCAAAAAAATGCAAAAATACAGTTTTGATCAAATTAAACAATAATGAAAATAAACATGATAATCACTGAAGCAAATAAATGCTCGTGCGTGATATTAAATAACTATTTTATAAATCTACACTATCTTACAGCCTTCAGATATACAAATAAAATAGACGTAAAATCATACATAAATCATCAACAAAATATATACAGGCTCAAAAGAATTTAATTCACAGCATATACAGTCAGGTAAACCGTTTCAATATAGAAAAAAATAAAATAAATGGTTTCATCCGTTGGGTAAGTAGTCATAATCATGTAAATTCTCGCAATTGGGTAATCTGTCATATTCTGGTAAATTTTGATTTTATAAAAATTTCAAATCTATCAAATCATTGAATATTTGTCTGTCAGTATTATTAATCCATTTTTTTATTTTATTTTTAAACAGCGTAAAAGTTTGAATAGTTTTTAAGTTACTTGGTAGTAAATTATATATCTTTGGTGCCAAAAACTCGACTGAACGTTGGCCAATGGTTTTCAAACGTGCCGGCACTTCAGATAAATTTTTCTTTATTCTCGTGTTATAACTGTGTTCGATGGGATTCAGTTTAATTTTATTATTGTAAATATAATGTAAAACTCGTTGACAGAAAAGTTGTCGAATGTCCAATATACTGTTTTCAGAAAAAAGTTTGTCACTTGAATACCTTATATTTTTTTTAAATAATATCCTTAGTATCCATTTTTGAATTACATTTAATTCCCGCAAACTACTCCCCGCAACACCCCCCCAACTCAAGATACCATAAGTTAAGTGAGATTGCACTAGTGAGAAATAAAGGGTTTTTAGGTTATTTCGGCTTAAATTCTCTGCAAGGTATCCCATTTTGGTTAATAATCCCCTTAATTTGTTTTTAACATGTTTGACTTGAAGATCCCATCTTAAATGCCGGTCGACGATAATTCCTAGATATTTCGATTCAGTTTTTTCCATGATTAGTGTTTTATCTTCCACGCGTAAGGGTCCCAAATTGGGTAAGTGATTAGAGTAAGATGTAAAAGGCAAGTAGTATGTTTTGTCGCTATTTAATGTTAACTTATTGTACTTAAACCAATCACATATATATTTTAAGTCCTGCTCTGTTTTCTGTTTTAGGTTATCCCAAGTCTGTCCCTCATATATTATAGCCATATCGTCGGCGAAACTTACGAGTTTTCCTCTGGACCGATATGTTAATAAATCATTTATATATGTGGTAAATAAAAGAGGTCCAAGAACAGTCCCCTGAGGGACTCCGTATGTGACGACCCTTGTGCTGCTCACAATACCGTCTATTTTTACCACCTGCCTACGGTCTGATAAGTAATCCTTTATTAACCTGAATGCAGGTCCTCTTATACCATATGAGTGAAGTTTTTCTAGTAGGCGTCTGTGACACACAGTATCAAAAGCCTTTGATAAATCTATAAAAATGCACAATATGGGTATTCGCCTGTCTAGAGCCTTATATATTTCTGAGGTTAGGGTTAATATAGCGTCTTCTGTAGAACAACCTTCTCTAAAACCAAACTGGTTGTCAGAAAGAATGTTGTGTTTAGCAAAAAATTTGGACATTCTTACCTTTATAAGTTTTTCGAATATTTTAGAAAACACCGACAGAAGTGATATAGGGCGGTAATTTTCGACTTTATATTTGCTTCCGTTTTTATGCAAAGGTTTTATAGTACCTAGTTTCAAGCAATCTGGAAATTTCCCTAGTTCAAAACTTTTATTAATTATATATGTTAGCGGTTTAGATATTTGATTTTTTAGTTCCTTTATTGTTTCTGCCCTGATGTCATCCCAACCCGGTGATTTTTTAATTTTTAGGTTATTAATAATATTTTCCATTTCTATTACGTTTACTGGGTTAAGGTAAATACTATTATTAAAATTTTCAGTACTTTCCGCAAAATTAATTGGACTTTTAATTTTATTCGCGTAGTTCAAGCCTAAGTTGCTATAATGATCATTGAATGTATCGGCGATGTCTTTCTTAGATGTAATTAATTTATCATTGATCTCTATTGATTCTATTAGTGTTTTTGGTTTTTCTTTGGGACAAATACTGTGGATAGCTTTCCATAAGCTGCTCGATGTGTTAGGACTTTTTTCTATAATTTTATTCATATAATCTTTTTTTGAGGTCTGTATACTTTTTCTGACAGAATTTTTTAGCAGGTTGTACTGCTCTTTTAATTGGGTATTATCAGGATTATCTCGTAATTGACGGTAAATGTTATTTTTATTGTTTATTAAATGTAATACCGCTGGTGTTATCCATGCTTTTTTAGTCTTATTATTTTTAATTTTTACAGTTTTCGTATGTTTCTTGATAAAATGATTTAATTTATTAATAAAACTTTCCATATTTTCATTTACATTTTCAGAATTATATATATCTAACCACTGCTCTTTCTCAATATCTCCCCTAAGTTGATTGTAATTTATAAATGTTTTGTATTTCTGTTCGTAATTTTCTGTAGAAAATTTACTGTAAATAATTTCAAGGGATATCGGAAGATGATCTGTAATGTCGTAATTAAAAACATATGAATTAAAAGCATTTTGGCTGTAGTTGTTTTTCACGAAAATATGATCTAGGCAAGTCTTACTAGTTGGTCTAGTTACTCTATTAATATAGGGAATAAAGCTAAATGAATTTAATATATTTTTGTACTCTTCTATCTCATTATTACCATCACTTAAGAGGTCCATATTAATATCACCAATAATAATGTGGGAATTATTATTTTTTGTAAGTGCTAAATAGTTATAAAGTTCTGTATTAAAAATAGTTTTGTCTGTGTTTGGTGACCTATAAATTGCAGTTAAAAGCAATTTTGTTTCATTAATTCTAATCTGTAGTTCTATGCCAGTACTCAGAGCAACCTGAATAGTTCTAGATTGATACTTAATATCAGATTTTATATATATAAGCACTCCATCATTTCGGTTTAAAGTGCCCTCACTGTATATATTGTCATAGCCAGGTATTATATATACGTTAGTATTAAGTATATTAAAAGTTTCTGTTAATACTATTATTTCAAACTGCTCTGAAAATTGTTCCAAAAAAACAGATAACTCATCATAATTTTTAGCAATACTACGAATATTCACATGCAAAACTCTAAAGCTACACTTATCAATATTTTTACGAATTATGTTAAAATCGTTAATACTATCAACTAGTTTACCTGTTATTATTTCACTATTATAATCAGTAATATATGGGTCCATTTTTTATATCTACAATCTTAATTTTAAATGTGTGTTGGCGGAATTTTTTAAGATTTTTGGGATCTCAGAGACGGTTTCCTTTCTCGAGACAGGCTAGTCGCTAACTGTTTGTCCTTGTTTCTAGATTTAAGTTCGTTTTCCTTCTTTCTTCTTTCGTCAGTCGGTTCTTCTTTCTTGTTTCTATCGTGGACTAAGGCCTTCTTGTATTCTTCTGTCTTCTCTGGGTTTTTGTCCACTGGAGAGTCCTTTTTCTCTAGATGACCTTCCTTAGCTTCGGCAATTTCAGGGTAATTCTTCGACGGTGTTTGGGGTTCACTTGAAGATCCTTGCAGATGTCTTAATTCTCTTTGATCTTCAATTTCTAGGATATCCTCAACAGTATATGGTTTATTATTTCTGTAGAGCCTTTCACCCTTTATGTAGCAGTAGTCTTGAGTTGTGGTTCGAATTTCCCTTAGGTAATTCCTCAATATTCTGTTTCTTTCCTGTTGTTTTTTAGTCAAATCAGGGACTATACTAATATTGGTACCTTTCAGTTTTTTGCTGTTTCGAAGAACGTTAATCTTGGAAAGATTTGAGATAAATTCGACTTTTATAGGACTTTTTTCTGTTTTTCCAATTCTGTATATGTTGTTGATACCGTGCCTATTAAGTTCTGTACCCAGTAAAACGTTCAGTTTGGTACAAATATCTTCTACTGAAACCTCACTTTAATATATATATATGCAATAATTTAAAAGCACTTATTCAAGTGACATCAGAGTTTGCAGAAAAAAAGGTGTGATACAAAGTAGAGATTTTTATGTATGGAGAATTTTTTAAATTTCCTTTACCCGGAACTTCCCTCGTTATGAAAATTTGAAATTAATCTAATAAGTAATTTTTTTCAGGCTGATTTTTTAAATATTTTATTAGGCCTCCATTTTGTTTTGCTATGTTGTATTCGTATCAAAATGTTATCAGTTCATTCTTATGTTCTTCATTTTTGCGCAAAATTTGAATTAAATTTGATATTAAGTTGTTTTTTACCAGGTCATCCCCAAATGACCCTTAATTTGCGACTAAAATTTGATGTTAATCTGGTAAGTAGTCTTTAAGCCATGCCGCGAACTGATAGACAGACAAACCGATAGACAGGATTGATAAAACATATTTTTAACATCTAGATATGTAAAATCTGAGAGGGTGATTTTTTCACAATTACAAACATTTTATTTGGCCGTCATTTTGTTCCGCCATCTTGAATTCGTACCACAATATTACCAGTTTATCTCTATACCACAATTAGTTATGGCATACAATTTGAAATCAATCCATTATGTAGTTTTTTGAGGCTGAGACAGACAGAAGGGGCGAAGGGGGTGATCCGCCTCGGTCCCGCAAGTCTAGAGAGCCCAATTTCGAATAAAGAAATTCCTAGCCATTTGTTTATTCATGTGTTTGAATATTGTGTAATTAAAATTAATTCGCTCAACAAATTCGAAACTCGACTTAGATTTTTTATGTCAGGAAAAACTGATGCTAACAAGACCAATTATATTTTACAGGAGCTGTAATAATTATCAGTTTTGTAGGTTCAGGGACACGATAATGTTGCTTTAATGCCATGCCTTAAATTGTGGAGTTTTAAATCATTTACAGAATAATTGTTTTATTTTTATACACTCTATCTTTAAGTGCGTCCCATAAAAAATAATCTGAAGGTGTCAAATCGGGACTTCACGGCGGCCAATATTGATTGATATACCAAGTCCGCACGAATATATTCCGGAAGATCATTGGATTATTCCATAATTTGATTTCTTAAAAGGTTTAAAAATGTTTGTCTATTCAAATAGTGATCAAACACAGGTCCAATTATGCGGTCGTTTATAATACCAGACCACACTGTAACACTGTGATATCCTCGCCTTTTAATTTGCTTTACCAAAATGTTTATTTGTCTCTGAATAGTAGTTAGTTTTTTTTTGTTATGTATTCCCGCAGAGGAAAATATCTCCTCATCTGTCCAAAGGATTTTGGTCAAAATCCCTTTCTTAAAATGCAGGTTCATCATTTGCATACAAAAATCCAGTCTGGTTTGATAATCAGCTTTAAAAATTGAACTGGAAAAAACGTATATAGGGATATTGTGTTTTCTTTTAATATTCGATGTAGGCTGATTATAGAAAAATTCAAATCCTTTTGTCCATCTCTTAAAGAGTTGGTAGGATATTCAATAAAATATAATAAAACCTCCCTTTAAAAATCTTCAGAAACGACTGAACGAGCTTTTTCCCTTTTTCCGTCTTTCAAAACTGCATGAAATGCTATAAATCACTGCAAATTTTGTTAAACATTTTCTTGTTTGGTATCCTTGCCATGGGAAATATTTCTCTCTGCAAGTGCTGGATTTTTATTATTTTCAGTGTATTAGTTATACAAATTTAGTCAGTTTGGACTTGAATATTGAGCCATTTTTTAAAATAGAGCAAATAAACACCGATACAAGGAAACGTTAAATAAAACAACAACCACTAAAACAACAAATAAATTGAAAAACTATCAAATTTAAAACAAATAAACATATTATCCATTCCATAGCCTCCTATAGATTTTTTTTTGAGTATGCAGCATCACAATATTCACGAAATAATTTAGGTTTTGTTTATAACCATTGAATTTAGGTATAGAACACACACACATACACACACAAACACACACACACACACACACACACACACACATATATATATATATATATATATATATGTTATATCCTTTCTCACGAGCAATGTCACCTTCAAGTACGATGCCCTTGGTTCCCACCGTATCGGATGTCGGTTATGTCAAGGAGACGGCGAGTACCGAGACGCCTCGTCAGCAGAATCTGCCCAGCAAGCAAGTTCCCACTGACGCAGCATTCGTCTTTCATATAAATAGTGTAAATTGTAAATAAAATCATGATTCGTTTTTAAGCTTCTATACTGTTAGTTTAATTTTGATTTTGTAAATAAAATTATTTTTTAAAAAGTGAATTTTAAGTCGAGTGATATAACAAATTGGCGCAGTCGTGGTAGGATCTGGCAACGTTGGCAGAACAAGAGAACTCTAACTGGCAACGGTGGATCCCAATCCTTCATCCAGAAGAACAAAGAAGCCCCATTTTGTGCATTGTGACGTCATCAACTTGGCAGAACACGCATCTACGGATATAATCTTTGGACTTATTTTGACCAGTTATTCTGCTAACTGATCTCCAGATTACATTTGTATTTTTATTACAACAAGAAATATTACACAGTTTTAATTTAATCACACTAACTAGTTAATAAGAACTGTTTATTTTACGTTGGTTGGCATACTACTTTACGTACTGTCTATCAACATAAAATTTCGTAAAATATTTTGTGTTTTATATCCTTTTTATATTATATTGTGCTAGTGTTTATTGTGTTGATATATTGAGCAAATATGACGGAAAATGAAAGAATAACTGCAGGAGCAGCGGTAGCAGTAATCGAACCTTATAAACTTTCCGAGATTTTTTCTATTATCCCCGAATTCGAAGGTGATCAAATATTTTTACAAACCTTCCTAAATGCCTGCGAATGTGCATATGATATGTCTACGGGTAACCAAAAAGATCTTTTAGTGATTCACATAAAAAATAGGTTGCGAGGAAGAGCAGCGCAGCTGATAAGCTCCCGATATCCACTTTCTTTTCTAGAGATAAAGCAATTACTTAATTCTCACTTCGGAGATACGCGAGATCTATCTTCTCTTATTCAGGACTTACAAAGAATGAGACAACTGCCAAACGAATCTCCTTTGACTTTCCTTAACAGACTTCAAGTCCTAAATGCCAAAATGCATGCCAACATACAAAAATCCATACTCGCACCCAGTCAAAAGGCAGCCCAAATAGCATTAATCGAATCCATGTCTCTAAATAGCCTACTTACTGGCCTGGAACCCCGAATTGGTCATATAATACGTGCAGGAAATCCACCTAATCTTTTGGAAGCACAAATTCGCATCAGACGCGAGCTCCAACTATCATATTTCTAATCCCAAAAATCTTCTAGACCCAATCCGCCTGCTAGACCTATTTTTCAAACTAATAAAAGACCTAATGTACAATCCCTTAAATGTCATAGCTGTGGTCGCAATGGTCACTTAGCAAATGAATGTAGATCGCAACAACGTCCTAATGGTTATACTTCCCAGAATTTTGGCAATTTCCAAAGGCCTAATACCAATCAACAATCAAATTCTTTTCAATCAAGCACCTCCTTTCAGTCGAATAGACCAAACAACGGTCAGCCAAGACCGCAGTACACACCCCATAACCAATCAAACCAAAACAATTTCCAACGTCAAACACCATTTAACAATTTTCAACGTCCTTCAGTAATACAAAATAATCCCCAGCATCGTGCTCATGTTGTCAATTTCGACAATGACCAATATTCCAACAATAGCTATTCCGAACCCCAATATGACGAGTATTGTAACCAATACGCAGGAATGTATGAAGATATCCCCGATTACGAATATCAAAATGTTGAAAATATTGATCAACAAGATAAAACGAATTACGATGAATATCAGGATTTTCTTCCCACTTCGAATCAAAACCATCCTCCTATTCGAACAATTTCAAATACCAATGCCGTGACGGAAATCCAAAGTCAAATACAAACCCTGAATTTGGACGACATGAACCCGTCATTGAATTTCCCAGAACAACATTTTCTTTAAATCCCCTTCTTGCTGTTAACCCGAAAAATCTATATTACATAAAAGACGCATCTAACACTTTTAAACTACTTATAGATTCCGGAGCAGGAATTACGATATTTAAAGAAAACACAGTAAAACAATTTCCCCAACGTTTTCCCGAAAACGTTACGATTCAAGGCATCACAGACCAAAAACTTCTTATCACCGAATCAACCCTAGTTCCTTTTCAAGCCGGAAACCCACATAAAGTTTACATATACGATTTAGATATTGATTTCGATGGTATTCTAGGACTCGACTTTTTAGAACACTATGAATGCACCACCGACTTAAAAAATAAACAACTTGTTACAAATTTTAAAACTTTACCACTGTTTAAGGCAGAAGAAAACCTCGAACAAAATAATAAAAAAACTAACGTAAACAATTCTAACGAAATTAAGATTGAAGGTAGGACCGAACAAATTTTTAAATTACGTTGTGATTTAGTCAACACCGATGCTATCCTATCTAGGCAAGAAATCGAAAAAGTTCATATCCCAAACGCAATTGTCCATGTCAATGAGAAAGGCGAATTTCTAACTTCTGTGGTTAATGCAAACGCCATCCCAAAAACCATTAATTTTTCAAATATCGAAATCGAACCTTTTTCTTCTTATTCGCTACTCAATTACAATTTATCTGATAAACAACTATCTCCTAACCGCATTCCCAACATTAAGTCCCAACTTCGTTTAGAGCATCTTAACGAAGAAGAAAAAGAAATAATTACCAATCTTTGCGTAGATTTTGAGGACATATTTTACCTCGAAGGTGACAATCTTACCTTTACCAATGAAATTAAACACCAAATTGACACCAATGGTGCAAAGCCTGTTTTCATCAAATCATACAGGTATCCCCATATTCACAAAGAAGAGGTAAAAACTCAGGTTAATAAAATGTTAGAACAAGGAATCATAAAACCCTCTATTTCACCTTGGTCATCTCCAGTTTGGGTCGTCCCCAAGAAACTTGATTCCTCAGGCAAACAAAAATGGAGAGTAGTCATAGATTATCGTAAATTGAATGAATCCACCGTAGATGATAAGTATCCGCTTCCCAATATTTCTGATCTTTTGGATCAGCTAGGCAAGTGCCAGTATTTTACAACCCTGGATCTGGCTTCAGGATTTCACCAGATCGAGATAGACCCTAAAGATATTCCAAAAACTGCTTTCTCTGTCGAGAACGGACACTACGAATTTATAAGAATGCCCTTTGGTCTTAAAAACGCCCCGTCCACTTTCCAGAGAGTAATGGACAACATCCTTCTAGGCATTCTCAATGAACGTTGTCTCGTCTATATGGACGACATCATTGTGTATTCACCCACAATCCATGACCACATCACACGCTTACGCGAAGTTTTTAAACGTCTTCGAAAAGCAAACCTCAAAATACAGCCTGACAAATGTGAGTTCCTGAGAAAAGAGGTAGCATACCTTGGTCACCTAATCACTCAGGACGGAGTTAAACCTAATCCCACTAAAATCGATTGTATACAGAAATTTCCAGAACCAAAAAATTCAAAAGACATAAAATCCTTTCTGGGTTTAGCTGGTTATTATCGTAGGTTTATTCCAAACTTTGCGAAAATATCAAAGCCCCTTACCAGATTGTTGAAAAAAGATATCAAATTTGATTTCGACTCAGATTGTCGTCAAGCTTTCGACGAACTAAAACAATTACTGACTTCTAACCCAATTCTCATCTATCCAAATTTCGATGAGCCTTTCCTACTAACAACGGATGCAAGCGCATTTGCGATAGGCGCTGTACTTTCCCAAGGTCCCATTGGCAAAGACTTACCCATTGGTTATGCCTCAAGAACATTATGTAAAGCCGAAACCAATTACTCGACAATAGAGAGAGAACTACTTGCAATTGTATGGGCCGTGAAATATTTTCGTCCATATTTATTTGGAAGAAAGTTCATTCTAGTCACAGATCATCGTCCCCTTACTTGGTTACTTTCTATTAAAGACCCAGGTAGTAGATTAGCACGATGGCGGCTAAAACTAGGAGAATATCAGTACGAAATAATTTATAAACCGGGAAAAATTAATAAAAACGCTGATGCTTTATCTCGAATAAAAGTAAATCATTTCCAAGAATGCGCAAAGCTTCAAACAAAAATATCTGTTTTTGCATCAAATGAGACAGAATCGGAAGAACCTATCGAAGAACCTAAAACCTATGACGACGATGAAATAGCCGAAGAATACAATAAATTCGTAAGCCTTTACGAAACCAGATCCCTGATCGATTATTCTAAAATCGAAACAACCAACGACCAGCTGTTGGATAAGTCACACAAAAATATTATAACATTCTTTCGACAAAATAAATTAGAAGAACTACATCATAAGATTCTTGACGATATTTTCGAGGAAAACATGGAATTTAATCCAAAACAAATAAATATTTTCTCCAGTAAATCAACAAAAAATCGTAAATATTTCATTATTCCTCTCCCGTTTAACCCAGAAACTGTCACACAACTTCTCTTTTACAATCTCTATACCGGTCAAGACGAACTTGACATCTCTTGTACCTATTTCGTGGAAAACACACTCGAACTTCCTATCCTTGAAATATTTTCGTATATTTTTGCAGACAAAAATATAAAATTAAGTATCTGCCAAAACATCACAACAACCCCTAATGAAGACGAAATACCTCAGATCTTAGATCATTACCATCGCGGAAAAACCAACTTACATCGCGGAATTAACGAGACGTTAAGACGCATAAAAGAAAAATACAATTGGCCAGGCATAATAAAAGCCGTAGAAAACTTTATTAAAAGTTGCGAAACTTGCCAAAAAGTAAAAATCTGTCGTAAAAATCTAAGCAGTCCCCTAGTCGTAACAGAAACGCCCAAAACACCTTTTGAAAGAATAAACATAGACATATTTGAATACCCAACTCGAAATTACGCCCTAACAGTACGTGACGAACTAACAAAATATACACAAGCTTACCCTATAGAGGATAAGACAGCAAAATCTGTTGTTAATACACTTCTTGTATTTTTTCAACATTATGGAACTCCGTTACGTATACATTGTGACTATGGCCGAGAATTCAAAAACACCTTAATGAATGACCTCTGTGAGCTTTACGATATCAAACTAACTTTCTCTAGCGTAGGACACCCTCAATCAAACGGCTCTGTTGAGAGATTTCACGCGACACTTAGTGAAATGATACGAGCTAATCAAACTGAAAACCCTGACGAACACCCGTTTAATGTTCTTCCTTATGCAACTATATGTTATAACAATACCAAAAACAAAACGCACGGTTTCACGCCTTACGAACTTATTTTTGGACACACCTCATCTAGACCACCCGAAATCCTATATAATGAAAAACGTCTTATTTCCAAATATATGCAAGATCTAAACAATCGCATGCAATACCTTTATAAAACAGCCCGAGCCAGAACATGTCAACAAAAAGAAAAAGCCAAAGAGCGCTTCGACCAAAATGTTTCTGCTCACCCCTATGAATATAATTTAGGAGATAAGGTATACATTAAAGAATCGCAAATCAAGGACAAAAGCCAAAATAAATTTAACGGTCCATTCGAAATAATCGAAATTTTACAAAATTCTGCAATTCTGATAAACCCCGAATCTAAACAAAAATTTAAAATAAATTTTGACAGACTGAAACCATACTATGAGTAATTTTTCTCTTCTAGGTTCTTGGCACTTTCAACAGCCACTCAGTCCCAATACACTCTAACACCAATAAACAACACCTTAGGAATTTTCTTTCATGAAGAAGCGACCGTAAAAATCTCAAATGATAAATGGACCCTCCTTGTTTACAAAGACCTCGGACCAATCAAAGAAACAATTAATAATAATGACAAAATATTAGAAAGCTTATTAAACACTATAGACGAAGACGTACCGCGAATGAAAGCCTTTAAGCCGCAAGTTCAAACTCATGTTAGTCTCCTTAAACAAATATCAAACGCCGTTAACCAAAAGTACACTGAAATAATGGCCGACACTAAAAAGTACATTTTTAGAGAAAAACGTGGTATTCTTAATGGTATTGGAACCATTTGGAAATCAATAACTGGTAATCTTGACGCTTCCGATGGTGAATATTTCAACGAGTGCATCGAAAAGTTAACCCACGATGAATACCAAATAGAAAATCTTTTGAAAAATCAAATATCTGTAACTACCTCTGTTATCAAAAGCTTTAACGAAACCATTCAAAAACTTCAAATTGACGAGGAAACCTTTAATAACGATATTAAAGAAATTCGCGAATCAATTATGGATATTTCCGATCATCTCAAATTTTATCAATCACAACTCGATATCCTAGACTTGTGCGAATCACTAACAGAAAGCTATTCATTTATCGAAAATACTTTGAACGATGTTATAAACGCTGTTACATTTGCACGTTTAAAAATTTTGCACAGTTCAATCATTACTCCATACGATTTAGTAGACTCATTAAAGCATATATCGCAGTCATTACAGAAGAATAATCTGCCCTTGCCGATATATTATTCAAGCGTAGCTCAATACCTCGACATAATAGAATTAAAGGCATATCAATTAGATACTAGAATAATTTTTCTACTAGAAATACCTTTAGTCGAACCTGAAAAATACACTCTCTATCACTTATATCCTATACCGATTCTGGATAATCGAACAGGCCTTCATCACATTTTGTCAATAACTAATAAACTAATTGCGCGAAATGATGATTCTTTACTTTATACAACCATCCGCAATATGAAGTCCTGCAAACCACTAGGCAACCGTATGTTCATCTGTTCCAACATCCTGCCATACCCAATTGATACTGATGCAGTCTGCGAGGCTCAGCTTCTGAAGAGACTTGATCATCTACCCAGAACATGCCAAGTTTTAGTCATTCTTGCCAAACACTATAACATTCAAGAAATCAGTCAGAATTTATGGTTGATAGCTGTTGCAGACCCTCTGCCCGTCACAATAAAATGTGGATCCAGAGATATAGAGACTCAGATCATCAACACAAATACTTTGATGAAACTTCAACCCGAGTGTAGTGCCTTCGTTGGGAGTACAAGAGTTCGTGCCCAGAAATCAGTTGATGTTTACGACAACGTAACCTACAATTACCACCCAGTCAACATCCCTTTTGACTGCTGTAACCATATGCCAGAGAATATTCACTTACCAGATTTGAAGCCTCTGAAGCTAAACAAAATAGATGTAGAGGACCTGAACATAGCCCAGCACAAGCTAAATCAGTATGCCGATCAGCTGGATCAATTGGTAAATCAGCCGTTCGTGAAAAAACACATAAGTTGGTTCACGATTCTTACAATAACACTCATTATCGCACTGATTGCCTTATACATCTTTTGCAAATGTCGAAGACGAACACGTAACATCAAGATTGGAGTAGCCACTAGCAACGATGACAATCCACCCTCTCCACCTAAAAGAGGATCTAACGTTATACAATGGAGAAGAATACTTCCCAGAAGGAGACCGAGCATCCGCCTTGGCGACCCGATTGAAGAAAGTGAAGAGATTGAACTCAACCTCAATAAGCAGAGGACCTGAAAGTTGTCACCACGCGTCAACTTTCATCTTAATGGGGGAGTTGTTATATCCTTTCTCACGAGCAATGTCACCTTCAAGTACGATGCCCTTGGTTCCCACCGTATCGGATGTCGGTTATCTCAAGGAGACGGCGAGTACCGAGACGCCTCGTCAGCAGAATCTGCCCAGCAAGCAAGTTCCCACTGACGCAGCATTCGTCTTTCATATAAATAGTGTAAATTGTAAATAAAATCATGATTCGTGTTTAAGCTTCTATACTGTTAGTTTAATTTTGATTTTGTAAATAAAAATATTTTTTAAAAAGTGAATTTTAAGTCGAGTGATATAACATATATATATATATATATATATATATATATATATATATATATATTTATATATGGAGAAATAAGTATTTTTACGATCATTTGCACAAATAAAAAACATAGAGTTTTCTTTAAAAAAAATCGACGTTTTTCATTTTAAAAAGGTACAAGATTGATTTTGTAGGGAGCCCACCCTGTATGGGTGGAAACAAAAATTTTGTATTCAATATAAGCATTGATACTTTATAAACTGGAAATTACCACCCAAACGCCCAATTTTATATTTTTGCGTTTTTTAAAATGATTTGAAAATAACTTACGTTTATTTTTGACAACGAATCAAATAATGGACAAAAATACAGGGTGTCCCACTTAAAATTTTATTGTTGATGTAGTCCCAGCAAAATTGGGACACCCTGTATACATGAAAACATTATATTTTCAAAGAACGGATGATTTCAACTATAGACTGTGGCCTGACAGTTATACCCTGCAACAAACTAACAAAGATACTACAAGTTGTCACAAGTTCACAAATCCAAAGATTATTTTACATATATTAGAAACAAAAGTTGTTTTTTCACTTAATTTAATAATAGTTACAAAAAACGTAGTACTATAATTTACTTAATAATATTTTGGGAGACACAATTGAAAATTTTACATAAATCCCGAAGCAAAAAAAAAGTACTATAGGTCATGCCCTTTTTTTAAATTTAAGACGGAAGTAAGCTGGCTCTATAGGTTGACATGATGATATTATTAAGTTATCATTCACGATATGACACTATATACTATATTGACACATCACGAATGACGTTTTAAATGTTTTAACAGTACCATTGAAAATAAATGCATCAGTAACCATGCACTGCTTGGTTTGTTACTTAATTTAAATATTAAAAAACAGAATAATAAATTGTTATTGTTCGTAATGCTCAGAATCATTGTGTTTCATTTCCAGTGTATCTATTCGAGGATTTTCCAGCAAAAGCCCATTGGGAATTGCTGCATTGGAAATTTTAAAATAAAGGAAATCCCCTGTGTAATGTAAAATTCGATATGTTTTCCTTTAGACGAGCTGTGTCTGTTTAATCTATTTTGAAAGCATATTTTGTCGATATTGTAAAAGTAAATTTAATTATTCTGAATAAGCTTATTTGTGATTATACACAAGTCTGTTACTACCCAAGGAAATTAGTAACATTTCTCTAAAGTGCATACTTTGCTACAACATAGCCATTAACTGTTGTACCAGTTATAATAAAGTATGTGTTTTTCAAATTTGAGTTTCTTTAAGTTATTCATATAGGATGAACCTAAAACAGGAGCAGTCGGTAGGATTGTCTGATACAGGACATAATGCCGAAACGAACAAATTTCGCGATTAAGGGACAGCATCTCTGCTTTCCTATTCGCAATCATAAGTATTGGAAGTGTTCTACTCGAGTGTAAGTTTCACGACATTTTCAAAATTCGCATTTTTTCAACAATTATTTTTTAATTTTAATGTCCGGATCTGAACAAGAAATTGACGAGATCATGAACTTGTGTAGGCTCGCTAATCTTAATAATATTGAAGAAATTATTAAGCGGGTGGTAACTACTAATAATAATAATAATAATAGTAATAAAAATAATAAATAATAATAATAATATTGTTGGAGACTGAAACGATCATGACCAAGCAAAGGAAAATAAACAAACCAAGAGTGTTTTGCCGGCTAAGCTGGCACCCACCAAGGCGGGAAAGGCAGGGCAACGCATGAGCCGCATTACAGAATCGAGCGAACTGATCATGCGCTGCCAAAATAGGTACACAAATACATCTGACACACATGCTAGCCAAATACAACAACTTGAGCCCATTACAACAGCGGATATATCGCAAAGACTACCTGCAACTACCAAGGCAGGTAAACCAAGGAATAGGTTAAAATGGACAGACGAAATGAATCGAACGATGATGCATTCCTACTACACCGCTACCTAACTTGAGATAATTTCATCAGGATACGGACATAAACTCCATACACTTTTCGTAGCACAATATCCAGAATAGAAATCACTTGTCACAGAACAGAGAGTAATAGATCAGAAAAGAGTCATCACTAAGACCAGTAAGCTCACACCACTCGCATTGTAAAACATCAAAACTATGGTAGCTGCTGAACTAAATATTCATCAACCAAACATTGAGAACAGTGTGACAGATACCACATATAAACCAGACCAACTTGCGCCAGAGGATCTGCAACCTCACTCAATGCTCAGTATGGGAAAAGCTCCCAGTAACAATTCACGACAGATGACAAGCACCTCACAGCACACAGGACAAACACCATACACATAGCTAAACCTCGGACGGTTTCTCACACAAGCAATCAAAATAGAAATGGAATCACAGCTAATCAAATGGTCAGGCACATTCGTTTGGTATCATTAAATGGTCACACGCAGACATAGAAAACATTCACATTATCATACGCTCTGAATTCACTATACACAGGAAGTTACATCCCAACGCATGCAAAGAAAGACTCACCATCGAGAGAAAAGAACGAGGGAGGGGAATTATAGATATACAATCGCTAAATAAAAAACAAACTTACAAACTTAGAAAATACTTCCACAACAAACAAACTAACCTCCACAAGGCAATAGTGAAGGCAGATAAGAATTATACATCGCTCGACCTGTCTCAAACGAGCCACGCAGCAGACGCACACAGTCACATCCAATCACGACTAGAAAAGATGAACACCTGGTCTGAAAGAAAGAGTCATCATTGTTCCTCTCGTCATATCAGTAACAGGTCTCACCCCAACAACGTTCACACCGCATTTGGCTCAATTAGGACTTAATACAGACATTCACAGGAACTTCCAGAAATCGGTCATTTTGAAAACATGTAGCATAGTTAGATCATTTCTTAATACACAATAGTTGTTTTTTTTCCATTTCCTTTTTTTATTTTTATTTTTTGTACTGACTTGGTATAACCCGTCAGTATAAAATACAACCACAGGAATACTGTGAGACAACAAGTCATAACATTAATAATAATAATAAAAAAAGCGTATTGACGTGACATACACCTTCTCGAAAGACATCCATATGGAATTTGTAATGGAAAAATGTAAAGCCTAAAACATCGAAATAGGCCAAGTCATTAATGGTGATGTAACCCTACCCAACGGAGAAATAGTTCAAGCGATGAACCAAGGAGAGACCTAAAAATACCTAGAATTCCAACAAGCTAGACTGATCCAGGATAAGCAAGGAAAGACCAAGACGAAAGATCAGTATGTTCAAAGAGTACGAGCTCTTCTGAAGACAGAACTGAACGCCGGAAATCTCATCACAGCAGTTAACACCTATGCTGTGCCCGTGCTGACCTACAGTTTCGGAATCTTGAAATGAACTAACACGGAGCTAGAGGAACTACAATGCACTACTCGCGTAATGATTACCAAGTACAAGTCACACCATCCAAGGTCATCAACTCTCCGAATGACCTTACCACGAAGAGAACGTGGAAGATTCCTCTCCACTCAATCTCTCAAGTGACAACATAATCCAAAAGTCACTTTCAGACCCCGACAAACAAGAACAGTAGGCCCAAATGGCACTGCACGGCCGACATCACAATGACTTGAATTAGCCATTAACATGCGTAAATACAAGAAATTCATTATCAAAGATCGTTGGTCCGTTGAATCCGATAAGTGTCGAAAATATCGCGAGAGATCAGAGACTATACAGCATATAACATCTGGCTGTACTTACTTAGCAAACACGGACTACCTCCAGCGACATAATCAGTCTTGTGGCAGTTGATTACATACGACATACAAAGTATGAGTACATCGAAATTTAAGCATAGCTAAAGATAAATCTCGTCTCATCTGAAAATGAGGCGAAAGTAAAAACCTAAATTTTTTCCATTTTCCATCAGCTAGGTTATAATTAACATTTGATCATATTATAATTATATACACTTAATATTATATCTAATAAATAGGTATGTTAAAACAGTGGTAAATATTTATTGCCCATCAATTTCTAAATCATTAGTCTGTTAAATCTTCGCTTCCGCCTCAACTGCTAAATCAACTGCTCTACTTTGACGAATCCCACATAACTTAACGCTAAAATGTTGTTTGTCGTTTTTTGGATACTCGTAAATCTCGTAAGCCCGTTATCGATTTTGCCTCCTTTGCCGCCATTTTCCTTAACTAATTGTTTTTGTATTCTGTTATAAATTCTGCAGCGAAACAGCTATAGCGAATTTACCTACGTTAATTATTTATACTTAATTAGCATGTCTTTAATCGTACTGTACCAGGACACGTCGCAAAGTTCAGGTGCCGCTTGTTCTGCTAGGGATAAAATAATGAAGCTATTTAATTTTATAAAGTCATTAACCAGACAATTTTATTGATAGCAACCCAAAAATATGTTTTATTTCACGTTCCACCAACGTCATCGTATTTTAGTTAAACGTCGCTTACGATTTCGCGCTTTTTAGGGTTCACCAGGCCGCCACACAGTGGAACGGTTTAGTATAAAATCAGACACATAGAGGACAGAACTATGTTTATATTTTTACTATCCAACTTGCACATATATTTAGAAAAAAGTCCAATTATTATTATCTTATTGTAATTTTGAAATATAAATATCCTAATTCGTTAAATTTTTGCTACAAGTGTAACTTCTTACGAATTTCGATATTTTTTTGAATATGCTGCCAACAAATAGCAAATATAAAAAAAAACTAAGTAAAATTTGAAATTAGTGAATATTTTTATTACATAATTGCCAAACCTTAGTTAATGTTTTCAAAAATTTTTGCATTAACATATCGTTTTGTTTATCAGAAAAATGCTAATAACATTAACAAACTAGATAAAAATACACAAACATCAAAGTTTTGGAACTAGAAATATTGAGGTTCGACAGGATTCGCTCTAATATTAATATCCATATAATTGCTGTAGTATAGTAACCACGAAAAGATAAAATTTATCTGCTACGGTCTGCTATCAAAGTGGCAAGGAATAAATAAAAGTTGAGCGTATAGACAAAACGTTATAGTTTGATAGTTGATAGAGCAAACGTATTTGTGTTGTCAAATAAATGTTCTAATGCTTTTAGAATCGTAAGTTTTTTGATAATTTCACTGTGTAGATCAATTTAAAGTGTTTTTCTCTGGTAAGACTAAGATATTATTCAATAATTTTACTATTATGATTACTGCAATATTTCTTTAAGGTAGTTGATATGGATTTCATTAAAACAAATCGTGACCTATTTCTGATATTGAAAGATGCCAATATAGGTTTTAAAAATGGTTCAACCGCTCTTAAGAAAGTAAAAGAGTTAGTTAATACTGATCATTTACATTTGGGAGTAGAAAAAAAAATCAGAAATTTCTGCGCGAAATTATATTCGAAGTGGATCATGTCCTGTAGAGCCGAGTCACGCTTTATAGAACAAAATAAGAAATGGTTAGACCAGCCCTTTGAGTTTTCGGCGAATCATTTTAAAGGTATTATATATTATATAATATAATATATTATATAATTATTATATTAAAGGTATTATATTATTAGGTGGTGGCTGCGTTAATTCAAGAAAAAAATTCAATTCTCTAAGTGAGCGTCAAAAATGGAGAAACACGAAATATGTGCGAAATTTTCCAAGGGAACATATAAGCTTTGTAGCGCAAAAACAATTTAAATCTAAAGATGCTCAGTTTGTCGTAGATTTTTTAAGAAAACATCCAGAACACACTAAACGTATAAGAACAATTTGTGAAAGCTTAGGAAAACACGAAAAATGGTGCATGAGCAAGGAAGAAGCATTAAACGTCCTGGTCACGGCAAAATTAACAAACTGTCAATACAATTTCATTCGGCATGTAACTACAGAAATAGGACGTGAGTGCTTTCCAAGTTATTACCAGGTTCAAAAAGCTAAAAATAAATGTTAGCCCAGCAAGGAAGCAATAAAAATAACTGATACATCGGTTGATATAAACCTACAGAGTTTATTAGACAAAACTTCTGAACGTCTTCTTCAAGTTGTAGATCAAAAACAGTTTACTAATTTGGTTTTAATTTCCAAATGGGGTTGTGATGGAGCTTCCGACCAATCACAGTACAAAATTTCTTTTAATAATGAACTTAGTGATGACAGAAGTTTATTTATTTGTTGTTTGGTTCCTATTAAATTATATGATTCGGTCACTGGTACAGTTATATGGAATAATGATAAACCATCATCAACAAGAATGTGCCGGCCAATTTCATTACAATTTGCGAAGGAGACTAACGAAATCATCAATGACACAATAAAACATCTTAATTCTCAAATTACATTACTAAATCTATCTAATTGTATCAGTGAAACACGCATCATCCACAAACTTTGTCTGACAATGATTGACGGAAAAATTTGCAATACAATTTCAAAAACGCAATCTTCACTGAGATGTTACATATGTCAAGCTTCGCCCAAGGAAATTTACAACTTACGAGTAATTAATACTAGAGTGAAAACTGTTACTCATACGGAATATCATCGTTGCATGCTTGGATTCGGTGTTTTGAATGTCTTCTACATATATCTTATAATATTCCATTTAAAACATGGTATGTTCGAAACCCTGAAAAAAAGAGATTCAAAACAAATTTAGAAGCAAGTTAGGCTTATTAGTTGATATTGTGAAACAAGGAAAGGATACTAGCAATGATGAAATACAGCTAGAATATTTTCTTCAAATTATCAGCTTTCCTCTGAAATAACGGATCTAGATGTTAATATCGTAAAAAGAATTTATGTCATTCTTCAAACAATATCTTCAGGGCAAAAAATAAATATAGAAAAATTTAAAAATTACACATATCAGACTGCAGAATTATGTGTCAATTTGTATAACTGGTATTACTTGCCTGCTTCGATGCATAAACTACTTATGCATGGAGCAGAGATAATCCAACACGCTATCGTTTCCATCGGCCTTCTGGGTGAAGACGCACAGGAAACCAATCATAAATTTATTCGAGACTACAGAGAGAATTATTCCAGAAAAATTTCATGAATAGCAAACAACGAGGATATTCATAATATGTTACTCCAATCTGATCCAGTAATTTCCAGTTTACGGTCAAATAAAACCAATAAACACAAAGAACTATTGCCTGAAGCTTTAGAATTTTTTGAGTAATTTATTTTACTTCAAACAGGCAAATTATGGCAGATATGTCGCTAAAAGTCGTTGCATAGTAGAAAGACATTGTGAGAAATTCTTTTGAATTGATCCGATAGCAGTATACCCAATGTCAACGAAAGTATTGCATACATACTTTTAAAAAACTGTATTAAATATTCTTACTGTTTTTAAAAAAATCGATAACAATAATTTCGTTGACACCCAGTATAGGTTGTAAAAAATCTCTTATACAGGGATTTTAAACAATTAAAACTAAAAAATAAAACCAAATTAGTAAACTAAACTTTGCTACAGACTGCAGTTTACACTTATTAGTAACCCAGAGAAACTAATATAAATTATATAACCTACCAACTTACATAGTTATTATTACACTTTCCTATTCTTAATGCTTCCATGCTGTTAATTTAAAGTTTAAATAATAATATTTAAAGTATTATAATAAAGCAAAAAAAAAAATTGTTCATTTAATAAAAATAAAAACACCCAGTATATATGCCACACTCTAATGTGTAAAAAAACTTTTTTTTATTTAAATCATCGATGTAAATATGAGTATTTTGTAAAATATTACAATGTCCCGGTGTCTTAAAATAGCGGTTCCACTGTGCGCCGGTCGCCATAAACTATATATATATATATATATATATATATATATATATATATATATATATATATATATATATATATATATATATATATATATATATATATATATATATATATATATATATATATATATATATATATATATATATATATATATATATATTATATATATATATAATGTGTTTTCATTCCGGGTGTACATCCGTTCACTACTGTCGTTCTGAAAAGAACAGTTTTGCTGACGTTTCGCCAAAATCACATTTGGCATTTTCGAAGCTTTCTTTCTCGCGTCCGAATATTGACTCATTTTGGAATCGCACAGAAACCCCGGCCTCTCGGCGAACAGAAACAAATAAGAACACCAAGACAGACAAACCCTCGAAAAAGCATGACAATCCTCCAAGAAATATATATATATATGTATATATATATATATATATATATATATATATATATATATATATATATATATATGTATGTATATATATATATGTATATATATATATATATATATATTTATATATATCCAAATCCAATCCAAATTTTGCAGAAAAATTACGGGTGATTTGACCATCAACTGATAAGTTTTACTACAAATCCAAAACGGCAGCCTAATAAAATGTTATAAAAGTCAATGCAGAAAACTACTGCATCGATTATGTTCAAATTTTGCTCAAAAATCAAATATTATATAGAGAAGAACTGGTAAAAATGTTGAGACAAATTCAAAATGGGGGAACAAAACGGTGCCCTAATTAAATGTTTAAAAATATCTGAAAAAAAAATACTTATCGGATTGATTGATTGTTCCCCATTTTCAATATTTATTACTAAAAATGTATAAATTGCACACTTAATATCGTTTTTTAATCAAATCTGTATAAATGTTAAAATTTAGGCATTCCTACTCTCATTTTTAAATATTTACTAAAAATGGATGATATGTATTCTCAAATCTGTAAAAATTCCGCAGCCGTGCTGGCATTACCATCTTGAATTTTTAAAATGTCGACAAAAATTTATGATGTGCAGTCTTAAATACCCCTAAATGCCGATTTTTAATCAAATCTGCAAACATTTTAAAATCAGTCTGCTATGTTGGTGCCGCCATTTTTAATTCTCAAATATTGACTAAAATTTCATAACTTTCGTTCTTAAATACTTCTAGATTCTGATATTTTAGCCGAATCTGTACAAATAACAAAACTCGTTCGCTATATTGGCGCCACCATTTTGATTTTTGTTGTGCATTCTTAAATAATCCCCACAAATGTTAAAATCATCCAGCCGCCCTGTTGACATTGTCATTTTGGCACCGCTATCGCGCTATTTTGAATTTTTAAATGCTGACACTCTTAAATTTTCCCAGGCACCAATTTTCAGTTTAATCTACACAAGTAACAAAATTCGTCGGCCGTATTGGCCCCGCCATTTTGGATTTCTAAACGTTAACTGAAAAAATTCGGATTTTTTGTATCCGAAAGCGTATGCATGTCAAATTTGAAAATAATCGGTAATGGAAGTGGTGAAAAATCCATTACAAGATTTGAACCAGACATGCAAACATACAATCAGACGAGTAGAAAGTCAATAAAAGCGCGTTAAAAGCATTAATTATATTTTAAAACTCTAACAATAGTATTCACTAAAGACGTTTAAATTTAGACAAGTCTAACTTGACAGTTACAGGTTTAAGATGACATTTTTAACAACTGAACAAATAATTTTTCTAAATGTCACAATTACAAAATGACAGTGACATAAGGCAAACATAACTAAAAACTAAAGTTTAATAATATATGAATAACTAATTTTCTTTTAAACTTACCTAACTGGTCTGATTTTAATAGTGAAGTAGTGAACCATTATTTCTTTGATATTTGTAAAAATACCTATTTGCCTCATTAAGGAATAGGTAAGAATCCTTCCTTTTGTCAACGATAATAAAGCGTGACCCATTTCTTCATTTTCGTACATCAAATATTTTAACAGGTCGTCATTTTGTTTTGCCATATTTCATGTTAATATTTTACCAGTTTTTTTGTATCAGACGTAATTTTTGTGGAAAATTAAATAAAGTTAATCGAGTAAGTGGATTTTTTAGCTATACCAGAACGAACCGACCGACCGACAGTAATGGAAAAAAATGAAGATCTGTAAAAACCCAGAACGATGTTTTTTTCACGATGAATATTTACTTATGCGGGAAGTGAAAACTCGCGCCGCCACTGGCATTTGTCAACAAATGGCCACTTCTTGTTTTATAGTAAACATTGGTCGATAGAATGTGAAAATTAGGGGAGCCATTGTGATCCCTATTTTTAATTTTTACTCTAAGGCAGAAGCAGCAAAGCTCTTAAATTCATTTAAAACTTTTTTTTCAATATACTGATGTTTGCAGGTGTGAAATCAAATAATGATGGTCGTTAAAAATAGCTTTACAATATTTAAAAATATTGTTCGAATTATCGATTCTAAAAATACAGCAGTTTCTATATTTAAATCACCTTTGCATGCGATTTTGTTTAACTTAGACTATAAAATGAAAAGTCGGCATGATACAGCTAAGTGTTTATTAAATGCTCTAGTATTTATTATATTGACTATAAATTGTTAAATACGAGCTTCGGTGTTTAAAAATACTTACGATTTTTCGAATAAGATAGATATTTATCAGACATTAAAGCAGCTTGGATGGGGAATTATGGGAATACTAATTATTATGTATGTAGATACACATTAAGTACGTTGGAAAACGTAAAAACTGTTTTCCTTTCAAACCGAGCTTATCCTGGTGTTTTAAAATTATTGCAGCAATAAAGAAACTATAAAAGCAACATTAAATATCCATCATCAGATTTTATGTACATGGTCGCTATAACCCTGACGTAAAATATTTTAATCTGGCTGCATGATGGAAAAACTCTGCTAGGACTTAAATTCACACTTACTGTCCATGAAACTCATACCTTATACGTAGCTTTGCGGGATTTATTTTCAACAACCTCGAACTCTCCTTTATGTAGTTTTTATACAACTATATCTCCTAAGATTGTTTATGTCTTTTTGGTAGTTTTATATGGCTGACCAGAAGAAGCCGTTGTTGTTTCATCGAATTTATAGTGCAGAGCTAAAATAGGTGGGGGGTGCCGTCCGCCTTGGGCCGACATGTGTTTTGATAAATATGTTACCGAATACTGTGTTATTAAAATTAATTAGCTAAAAAATACCCTTTGATCAAGATAATAAGGTGCTCAACATACTAACAGCACCAACAAAAAAATTACTATATTTGAACTGAATTAAATCTATTTTTTGGATTTTTCGCCACAATTTCGATACAAAATCAAAATAATTACCTGATAAGTTTAATATGCAGTCTTTAGGCCATAAATATCTGTTTTCTGGACGGTTCGTGGGTAATTCTGCCCCCGTCTTCAGCAAAAACTAGAAATACAAAACTAAAAGAAGAATATTTCTCATGTTTTGTATCAGAAATATATGTAGTATGGCTGACAGAATGTCAACTTAAAGAGCCAATATGGCGAAACAAAATGACGGCCTAGTGAAATAAAAAAAGAATTATTATTAGGAAACTACTCATCCAATTTAACTCAAATTTTGCAGAAACATCAAGTATTATGTTGGAATCAACTGGTAACCTTTTAATACGAATTCAAGATGGCGGAACAAAATGACGGCTTAATAAAATATTTAAAAATTCATCCAGAAAAACTGCTTAATGGTTTGATTTCAAAATATGTGCTATAACAAATTGTGGTTAGGGATCAACTAGTAAAATTATGGTACTAATTCAAGATGGCCGAACAATAACAAACATAGAAAAAGACTCCAAGTCTCGGTCTCATTAAATTATAATTTTACAATTCACAACAAACATGACACGTGTTTCGCCCTTTCGAGCATCATCAGACCTACAAACAACAGAGAGAACCTTAGTAAATAATCACACTCACAAATCCTAAAACAATAACTTACAAATAGAACAAAGCACACTAAAGCACAACAAAACAAACACTACCTATACATATTTGATGGACATTAAAATGAGGTTAAGTCTCACGTGAATAAACAAAATAAAATATTAAAAAAGTATTAAAAAAGATTCATGTCTCTAGACGGGATCGAACCCAGACCACCCGAGTGAGACACCGAAGCAACCACCCACAGGCCACTGGACTAGTCGAATAAAAGAACCAAAAACTCTCACTCTATGAATTATTGAATGAAATGAAGGTTGCCTACAATTATTATTACATTAAATTGTTAAATATTAGGGTTGGTTCAAAATTAAAAACATCGTTAACGCAAGTGAGATGGGACTTTTTATAGCTTTGGTTATTTCCATTTTTTTTAGAAGGTCAAGCTTTTTCCCCTTCGGACATTCATGTAAAACATTAACGTCAGAAATGGAAAATTCATGACCTGACTCCAACAAATGATTGGCAAAGGCCGAAACAGTCTCAGTTACATCCGTATTTCTGAATTTGTTGACAAGGCTTAAATGTTCTCTCACCCTTGTGGAAATTTTTCGACCTGTTTGTCCCACATAGGTCGTGGAACATTCGCTACAATTTAGTGCATAAACCCCAGATCTGGACAATTTATCGGTTGTGTCCTTTGTCCTTACTAAATGTCTCTTGAGAGTATTTACTGTTTTGAATTAAATATTGACATTTTTAATATTTTTAAAAAATTTTGCCAATTGGAGAGAAATACTACCGAAAAAAGTAATGCACTTGAAAAAATTTTTCTCATCGCTAAGTTTTGGATTTATGACAGTATATGACATTTTGTACTTGTTTATAAATTTGTAATATAATTTGGTGATGGACTCCAAAGGAAAACCGTTATTCATAGCAATCTGCATTATAATATCACGCTCCTTAGTAAACGATTCCCTTGACAATGGTAAATTACACAACCGATAGAAAAAGGAGTTGAACGCGGCAAATTTATATGTGTGAAGAGAGTTTGAAGCATACTAAATAACATTATCCGTGGACGATGTTTTCCGGTAAACCTCAAACTTTATCCTACTGTGTTTCCGAGATAGTAAAAGGTCAAGAAAGGGTAGCTTTCCTTCATCTTCCATTTCCAATGTAAACTCAATTTTAGGATGCAAGGAGTTAACGAATTGTAAAAACTCTTCCAACTGATTTCTGTTGCCATTCCACACAATGCAAATATCATCCACGTATATTTTATATGCTGTTAGAAAGGAGGCAAAATAACTATTCATTATCCTGTTTTCCAAATTGTTCATGAAAACCTCACTCAGAAATGGCGACAAACAAGAACCCATAGCCAGCCCAGACCTTTGCCTATATAACTGTCCATTAAATTTGAAAAAATTTTGGTCTAAAACTAAGGTAAGAAGAGAAGTGAGGCCATCAACGAGTAACTGTGGCAAAGAAGATCTCGCCAATAAATCCCTTACCAACTGAATACAGTCTGCGGGAGGCACACTAGGAAACAAATTCTTAACATCCAATGAAACTAATAATGCATTGTGCGGAATATCAACGTTTTTCAGGTAATTGGCAAAGTCGATGGAATTCCTGGTAGAATACGTGCTATGAAAACCCGTTACGTCCCTAAGAACTCTATTTAGCCAAGCTGAAAGTTTGTAGCATGGGGAATCAATAAATGAAACCACTGGCCTCATGGGCGTGCCATCTTTATGAATCTTTGGCAAGCCATAAAGTAAGGGTGTTTTAGGGTTCATAGGATATAATTTATCTTTTGTCATGTTAAAATATTCTAAGGTTGTTAGAAATGTGTCCAGACTACTTTTTAACCTCGTAAAAAATGAGTTTGTTGGGTCTCTGTTTATTCTTTCAAAATCACCAGAGTTCAAGAAACCAATAACCTTGTCAACATAATCAGTTCTTTCCATAACTACTAAACAAGAGCCTTTATCGGCCTTGGTGCAAATCAGATCGTTGGATTTGATTTTATGTGCCAGAGATTTTAGGTGAGCTCTGTTGTAGTTACAGCCCGTGTCACTCGTAAAATTAGAGTTCAGAAAATTTATTATTTTAGCCCGTAATATATTTTTGTTAGAAATGTCGGTCGTTTGAATAATACATTCGGCCTCTATAGCTAGAGTTTCTTTAATATCAGTATTGATGTTGTGGGAAAAATTATACTTAAGGTTAGAATTAAGTATATGTTCCTCTTGAGGAGTAAAAGTAACACCAGACAAATTAATAAAACGCTTGTGAAAACCAAAATTTGTGCTACCCAAACCTAATCTGTATTCATCAATATTATTGGATAAAAGATAACTTCTTTGAGCTAATTTAAGACAATGAATTTTCTTACCCAATCTCCTAAACGTATTCTCACCGAAAGACTCAACCTCATCTCTAAAGTCATGATCTAAAACTACAAATTCAATGTAGGATAACAGAAATGTTAAAGTTAGATAGAGATATTTGAGTTTAGAGTTTACTGAGTTCAAAGTTTTATAATGTTGTTTAATCTCTTCCTTGATCCAAACGGTTTGAGCTTTCTTCAATGCAGCTGATGCGGCCTTAGTATGAATCTTGCACTTGATTGTCACGAATTTAGGTGTCAATTGAAATAGTAAGCATCGTTGAAGGAACCAAATTTTTAGCAGCAAGTTTTTTCGTGCAATTAGGTTCTTTCTGTATAACTGGACAAGTTTAGCCTGACTGGCATTATAAAAATCGAAGAAATTGTCCATATTGCTCAAAGAGACCTAGTTTTAATAACAAACATAGAAAAAGACTCCAAGTCTCGGTCTCATTAAATTATAATTTTACAATTCACAACAAACATGACACGTGTTTCGCCCTTTCGAGCATCATCAGACCTACAAACAACAGAGAGAACCTTAGTAAATAATCACACTCACAAATCCTAAAACAATAACTTACAAATAGAACAAAGCACACTAAAGCACAACAAAACAAACACTACTTATACATATTTGATGGACATTAAAATGAGGTTAAGTCTCACGTGAATTTGTAGTTTTAGATCATGACTTTAGAGATGAGGTTGAGTCTTTCGGTGAGAATACGTTTAGGAGATTGGGTAAGAAAATTCATTGTCTTAAATTAGCTCAAAGAAGTTATCTTTTATCCAATAATATTGATGAATACAGATTAGGTTTGGGTAGCACAAATTTTGGTTTTCACAAGCGTTTTATTAATTTGTCTGGTGTTACTTTTACTCCTCAAGAGGAACATATACTTAATTCTAACCTTAAGTATAATTTTTCCCACAACATCAATACTGATATTAAAGAAACTCTAGCTATAGAGGCCGAATGTATTATTCAAACGACCGACATTTCTAACACAAATATATTACGGGCTAAAATAATAAATTTTCTGAACTCTAATTTTAAGAGTGACACGGGCTGTAACTACAACAGAGCTCACCTAAAATCTCTGGCACATAAAATCAAATCCAACGATCTGATTTGCACCAAGGCCGATAAAGGCTCTTGTTTAGTAGTTATGAAAAGAACTGATTATGTTGACAAGGTTATTGGTTTCTTGAACTCTGGTGATTTTGAAAGAATAAACAGAGACCCAACAAACTCATTTTTTACGAGGTTAAAAAGTAGTCTGGACACATTTCTAACAACCTTAGAATATTTTAACATGACAAAAGATAAATTATATCCTATGAACCCTAAAACACCCTTACTTTATGGCTTGCCAAAGATTCATAAAGATGGCACGCCCATGAGGCCAGTGGTTTCATTTATTGATTCCCCATCCTACAAACTTTCAGCTTGGCTAAATAGAGTTCTTAGGGACGTAACGGGTTTTCATAGCACGTATTCTACCAGGAATTCCATCGACTTTGCCAATCACCTGAAAAACGTTGATATTCCGCACAATGCATTATTAGTTTCATTGGATGTTAAGAATTTGTTTCCTAGTGTGCCTCCCGCAGACTGTATTCAGTTGGTAAGGGATTTATTGGCGAGATCTTCTTTGCCACAGTTACTCGTTGATGGCCTCACTTCTCTTCTTACCTTAGTTTTAGACCAAAATTTTTTCAAATTTAATGGACAGTTATATAGGCAAAGGTCTGGGCTGGCTATGGGTTCTTGTTTGTCGCCATTTCTGAGTGAGGTTTTCATGAACAATTTGGAAAACAGGATAATGAATAGTTATTTTGCCTCCTTTCTAACAGCATATAAAAGATACGTGGATGATATTTGCATTGTGTGGAATGGCAACAGAAATCAGTTGGAAGAGTTTTTACAATTCGTTAACTCCTTGCATCCTAAAATTGAGTTTACATTGGAAATGGAAGATGAAGGAAAGCTACCCTTTCTTGACCTTTTACTATCTCGGAAACACAGTAGGATAGAGTTTGAGGTTTACCGGAAAACATCGTCCACGGATAATGTTATTCAGTATGCTTCAAACTCTCCTTACACACATAAATTTGCCGCGTTCAACTCCTTTTTCTATCGGTTGTGTAATTTACCATTGTCAAGGGAAGCGTTTACTAAGGAGCGTGATATTATAATGCAGATTGCTATGAATAACGGTTTTCCTTTGGAGTCCATCACCAAATTATATCACAAATTTTTAAACAAGTACAAAATATCCTATACTGTCATAAATTCAAAACTTAGCGATGAGAAAAATTTTTTCAAGTGCATTACTTTTTTCGGAAGTATTTCTCTCCAATTGGCAAAATTTTTTAAAAATATTAAAAATGTCAATATTTCATTCAAAACAGTAAATACTCTCAAGAGACATTTAGTAAGGACAAAGGACACAACCGATAAATTGTCCAGATCTGGGGTTTATGCACTAAATTGTAGCGAATGTTCCACGACCTATGTGGGACAAACAGGTCGAAAAATTTCCACAAGGGTGAGAGAACATTTAAGCCTTGTCAACAAATTCAGAAATACGGATGTAACTGAGACTGTTTCGGCCTTTGCCAATCATTTGTTGGAGTCAGGTCATGAATTTTCCATTTCTGACGTTAATGTTTTACATGAATGTCCGAAGGGGAAAAAGCTTGACCTTCTAGAAAAAATGGAAATAACCAAAGCTATAAAAAGTCCCATTCTCACTTGCGTTAACTATGTTTTTAATTTTGAACTAACCCTAATATTTAACAATTTAATGTAATAATAATTGTAGGCAACCTTCATTTCATTCAATAATTCATAGAGTGAGAGTTTTTGGTTCTTTTATTCGACTAGTCCAGTGGCCTGTGGGTGGTTGCTTCGGTGTCTCACTCGGGTGGTCTGGGTTCGATCCCGTCTAGAGACATGAATCTTTTTTAATACTTTTTTAATATTTTATTTTGTTTATTCACGTGAGACTTAACCTCATTTTAATGTCCATCAAATATGTATAAGTAGTTGTTTGTTTTGTTGTGCTTTAGTGTGTTTTGTTCTATTTGTAAGTTATTGTTTTAGGATTTGTGAGTGTGATTATTTACTAAGGTTGTCTCTATTGTTTGTAGGTCTGATGATGCTCGAAAGGGCGAAACACGTGTCATGTTTGTTGTGAATTGTAAAATTATAATTTAATGAGACCGAGACTTGGAGTCTTTTTCTATGTTTGTTATTAAAACTAGGTCTCTTTGAGCAATATGGACAATTTCTTCGATTTTTATAATGGCCGAACAAGATGATGGCCAAATAAAATGTTTGTAATCGTGAAAAAGTCACCCTTTCAGGTCTTTACGTTTTAGGCGGCCCAGTGAAATGTTAATAAAATTATTATGAAAAAATTACTTATCCAAGTTATATCTACATTTCTGTCGGATTGTCTGTCAGTTCGCGACATGGCTTAAATACTACTTACCCGATTAACTTCAAATTTTGAACAAAAATTAAGGGTCATATGGGGATGACCTGGTAATATTTTGGTAAAAATCCAATACTTACGGCGTAACAATGTTAGAAAAGTTTTGTTAGAGTGGTGTATTATTAAAGGTGAAATAAAAAAAAACAAGTCTTTTTTAAATTGTCGACGTTTCGCAACTTAATTGTTGCATCCTCAGGACACGTATAGAGATATTACTAGTCTTTATCTACTCCTCATATATTTTTTAGATAAAAGTCTAACTTTAAATGGTCGACGTTTCGTAACTTTATATTTGCCTCCTCAGGACACAAATATAGATTCTATATCCTGCATGAACCCCATATTATCAGTCTTTACCTACTCCGTTGGTCCGCAGATATTTCCCAGATATTAAGTTTCTATAGCTTTCGTTAACGATCCTTTTGTTGTTATGTTAGAGGGGTGTATTATTTGGGGTTAGGATCCAGTAATGAAACAAAAGATTTTTTAAATTGTCGACGTTTCGCAACTTTATTGTTGCATTCTCAGTACACATATATACGTTCTATATCCTGCATATTACACAGGGTAACAAAATGAAAACAAACATTTGGTGCCGGAAATCTAACATCTGATTTTAGATGTTTTTAATGTGCTGATTCCAAAAATGCCACCAGATTTTTTCTATCAGCTCTAGTTTTTGAGATACAGGTTACAGGTTAATTGATATTTTTTTCTGATAAAGGACAACAAATAAAGAGATAAATATGTACTTAATCGTCAAAATAGAAATTTTCCAGACTCTAATTAACCAAATGGATACCTGGAATTGTCCCTGACCCAATGTTCCTATACTAGGAACTACTCAATACACTGCTCTTAATTACTTTTATACCTGTAATTGCCTATGACCCGATCCTTCTATATTTGCTTGGCTGTACTCGATTTAGTATATTACTGAGTTTTCCCAAGTAAAGTTGTGCTATCATTTTGTGTACATTTTGGTCGTTTTGTAGTATCGAGACACTAAACTGAAACAATGGCATCCACAAGCAGACGTACCTGTGTAAATCATCCCGATGTTTTTTGTTATGTGTGTGGTGAATACACTTTGAAAGAGAGCAGAAAAACGATTTCTGACTTTGTGAAAAGAGCTTATCTTGCCTATTTTGGCGTTCATTTAGGAGATCAAGATAAATCTTGGGCCCCACATTTCATATGTAAAACATGTGTTGAACATTTGCGACAGTGGACAACTGGAAAGAGGAAGTGCCTAAAGTTTGGTGTACCAATGGTTTGGAGAGAACCGCTAAACCATCATGACGACTCCTATTTTTGGCTTGTGAATATTAAAGGCATAAATAGAAACAATAGACACAAATGGACATATCCTGATCTAGATTCTGCAAGAAGGCCTGTAGCGCATTCGGAAGAAATACCCGTTCCATCATTCAACAGTCTACCCGAACTGACAGAAGATGATACAGAAACATCAACGTCTGACGAAGTTCAAAGAATTCAATCAGAAAACGACAGCCAATTTGAAGCAGATTTAGCAACTCCGCAGTGTTTCAAAAAAAACTAAACGATCTTATAAGAGACTTGAATCTCTCAAAGGATTCCGCTGAATTACTAAAGAAAAAAATCTACTTTGTCCAGGTACTAATATTACATTTTATCGTAAAAGAGATAAGGATCTGCTGCCTTTTTCGCTCAGGAAAATAACTTGGTATTCTGTAACAATATAAAAGGGTTCTTAGAAAAAATGGGCTTGCCTGAATACACTCTAGATGATTGGCGCCTTGCAGTTGAAAACGTAATGTGTTCTTTTATATAACGGTAACAAATATGGCTCAATTCGTATTGGTCGTTCTACTACCATGAAGGAAGAATATGAAACAATTGCATTAGTTTTGAGAAAAATTAAATACGAAGAACATCAGTGGGTAATTTCTGTTGATTTAAAAATGGTTAACTTCCTCCTTGGACAGCAGAGTGGTTATACAAAATTTCCTTATTTCTTGTGCCTTTGAGACAGCAGACCTAAAAATGAGCACTGGGTTAACAAAAATTGGCCTTCATGATTCAAGGAAAACAAATCGTGATCAACGAACCTTTGGTTTAAAGAGAAAAAATCTTACTTCCGCCCTTGCATATCAAGCTAGGCCTAATGAAGCAATTTGTGAAGGCTTTAAATCGAGATGGAAATTGTTTTGGGTATTTGTCACATAAATTTCCTGGAATTAGGACGGAAAGACTAAAAGCTGGTATATTTGATGGTCCTCAAATAAGGCAACTTGTTAAAGATCCACAATTCACCACATCAATGAACGACACTGAATCTAACGCTTGGTGTTCATTTGTTCAAGTAGTACAAAATTTTCTTGGCAATCATAAATCAGAGAATTACGTAGAATTAGTGGAAACTATGCTCTCTAATTTTAATATTCTCGACTGTAACATGAGTATAAAAGTTCACTACCTCCACAGCCAGCTAGATAGTTTTCCAGAAAACTTAGGTGATTGTAGTGAAGAACAGGGGGAAAGATTCCATCAGGATATTAAAACTATGAAAGATCGTTATAAAGGACGATGGGATAGCCACATGATGGCGGACTACTGCTGGAGCCTTCAGCTAGACTGCCCTAGTAAACTCCATTTTAGAAAGTCGTATAAAAGAAAATTTGTATGTGATTAGTGACTAATGTAATTATGTAAATTAAGTTTTTGCAATAAATACTTAAATCCATGTGTCTTTGTTTTTTTAACTGGCAATAGTTTATATATTATAACAGTTATAACGTAAAATATATACACAATTTTTTTTTTTTAAGAAAAAACGAGATTTGATAGACAAAATCTGAGAACTTTTTTACATTCTGCATCCAAAAATTACCCAGGAACAGGTAAAAAATCGCAGGCACCAAAATGTGTGTTGGCCTGTGTTATCGGCCTTTACGTACTACTTTGGTCTGCAGATATTTTCCAGATATTAAGTTTCTAAATGGTTTTCGTTAACGATTCTCTTGTTTTTATATTACAGTGGTATATTATTCGGGGTTAGGATCCGGTAAAAAAAACAATTCGTTAACGATTTTCTTGTTGCTAAAGTGGTGCATTATTTGGGGTTAGGAAATATCTGCGAGCTAACGGACTAGATAAAGACTGATAGTATAGGTTTCATGCAGTATATGGGTCCTGGGGTTGCAACAATAAAGTTGCGAAACGGCGACCATATAAAAAAGGGCTTTTGTTTTTTTACTGGATCTTAACCCCAAATAATTTACAACTCTAACGCATAGAGATAATTACTGTATGGAATAAAAAACTATATCCCAAATGCAGTCAATTTTAATTTTGTGCAGGGTTATTACATTCTTTATCAAATTGACCAAAAGCAGTGACTAACTGAGAAACTTATGCTTCCTACCAGCAGCGTTTCTGGCTCAATTTTGTTCTTTTGTACGAGTTAGGGGCCTGGGGTATGTAAATTAGCCAAGTGTAAAATTTAGATTTTTAGTTTAATACCACTTTGAAGAATAAACATCCCAAGGAATTAAACTTAGGAAAAAAATAGTTTTAGTAAATCTTGTCTAACACAGAAATACGAGAACTTTAGCAGAAAATAGCTAAGTGCAATTTGCCTCCATAAATTTGTCACGAATGACAATAGTCGAGTGTGTGAGTGCTACTTTTAAAGCGAAGATTTTATATGAAAATTATTCCAACAGAAGTAAAAAGAATGGCGCTTTTAGCTCTAAATCTCAGGGAGATCAGGGTAATCTTTTTTACGTCGTAAAATGTAGTACCTCTTAACCGCTGTCTATGTACGATTATGTTAAAAGCCTGTTGCAAACCAAATAATTGTAAAATGCAAGTTCTGGCTTAAAACAGTTTAAAAGCTTTCGAAAAGCACTGTCTTGCTTTAATTAGACCGCAATTCAATTAAAAAAAAAACAGTAATATTAGTTTACACACAACAAATTTATTTTTCATCCTCATAAACGTAATTAAAAAATGTGTAATGAAATGTGAATTAGAGTTCATGTCAAATCATTTTAATATTAAAAAATGAAAACGTAATCAAACAATTCGTAATATCTGGCAAAACAAAAATAAATGTAAAATTTAATTATTTGAAGAAATAATGTTAAAAAATGGGTTAATAAATTTAAAAAAAGCAAACATCATGTTTGTCTCTAATATTCAGTACTGCCACCTCAAGCTCTCGTACCAGTGTTAATTTGTCTCGACTTGCTACAAAATAAATGTGTAACTTCCTTTTGAAGTCATTTCTACGTAATACTTGATTTTTGTGCAAAATTTGAAGTACATTCGATGACTTGTTCTTTAGTTATGTTTTTTTTAACTTTCACTAGGTAGCATTTTGTTCCGCCTTATTGGGTTTTTAGTAAAATGTTACCAGATCATCTCTTATGAACCTTAATTTTTGACCAAAATTTGAGGTTGACCGGGTAAATAGATTTTTAATTGTGCCGCGAATAGACAGACAGTCCGACGAAATTAATAAAACACAATCTAAAAACAAGCCGCCATTTTGTTTCATCACCTTGGATTCGTATCAAAATTTTACTAGCTAATTTCTACGTAATACTTAATTTTTGTGCAAAATTTGAAGTAAATTAGATTATCAGTTTTTTAGTAATATTTTTTAACATTCCATTAGGCCGCCATTTTGTTTAGCCACATTCAATTTGTACCAAAATGTTATCAAGTCATCCCTATATGACCCTTAATTTTTGGCCAGTATTTGAAGTTAATCGGGTAGTTGTTTTTCTAGTTATGACGCGAACAGACAGACAGACCGGCGGAATTGAGAAAACAGATAATTACAGTTTGGATTTTAATTTTGTACAGGATTATTACATTCTTTATCAAATTAATGACCAAAAGCAGTGACTAACTGAGAAACTTATTCTTCCTACCAGTAGCTTTTCTAGGTCCCATTTTGTTCTTTCGTAGGAGTTAGGACCCTGGGGTATGTAAATCAGCCAAGTGTAAAATTTAGATTTTCTAGTTTAATACTACTTTGAAGAATAAACATCCCAAGGAATTAATCTTAGAATAGAAAATAAAATAGTTTTAGTAAATCTTGTCTAACACAGAAATACGAGAACTTTAGCAGGAAATAGCTAAGTGTAATTTTCCTCCATAAATTTGTCACGAATGACAATAGTCGAGTGTGTGAGTGCTACTTTCAAAGCGGATATTTTATATGAAAATTATTCCAACAGGAGTAAAAACAATGGCGCTTTTAGCTCTAGATCTCAGGGAGATCAGGGTAATCTTTTTACTTTGTAAAATGTAGCACCTCTTAACCGCTGTCTATGTACGATTATGTTAAAAGCGTGTTGCAAAAAAAATAATTGCAAAATGTATGTTCTGGCTTAAAAAAGTTTAAAAACGTTAAAAAGTCTCGAAAAGCACTGTTCTGCTTTAATTAGACTGCAGTTCAATTAAAGTAAATTTCCTTTACCCGGGACAAATTGTTATGAATTTTTCCTTTTATTAGGAATAGTGAAGTGTGGCCCAATTTAGTTCAGTAAAAGATATTTAATAACACATATATATACTGCCTTTTAAAATATTTTCATTCGTCACCATTTTGTTAGATCATATTGGATTCCTCATCTCTAAAAAATTCTATTGATAGCAGCGATATTTTTAAGCGATATAGAAAATAACATATTAAAAAAAAAGGAACGACTTAAAAAAGTCGCTAAAAAGTAAAAAATAGTATTTTATTTATTCCTTAAATACAGACATAGTCAACGCCAAAGCAGCCTCACCCAGCCAATATATAATATATTTATAAAACCAAATATATAGCTAGCCTTATTTCTTTTAAAACTGATGGCCGAATCACTTGCTCTAAGGGCTTCTTTGTGGAACTGCACAAGCGCAAGCTGCTAGTTCCCTAAAATCGCTGGGCTTAATGTCACGTGTGTTTTTTTTAAGATTATTATTATAGAAAAAAGGTGAACGGATTTCAACTCAAAATATATGTGACCACCAGAGAAACATCTTATACAATTTGGCGCTTGACTCATCAAAATCGGCCAAGTCGTTTAGACAATATGCGGGAAGAAACATTAAAAAAAATCATATAGTTCAAATTAGTTAAAAAGTACACTCAGTCCCAAAAAAAAGACGCACTTTATTTTTGACCCAAGTTCAATGTCTTTTATCTTTTAAACCAGTGGACCGATTTTGAAGAATTTTTTTTTCGTAGACAGATAATACCTTTTTCTTCCAGCAGAAATGATACAAATGAAAATGTTCTCAAAGATTCTTCGATAATAATGAAAAAGCTTGAACCATGCTTTTTTGACTTGCCCTGTGTATTAGTTTAGGATTCGTATAGAAATTTTTTACACCCTATACGAAAGACCCTTTTTTTTGTGAGCATTTTGTTTTTTATTCATCGACTTATCTCTAAAATTGACCGAATTACAGCTTTTTTGCTAAAATTTTGCGAAGCTACATGAATGTTAATGGAAAAACTTAATTATTCGAGCATTCGTACAGAACATTCTTTCACTTTAGATGAAACACCCCTTCTTCTAAGACAAATTTGTTATTCTGTTCAATAATTTGTTCTGAAAATGTCTGAATTACAGCTTTTTTATTGTAACCTTGCATTTTGCCAAGGTACCTACTTGATTTTTCAGAAGTGATATTCTAATAAAATAAAAATGATATGAATTTTATAAAACTTTTTTATTAACGCAAAATAACAACAACTGGATAAAAAAAACTTGAAGAATGTGCTTAGTACTGAGTATTGCCTCGTCTTGCAACTCTGAGAGCTTATAATCTGCGTGGGATACTTGAAATTAGGTGTCTTCTTCTTCTTCTTCCTAATTCATCCCACAAATGTTCTATTACAGCTCCCCTCTCTACTTTCCATATGTCTAAAATAATTCTCTCACTTTCTGTCTCGTGCCTCAGTAGAATAGCGCCATTAACTTGGACGCGTACTTTCTCATGTATATATATTTTTTTGTATAATCACCCTACACTACTCTTTTTTTTTAGAAAAACTTCAAACTAACTTTTTTATGAAAGTTAATAATAATTTTTTTTATAATTATTTAATAGGCTTCAACACCCCTTCACTTGTGAAGGAAGCTGATAAGTGGCCTTTTATTCCTATTGTAGATGTCTATGTTTATTTTTTTTTAATTTGTAGTTTTCTTTTGGAATAATAAACGTGTTTATTATTATTATTATCACATTCATATCGGGGCTTCTCGCAGGTCACTGCAATGTGGCGATACCCGCAGTTTCTTGGAAGTTCTGCACTATTGCTGCGGTATGCGGTCGGGCATTATCTTGCATTAGAATAAAATTTTTACCAACTAAAGCCTGGGTTATAGATTGAAAACGTTTGCGTCTTGCGTCGCCGTTTGCGCTGTCCTTGAAGTTTACTTAACGTAAATCAATGGGTACGGTTATATTTTTGCCGCCATCCGTTTGAGTTTCCACTAGCCGTCAAAAAGATGGCGATCTTTAACTATGACGGAAGTGGCTGTCGAAAATCGACGCTTGCGTTAAGCTGCAACCAATGAAATTGCTGGATTTAAGAGGTCCTTTTAAAAGGTTCGTCCTTCGAATAAATTTGATATTAATATATACATATAACATCCTCGTCCATTAAAAAAAACTGCTTGGGGTCATTGTCTTTAATTTTAAGAAAATACTGGTAGGAGTTATGAGTATGTCCGACCCAATTAACAGGCCTAATTCGCGATCTTCTTTGCCGCCTTCTCTTCAACAACCTACAGTTGCGGCACACATTAATATATCCACAATGCCTAGTCTTTACTAGGCACATAAACTGAAAAACAAGCAAGACAAAATTGCATTACACAAAAAGGCAATAAATATAAACATTAAAGTAAGGTTAGTTCCACAGGCCACACAAAGCGCAAACGTTTTCAATCAACTCGGGCTAAGAACCAGCGTAAACACTTGGCTCAAACGGACGACGCATCTATAACCCAGGCTTAAATCAGCAAGAGGTAACACATACTGCTCTAAAATATCATTGATGTAAATTTGGGCGTCATTGACTGTCTAATGGGAAAAACGTCAAAGAGTGTACGTCTATTCATGGAAATTTAACCCCACAGCATAACTGAACCACCATTAAAATTATCGCATTCTGTTATCAAAGGTTGATTGAATCTTTCGCCAGTTCTTCTCCATACTATTTTTCTCCCATCCACCATATTAAGGCAAAACCTTGATTCATAAGTAAACAGGACATTGGACCAGTCACGATTAGCCCACCTTTCGAGCAATGCTTCCTATTTGTTCATATTTCAGGATCGCTCTACGAGCTGTTGTTTCAGGGACCCCCACATCATGAGCGGCGCACAGAAGTCATTTTTGAAATTCTAGGTGGAAAAAAATCACGAAAATATTTATCGAAAAATATATCCCTAATAGCCTTATTTCAAAGAAAACATTGCATGAAATCGTTTTTTTGCGTAATTAACTTTATACTTTATCAACTATGGCCATGACTTTAAACAAAAGTGCATAAAATATTTAATATGAGTGACATGTCAGTTCAGTGACCTTTTATTAGCGAATTTGCTTTGTTCATTGTGATAATCCTATAAAGAATTTTTAAATTGTGATTGTGCAGTACGAAATCAGAGGGTAAGTACTTATTTTATTTAAAACAATATTATTAAAGAACGCACGTACATAGTAAAATAAACGATATAACGAAGTCGCTGTAAATCTTTTGTGTTTTTCGCAAAAAAAAATATTTTAAAATACTGCAGAACATGGTGTTTATGCATGTTTGTTCCAACAATATTTTTTATCGTTAATTTGGTCTATTACCTTTCGACTCATGCTAGATTTTGTTGCCAAGAACTGCCAAGATTTGAAATATTTTTTTTTTCAGAGACTATGTCAATACGAAAATATGACATGTTTACCATTTGGTGCGAGCAAAAATCGCTGGACGACAAAAACGCTTCCGTATTGAATTTTGTTTTGAACAGGCTTAATATAGACCAATCCCGGGATGTTAGATACAATTTAATAAAGAAATTGATGAATTCCTTTAATAGTTCTGTCGCTAAAATGTGGAAAAACAGTAATCGCACTCGGACAGTATTTGAACATAGACATCTAGACTGGCTGAATGAATCTATAGAGTTTTTCATAGAAGATCTACAAGAACCAGGTCCAAGTAAAGGTAGACCCTCTAAATCTTTCACAAACCTTGGCGACAAACGAAAAAAACAGAGAATAATGCCATTGTTGGAAAGTTATTCTACTGAGGAACTATCATTTGCAACTCAAAAAAGTCTTGAGTTGTCAGGCCGTAAAAATGCATCTAAAATAGTCCAGGAAGTGTCAGAACATTCACCAGAGAGAGCTACTAAAAATAAAAAAGCAATTAATAATAAAAAATATAAGCCTATTATTAAGTATTCCCCAGAAGAAGCTCTTGCCCTTTACGTTGATGGGCGATTCACAAAAAAATCCTACACTTTAATGCAGCAAGGAGCGAAGTACCGACATGCCAACATTTACCCTAATTACAACATTCTTCTGAGTGCTAAGAAAAAATGTTTTCCAATTGAAGATTCTATTTTAATCACAGAAATATCCGCCGAAATAAATTTGCAAGAACTGGTCAATCATACTGCTAAAAGAATTGTTGAGTCGCAAAAAACTGTTATTTCTACTTTTCCGTTAAATCTGTCAAATAAATTCAATCTTCTGTATAAATGGGGATGTGATGGCAGTGCTGGACACTCGACCTACAAGCAGCAATTAAGTGACGAAAATGTTTTTTCAAGAAGTGATTCAATCAGTTTATTTTCCGTATGTCTCGTTCCACTGCAAATGACTGCAGAGAATAATAGTATATTCTGGCAAAATATTCGACCATCATCTACCAGATTCTGCAGACCAATAAAATTAATTTTTGCGAAAGAAACACCACAACTATCAAAAAAAGAAATAGAAAATATTGAAACCCAGATAAAAAATATTAAACCCACTGAACGTTTTGTCGAAGAAGGTCTAATAATTATTAATCATTCATTTAAACTAACTATGATAGATGGAAAAATGTTTGGAGTGATTTCTAATTCTTCAGCGCAGACTTGTGGCATCTGTCGTGCTACACCTAAAGTAATGAATAATCTAGACTATATAATGGCGCTTCCATCGGACGAAACATTGTACGATTATGGTATCTCGACTCTTCATGCCTGGATAAGGTGCTTGGAGTGTTGTCTTCACATTTCCTACAGGTTGATGTTAAAAAAATGGCAGATACGGGATGAGAACGAGAAAAAAATGGTAAAAGAGAGAAAAGAAGAAATAATTAAAAAGCTAAGAGAAAAGTTGTGTTTGTTGGTTGATATTCCAAAGCGAGGCTATGGAACAACCAATGATGGGAATACAGCCCGAATATTTTTCCGTAAATATCAAATTACAGCATCAATAACAGGTAATTCTTTTTTCAATTTCATGTTTATAAAATTTTCATGATTTGTATTCTTTACTTTATAAACCGTTAATGAATTTTACAGGGATGGATGAAGATTTTCTCAAGCGTCTATATGTACAACAATGTGTTCTGGGTATGAAGTGAATTCTGAGGAATTTACTGAGTATTGCAAAGGCACAGCAATAATGTTCGTCAACCTTTATCCATGGTACAACATGCCTTCGAGTCTCCACCGAATACTGATTCATGGCCCTGCAGTTGTGAAATCTGCACCACTTCCTATAGGAATGTTTTCGGAAGAGGCCCTAGAATCCCGCAATAAGGATTTTCGAAGATATCGCGAGCATCATTCGAGAAAGTTTTCAAGAGAGAAAACAATGAAAGATGTGTTTTGTGGGCTTTTGGTATCCTCTGATCCTTATATTTCTTCATTATCGAAATGTGTGGGTGCTCGTTCCAATAAAGAACCTTTAGTTAAAGATGTGCTCAGATTGCTCAAAGAGCCTCAGTTATCAAAAAATTCTTTAGATAATGATGATGTAGAAGGAAGAGATGTTGATGATGATGAGGATGATGTGGATGATGACGATGAATAACTGGGAGCTTGAGTTTGAGCTTGTGGTTATAGTTTGCATCAAATATTAATAATTAAGACATATAATTAACACGTTTATATTTTTAATAACTTCATTTTGTACCTAATATTCAATTTTTCATAAATTATATCCACTTGCTTTTAAAATTTGCCAAGCTTTTATGGATTTATAGGTTCTATGTCCACTTTGTATTTTAGAGCAAGAAAAGTTACACAGAGTTAAAATAATATAATTTGTGGTAAAGACTAAATTATGTTACATGTTTTATTTCTTGTTTTATGTAATAGTTGCTCCAATAAAATTAAAGCAAATAGCATAATAAAAATAAAATTCTTTTTTTGTGGTTAGGAATTTTAAAACAGAATGGGGTATTTTGATTATAATGGTGATTGATTTTTTTGATAATGGTTTAACACCCTGTATCATGCAAATTATACAAGTCAGAACCTACATTTACCTAAAGTTTTAGTCTTATAATCCATCAAAGATTCACCACTTGAGGTTTATGTTTATATAGATATTTAACAAACCCATTTTGCCCCCCCTCCCCTCCTCCACCTGGATACGTCATTGGCGGGAAGAAAAAAAGTAGGGATAGGCTACATTCATCATTTTCAATGCGAGTAGTGAGGGGTATAATCATTACACAGAGATATTCTCATATATGATTTATTTCCACCTAGATTTTTAAAAATGACCTCTGTGCGGCGTAGTGTTTACTACGCCAATCACTCACTAAAGCAACTAATCTTGCCGTTTGTTCGGGTGTAATTTGAGGCATTTTTACACTAAAACTTTTTTTTTCTATAGAAAATGACAATCATGAAGTTAGTGTGTACAGGGTGTTCCAGCGAGGACTGAACAGGGACCTATTTTCGACCTTCCTTGTATTTTGGAAAAATTCAAAATAGCCAATCGATGTATTTTTTCTTGTAGAATCCAAAAATATCATCGAATCATCATTTCCTACAGGTTGATGTTAAAAAAATGGCAGATACGGGATGAGAACGAGAAAAAAATGGTAAAAGAGAGAAAAGAAGAAATAATTAAAAAGCTAAGAGAAAAGTTGTGTTTGTTGGTTGATATTCCAAAGCGAGGCTATGGAACAACCAATGATGGGAATACAGCCCGAATATTTTTCCGTAAATATCAAATTACAGCATCAATAACAGGTAATTCTTTTTTCAATTTCATATTTATAAAATTTTCATGATTTGTATTCTTTACTTTATAAACCGTTAATGAATTTTACAGGGATGGATGAAGATTTTCTCAAGCGTCTATATGTACAACAATGTGTTCTGGGTATGAAGTGAATTCTGAGGAATTTACTGAGTATTGCAAAGGCACAGCAATAATGTTCGTCAACCTTTATCCATGGTACAACATGCCTTCGAGTCTCCACCGAATACTGATTCATGGCCCTGCAGTTGTGAAATCTGCACCACTTCCTATAGGAATGTTTTCGGAAGAGGCCCTAGAATCCCGCAATAAGGATTTTCGAAGATATCGCGAGCATCATTCGAGAAAGTTTTCAAGAGAGAAAACAATGAAAGATGTGTTTTGTGGGCTTTTGGTATCCTCTGATCCTTATATTTCTTCATTATCGAAATGTGTGGGTGCTCGTTCCAATAAAGAACCTTTAGTTAAAGATGTGCTCAGATTGCTCAAAGAGCCTCAGTTATCAAAAAATTCTTTAGATAATGATGATGTAGAAGGAAGAGATGTTGATGATGATGAGGATGATGTGGATGATGACGATGAATAACTGGGAGCTTGAGTTTGAGCTTGTGGTTATAGTTTGCATCAAATATTAATAATTAAGACATATAATTAACACGTTTATATTTTTAATAACTTCATTTTGTACCTAATATTCAATTTTTCATAAATTATATCCACTTGCTTTTAAAATTTGCCAAGCTTTTATGGATTTATAGGTTCTATGTCCACTTTGTATTTTAGAGCAAGAAAAGTTACACAGAGTTAAAATAATATAATTTGTGGTAAAGACTAAATTATGTTACATGTTTTATTTCTTGTTTTATGTAATAGTTGCTCCAATAAAATTAAAGCAAATAGCATAATAAAAATAAAATTCTTTTTTTGTGGTTAGGAATTTTAAAACAGAATGGGGTATTTTGATTATAATGGTGATTGATTTTTTTGATAATGGTTTAACACCCTGTATCATGCAAATTATACAAGTCAGAACCTACATTTACCTAAAGTTTTAGTCTTATAATCCATCAAAGATTCACCACTTGAGGTTTATGTTTATATAGATATTTAACAAACCCATTTTGCCCCCCTCCCCTCCTCCACCTGGATACGTCATTGGCGGGAAGAAAAAAAGTAGGGATAGGCTACATTCATCATTTTCAATGCGAGTAGTGAGGTGTATAATCATTACACAGAGATATTCTCATATATGATTTATTTCCACCTAGATTTTTAAAAATGACCTCTGTGCGGCGTAGTGTTTACTACGCCAATCACTCACTAAAGCAACTAATCTTGCCGTTTGTTCGGGTGTAATTTGAGGCATTTTTACACTAAAACTTTTTTTTTTCTATAGAAAATGACAATCATGAAGTTAGTGTGTACAGGGTGTTCCAGCGAGGACTGAACAGGGACCTATTTTCGACCTTCCTTGTATTTTGGAAAAATTCAAAATAGCCAATCGATGTATTTTTTCTTGTAGAATCCAAAAATATCATCGAAAAAATATTTGAACCAGAAACAAAAGAGTTACGCTATGCATCAGGTGTTTTTTAAATGGAATGTATCGTTTTTTATACGATTTTTGGAAAGAGTGATTTTTTTTATGTCCGTTCTGATTAAAAGATTTGATTTTGCGATAGCTGTTTATATTACATTTTAATGTTTTACAAACTAAAATTTTAGCTTCACCTGTTTAAAATATACGATAGGTTGGTATAGGTGATCAAGGTAAAATGACGTTTGAATGCTTTGTCAATAAAAATTGACATTATTTTAATTATTGTCGAAGTCTTCACCTAAAAAATATATATTTGACTCTGATCGAAATGAAATACTCTTTGGACGAGAGACTACAGATTGTTATGCTATTTTACAAGTGCCAAGAAAATGCAAGAGAAGCAAGAAGAAGATTTATTGCAAATTTTCATAGAAATATATCCATCAATACAATTCTAAGGATAAAAAATGATAGAAAAAGAAATTCAATAAAAAATAATTATTAAATAATAAAATAAAACTACTAATAATAAATACTTTGTAGCCTTTCTAAACTTGCTGTTACAATATGATTTTCCTGGTTAAGGCGGTTTATTTCATCGACAATTTTTCCCATGATCTCTTAAATATTTTCGTTTCGTTGTCTGTATACGACGTTCTTCAAATGGCCCCAAAGAAATGTATCCAAAACTGAGAGGTCGGGGCTATTGGGCGGCCAAGCATATGTTCCATTTCGCCCTATCCATTCGTTATGGCGCCGATTTAAAAATTGAACCACATCATGCACGGCATGAGGAGGCGCCCCATCATGTTGCCAAATTAAATTCTGATATTCTGCCAATGGTAAGTCTTCCAAAAAATTTTCAATTTCGTTTTCTAAAAACTCATAATATCTGTGCCCATTTAAAGTCCCGTTAAAAAATATTGGTCCCAAAATTTTATTGTTTTTTATCCCACACCAAACATGAATAGAATTCCTCCCTTGAAATTTAATAGTCTGGAACTTTTTTGGATTTTCAACGGCCCAGTGGTGACTATTATGTCTGTTGAATACTCCCGATGTTGTGAAAGTAGCTTCGTCGGTCCACACAATATTTTTGAATAAATCAGGGTCTTCGTTTTCTTGTCGAATTACCATTTGAGAAACACATTGGAAGCGAAGTTCTTTTTGTGCCGGTGTTAGGTGCTGAAGTGGAAGGATACGAAAAGGCCTAAATTTATGAATTTTCAGAGTCCTGTGAACAGTCCCTCGGGTAACTCTTCTGCGCCTTACACCGCCACCGTACTGAACTTCCCGAACTGCATCCGAAATAGATTTGGTTGGATTAACTTGAAAATAATTTATAATGGCCTGGTCTCGATTCCTTCTTCTTTGTATATTTCTTTTTCTATCATGTAAAGTTTTATTTTCCTCAAATAGGTTTTTTATCCTTAGAATTGTACTGATGGATATATTTCTATGAAAATTTGCAATAAATCTTCTTCTTGCTTCTCTTGCATTTTCTTGGCACTTGTAAAATAGCATAACAATCTGTAGTCTCTCGTCCAAAGAGTATTTCATTTCGATCAGAGTCAAATATATATTTTTTAGGTGAAGACTTCGACAATAATTAAAATAATGTCAATTTTTATTGACAAAGCATTCAAACGTCATTTTACCTTGATCACCTATACCAACCTATCGTATATTTTAAACAGGTGAAGCTAAAATTTTAGTTTGTAAAACATTAAAATGTAATATAAACAGCTATCGTAAAATCAAATCTTTTAATCAGAACGGACATAAAAAAAATCACTCTTTCCAAAAATCGTATAAAAAACGATACATTCCATTTAAAAAACACCTGATGCATAGCGTAACTTTTTTGTTTCTGGTTGAAATATTTTTTCGATGACATTTTTGGATTCTACAAGAAAAAATACATCGATTGGCTATTTTGAATTTTTCCAAAATACAAGGAAGGTCGAAAATAGGTCCCTGTTCAGTCCTCGCTGGAACACCCTGTACATAACTGACAAATATTTTCCATTTGGAGTTTTTTATCGCCCTCCCAGAATAAATATTAATAGTTTAGTTGAGGATTTCGATAATATTTTCTCGTATTTATATTTATTGGTCGATGAAATTGTATGTCTTGGTGATTTGAATATAGATTTTTTAAAGTTAGACAACCCCCTCTTACCAATATCAATATTTGAAAATTATAATTTATCACAGGTTATTTCTGAACCTACAAGAGTATCTAGAACTTGTAGTTCTTTGCTTGACCCAATTTTTGTAGTCTGGTACTTTATCTGCAGATACGATCTCTGATCACAGATTAGTTTTTTGTTCATTAAATATTGAAAAAGTCAAAACAATACCTAAATTTGTTCGTTATAGATTCTTTGATAACTTTAATCTAAATATTTTTTTAAATGATCTGTATCAGCTACCTTGGAATGATATTTTTTATGAACATAATATTGATAATAAAATATTAATGTTTAATAATCTTATTTTAAATATTTGTGAAATTCATGCACCTCTAAGAGAGGCCAAGATTACTACACCTAAAGCGCCATGGTTGACTCCTAATATTAAATTGTTTATGACCCAAAGAAATACAGTACATTTTTTCAAAACTTGTCTGACTGTAGTGAACGCATTGAATTTTACAATAATAATTTATTTAGCAACAATGTTTCATTTTCCTTTAAATTAGCAAACATTATAGATATTAATAATATTTTACATAGTATTAAAACAAATGCATGCGGTAATGACAATATAACTCCACAAATGCTTAAATCTTGTAGTCCGTTCGTTGATAAATATGTTACACATATTATCAACTGCTGTATTGAATCTCATTATTATCCTGATTAGTGGAAGACCTCTATTGGCAAACCTCTCCCTAAAGTTACTCGGCCTTTAACCTTCAGTGATATAAGGATCATAAGTATTTTGCCGGCCATGTTAAAGATTTTTGAAAAAGTTCTTTATACCCAATTGTATTCACATTTTATTGTTAATAAAATATTACCTGATTGCCAGTGCAGGTTTAGAAAAGGCTTTAGTATGGCGGTTGCTCTCGCGAATGTAACCGATGGCCTCTTTTCCGCATTTGATAAAAAACAATGCAGTGCACTTGGGCTGTTAGATTTTTCGAAAGTATTTGATACTCTATTTAATCACAAATTAATTATATCAAAACTTAAATATTATGGTTTTCACGATGAGTCTCTTTGTTTAGTTAAATCCTATTTGTCAAATCGTTATCAAGTTATATCGTCCAATCATACTTTTTCTGAAAGGGAACCTGTTTTATCAGGTGCTCCCCAAGGATCATTTTAGGGCCTCTGCTTTTTATAATGTACACCGATGACATATTAAAATCTCTTAACAACTGTAAGGTACAGGCATACGCTGATGATACACAAATTTATTTTCATTTTAATCGTGACGACTATTTGCTTGCTTCTGACCTTATTAACCAAGATTTAAATACACATGCTTTTATCAAAGAATCATAACCTAAATCTTAATCCAACTAAATCAAAGTTATTGTTTTTTGGTAATAAAAATAATGTCTCTTTTCTTAAAGAAAATCTAAAAATTGAAGTAAACGGAGTTCAACTTTCTGTAGTAAATTCTGCAAAACACCTAGGTGTTTTTGTTGAGTTAGGGTTTAAGCAATATGTTAAGAAACTTATTCAGAAATCATATATAAATCTTAAAATACTTTATACTAATCGTCATATTTTAGATTTTAACTTAAGAAAAATGCTTTGTGAGTCACTTGTCCTCTCTAATTTTAACTATTGTGATTTTATTTATGGGCCGTGTTTAGATACATTAGATAGGCTTCGTATCCAAAAGGAACCAAATGCTTGCTGTAGATTTATTTTTGGGTTACGAAAGTACGACCATGTATCTTTTAAGCTTAATGAACTGAAATGGTTGAAAATGGAAAATAGAAGAAAACTACATTTCGCCAATTTTCTAAAAAGTATCTATTCTAACCAGGGTTCTTCCGTTTCATTACAAGCCAAATTAGTTCTTCGTTCAAATGTTCATGCTATTGGTGTTCGTAATATTAACAGAATCACAATGCCTCATCATCGAAGCGCTATGTTTAAGAGATCTTTCACTTACAATGCTGTAAAGTGTTACAATTCTTTGCCAAGAGAATATTTAAACTTTAACGAACTGTTATTTAAAAATAAATACAAAAAACTACTTTTTGATCTTCAAATTAACGTTTGATATTACCTTTGATAGTCATTAATCCTTTGCTACTGATATTTTTTTTTTTTTCTTATTTCTACTATCTTAGATGAGCATGCCGCAGTTCGCCTAGTACTAAATAATTATTATCATATATGGTGTTTAGCTTCATTTTTTTTTAATTATATTTGTGTTTTGGCTTGATCGTGGTTCAGTAGAGTAGCCTTTGGCTAGACTGCGCCACTGTTGACGCAAAAAATTTTTTTTTCTGACTTATTTGGAAATTCTTTTTTTTTTGTAAAACTAATTTTCGAAATAAGAGATTTTTATTTTTTAAAAGTCGATTATGATCCGACATAGTCGACATAGTCCATCCGCTAGCTAAGATTTTTTATACATAATTTCCAGTTCCATTAAAAAGATTTAAAGGGTTTTAAGTTCCGTTTTTGTCGCTAATTACGAATTTGCAATAATTTTTGCGGATTTTACGGAATCGATCAAATACACCTGTAAAAGTTCAAGAAGATCTTCGCCAAGTTCGAGATGTTATGGTTAGGGAGCATACGGTTTGCGTACGCCTAGCAGACGTGAATTTAAAGACTAGGACACCTGCAAAAGTCTAAAATTATTGTTATACCTGAATATTGTTCTGCATATTCTGACGTAGGATAATGCCCAGTAGTATACCCTAGCAATAGTGCCAAACTGCGGGTATCGCCACGTTATAAGCACTGCGAGAAGCCCCGATATGGATGCAGTAAAACATTTGTGGAATAAATTAAGAAACATGCGTTCTCGTGAACGGTCTCTGGAAAGCCTAGCAGAATTGGCAGATACAACATCAAAAGAATTGGACGGTATACCAACGGAAAAAATAAGAAACTTAATTTCGAGTATGCTACAAGATAAGAAGCTCACAGAGTTACTATAGAGAAGCCAATATTCGGTACTAAGCTTGGTAAGGTTTCAGCTGTCAGTGGTAAGTTAAAGCTGTAATTCGCTCAATTATAGAGATAAGTCGGTAAATAAAAAAAAATGCTCACAAAAAAAACGTTCTTTCATATAGAGTGTAAACAGATTATATACGAATCCTCAACTAATACACAGGGCAAGTCAAAAAATAGCAAAAAAGCAAATTTCTAGTTTTCACATTATTATCCAAGAATCTTTGAGAAATTGTTCATTTCTTTTATTTTTGCTGAAAGTTTGTTCAAAACTTATCAACTGGTTTAGAGGATATTAGACAATGAACTTGGATCAAAAATCAAGTGCCTCACTTTTCTTGGAACTGAGTGTATTTAAACAACCTATCGTCGAGATTTCAGATATTTAACATCCATTAAGCTTTATACTGAATTATCTAACATTATCGCACTAGCGTTCTCTGGCTTTCATTACGTATTAGAATAAAATATCTAACATTAATAATGTAATGTTGCATTATGACGATTATAAATATTTGCTTATCGAAAAGTGGTAAGTAGCAAGTCCAAGAAAATATATCATTTCAAAGTTTTTTTCCATAGATGCGGCACACTTTCCAAGATTTAATATTAAATTTTCCAATGAAGCCAGGTACATAAAGAGCGAGATGCAGGTCTTTAAACTTTGTACTAGCAACCTGAATTCCTTGTGCAGGTAGTTCAAGATGTTTCTTTTTTAATTTCGCCACGAACAAGATAATGAAAAAAGAACGAAAAACTCAAGTTCCATGCTGCCGCGGAATTAGGGTTTGACATTATTAAGAAATTCCGTAGCGTAAATGTAAATTTGCTATACAGCGTGTCCAAAAAAGTTCTTTACAAGTGACAAAATTAACTTTATTTTCAGATAGAGTTTTTATAAGGAGAATATTACATATGATTACTAAAAATAGACTTCTTATTCCTCTCATGCTTTGACCGTTAACGAGCGTTGGTGATTATGTTCCCTACTATACTAGCAATTGTTGACATCTGCGCGATAAACCTCTACTATGTTCTGTCCATACTACTGCCTAAGATTCTTCAACCAAGAAATTGTTTGGTGCTCTGACTATTTTCGTTAGTGCTTTGTTAGTGGTTTTTAGTGCTTCAAGTAGTTTTGTTGTAATTGTTTGCTTCATTTTCAAAATATTAATTGATTTTGTTTCAAGGTCAACCCCCTTTTCCACATCCACTTTCCACAAATGGTGGTGCATCCTCGATAGTTATATAAAGTGTACTTAGAATGGTTGCAAGTCAAACAGCATACAAGGTAGGTCAAAAAATATTAAAATCATGCAAGAGTAAAGTACCCTTATTTCGAAAGATTCAGCAAAATGTTATTAAGAAAAGTTGTTTCGCATCAAAAGTTATGCCTGGATACCAAAACATAGCCTCCTGAGAAAAAAAACATTTTCTTGGAAAAAATCAAAAAAGTTTTTGAAAAATTATTTTTTTTTGTAATTATCATGAACACTTTCATAGTTTAATCAAAATCAGATCAGATTCGCATAACTCCTTTCAAATTTAAGTATACTGGTGAAATTAACTTGGATTTTTAATTTTATAGAGAATCACAAACTTCAGGTTTGTTGCAACGATATTAAACACAACTTGGAAATTTCGCCAATATTCTTTTTAACAAGATGAAGCATTTCTGAAGAAAATATGCATATTAAAATACTTTCATTTGAAGTGCAAAATTTTCATTTCAAATATTTATTAAAGAACTGTACACATAATTGCCAAACTGGAAATCCTTGAAAAAACAAATGAGAATTAAAAGGGAATTAATGTGAATTAATATTAACAAAAAAACAAATATGTTTATTATAACTTAACAATTAACAAATCAGCATGGAGTATACAAACATTTAAGGAAGTACATAAAAAAATGAAAATTATGTAAGCGTTTCTGTGTGCTTCCTTCTTGTTCAATGCACCTAATTGTCCGGTCATAAAATTCACTAAAAGTAGATCGCAAGATATTTGCTGGAATATTTCTGCAATGGAAACGAATCGAATTTTTCAAGTTCCTCTCCTTAATGAGCATATTTTCTGCACAAATGTTTCATCTTGTTAAAAAGAATATTGGCGAAATTTTCGAGTTGTATTTAATATCGTCGCAACAAACCCGAAGTTTGTGATTCCCTAAAAAATTAAAAATCCAGGTTTATTTCACAAGTATACTTAAATTTGAACGGAGTTATGCGAATCTGATCTGATTTTGATTAAACTATGAGAGTGTTTATGATAATAATCAAAAAAATCAATTTTTCATATTTTTTTTTTGATTTTCCCAAAAATTTTTTTTTCTCAGGAGGCTTTGTTTTGATATCCAGGCATAACTTTTGATGCTAAACAACTTTTCTTAATAACATTTTGCTGAATCTTTCGAAATAAGGGTACTTTACTCTTGCATGATTTTAATATTTTTTGACCTACCCTGTATGCTGTTTGACTTGCAACCATTCCAAGTACCCTTTATATAATTTTCGAGGTTGCACCAACTTTTGGCAATATTTTCATTTTGATTGTTTAGTTAATAAAAAAAATTCCCATATGTTGCACACTTAAATGACCATACTATATATATATATATATATATATATAATATACACTTAGCCGCAAAAATAACGCACAACCAAAAATTATACTCAATTTCAAAGTTGATTTTCTCGTGAACCAGTAAACCGATTTCGATAATTTTTTTTTTAACTGTAGCTTTTTTCTTTAGTAATTGCACTATGATAAAAAAAATTTATTCAGATTTCAGTTTTTGGCTTATACAGGGTGAAAAACGAGAATAGTTTTTTTAGGTCAAATTTGAAACACCCTGTAGGGAGCGTTAACAAAAACAACGGTTGCGTATTAAAACTATAATGTAGCCTCATGTTTTCTAAATATTTTGTTTTTTTGCTGACTCTGATATCTGTAATATCAAAGAAAATACAGAGTTTTATTCCAGAACATGTTTTTTTATCAAGATAACAATTTAACAACATTAAACTAACAATAAAATTTAAAATAATTAACAATAAAAAGCAAAAAAAAACGTGCACTAGTAGCGCGTGTTTCCACCTCTTTTTCTAATGACAGCTTCACATCGCCTCGGCATACTCGATATTAAATTGGATATTTGATTTTGGTCAAGTCCATTCCAAATATCGGTAACCATCCTTTCGACATCTTGCAGGGTGGCAGGAGGGGGCTGACGCTGTCTCAGTGCCCTACCAATAATATCCCATAAATGCTCGATAGGATTCAGGTCGGGACTGTGCGGTGGCCAATTTAGAGTTCGAATATTTACTTCATGTAAATATTCATTGACGATGCGCGCTACATGAGGCCTTGCGTTGTCGTGCATTAGTAAAAAATTATTACCAATGTACGGTGCGAAAGGGACAACGTGCTCAGACAAAATGTCATTAATATACCTTTCACTATTTAAAGAGCCCCCACGTAAAGGTACGATATCCGTCCGTGCGGTTAAGGAAATTCCTCCCCAAATCATCACAGAGCCTCCATTAAATAAAGTTGTTTCACGTACGTTACACTGGGTATAACGCTCACCTGGCCGGCGGATAACTCTTAAACGTCGATCGGAGCTATATAGACAGAACCTAGATTCGTCTGTAAATAGAACGTGTTCCCAATCCTCAATAGTCCACATTACATGTTCCCTGGCGAATTGCAGTCTAGCTCTGCGGTGGTTTGCATTTAATGCAGGGCCTGTCGCTGGAACTCTGACATGTAAATTGTGTTCAGAAAGACGTCTCCTCACAGTATCAATGCTTGGTTGAATATTGTGAACTGCACTGAGTTGCATCAAAAGTTTCCTTGACGTGGTAAAACGTTCTCTTAAAGCACGCAGTCTAATATAGCGATCTTGAACAACTGTAGTTACTCGGGGTCTGCCTGGTCGTGGACGTATGTTATAGTCATTGGTTTCTCTGAAGCGTTGGACAACACGAGAAATTGTTGTATGCGAAAATCCTAATCTCAAACCAATAGCATTGTAGCTTACTCCTTCGTTATGTAACGTCACTGCCTGAACACATTCATCACGAGTCATATTCTTTCTAACCCGTTCCATTTTCACGAAAGAACTTAAAGAATGAACTTAAATTATTCAGCTTGAGACGATAGGTACATAAATAAAGGAATTGTCAAAACTGACATTTGCTGACACTGTTGATTTATCATAGCCTACTAAGCGCTTTTTTTGGTAAACGTAATAAGTATCCAATAAAACTGTGATTTATTGAATAAAAACATGTTCTGGAATAAAACTCTGTATTTTCTTTGATATTACAGATATCAGAGTCAGCAAAAAAACAAAATATTCAGAAAACATGAGGCTACATTATGGTTTTAATACGCAACCGTTGTTTTTGCTAACGCTCCCTACAGGGTGTTTCAAATTTGACCTAAAAAAACTATTCTCGTTTTTCACCCTGTATAAGCCAAAAACTGAAATCTGAATAAATTTTTTTTATCATAGTGCAATTACTAAAGAAAAAAGCTACAGTTCAAAAAAAATTATCGAATTCGGTTTCCTGGTTCACGAGAAAATCAACTTTGAAATTGAGTATAATTTTTGGTTGTGCGTTATTTTTGCGGCTAAGTGTATATATATATATATATATATATATATATATATATATATATATATATATATATATATATATATATATATATATATATATATATATATACTGCTGGAAATTTGTACTCGAAATTAAGCATGACGATTTTGAGTTACGGTTTTCGATCTTTGTTTGACCAATTCCTAGAATATGCAGCCCAATAAAGACAACCTCAGGACTCCATCGGAACCGTCTTATACAGGATAACACTTGAGGGGGTAGTTTTTCGTAAGGTGTTGATGTCATGGTCACCAAACTTGGCACGAGAATTCCTTGGGTACAAAAGTAATCATCCGAATGGTCAAAACGTTCTTTGTAAACTCTCGCCCTTGTTGAAGGGAGGGTGAATGTGGGTGGGGGTGGGTTCGCAGGAGGTTCAAATGATGATTACCAAAAATCAGCTCTTTTCGATAACGAAAAATCAAAAATTAAACCAGTTTTTTATAAAGTTCTTCGTTAAGACACATTCTAAGCGTTGCAAACTCAGGTAGGGATGATGCACGCGCTTGGCGGTCGGTGAGCGTCATCGAGAACCGGCTGTGCTTTGGAGGCTACATTTATTGATAAGTAAAGGACCTTTATTTTGTCATCAGTTTTTTTTTTGTGTTTTGAGAGGGGGCCCTCTAGCGAAAACCGCGGGGTGGCCCAAAATTTGTAGCTATGCCATTGATTTTGGGGAGTGTGATAGATAAAAAAAATAGTCAGTGTATTCGGTATACAAGTATACAAGGGCAGATATTTTCCCGAACAAAAGTAATATAACACTATAAGCGGTGTCAGGTCTGGCAATTGATAGATGTATTAAAGTTTCGACAACCAGTCAGGTGCGTGCGGTGAAATTTTAAGAAAGGGAAGCAATTTTTAGAAACTTACCTATTTGTAATGTAATTCGATTCCTCGATCATTTTCTGCAAATTCGTCAATGACATCATAAAAACGTCGATGCTCCGACATATTTTGGAGAAGTTTTTCAATGGACAACAGCGATGTATGCGAAAGTCTCTCCTGCCCCGTTAAATTTTTTCTACGTTTAAGTGTTGAAAAATTGCATTCTACTGATGAACTTGTGGCAGGTATAGTGTAGGCATCTTCCAGCTCCTTGCCATTTAAAAATTGCATTAGTTCCTTAGCGTTATTTTTTGAGCTAATGTCATCAGTTTCGTAAATCACTTTTAGTTCAGATCGCAGTAAGAGTCGTTCGAAGAACTGGCTATAATGAAGAAGAAGAGATTTAAACGCATCTTCTGGAAAAGTTTTTCCTTTAAATGCATCAAAACTGCAGAGCTCGAGGAATTTAAAATCATTTAAACCGTTAACTCTATAGTTTATTTGTTGCTGAACTTGATCGATTATTTCATAAAAGAGGCGTCTGTATGATGTTTGAAAATCTCCGACCTTGTCTGTTCGAAGACGCTTGGCTTGTGGCTCCACTTTTTTATTGTTTTAGTTTATTACAAACTATTAAAAACATTGTCCGAGAATGGAAATATTTCTGAAAATATGTTCAACAAATAATTAAAATTAAAATCTCATTCCAAAAACCCCCTCGAACTATCTATTGCTTCTGAGTCCCACGTTTTATTATTTTCTATTATATTCTCAAATAGTTCAGTCAGTGATTCACGATTTTCAGATACTGTTAACACAAGTCTTCCATTATAGTTCCACCTAGTAGGAGCTAGTTTGGGCAATCGTTTGTGGACAATGGAGTCCAAAGCTTGTGTACGTTTTGTTGACTTGGAAAAAAAAAGCAGCCATGCCCCTTAAAGTAACGAAAAATACTTTATACTCTTTAATGTGATTGATGGACTGGGATAAAACTAAATTTAATTTATGAGCAAAACAATGGACAAACACAGCACTTGGGAAAGTTTCTCGAACTTTAGCTTGCAGACCCCCTAATTGTCCTGCCATCACTGCAGCTCCATCATAGCTTTGAGCAACTAATTTTTTCTCTCCATTATTTCTTTAGTAACGTTATAAACTACGATATATAATGCCAGATGCATTATTGTACGATTTTCGGACACATTCTTAAAACCTAAAAATCGCTCTTGAATACTTCCGTCTATTTTAACGTAGCGTATTACTATAGATAATTGGCTAAAATTAGTGATATCAGTTGTTTCGTCCTGAACAATAGCAATGAACCGCGCCTCGCCAATCTTCTGCTTAATTCTTTTTAGAATAATGTTTGCAACAGCCGAAAATAATATTCTGGATTCGATTCGACGTTCTGCGAAAAACGCTAGACTGCTCTAAATGATTTTTTAAGCAATCATCATATTTAGTCATTAAACTAAGTAAATCTTGAAAATTTCCTTTATTTGAAGAAACCCTTGTTTCGTCATGACCTCTAAATCCCAATTCGTGCTGTCCGAGAAAACAAACAATATCGATAAGTCTTCTTAATATTTGCCTATTTTTATCGACTAGTTCATTGTGTTGGCAGTGACTAATTTCCAACTGTTTATTAAGAGCGCGTTCAATTCTGGTTTTGCCGAAGACTTTTTCTTTTATGTCGGCCTGCAAATGCGTTTTGGACATAAGGTGTCTTTTTACAGTTTTACGGAAATTGTTTAAATCGGAAAACCAGTTTTATTCCAGAGACCTTTTTCATTTTCAAAAAGTAAATTTTAAATTGTTCGTATTGTTTTTCCGGATAAAAATGTCTAATACTGTTTTTCATTTTTGTGGTTAAATTTTTCATAGGCGGTTTTGCCCTTCCTTTGGAAATTATTTGAAGCTTATCAGCAAAGTTTAATGTTGAAAATCCCTTTATTATTAAGACACATACCACAAACACTCTTCTTACTAAATTCTCCAACATTTTCAACGTTATTACCGACAGCCGAAGTTGACGGTATTTGCATATCCACGTCCGTATTATTATCTTCCATATCGCACCATGCACGACAGGACGTACGTATCACGCAACACACGGATAGCCGATTAAACAAAGAACCTACTCCAACGATAGCTTCCGCCCTCACTTAAAGCACGCGACTAAAATGCAAAAATTGCAAACAGCCGGTGGAAAGTTCAATAACCTCTGGCTCGATTCACAGGAAATCAAGCATACAGGACTTGGCTGCAGAGAAGCTAGCGGCCCGCATAGGTTCTATTCGATTACTATTATGGCTCGGTCGGAGTCAAGGCTGCATTTATTATGGGCTTGATAATTAAAATCATATTTTAGCATTTTTAATATAAACTAAATTAATGGTTTTCTATTTCAAAAATTACGTTTTAGAAGATGTTTTGTAATTTTTTTTTGGGGAAGCACTGCTTCCCTTTCTTCCATGGACCGCACGCTCCTGATTTATAGCGGTTTTTGAGAAAACAAAATAGAAATAATCAGTATTGATGGTTGAGTAATGGCGCCTGAGCAAAGCTCGAATGCAGAAATGAGTAGGCATCAAGGTTGCGAACTTCCGGAAATCCGTAATTAATTAATGCAGAGGTTTTTAGTTTCTTCATTATTATTAAAACTCAAAATTCCTCTATCAAAATATCCCAACATGCGGTTTTCCCCTGCTCTCTCTATTAATTCATATTAAGGGATATAAATTAGAATGAACAGTAATTACTAGGTATATGCAAAACATAACGTAGGCTTTCTTTAATTAAAGCGGCGCTAATACTGGTCGTAAATCATTATTTTTGTTTTCTGCATATTAGATTACATTGTATATATATATATATATATATATATATATATATATATATATATATATATATATAATGAGCTCTAATAAGAGCGAAATCGCGATCGTCGTTTGACTAAAATGGATCATTGTGTCTGCTGTGATGCAGAACATGTTCCAAACAAGCATCATTTTCTTGTTATGACGTTGGTGTACGTGGAATAAAAACATACTATCATTTAATGCTCCCAACGAAAGCCAGGAGTCACAATGTAATTCAATGCCGGTCGTGGTATTAGCCAGCGGAGTAGTTGTTTTTGTGATTCCATTTTGTGCCTTTGCCCTACACGGGGCTCGCTAGTCTATGACGGCCTGATGAGCTGTAATAAGAGCAAAATCGCGATCGTCGTTTAACTAAAATGGATCATTGTGTCTGCTGTGATGCAGAACAAGAAAATGATCCTTGTTATGACGTTGGTGTACGTGGAATAAAAACATACTATCCTATATAATATGTATATATACAATGAAATATTTTTAATACTGATGAAGATTTTGAGTTGCGATTTTAGGCCGTTGTTTGATCAATATCCATAGTATACAGCCCAATAAGGGCAGCCTCAGAACATCATAGCAACCGTTTTATACAGGGGGTTATATTAGGTACCATGTCATTTTTTAAAAAATTTCGTCGACGAGAATTCTTACTATAGAGGATTTCTCTTTGTGCAACCAAGATAATCTAGAGCTAGATACGAAAAAACACTTTCTAGCGATATACGGTTTTTTTTTGAAAAATTGATTTTTTGAAAATAATCTGCTGAACAAAGCCCACTTGTGGTAATCAAAGGTATATTTAGCTAGTATTTTTACATTTGAAATTTGCTTTAGTTCTCTCAGATATTGCCTTTAATTTAGTACACATTTTTTAATAAAAAATGAAAAATCGCCTTTTATCATTGATATAATTCTCTTTTTCCCAATAATTTCGAATTAACTGAGGAATATATCCCAATAATACAGTAGGTAACAAAGGTCTGGAATAACTTGCGGAGCAGAAATTGAACATTATTTGTGTTTTTGGTGCACCTTGTATTCAAATGTATATGTATAAATATATATATATATATATATATATATATATATATATATACCGGGTGTCAACGATATCGTTTTACACGATGCCATTCAATTGCTTTTTCGGTTAGGATTCTTTTATTTGGGTTAACGAAATATGGTATTAAGACACATATTTTTCATGAAAAAACAATTGAATATTACTGCCAGTTTTTCCGATATCAGAACCAAGTTAAGAATTTCAAATGGAACCCTGTATATTATTTTACATAGTTTGATAGAGCTTAGAATTACCTTTTCAATGACATATCACACGTTATATTTTTTTTCAAAATGGCGGACCAGGAAGCGCTTTTTCAAAATTCAATATGGCGGTCGTTTCCCGATACCGATGAAATTTTTGTTTAACAAATTATTAAAATATTAAACAAAATCGGGTTTTCAATGGATTTTAATCAAATTTAAAATCAAATTTTTAATTTATCACAAAATGGGATAAGTTTAATTTTTTCTCTAAAATGTGAACTTTTTCTTAAATTTTCTCAAAGATTTTAAATAGAAAGTTGTATTTATTAAATATTAGTATTAAAGTATATCTTATTAGCTACACGAAACCGCATAACAAGCCGTATTTTTGCTTTTTGTTTCAGAAAAAATTGACAAAACCTTGCCGATATACATTTTTCCTAATACATAGCATGAAACAAACACACACATATTATTAATCAGAAAATCCTGGAATATTTTTTATTGTTTATTGATAAGTAATTTTGTATTATTTTGACATTTTATGACTGTTGTCTTATTTTAGGAAAGCGAGAAAAAATCACAAGTAGTATTAATTTTATTTTACCGGTAGATACGGTGCAGTAACATGAAAGATGACTTAACTAAGATAAGTAGGCCTTGGAAACAATTGCATAGGGATGCCATTATAATTTTCATTAGATTTAACCAGAAACGTCAAAAGTACTGTTTTGTATCGACATTTCTGATAACTTTCGTTACATTTTTACACTGAGAAGTGGTTCTAGTTAGTTTTAAAAATAAATATTATGGTTTATTCAAGAGAACATCAAATTGACATGCTCCTTATTTATCGGGAATGTCGCAAAAATTCAAGGAACACAGAGAGATTATACCAGGAACGCTTTCGGAATCGTGACGCTCCTTCACATGCATATTATCCTTGGCTAGTACAACATTTAAAAAATGAAAATAATGGTGGTGTCCATGCTAATGGCAATGATGGTTTCGTAGTAAGCGAAGAAGTGGAAACAAACGTTTTAGCGTACATCGAGTATGACCGTACAGCTTCCCTTCGTGAATTAGGCAAACAGTGCAATACGTCCCATGAAAGCGCCAGAAAAATTTTAAAGAAACACGGGTTTAAATCGTTTAAGTATCAAATTCACCACCACCTTTTTGAAAATGACTTCCAAAGACGACTTATTTATTGCAATTGGTTTTTAGATAATTATAGAATAAGTCCTGTGTTTCATCATAAGATTATTTTTTCGGACGAATCAAGGTTTACTAATCTAGGGATGTTTAATAGAAATAATTTTCGTTATTGGGCAAAGGAAAATCAAAGATTAGTAAGAGAAGGTGCCTTCCAGGAACGTTTTGGAGTTAATGTTTGGTTAGGCGTTGTAGGACTAAGCGTTATTGGTCCAATATTATTCCATCAGCCTTTAACTGGCGAGAAGTATTTGGACTTTCTCGAAAATGAAATTGAACATTTTATAAATAATTTGCAGCAAAATGATGATTTAGTTTACCAACAAGATGGCGCCCCTGCTCATAATTCAAGAATTGTTGCAAATTACTTAAATGAACGATTTGGTGGGAACTGGTTGGGAACCAATGGACCAATTCGATGGCCAGCGAGGTCGCCTGACCTAACCCCGCTTGATTTTTCTATATGGGGTCATCTGAAAGAAAAAGTGTATGCAACTCCTGTAATATCGTTGGAAATGTTAGAAAATAGAATAAGACGAGCCGTTGAGAGTATCTCAGAATAGCATTTACGGAACCTGCTCGCGGAAAATGTTGAGAGAGTTACACTATGCCAAGAACAAGGCGGACAGCGCATAGAACATTTAATTGAGTGACTTTTGTATTAATTGTGAAAGTTTGATTTTAAATTAGCATTAAACCCAATAAAAACCCCCATATTTGTTTATTATTTCTACCTATAATTCAAAAATATCTTCGGTGTTAGAAAATGGCCGCCATATTGAATTTTGAACAAAAGCTTCCTGGTCCTCCATTTCGAAAAAAAATCAACTTGTGATATGTCAATGTAAAGGGAATTCTAAGTTCTATCAAACTGTGTGAAAAAATATACAGGGTTCTTTTTAAACTTCTTGACTTAGGTCTTGGTATTTCCAGAAAAACCGAAAGCCTACCGGTAAAATAAAATTGATACTACTTGTGAATTTTTCTCGATTTCCTAAAATAAGACAGCAAAAATCATAAAATGTCAAAATAATACAAAATTGCTTATCAATAAAAAATATTGCGAAATTTACTGATTAATAATATGTGTGTGTGGGTGTGTGTGTTTCATGTTATGTATTACGAACAATGTATATCGGCAGAGTTTCGTCAATTTTTTCTCAAACAAAAAGCAAAAATACGGTTTGTTATGCGGTTTTGTTTTTGTTTTTTGTTTTTCTCAGTGTAAAAATGTAACGAAAGTTATCAGAAATGTCGATACAAAACAGTACTTTTGACGTTTCTGGTTAAATCTAATGAAAATTATACTGGCATCCCTATGCAATTGTTTCCAAGACCTACTTATCTTAGTTAAGTCATCTTTCATGTTACTGCACCGTATCTACTGGTAAAATAAAATTAATACTACTTGTGATTTTTTCTCGCTTTCCTAAAATAAGACCACAGTCACAAAATGTCAAAATAATACAAAATTACTTATCAATAAACAATAAAAAATATTCCAGGATTTTCTGATTAATAATATGTGTGTGTTTGTTTCATGTTTTGTATTAGGAAAAATGTGTATCGGCAAGGTTTTGTCAATTTTTTCTGAAACAAAAAGCAAAAATACGGCTTGTTATGCGGTTTCGTGTAGCTAATAAGATATACTTTAATACTAATATTTAATAAATACAACTTTCTATTTAAAATCTTTGAGAAAATTTAAGAAAAAGTTCACATTTTAAAGAAAAAATTAAACTTATCCCATTTTGTGATAAATTAAAAATTTGATTAAAATCCATTGAAAACCCCATTTTGTTTAATATTTTAATAATTTGTTAAACAAAATTTCATCGGTATCGGGAAACGACCGCCTTATTGAATTTTGAAAAAGCGCTTCCTGGTCCGCCATTTTGAAAAAAAAATATAACTTATGATATGTCATTGAAAAGGTAATTCTAAGCTCTATCAAACTATGTAAAATAATATACAGGGTTCCATTTGAAATTCTTAACTTGGTTCTGATATCGGAAAAACTGGCAGTAATATTCAATTGTTTTTTCATGAAAAATATGTGTCTTAATACCATATTTCGTTAACCCAAATATAAATATCCTAACCTAAAAAGCAAATGAATGGCATCGTGTAAAACGATATCGTTGACACCCGGTATATATATATATATATATATATATATATATATATATATATATATATATTCATTTCGAATGTACATCCATTCACTACTTTCGTTCTGAAAGAACAGTTTTGTTGACGTTTAACCAAAATCATATTTGGCGTTTTCGAAAATTTGTTTCTCTCGTCCGAGCCTCTAGAGCAGCCATGTCAAACTTAAAGTCACTGGTGGGCCAAAAGCATGAAGACCATCGACTAGGTGGGCCGCAAAACCTTGTCTTAAAGAAGAAAATCTTGAGAAAAAGTACTATTATAGGACAAGTCTGTTTATTAAATTTCCAATAAAAAGGACATTACAAAACACTACAAACATTAAATTCTTTTGCCAGATTGACATCTTTTGTCTTTAATTAAGTTGTCTATTTATGGCGCGAATTTAACGTTGATAGGATTTTACAGGAAATTTTCTCATTTCTTGGTATTGAACAGGCAAGTACTTATAAAATTCGAATGTACCAACACTTTCAAATTTTGGTTTTAACTGAGTCTGACACTGAATCTCAATTACTTCCATTTGCAAGTGAGGGGGAACTTTATCAATATCGAGAGTGAAAAGACCAGTAAATAGAGAAAAATTGTTTTCTTGGGTCTTAAAATCCTGAAAACGCTTCTCAAATTCTGCCAGAAGGCTTCTCATTTTCTCTGAATATATTTTGACTGATATTGGGACACTTGTGCTTTCATGATATGCCTTACAAGTCAGAAAATGTGACAGATTATCCTCTGCTAACTGTTTTTCCCACAACATCATCTTACACTTGAAAGCTTTCACATGATGATGTCTGATATGATGGTGATATCTACCATAAATGAAAGATCTTGTAAAAAAGGTACATCGCATAATAAGCTGACATCTCCTTTTGTTGAAAGAGTCTGATTTTGTTTTTATCTGATCATTTATATTGGCAGCGAACTCAGTAACTCTTTCCGCGACAGTATTTCGGGACCAGGATATAATTCGAAATGCCTTCACGCTCCTGGGACTTACAATTTCCGCGGCCTTTACAAGGCCTGCTTTTATAAATTCACCTTCAACAAATGGTTTTGAGTGTTTCGCGATCAACTCCGACAGTACGTAGCTCGCTTGAAGGACAGATTTATTTTCTTGCTTTGGACGTGTAAACATAAGCTGCTAATCTTTCAACCGTGATTTTAACTTATCTAACTTTTCGTTTCTGACCATCCCTGTATACTTGTCAAAGATAGTTTTATAAATATCATAGTGACTTTTATATTATATAATTTTGGGACACCGACTGTACTATTATAATTCAAACAAATAATTTTTTCTTTCAGTTCTCAGCAAAAAAACTCTAATTCCCACTTTTCTTGAAAGATACGATGCTCATCTACAAGTTTCCCCTTACTTCCACTTGGTTTTGAAAGAGACATGTTAAAAACTGTATCCGAAATAAATTATAATAAGTACTGTTAAGTGTTGTAACAATAAGTGTGCAACTCAACTCGAAACTCTATCGCAACTGACTCATAACTGACTAAACACTGAATGACAACTCAATCGAACACGGCTTATATACGGATTGTGATTTCTCTTTCTTTCCAGAATGTTCAGATAGCGTCATCTGTGTTTTTGCGCGATAGAATTTCATGGAACAAGCCAGATAACGTTTGTCTTTAGGTTTTAGGTTGAGTATGTGTAGTTGATCCTCCTAAACATAGATGACACTATATGCAATTGTATATTTTATTATACCAATCGTTGTGGCAGCGGCGCGCGCTTTCAAAAACGGTTTTCAACTTGTTCTCGGGCCGCAGTATCTGGCTGTTTTCAAAACTGATTTGGGCCGCAGAAAAATGCTCACTGGGCCGCATGTTTGACACGGCTGCTCTAGATCCTCATTTCTATATTTCATTAAATATAAAACCTATCTTATGTTTTACACAGCAATTATTATGCATTCTATTTTATATCCCTCAATATAAATTATCAGATAGAGCAGGAAAAAATCGGTAAATGAATCGTTATGAATTTTTCCCTTTATTAGGAATAGAGAAGTGTGACCCAATTTAGTTCGGTACATAGTCGTTTAGTAACACATATTTTTTTATTGAGCGCCATTTTTTTCCACCATTTTGGATTCCTACCACATTTTACCAACATGCGGTTTCCCTCTAATTGAATAAGTAGATTTTGTTCCGTCATGTTCAATTCGTACCAGTTTATCTCTATATCACATTTAATTTTTCTGCCAAACTTAAAGTCGAGTGAATATGAAGATTTTTTTTTGGCCACCATTTTGTTTCACCATCTTTAAATCGTACCACAAATGTACCAGTTTATCTCTATATCATGCTTCCACAAAATTTCAAAATAAGTTCAAAAGTAGTATTTTCAGGCTGTTTTTTTTAACTTTTTATTAGGCCGCCATTATTTTCTTTTGCTGTCCTGGATTCAAAATATTACCAGTTCACTTCTATATAAACTTGATTTTTGTGCAAAATTTGAGGTACATTAGATAATTAGTTTTTTCAGTAATAATTTTTTAACGTTTCATTAAGCCGCCATCTTGTTGCGCCATATTGGATTTATACCAAAATACTACCAGGCCATCGCCATATGACCATTAATTTTTTACCAAAATCTGAAATAGATCGGGTAAGTAGTTTTTGAGCTGACGCGAACTGACAGACAGACCGGCGGAATTGATAAAATGTAATATTTGGCATTTAGGAAAGCTAAAACATAAAGATATGTAGGAGGGTGACTTTTTTTACGATTACAAACATTTTATTCGGCCGCCATCTTGAATTCGTACCGCAGTTATACTAGTTCATCTCTATATTACAATTAACTATTGCACAAAATTTTAAATCAATCCATTAAGTAGTTTCTTAAGGCAGAATTTTTCAATATTTTATAAAGCAGCCACTTTGTTTCGCACCAAAATTTGACCAGTTAATTCCTACATAGTACTTATTTTTCGTGCAAAATCTGAGTTATATTGGATAAGTAGTTCTTTAGCAATTAATTTTAAGTTAAGTTCTTTAGTAACCTAATTTAATTAGGCTGTCATTTTGTTTTGTTGCCATATTTTATTGTTACCAAATTGTTTCCAGGTCATCCCTATATGACTTTTAATTTTTGACGAAAATTTGAAGTCCCTTTTACGAGGGAAATAAAAATCCTACTTAAATTGGATGAAATCCTACGTTCTTATATTTGGAATATTTTGATATTTACTGGAAATTTCTTGAAGTCTACAACCTTAATACCTACTCACTTTTGCAATCTTTAAATGCTAATTCGATTTTTGTTCAAGTGCCATTGTTTAACCAATATATCTATTGCCAAATTAAGAAAAAAGTTAGTAAAATCTGTCCATAATTTAGGAAATAAGCATGTGTTAACTTTCGACCAGTAGTTTAATACACGCAACCACTCTCACCACTCTCACTCAACCACATCTCATTGGAAAATATTTTTAGTGCTTTTCAAACATCGCGAAAAATGTAGGCTTCAATGCCTATTTTATTCTGCTTATATTTTCCACCCTGGCTTAACTTTTTGATTTTGAACACGTGTAGCGTTACCATAATATTTCTACATGCTTGATTTTGAATTAAAACATTTGCCTGCATTACATAGCCTAAACTAAAATGCCAGCCGGCACAGTGGGGGTCGAGAAAATTTAATTTTCCTTCAGAGTAAAGTACCTTTCTTTTTAAATTACCTACTTATGCTTGTGCCTAAATATGAGAATTTAGCTGTCTACGTTGAAAATTAAATTTTAATATTATCTTTTATCTCGTTGAGTTTAAAATGGAAATAATCCATAAAGGCCAGTGCCGGCTTAAACCTATTTACCTCTGGTGCTAAGTTTAAATATCGCCTCCTGTTCAACGTCAGTATTAAAGTTTAATAATAATAATGAATGTAAATACCTATACAATATTTATCCTAAGTTATATTGTATACATTGTTAATAAAATAATAAACTGGCAAAAAGGGGTAAAATATTATATTAAAATAGTGTAACATTTTAATTTCGTCACTACATTTTAATGCATAAAAATCCGTAAATCCGGTACTGTAAGTCTCCTATCGATGTAGTAAGGTGCCCGCGGTGTCTGCTTAGCGAAATCTTACGCTTCATATTGGGGCAATTTACTAGTCTTCGTGTAGATGGCGCCTTAGTTTTGTTCAATTAGTAATTTTAATTTCTTCTCCTTTAAATATTTTTTCTTTCCTGTGATCCAGCTCAGGGATTGGCTGATCTATTGTCCAAATTTGGTCAGTTTAATTTCAGTAAAGTGGCACCACTGACGGATTGTCATTCCTCTACTGCTGCCTTGACCTGGTGGTGAGATAGGTTAAGCTTCTTGTCTCTCTGGAAGGTGAAGGTTAAGTGTGAAAGTTTGTCGGCGAAGTGATCCTGTTTTAATCCAGGCCATCTTTTAGGATTTACGTCGGCAACTTAGTTAAAAAGGCTGCTATGTATATTTAATTACGTTGTACCTTAATATTTTTGGTTGAGGAACCTTTTATTACTCTCTTGTGAGGATTGAACTGCACTTGACTACCTACCATATTTTTTTGATGGGACAAACTTTACGAAATGACTAATAAGAAACCCTTTACCATCAAATAAGGTTTTTTTCTTCTTCTCCCTCCTCTTCTACTTCTTATTCCTGTTCTCCTAACCAGGGTTTGAACCTGGATGTGTCATTGTAAGTGGAGCAGAAGTCTGTTACCTAGTACTTAAGTGTGTATGTACCCAGTTTTCCTGCTGGAAATGTCTTTGATGACACTTACATCATAGACCGCTGATCTAAGTCACCGATGTTGAAAGACACTTAGATAAGTATCTTAATTTTAACATCCCTTGTGCTGAATTGACTTTATTGTATTGTTTATTGCTGATCAACTTTATGACTTTTTCTATTTCTTTTGAGTGTAGAGTATACTTTTTGATATAAAGTTCTAACTTCTGCTGGTGTGCATAAACCATGATTATTGGTGTTGTCAATAAGATTATTTTTACTTTATAACTTATGCTGATACTCAAGTATCACATTATAAGTTTAGGACACAATAATCTATAGGTTTTTGTCAACATTTGACCGTATAGTAGGCTTTAAGATACAGTACATCACAGTATAAGTTTATGACACAATAGTCTATAGGTTTCTGCCAACATTTGATAGTATAATATACTTTAAGATACAGTGTTGTTGTAAAGGGTGATCACATCTTGAAATTTTAACTTATAAGATCTAGTTAGTTTATACAAGATATACAAGAAAGGTTATAGACAGATAATACTACTGGAATATGTGATGATATTTATGATTTATTGTATTTACTTGCTTTTTAAAGGTATTTTGATATAAAACAATGGTGTCAATTTGTTAGGTGGTGTTGGCTCTTAGATTCATATAATACTCTTTTCTTTTATTCTATTATTGTTAATTGTATTTGAATTAATGAAGTTAATTAATTGCTTGATTATTTTGCATCTTTTGATACATTTTTACTGTTAGATCAGATTGCTCGGTAAATTAAAACAACTTAAAGATTTTCTTTATAAATATTTATAGATTTCGGAGTCTATTACTTTTACCTGTTATTAGCTAATTGAAAATTTCTTTTCTCATCCTTATTACTTAATTTTCAGGTTTTATTGAACATTTAGTTGGTTGTTTTGTGATTCTTTAGCTATTTTCATAAAACATATTGCACAGCTGATCTAATATTTGGATAGTGATCTTTATTTGAATATACTTTAGATTTTTCTCTCAACATATCAGGTATGAAAACTGATCAACATAGGATCATTACACAGTCAATTGTCATTTTTTTTTAAAAACCTTCAATTAAGGCCAATTTCTTTCATATGTTATATAAAATAACCTACAGGAGATACATATTTCTGGAAATATTTTGGGGAGTACTGAACTTGTTAATAAATGTTATTTGTTGAATATGCTTTTTTTTACTATTAACTTTAATTAATTTTATCTTAGTGATCTTGAGGAGTGGTGCCCATAACATCTAGAGCGGTTAACAGTCAACTCGTATAGAACTGTTGGCGTCCTTATAAATAGAAATCGAACCAATCTCCCTGAGCAGTCGGGAATTTGCACACGAACTTTACTTCCTCTCTTTCAATCAACCACTTAGTGTAGATTTATATTATCTTAAAACAAATACATACTCTCTGCTATCGATCAGAGAAAGAGTGTGGCAATAGTAAGCCTATTTAATAACACATTGGTTCAAGCCAGTGCCGTAACCAGAACATTGCCCGACGTCAATTTTATTTCTATGTAAATAAAATGCAAGCAAACAAATGCAGGCAAAATTGTAAATTCCAAACCCTAGTCCCTTCTCGCCCCCCAGTCAAGGGCTTGCCTAAAGGGCCTGCAGGGCCGGCAAAGCTGGGGTCCCCCAAATTAAACAGTGTATTCAAATAAAGTATTTTTCCCATAGTTAAATAATCGTTAAAATACCCGGAACTTTATTACTTTTATTGGGAAGAGTGAAGTGTGATCCAAGTTAGTTCAGTACATAGCCACAGTATATATGTGTTACATATACTGTCGCTTCATTTTTATTAGGCGCCATTTTCATCTGTCATATTGGATTCCTACCAATATGTTTACCAGTTCCTTTCTACCTGCAACACTTGAGTTTTGGACATAATTTAAAATAAATTCCCATATCACAGTATCCCATATTCACATTTAATTACTCTGCAAAACTTAAAATCAATTGAACAAAAGTTTTGGCGTTGATTTTTTAAAAATTTTATTTGGCCGTCATTTTGTTTCGTCATCTTAAATTGAAATCTATATTATCAGCCTTTACCTACTCCGTTGGTCCGCAGATATCCCTGTTATTAAGTTTCTGAATGGTTTTCATTAACGATCCTCTTCTTGTTATGTTAGAGTGGTGTAATATTTGGAGTTAGGATCCAGTAAAAAAAATAAAGGCCCTTTTTTAAATTACCGAGGTTTCGCCAATTTACTGTTGCATCGTCAGGATACACATTTTACATCCTACATGAAACCCATATTAGTCTTTACCTACTCCATTGGTCCGCAGATATTTCCTAACCCCAAATAATACACCACTTTAACATAACAATAAGAAGATCGTTAACGAAAACCATTTAGAAATTAATAACTGCGAAACGGAGTAAGTAAAGACTGATAATACGGGTATCATACAGGATATAAAATTTATGTCTCCTGAGAATGCAACAATAAAGTTGCGAAACGTCGACAATTAAAAAAAAATTGGTTACTGATAATATGGGTTTCATGCAGGATATAAAGTTTATTTGTGTCATGAGAATGCAACAATAAAGTAGCGGAACGTCGATGATTAAAAAAAAAACTTTTTTTTTTTTACTGAATCCTAACCCCAAATATACACCCCTCTAACATAAAAACAAGAGGATCGTTAACAAGAACCATTTAGAAACCTAATATTTGGGAAATATGCGGATAAACGGAATATGTAAAGACTGATAATATAAGTTTCATGCTGGATATAGAATATACATATGTGTCCTCAAGATGCAACAATAAAGTTGAGAAACGTCGGCTGTTTAAAAATAGTCTTTTGTTTTTTTACTGGATCCTCACCCCAAATAATATACCACTCTGACATAACAACATAAGGATTGTTAACGAAAATCATTTAGAAACTTAATATCTGGGTAATATATGCCGAGCAACGGAGTAAAAGTATTGATAATATGGGTTTCAAGCGGGATGAGAGGTCTCTATGTGTGTCCTGTGGATGCAATAATTAAGTTGCGAAACGTCGGCAATTTAAAAAATACTTCCTTCCTTTCGTGTTTATCCTGTTACATAGCAAGACTTATTGGCTTTGCTACAAGGCAGTCGCCAGATTGCTCTTAGTCAGAGCTGAGGCAACCCTCCCAGATGATTTACTCCTTATTCCAGTTTGGAGACGTTATCGGTAGGATGTCCGGATGGCGAGCTCGAAAGTCCCGGACACCCAATATCTTTAAAATACTTCTTAATTTTTCTTCTTTAAATATCTGAAATGCATCTTGGCTTCCACTAGATGCCCTTTGAGAGTACTACTGATATCACGAGATGACCCTTTCTTTCAAGCTATCCCCTTACCCCTCCCACTCCCGCCACGTAGCGACAATTACGCTAATATTCTTTGTAGAACTGCTGCAGACGAACGGGATAGAATGCAGGAACAACTAGGCCTCACACGTTCACAGCGTCTGCTCCCTTTCTAGCGGGGTCTTTAGTTTCAACACTGAGCGGTTGAGTCTTCCGTTTCCCCCGAAATAAAGCAGCGAAACCGAACACGTGGAACCACTTATGTTAATAACATAGATGTCTGCCTTGGACGAGACGAACCGGAAGACTGTAAATACTTGTTTTTTTTACTGGGTCTTAACCCCAAATAATACACCACTCTAACCAACGTTTTTCAACATTGTTCCGCCATATTAGATTTTTACCAAAATATTATCAGGCTATCCCCAGACTCAGAAATTTTGGAAAAAGCTCAGTTATTAGTGGAGAAATATTCAAATGATTTAACTTCTCAACTAGCAACTGAGCTAATTCAGATAAAATCATTATTGACAAACAAAAATCTTTTTTGGCTTTTTCGCAACTGAATAAAAATATTTAACTTTAAATTAATTGAAGCAGATATTTAATATAATTACATACCTCAACATGTAGACTAGTCTGTCTACGGAATGTTTCGATACATAATATAAATAATATTATTTAAGCAAGCATAAGAAATTATATCATTTACCTTAAGTTTTTATAGACACATAGTAGTTGTACAAATACTTTCATCCTATCGGGACTCATCAGTGCGCCGATCGTAAGAGAAAAACATTAAATAATAGAAAAGAATTGATTTTAAAATTTTAAAATGTGTCAGTTTGTTTGACATGTAACCTAGATATGAAAAAAATGATAGTTTGCAGCCCTATAACGTTATTTTTAAAAGTATTTGTACAACTACTATGTGTCTATAAAAACTTAAGGTAAATGATATAATTTCTTATGCTTGCTTAAATAATATTATTTATATTATGTATCGAAACATTCCGTAGACAGACTAGTCTACATGTGAGGTATGTAATTATATTAAATATCTGCTTCAATTAATTTAAAGTTAAATATTTTTATTCAGTTGCGAAAAAGCCAAAAAAGATTTTTGTTTGTCAATCTAAACGCAACAAATAATCTGATCACATTTAAAAATCATTATTGTATAACAACATTAAACACCTTAATATAACTTGTGATTTTGCAAATTATATTTTCGAAAAAAATTAATTATTGTTAAATAATATACCAGACTAGACCAGAACTAAAAGACTACTTACTCAATTTAACTCAAATTTTCCACAAAAAAATATGTATTACTTCCTTTTAACCTGTCTACACAATATACCCAGCTTTAGCTTCTTTTAGTTTTAAATACACACTGTACCTTAGATATTAAATTAAGTATATTTATGAGAATATGTCGTCTTATTAATACTCAAAGATCCACCCCTTCGAATCTTTTACCTTACTTTTGCGACACCCTGTATATTTTAATTTTCGCCTTTTAGTGTGCGTCCATTTTAACATTGGTAAACGTACAGAAACATTGCTTACATGAAAACAATTTTAATACAAAGTATAGGTAAGAATCCTTCCTTTTGTCAAGAAAAGTGAAGCATGACGCATTTCTTCCTTTTCGTACTTCAAACATTTTAATAGTACGTCATTAAGTTTCGCCATATTGAATTCATACCAATATTTTACCAGTTTATTTTTGTATCAAACTTAATTTTTGTGCATAATTTGAACTCAAATATATTAACAGTTTATTTACAATGATTCTTTTTAAAATTTTATTAGGGCAGTTTGTCCCCATATGACCAATTATTTTAACAAAAACTTAATCGAAAGTAAATAGTTTTTAGCTATGCCTCGAACAGACCGACCCATCGACGAAGATACAAAAAAAGCACGTTTTTAATTTAAAAAACCTAAAAGTGAAAATCTATAAAAACCTGAAACGGTTATTTTTGGCTGGCAGTCGTCAACACATCGTCACGTGTTTTAGTTTTATTGTAAACATTGGTCCATAAAATGTGAAAAGTAGGGGAACCATGCTGCCGTATGGTCCAAACGTGATTTAAGAATGAATTGTGATCTCTACCTTTATTTCTTACTCTAAGCTGGAATTTTGAAGTGCACCAGAAATTTTTACTGCTGAACAAAGCCTTTTTCTGGCAATCAGATTCAATATGGTCTATCAGATTATCAACAGGGTTGGCACCTTGTATCCACCATGAATATTGTATACAGGGTCCACCAAAAGCTCTACGGATTCTAAACTTTAACAAAGTTGAATTTCTGTTCCGCAAGGTAGGTAATATTCCAGACTTTTGTTACCCACTGTATTATTGGGACATATTCTCAGTTTTTTTTACTGGGTCTTAACCCCAAATAATACACCACTCTAACCAACGTTTTTCAACATTGTTCCGCCATATTAGATTTTTACCAAAATATTATCAGGCTATCCCCAGACTCAGAAATTTTGGAAAAAGCTCAGTTATTAGAGGAGAAATATTCAAATGATTTAACTTCTCAACTAGCAACTGAGCTAATTCAGATAAAATCATTATTGTATAACAACATTAAACACGTTAATATAACTTGTGATTTTGCAGATTATATTTTCGAAAAAAATTAATTATTGTTAAATAATATACCAGACTAGACCAGAACTAAAAGACTACTTACTCAATTTAACTCAAATTTTCCACAAAAAAATATGTATTACTTCCTTTTAACCTGTCAACACAACATACCCAGCTTTAGCTTCTTTTAGTTTTAAATACACACTGTACCTTAGATATTAAATTAAGCATATTTATGAGAATATGTCGTCTTATTAATACTCAAAGATCCACCCCTTCGAATCTTTTATCTTACTTTTGCGACACCCTGTATATTTTAATTTTCGCCTTTTAGTGTGCGTCCATTTTAACATTGCTAAACGTACAGAAACACTGCTTACATGAAAACAATTTTAGTATAAAGTATAGGTAAGAATCCTTCCTTTTGTCAAGAAAAGTGAAGCATGACCCATTTCTTCCTTTTCGTACTTCAAACATTTTAATAGTTCGTCATTAAGTTTCGCCATATTGAATTCATATTAATATTTTATCAGTTTATTTTTGTATCAGACTTAATTTTTGTGCATAATTTGAACTCAATTATATTAACAGTTTATTTACAATGATTCTTCTTTAAATTTTATTAGGGCAGTTTGTCCCCATATGACCACTTATTTTAACAAAAACTTAATCGAAAATAAGTAGTTTTTAGCTATGCCTCGAACAGCCCACTGACGAAGATACAAAAAAAGAACATGTTTTTAATTTAAGGAACCTAAAAGTGAAAATCTATAAAAACCTGAAACGGTTATTTTTTCGCGATTAACGATATTTCTTTATGTGCGAAGTAAAATATCACTCCGCCACTGGCAGTCGTCAACACATCGTCACGTGTTTTAGTTTTATTGTAAACATTGGTCCATAAAATGTGAAAAGTAGGGGAACCATGCTGCCGTATGGTCCAAACGTGATTTAAGAATGAATTGTGATCTCTACCTTTATTTCTTACTCTAAGCTGGAATTTTGAAGTGCACCAGAAATTTTTACTGCTGAACAAAGCCCTTTTATGGCAATCACATTCAATATGGTCTATCAGATTATCAACAGGGTTGGCACCTTGTATCCACCATGAATATTGTATACAGGGTTCACCAAAAACTCTACGGATTCTAAACTTTAACAATGCTGAATTTCTGCTCCGCAAAGTAGGTAGTATTCCAGACTTTTGTTACCCACTGTATTATTGGGACATATTCTCAGTTAATTCGGAATGATGGGTCTGTATTAACAAAAATAATACCTGAACTGTATTTTATTGGGAAAAAGAGAATTATATCAACGATAACAGGTGATTTTTCATTTTCTATTAAAAAAAATATGTTTTACATTAATGGCAATATCTGAAAGAACTAGACCAAATTTCAAATCTAAAAAAATTGTTTTAGTAAAAATGTCCAATATTTCTAAAACTGGCATTAGACATCGAATTCAAGATTGACAGAAAAAAACCAAACCCAACAAATCACTATTTAACGTCCATCTCTTAGTTTTTGGTGAACCCTGTATACAATATTCATGTTGTAAATTTAGGGGTGCCAACCTTGTTTATAATCTGATAGATATACCTTCGATTGCCACAAGTGGGCTTTGTTTAGCAAGTTATTTTAAAATATTTTTTGAAAAAACCCTGTATGTCGAAAACGAAGAAAAAATTTCAAAATCGCTAGAAACTGTTTTTTCGTACCTAGCTCTAGATTATTTTGGTTACACAAAGAGAAAGAGAAATCATCTATAATAAGAATTCTGGTGGAAGAAACTTAAAAAAAATGACAGGGTCTTACATAACCCTCTGTATAAGACGGCTGCTACGGTGTTCTGAGGTTGCCCTTATCAGGCTGCACACTATGGATGTTGATCAAATAAAAGCCGAAAACCGCAACTCAAAATCTTCATCTGTGTTGAAAATATTTCATTTTCAATTTCCATTAAAAGTTTATTTGGTGCACTTCGAAGTTCTTATTAGTGGCGGCTCATGGTTGACTTTTCAGGGTGTCGATATATATATATATATATATATATATATATATATATATATATATATATATATATATATATATATATATATATATATATATATATATATATATATATATATATATATATATATATATATATATATATATATATATATATATATATATATATATATATATATATATATATATTCATTCCGGGTGTACATCCGTTCACTACTGTCGTTCTGAAAAGAACAGTTTTGCTGACGTTTCGCCAAAATCACATTTGGCATTTTCGAAGCTTTCTTTCTCGCGTCCGAATAGAGACCAGTCTCTATTCGGAAAGATGGCACTATTCGGACGCGAGAAAGAAAGCTTCGAAAATGCCAAATGTGATTTTGGCGAAACGTCAGCAAAACTGTTCTTTTCAGAACGACAGTAGTGAACGGATGTACACCCGGAATGAAAACACATTGTATTTTTCCATCCGTGAAGGAGTAAAAATCAACATATATATATATATATATATATATATATATATATATATATATATATATATATATATATATATATATATATATATATATATATATATATATATATATATATATATATATATATATATATATATATATATATATATATATATATATATATATATATATATATATATATATATATATATATATATATATATATATATATATATATATATATATATATATATATATATATATATATATATATATATATATATATATATATATATATATTGGTACGTTAGCCGTAAATCCAGATGTAGCCGTGGAATTTTATTCAAATTCGGAACGGAGATAAGAGGTCAACTGAACTCTCAAAGCAAAATATTTTGACATTTCTGTTATTTCCGGTTTGAGCGGAAGTGACGCCACCTTTGTTATCTTAAACGGACACCCTGTATTTATTAATTAATTTTGTTTCGTTGTTTAATTCTGAACATTTTTTTATAACATACTTGTACCTTTATCTTTAACCGTTTTTGAGATTAAATAAAAAATTGGAAGAAAAGATGGCACTAATTAAATGGCAATTTTTTAGAAAGTACTATACATAAACAGACAAAAATTTGGTGGGTTGAAATATTAATATGACCCAACAAGATAAATGTCATATTATACATTTATTTTATACAGGGTGGCTCAAAAATCGTATCATGTTAACACATTTTCTTTTTGCAATAACTATGATTTTTTAAATGGAACGCCCCGTATATTTTCTAAGTATTGTTTTCTCTGTAGAATGCTTATTTCAAAAAGTTATAATGTTCCTATACCCGTCTTCAACGGTTTTTTAGATATTCAGATTTTTATACTGGAACGTACTAAATATCCTAAAATTTGTGAAATTTAGTAGCTGGCTATGATATGACAGGTTTTAGCAAAACAAACTATCGTTGACTATCAGAAGACAACTTAGTCAACTACAAAATTTTACAAAACGTTTCGAGTTTTGTTTTCGTTATGATCAGTTTTTGAAAGTAGACATTACTTTATTACCATGTTATCATAAGGTGAATAAAGGGTATTGAAAATTCAGAAGATTTGCGTTAATTAAAAAGAACCTATAATTACTCACGTTCTGATATTCTAAATCTGTTTATTATTCATAAAAAATACAATCGAATAGAAGCAAGAACATGTACAACATTTAACTAACGATATCCCTATCTAGCATCACTAAACGAAAGAAAATTCAGAAAAGTTGAAGTTAATTTAAAATGCTGACGGTTTTAAATAAACAAATTTAGGTTAGTTTAAAAAGAGAATGAAAAGGTTAGAGTTAGATACAATATTAACATAAAAACGGGTTTGGCGGCAATACGTATTACGGACAAAAGCCTTAAAACAAAGTTGAAATTTGTTGAGTGCAATGTGCCGGTGCACCGTCTAATTGATACCAGCAGGATGACCTTACGTCAGGGGTTAAAGTATTTAAAAATGGCCCTAAAGTATTGTTAAGAATATCTGAATACTTTTCTGAATTAAGATTTTCATCGTAGATGCAATACTGAAACTTATTGTCCATTAGTATACAAAAAACATTGAAGCCAAATTTGTCTTGAAATCCTCTTTCCTTTATAAAATGTGGGTTTTCTTTTGCCCAAAAATGAGAGTTCCTTCTGTTAAAAATTCCTTCTCGTGTAAATTTTGACTCGTCCGACCAAATAACTTTTTGTACAAAACTGGGATCTTCCTGCATTTTTATTAAAAACATCTCACAAAACTCAACGCGCAGAATAGCACCTCCCTCTCTTAAAAATTGCGCTGTTTCAAACTTATAATTGTGCATTCCGTTTTTGTTTAAAATTCTTTCAATAGACGAATATGAAATTCCCAAATCACTTTTTGCACTGTAAATCGAAGCGTGAGGGTAAGCTTCAAAATATCCTAAAACGTTAATGTTATTGTCTTCATCTCCAGTAATCGGACTAACCTGAATCCGTTCGGCTTTAATATCGCCATGGTTTTTAAAATTAGCCGCAAATTTTCTAAATTTTCTTTCGTTTATTGGTGGTAGTTGGGGATATCGTTCGTTAAATGTTCTACATGTTCTTGCCACTATTCGATTACATTCTCCATGAATAATAAACAGATTAAGAATATCAGAATGTGAATAATTATTTGCCATTTTTGAAATTAGGAGAAGAAAAGGTCAAAGCTTGTTACTGTTCTGACAGTTAACTGTACTTTTCTTTTTCCAGAACCTGTCATATCATGCATAGCCAACTACTAAATTTAACAAATTTTAGGATATTTAGTACGTTCCAGTATAAAAACCTGAATATCTAAAAAACCGTTGAAGATGGGTATAGCAACATTATAACTTTTTGAAATAAGCATTCTACAGAGAAAACATTACTTAGAAAATATACAGGGTGTTCCATTTGAAAAATCATAGTTATTGCAAAAAGAAAATGTGTTAACATGATACGATTTTTGAGCCAACCTGTATAAAATAAATGTATAATATGACATTTATCTTGTTGGGTCATATTAATATTTCAACCCACCAAGTTTTTGTCTCTTTATGTTTAGTAGTTTCTAAAAAATTGCCATTTAATTAGTGCCATCTTTTCTTCCAATTTTTTATTTAATCTCAATTATCTCAAAAACGGTTAAAGATAAAGGTACAAGTATGTTATAAAAAATGTTCAGAATTAAACAACGAAACAAAATTAATTAATAAATACAGAGTGTACATTTAAGATAACAAAGGTGACGTCACTTCCGCTTAAACCGGAAGTAACAGAAATGTCAAAATATTTTGCTTCGAGAGTTCAGTTGACCTCTTATCTCCGTTCCAAATTTGAATTAAATTCAAAGGCTACATCTGGATTTACGGCTAACGTACCAACGAGTTTGGGGCACCCTATATATATATATATATATATATATATATATATATATATATACATACATACATACATACATACATACATAAATACATACATACATACATACATACACCTAATTTCCTAATTATTATATTTTATCCCTTCGCAATCACATATCCAGTCACATAAATCGTACATATTTTTACTAAAGTAATAATTTACTTTTTTGTCTTTACTTGTCTGCCGAATTTTAAGTTCCGCTAAAGGTCGACATCTGGCCTTAAATACCAGCCATTTCTCAAAATTCAGCTCACTGGCGGCTTTTGAAATCTTAAGATTTTAAACCACTGTGGCTACCATTATTTAAAACATACATTTTTTCAATTAATTTAAACCACAAAATCAACAAACAAGTCTTGAAAATAAAATAAATTCTATAAAAATACGCAATCGTAACCACCCGATTCACATTAAATGCATCAACTGACAAAAATATTTATTTTTCCTCCGATATTATCTATGCGCCCCTATGCGAAATCAGTCGGGAACATTCGGGAAAAACTCGCCTCCGTTTATAACCACGAGGACATCGCGGGCCGCCAGCCTCATCAACATGAACATTCCACGAGTTTACACGCTTAGAATAATAGAAGGAATTTCCAAATTTAAAAGAAATTAAAAAAATATAAATTATTTATTATTTTCTGTTTGGAAATATTTATTGACCATATGATCTAATGGAGGAGCCGCCACTGGTTCCTATATGCCACTAAATTATACTGGGACTAACTTGCTGTCACCTTTAGCTATCTCTCTCTTGCTAAGAGGATTAGACAAAAATTTCCTAGATTTTTTTATTTTTAATATTTATTTTGAGTAGCATTGAATTACCGCCTCTTAAAATCAAGTGGCCTTGGATTCCCTCGCAACAGCTGTACGCTGCACGTTTGTTTTTTTAATTATATCCGCTGTAACAATAAAATATCTCAAACTGCCACTTTCAGGAAGATTTCATTATTCAAGATCATTTGAATATTAGTTCAATTTGTATTAAATAAGGCCTCAGTAATAAGCAGAGCCGAAATAGGAGGGTAGCTCCTTCTATTTCATAAAAATAGGTCTATTCTAGTAAATGTCATTTTACCCCTGTTTGGATATAGCCTCTTATATAATCTCTTAAATATATGCCTATTTGCCGTATTTTAATGATAATATATAGATCATTAAAAAAAAACTCAATAAGGGGCATTTGTAAACATGTTCAATTCTATTTTCCGAACATATGATCGCTATTTTTTTAACGGTCCACTGCAAGGGGAGAAGAACAAAAAAAATGGTAATAATCGAATTTTGTTCAAATTTTGTTAATAGCATGAGGAATTTCGCTTTGTTGTAAAAATGGCCAGTGAGTTGTAAAAAGTTCATGAGAGTTAAAGGGATCCCACTCGCAAAAAAGCTCCCTCTAGATTTTTCTAAAACTTATTTATAGTCTGTTTCAAAAATGGATAGAGTAATAAGATGGAGAATTCCGCCTAGTTTGGCTGAATTTCGGGGTCGTCCATAGGCGTAGGTAAAGTTAGTTTATAGAAATAATAATAAAGATCCTTTGAATACCTAATGAGGTTTTATTACTCTATAGATTACATTTGTTACTCAATGCATACATAATAGGCTAGTACTTGATGGAAACAGGTAATAAAACACGGATTATAAATATTTCTTAATTGTGTTTTAAACATGTTAGTATTTATTGTTACACCTTACTGTTGACAGTATTATAAGAATATTAATAAAATAGCGACATTCACTCCAACTAAAAGATGTTCTAATAATTAATAATAATAATAATAATAACCATCCTTATTGTTTACACCATACAATATTTAAAGTTCAAAATTTTTAAATAATATATGTATACTAGTTTTATGTATCGACTTACCGGAGTTGTATTAATCCGAATAGAATTCAATATGGTTACGAGCGGTGTCCTTTGATATATTGTTTAAGCACTTAACACGCGTAATGCGGCACTAAACTTATATCTATTGATATGGGTCTGTAGTCCCGAACTGTAGCACTAAGTATACGAAGTATTATGTAACTAAGATCACTATAACCGTAGTAGTGTTCCGTTTTTCCGGAGCGAAGTAGCGCGTATTGTAGTATAGTTCTTACTGTCTTGTGTTCACTTTACGCACACGCATAGAAGTCTTTATTAGAGGTTTATACGTTTAAAGTTTAAGAAGTAACTAAATACACAATATTCCCTCACCCCAAATAAACAATTTTGAAAACAATTGTTTAAAAGTAAAAAACTTTAACTATTTAATTGTCCCCCTCTTTAGGCTTATATTCTAACCTTGAAGGTGGTCCACACTGCCTCTGCGGCTTCGGCAAAACAATTGGCAAGGAAAGTCTTTTTTCTTGCTTGATAGTTGGAGAACTACCATTTTGCGTACTCGTAGAAGGAGTTTGTGTATCCAATAGTAAATCAAGTTCAATTTCATTCTGTGTATCTTCTTGCCCTTTATAGTGTTTTATTTGATTAGAATGATTTTTTAGTTTTTTATTATTAATTTGAACCATCCATACTTGAGTGCCTATTTGTTCATTTTCATTTATTATTTATGTTTTTGTACATTTTTATCCATACTTTTCTGCCAATTTGGAACTTGCATGCAGAAAAACTTTTTGGTTTAGAATTTAAAGTCGGTCGTACTAAGTCTAAAGTTGTACGAATCTGTCTTCCCAAAAATAGTTCACTCGGTGAAGCATTAATGGTAGGATGGGTGGTGCTTCTGTACTTGAAAAGATAATTTTTTATGCGTTGTGGTACAAGGTTTTCTGATACTGTCAAACATATTTTCTTTATAGCTGACTTGAACGACTGTACATAGCGCTCAGCTTGGCCATTAGAAGATGGATGATAGATAGGTGTAGTAATATGATTTATGCCGTATGGTTACAAAATTCTTGAAAAACGCCAGAAGTGAAAGCTGTACCATTGTCTGACACAATTTCATGTACTAATCCATAGTTGATAAATAAATCTTTTAGAATGTTTATAGTAGTTCCGGAGCTGGTATTTTTGGTAGGTATGATTTCTAACCATTTATAGTAAGTATCTACAATGATAAGAAACATGAGTTCTTAAAAGGTCCTGCGTAGTCTATGTGAATCCTATACCTGGGTTTCGAAGCAGTAGGCCAGTTATTTATAGGTACTCTAGCAGGATTTTTATTTATAGAGGCACATGCAGTACAATTGTAAGAAATTGTTTCTATGTCGGAATCTAAGAAAGGCCACCACAGGTATCTACGTGCATCAGCTTTCATACGTACAATCCCTGCGTGCGTTGAATGTAGATCTTTAAGAATTTTTGAACGCAAATTTTTCGGAATAATCCTCATAAAATACAGTCATTTTGTATTGATAATTCGTTACGTTTAGTAAAATATGGTTTTATGTCATTATCGTGACAAGTTTTAGGCCAACCATTTAAAATAAAAAATTTAATCTTTTGTAGTGTAGGATCTGTGGAAGTTTCTCTTATTATGTCATCGCATTTTACTGGAATATTTTTCTGAGTTGTTTCTATAATATTTGAAATTACATAATCAAAATTATACCCAATTTTATCAAAACGGTCATCTGGTCCCATTGGTTCATATCGAACGAATAACCCATAAGTAGTATTGCCCAACGCTGTAGTCTATTAGCTGTAGTAGTTGAGACACCAAAAATAGAAAGTAATGGTCTATGATCTGTAAGTAGCTGAAAAGGTCTGCCCCATAAATATTGGTAACATTTTCGAATTCCGAAGACGATTGCTAGTCCTTCACGCTCTATCTGAGAATATCGCTGTTCTTCAGGTTTTAGTGTTTTGGACGCATGTGCAATTGCTTTCTCAGAACCATCAGGGTAGCGGTGGTAAACAATAGCACCGACTCCTATAGAAGACGCATCAGCGGCCAAAATTAAGGGTAGATTATAATGAGCAAGAAATTATGAAGAAGCTAACTCTTTTTGGATTGTCAGAAATGCTTGATCACATTCGTCAGACCACTGCCAAGAAACATTTTTTCGTCGAAGTTTATTAAGTCGGTAACATAAATCTGCTAATTTAGGTATACACTTGGAGTAATAATTAATCATGCCTAAATATGACTGTAGTTTTTCTAAATTAGTAGGCCTTGGCATTTTTAAATGGCTTCAACCTTTTTTGGTGATTTGTGAAGACCCTCTGAAGAAATAATAAATCCTAAATATTCAACATTTGGTTGCAAAAATTTGCATTTTTCTAATTTAATGCGAAGTCCAAAATCCTGTATTCTTTGAAATACTCTTTCTAAATTTTGTAAATGTTGTTTTTCATTTTCTCCCGTAATAATAACATCGTCCAAATACGACGCAGTGCCTGGAAGCCCAGCTAACATTTGATTCATTAAATTTTGGTATATACCAGATGCAGAAGCAATTCCATATGGAAGTCTTTGAAAGCTGAATAGTCCTTTATGTGTATTAATCACACAAAAGTCTTTACTAGAGGAATCCAATTCAATTTGAAGATAAGCTTCGGAGAAATCAATAACTGTAAACATTTTTCCTCCATTCAGGGTTGCAAAAGTTTCTTCCGGACGCGGAAGGTGACATTGATGGATATTTAAACTACTGTTGAGTCCTGTTTTAAAATCAGCACACAAGCGAATTTGTCCTCCTTTCCTTAGTACAGCAACAACTGGAGCTGCCCATTGTGAATACGATACAGGTTTTAAAACTCCCTTTTGTATCATGGTATTAATTTTCTCTTCTATTTTATCTCTAACAGAAAACGGTAAAGGACGTGCTCGACAAAAAATTGGTTTTGCATCAGGTTTAAGCTCTAAATGTGCCTTGAATTTGGTACAATGGCCTAATTGTTCGTCAAATATATCCGGATATGCAGAAATAATTTTCTCTAGATTTGGATTTCTTATTGAAGAATTCATAGAAATCTTAGGAGTGGAAGTAATAGTCACAGAAAATATGTATGAGTTTCCTAAATCATTTATTAAATAAGAAGTAAGATTTAACTCTGAAATCCAATCTCTCCCTAAGAGGTTACTTCCATTTCCACGACAGAAAAATAATTTTAAAACCCTTTCCTGTTCTAACATTTTAACCTTTACTATTGTCTCTCCCATCAAATCAATCGAATGACCTAAAGAACTGGATAAAATAGTAGAAGAGGGTAGTAGTTCTGGTTTTCCGATATCATTCCAGACATTTTCATTGGCAATAGTTGCGCAACTTCCCGTGTCGAACTCAAATTCTATTGTATTGTTGTTTATCCGAATTGGAATTTTAATAGCAGGAGTGTGGAGTATTAATTTTATTTATTTCTAAAATATCAAAATTATCTTCCAAATTTTGCTCATTATTAACAAAAACATTATGAGTTTTCTTCGAAAATTTTTGTGGATGTTTATTTCCACGATGTGGACCAGAAAAAATATTTTTTCTACCCGAAGTACTTGATTTCCTACAAACTTTTGCCATATGGCCTTTTGAAGAACAATTTCTGCAAACTGCATCCTTAAAACGACAGTTTGTGCGTAAATGCATACCCCCACGGGAGTGACAAGCCGTTTTTGTAGAACCTTGTTGTTTATGCCCCACTGTATGTCCGAAATTTATTTTATTTGTATTGTAATCACGATTCTGAAAATTATTGTGTAATAAGCCTTCAATTGTAAGAGCTGTTTCTAAAGTTTCCGAAAGAGTCTTCAAATATTTCTGAAGTAATTGTTTTCTTATAGAATCATTTTGGATGCCACTTAAAAAAGCTGTGATTAAAGCATGTTCATAGAAGTTACTAGGAAAATTGCATTTTTGTGTAAGATCCTTTAAATTGTCTGCATAATCATTTAAAGTTTGTCCACTTGCCTGATAATGCGAAAAAAATTTAAATCGTTCTATGGAGACAAAAGTTACACGCCTATAATTCGTATTTAACTTCTCAACAAGTTCTTTGGACAAAAAATCTTTCGGGATTTTGGCAAACATAAAGAAACTAAAGCATGAAATGACTTGGTATTCAACGAGTCAATGAGTAGAGCTCGTTTTAAATCCTCACTTGTTATCGAACTAAGTGTCAAAAAATTTTCAAATTTTATAAACCAAGTAGAAAACTCAAAACATTCCGGGTCGAATTCCGGTGGACGTATTTGAAAAATATGTGAACTAGTAGAAGCACTTTCTGCTATTTCATTTCCCATCGTAAAATTTAAATTTGTATTCCCAAAAACAAAATTTCTTGTTTTATTGTAATAATGCAACAAAATATTATCACCGCACGAAAGAAGTCCGAGGTTGTAAACTATTTAATTTCTAGCTAGGACAACCTTAATATATATTTATTTATATATAAATATATTTTTTTTTGCCTTACACGAGTCCTGCGGGGATTTAAGTTGTGTACGTCAGTCCGAAATTTTATTTTTTGATATAAATATGGAGGTGACTTAAATTTAATAATTTTAAAGTAAAAAATTCACGTATGGAGTTATTGGAGTAAATCAATTGAACATATTTAACCAGCCTGACTCCAATTTTGTAGGTTTTTAATTCGGTATCGATCCATAGCATCCAAGCAGGTCGTATATACCGGGTGGTCCTTTTAAAGTGTTACAAAGCGATATTGAGAAAACGGCTCATTGAAAATAAATGAAATTTCTAGGGATGCAATGGGTCGTTGGGGGACATTTTTTGACGGAGTAAGTAATGTTTTAACCCTTTCCACTGTTTAGGGGTGGGAGGTAACTTTTAAATGTTAAATGGAAAGGTGTAGTTTTTTTTCCAGATTCGTAATCTCCAGGAAAAACTACGTTATAATCAATGAATAATTTAAAGTTGATGTCAATGTCACTATGCTAAATTCAACAAAATTAAAAAGAAAATCAACAGAAGAAAAAACTGATATTAGGTACATGATTTAATTTTATCAGATGTTCAAAATGACGGCCATTTTGTTCTAAACATTTATCAACTCTCTTTCGAAAAGAATTCCGCACTCTGAATAACATATCTGGGGTGATTTCACGAACTGCACGCGTAATCCTTTCTCTCATGTCTTTGGCTGTAGTTGGAGCAGTCACCGTGACTTTTTCTTTGACAAAACCCCACAAGAAAAAATCCAGGGGGGTTAAGTCTGGCGATCTTCCAGGCCAATTTACTGGTCCCCACGTCCAATCTATCTGTTAGGGTAAGTGTAAGTTGTTGGAACCAAATTGTTTAACGTTGTTGCTCTGGAATATTTGGCATCATTCTTTGCAAGTCATTTCGAAGTAAATCGCAGTATCGCTGTCCATTAAGGTTACCATCGAAAAAATGAGGTTCAATAACAACATCGCCAAATATCCCACATCAAGTATTTTTCGACCAAGGGTGTTGATTAGCGATTGTTCGCATCCGCTGTGGATTTTCTTTAGCCCAATAATGCATATTGTGACGATTGACTTGACCATGGTTAGTGAATGTTGCTTCGTCAGAAAATATTGTGTTTTCCAGTGAGTTGTTTTCATTGATCCACAGTCGAAACCACCGACAAAATTGCACCCGTCTCTCGAAGTCCTGTCCATACAATTCTTGATATAAGGTAATGTGGTAAGGATGAAATTTAAAATCGTGCAAAATCCTGAGAACGGATGTTTTACACATCCTGACGTCTTTGGGCAGTTCTCGGGAACCAATATGAGGGTTGAGAGCTACTGTTCCCAAAACTCCTACCGCCATGTCGTCGTTCGTTTTGGTTTTCCTCCTGTTGTGTTTTCTGGATGAGACTTGACCGGTCTGGCGACTCCTATTCTCTAATCGTTTGAACGCCATGTGAGATTTCGGTAGTAAGTGGGGAAATCTTACCGCCTAAAGTTCAGACGCATTGCGATAGTTTTTTCTACCTTCTCCGAGAATTAATAACATGTCATCTTGGCAGTCGAATTCATTCATTTTAAGGATAGGTAGTTAAAATCTCAACTAAGATTATTAAATACGAACAGAAATAACACAGCTAAATAATAAACGAACAGAACTTAAAAAAAAACAATGGACCTCATTTTTTCGTGGTAATCTTAATGGACAGCGATACTGCGATTTCCTTCGAAACAACTTGCAAAGATTGATGCCAAATATTCCAGAGCAACAACCTGAAGCAATTTCGTTCCAAGAAGACGGCGCACCACCACATTACTGTCGAGAAGCACGTGCTATATTGAATGACACTTACCCTGGCAGATGGATTGGATGTGGGGGACCAGTAAATTGGCCTGCAAGACCGCCAGACTTAACCCCCCTTGATTTTTTCTTGTGGGTTTTTGTCAAAGAAAAAGTCATGGTGACTGCTCCAACTATAGCCGAAGACATGAGAGAAAGGATTACGCGTGCAGTTCGTGAAATTACCCCAGATATGTTATTCAGAGTGCGGAATTATTTTCGAAAGAGAGCTGATAAATGTTTAGAATAAATTGGCCGTCATTTTGAACATCTGATAAAATAAAATCATGTACCTAATATCAGTTTTTTATTCTGTTGATTTTCTTTTTAATTTTGTCGAATTTAGCGTAGTGACATGAAATGACATTAAATTATTCATTGATTATAACGTAGTTTTTTCTGGAGATTACGAATCTGGAAAAAAACTGCACCTTTCCATTTAACATTTAAAAGTTACCCCTCACCCCTAAACAGTGGAAAGGGTTAAAACATTACTTACTCCGTCAAAAAATGTCCCCCAGCGACCCTTTTGCATCCCTAGAAATTTCATGTATTTTCAATCAGCCGTTTTCTCAATATCGCTTTGTAACACGGACCAACCAGTATAGTACAAAAAATGTGGCTTGACAAAAATATAACCAGAGCCCGCCAAGCTTTCATCGAAGGCGTGTCAACGGGTATTAAAGTTCCTTCGGGAAAAGCGTATTAAAGTGCCTTCGGGAAAAGGGAAGAGACTAATAATGGCACACATTGGAAACGAAGAGGGATTTTTAAAAGAAGGTTTGCTAACTTTCTAGTCGTGCCGGACGGGAGATTACAATAAAGACATGGATTTGGATGTTTTCGAAGACTATTTTGGTGAAATGATAAAATATCTTCCGGCTGGTTCAGTAGTGGTTATGGATAACCCAAGCTATCATTCACGGCGCATAGAAAAAACACCAACTTCGTCTTGGAGAAAACAAGAAATTCTCGGCAGGCTAACTACTAAAGATATTGAGTTTGAACGCAATTTGATAAAAAGGAACTACTAGCCATAGCAAATTTACATAAACATCGTTTTATGAAATATACCGTCGAAGATATAGCAGAAAAATATAGTGTAACTGTGCTGACAAAACACGACATTTAAAATAAAAGATGTTAAGCAACTGTTTGATCAAGCCATTAAAGAAGTGACACCAGAGAACTGGCAAAAAGCAGTCCAGCATGTGATTAAGCAGGAGGAGAAAATGTGGGATCTTGACAACTTGATCGATCAGACGGTCGACCCTTTAATTATAATGTCAAGAGGTGATGAAATTTCCTCAGATGACGAAGAATATAACCTATTATAATTTAATTGTTGTATAATAACTTATAATAATAATTTTTTCTATATATTATGTATATATTATATATAATTTTTATTTTCTTAAAATAAAATTTCCTTAAATTTAAATTCTTTCTATAATTACCCAACCGCATGCCGTTGGCGTAACAGTTTCAGTGTTTATGAACGGATAATAATACGCAAAACCCATAAATTGCACTTGATGAAAATAAAGAATTTTGCAATGAGATCAATGCTAAACTATGGAAGTGGCATAAATTATTGGTGGGTCACCCTGTGATCCTTTTGCATACCTAATGAGGTTTTATTACTTTATAAATTTCTGAAACAGACTAAAGACTTTATTAATGGTATGCCAAATTTCGTTTAAACATCTCTGCATATATACAAGGTAAAACTACATAATTAAAATAATTAAAATGAAAACATTTTAACATCCTGTATCTGGAAAATGACACGGTTTCTGACTGCTGTTTAAATGAATTATTATGGTATTTTTCTGAGAAATTTCGACATTAACTTATTTTACACCCTGTATAATCTTAGTTACACCTTGACCTTGTCCGTTTAATATAATATAAGCTTTAAAATTCGACCTTAACAGCTTTGTGGTTGTCGTCGACTTCCTATCGAAAAACCGAAGATGATCGAGATTAAATTTGGCTTTGACTTTGATGGATAATCTAAAGTTAATCCAAATCATTTTAGGCTACTCACAGAAGAGAATAAGATAGATCGCGCCCACGTTTAAACATAAAAACTGCATCCAAAATTGCTATTTCCTGTAGGCAAAAATCATAATATTTGCAGCCTATTCTTAAATTGAGGGAGTTTATATTGTGAATTTTGTTATTTCGTATGGCAACTTAAAAGCAGTTTACACTGTGTGCGATGCAGCCTGAAAAATGGCACGCATAGAAAAATATATTCCTAGGAAAGCTCTTTATATATCTGAAACGCAGACAAACAAACAATAACTGCAATTTTTATACATGGAGAAATTGCGTACTACGGGCGTGGTTTTCGTTTTAATTCATTTACGAGGGAAGATCAAGCTAAATGCCACTTTATCGATTTTTTTACTTCCCTCGTAAAAGGGAAATATTGTAATCGTGAAAAAATTACCCTCCGAGATGTTTTCAGACCTTTTCGTTTCAGGGTTCCTAGATGCTGAGAAATATGTTTTCTCAATTTCGTCGGTCTGTCTATTCGGTGCACATCTAAAAAATTACTTACCCCAAATTTTGGTTAAAAATTAAGGGTCGTATGGGGATGACCTGGTAACATTTTAGTGAAAATTCAAAAAAAAAATTATTAAAAACCTACTTATCCAATTTATCTCAAATTTTATGCAAACATCAAGTACTATGTTGGAATCAACTGGCAACATTTTGGTACAACGTGGAAATAGCGGCTTAAAATATTTAAAAATTCAGCTTGAAAAAACTGTTTAATGGGTTGATTCTAAATTGTGTGCCATAACTAATTGTGGTATAGGGATCAAGTAGTAAAATTTGGGTACCAATTCAAGATGGCCAAACAAAATGGCGGCCAAATAATATGTTTGTAATCGTAAAAAAATCAACCTCTCAGGTTTTATATACATTCACGTTTGTCTATCAGTTTGCGGCATAACTTAAAGACTACTTACCCGATTGACTTCAAATGTTGATCAAAAATACTAATTTGTCTATATGCGTTTGGTCCAAATCATTGTAGTATTGAACGTGCAAAGCTTTCTGTGCCCATTGCTTCCGTTAAGCAGCATCAGATATTGTGATATTTCATTTGATCGTTTGCAAGATAGAGTGGCGTGTACGACCTGTCGGCTAATTCTGTCATCCTATAGAATATAGGGTTATGTCAACGAGAAGCTCTTACTCCTTCCTTTCTGGGCAGTGTAGCCCTGAGCATAGATGTCTTGGGATGATTCACCTTGTATTTGTTCATCAAGGTTCGTTCGATCTTTTACCGATTAGTTTGAGTCCATTTCAGGATTCCAAATAGGTAAGCAAGTACAGGTACCGCTTAAGTGTTTATTAGTGAAGAGTGGTGAAACCATTTTGTGGTCTTATAGTTTACCCCAGAATTCACTTCGCTGCTCGGGGTTTAGCACGTTTATATTTTCATCTGGGGTTGTTTGTTTCGCTTTTAGGTACTTGTAGACCTTTTCTTGATTTGTAGTAATGTGCCGCATTTTGTTGTTTTCGCAGGTTACTCTAGAATTGTTGTATTTTCTTCGGATTTGTATTTTCGTATCAATTCTTTTCACCTGGTGTTATATTGAACTTCCTATTTTTTTCTAATTCCCACCCTGAGTTTTGCACCCTGTTTCTCACAGAATATTTGACCGCTTAGTTATAGAACTGTAATGGCGCCTGCATATACAAGGCTGTGCAGTTCTTCTAAGTTGGAGGTATTTGTAATTTATTCTGGAAATATGCTGTCGATATTGCTAATTATTGGTTTCTTTTATAGTTTAAAGATGATTCGCATTAATCTTCGTTTTAGAGGATCCATTCCAATGTACAAACCGATATTTGTTTTGAATTTTTCAGTATAAGGGTTAGATGGTTTATTTATAACTTCAACAGTATTTTGTTGAGGGCTGTTTGGATCTCCATGGTTTAGTCGTTCTCTTCGCGGCATATCTAATTCTTCTGCTATTTCATCGGTAATTTGGTTTATATCTTCAACTGATACTTTGATAAAGATTGATCTTCGCTAGGCAAGTATGTTTTGTAGCGACTTATTCATCATTCTATAATGTTCTGTTCCGTAGGGCTCGTTAGATGTTTCTATTCTAGTTATTCTTTAGTAACATCGCGCCAGGTATATGTTCAATTCGATTCTCTGTACTATGCGACGTCTTCTAGAATGGGCTAGTGGCGTGGTGTTATTATTATCAGTGTTATTATTATTACTAATATTGTTACTTTTATTAAAATTATTATTATTATTATTACTATTGCCCATCCCGGATGCATGCATCAAAAGGAGTGGGCTGGTTTCTATTAGTTCTATGTGTTGTCTTGTAAGAATTTTCTCACTATGTGACAAGTACTGAGCAGTACTGCCTTCTGGATGTTAATGAAGGTGTTAGTATGCAGTTCTATGATTTTCAGGTTCTGTTCTAGTGTTTTTGGAACTAACCCAGTTGATGATACGATGATCGGTATCACATGAACCTTATTCAGTCGCCACATCTGCTGTATCTCGATGGCCATCTCCACGTATTTGGCCTTTTTCTTTTGATATTTATCCAACACATTGTTATTGTTGGCTATAGCAACATCTACCAAATAAGCTGTCTTTGTTGCCTTATTTAGCAGTACCACATCAGATCGATTACTTGTCACCCGTCTGTCGGTGATAATTGCCCGGTCGTAGTACAGTTTGAAGGCATTACTTTCAAGTACTAAACTTAATTGGAATTTATAATAGGGCACAAAGGTATTCAGGAGCCCGTATTTATTGATAAGCTTCTGGTGTATGATGTTACACACCTGGTTATGTCGCTGGAGGTAGTCCGTGTTTGCTAAGTAAGTGCAGCCAGATGTTATTTGCTGTATAGTTTCTGACCTAGTGTAATTTCATGTGTTAATAACTTGGTCCTGTATTGCCATCACAAATCCTTCTGTCTCTGGGAATATATTGTACATCCTTCAGTCACTTGTTTGATGCTTCCTTATCAATATGTGGCTGATTCAAGTCATTGTGATGTCGGCCGTGCAGTGCCATTTGAGACCACTGTTCTTGTTTGTCGGGGTCTGAAAGTGACTTCAGGATGCTGTTGTCACTTGCAAGAATAAGTGGAGAGAAAGAGTTGTCACTTAAGGTCACTATGCGATGGAGGCTTGATGTGTGTGCTTTGCTGGTTAAGAAATCTCTCAATTTTTGCAGCTGTCGGGAGTGTGAATTGGTCAAGTCAACAAGGGTTCTTCCGTCTTCTCTTCGTGGTAAGGTCATTCGGAGAGTTGATGATCTTGGGTAGTGTCACTTGTACTTGGCCATCATTAGGCGAGTAGTTTGTTGTAGTCCCTCTAGCTCCGTGTTAGTCCACTTCAAGATCCGAAACTGTAGGTCAACACGGGCACAGCATAGGTGTTAATTGCTGTAATGAGATTTCCGGCGTTTAGTTCTGTCTTCAGAAGAGCTCGCACTCTTGAACGTACTGATCTTTCATCTTAGTATTTCCCTGATTATCATGGAATAGTCTAGCTTATTGGAATCCTAGGTATTTGTAGGTCTCTCTTTGGTTCATCGGTTGAACTATTTCTCCATTGGGTAGGGCTACATCACCATTAATGACTTTGCCTTTTTCGATGTTTAAGTCTTTACATTTTTTCATTCCAAATTCCATATGGATGTCTTTCGAGAAGGTGTATGTCACGTCAATAGGTTTTTTGAGTTGGTTATGGTTTCCACCATAGAGCTTAATATCATCCATATACAGAAGGTGGAATATGGTTCGGGCATCATCTCTATTCGCTTTGATGTTGAAGCCATGTCCTGTATTGTTGAGCAGCGTGGAGAAGGGGTTCATCGCTAAGCAGAACCAAAGTGGACTTAACGAGTCTCCTCGGTAAATTCCCCTATTGATGTGTGGTAATAAATTGATCGCCATTATAGATCCTCAGGTTCGTTCTCCACTGCTGCTTGATAGTTGCCAGGAAATTGATGATTATAGGGTGAATTTGGATATTCCTAGTAGGTCTATGGGCCAGGAATGTAGTACACTGTCAAACGCCTTTTTATAGTCTATAAAAGCAGTGTGTATGTTGCGTTGTTTTTTCTGTGCCTGCTTAAGTACCACAGAGTCGATGATAAGTTGTTCTTTGCATCCTTGATGGTCTCGAATGCATCCCTTCTGTTCCTCGGCTAATAGGTTATGACTGTCAATATGATAGATACGATTTGCAATGCATCCTGTTAAGATCTGGTACATGATGTGCAAACAGGTGATGGGCCTATCTATACTGTGTCTTCTGTCCTATTGCTTTGGGTAGCATTGTTGTAGTACCTAGCATCAGAAATGCGGGGGTTGTCTCCGGATGATGCATTATTTTAGTAAAATGACGGGCCATAGCTTCATGGAGGACTTCAAATTTTTTATACCAGAAATTGTGAATATGGTCAACTCCTGGCGACTTTCAGTTGCCTTAATAAAGCTGCTAACTTCCTCCTTGGTGATAGAGTCAAATTCCATTTGTGGTGTTTAAATCTGATCACGTTGAGATTGTATCTATGTAGAATTTTGGTTATGCTCTTTTGGTATTTCCCAGATGTTCGACCAATACTCAGTCAAATGCTCTTTGCTCAGCAGTATCTTCTCAGTATTGGTTTGATCTTTGGTGTTATTGATAACCCGATAGAACTGTCTTTTATTATTATTATTATTATTACTAATATTCTGCACAATATTTATACAACCGTAAACTTTACACTAATATTTTAAATCTCAAAACAGAATTCTATTTTCGTCTTTTAAAATCAAAGCTCGCCGAATCCTTAATAGTAAGGTAAAATAATAGAATAGAAATTCAGTACGCGACACGCAACTACTGATAATATCGAGGAAATACAATATCTATGAACTCTGTAATTTGGAAGTAGGAATAACAAATTATTTCATTTGTGCAGGCGATTCAAAAATTGTTTAAGATATAAATAAGCCCAAATGAATCCCAAATCTCATTCTTTATAATTAAAATTAAATTATTGGTGCCTAAAAAAAACTGAGTGTACATTATTGAAAATGGAGCAGTATTATTCTTAATAAGTAAAATTTATGTATATTATCACTACAGCGCTAACAGTGATTCCATGAAACGTTAAGATGACTACTGCAATACTTTAAATATGTCTTCGAATATGATAATGTCAATAAATATTGATTTAGTAGGAATACAGGATCAAATGAAAATGAAAATAACGGTTTTTTTTTAATTTAAAATGTTGCAAAATTAAAAACATATATTTAAATGCTGAATGGCTCTGATTTTAGAACACCCCTATTATGTTCATGTAAATTTCGGACTCGGAAATACAACAATTGAATATGCTTATTTACGACTAAACCCATATTTAGCTTCAACAATGTCTGGGAAAAGATTTTCAGACAGGAGACTACCAAACGATAGAACATTTGTGTCAATATCAACTGCAATTAAATGACAATTCGTGGAGCGCTCACAGAATATAATATTGCAATGTTGCCGCCTCTAAAATACCTACGTACTCTAAATTATCTGTACTTTTACCTGTTAAAATATTTGTAGTTTCCTTTTCACCTCGCATATCGCGAATGTTAACAAATATCCATTTCTATTAGGGTTTCTGACCTGGGTTCCATGTAAAACCCGGCCTTGTAACATTTGGGAAATCATTTACTCTCAGGCTAAATGTTTAAAATGTTTCACTTTTCCTCAAAAGTCGAAATCAAGAAAGGTTATTAAATACATGGTCCGCCAATGATATGGAAACTAAATAGGGCATAAGCTTAAGAAATTGTTGTAAACCAAAGTTTCAATTTTATAAATGTAACTTTCTGTAAATGAATAGCTTATAATATTCCTGTCTGTGTGCTGATAATTTTATTGCAAAGTTTTAAAGCTTCAAGTTAATACTTTTAGGGTAAATATTTTATCTTCAAAATATATTCGATTTAGCAGTAATTATAAATTCCTGAAGAAAGTTTAATCAATGATAGGGAAATTTTGTTTAAATACTTAATATGTTCTGTAAGAGCTGACATTGTATTGTGTGGTCATGTTTAACAAATCGTAATATTTATTGATTTTTTTTTACTTCTGAGATTAAAGGTGTTTCTATTGATAATATTCATAATTCATCAACTTTTAAATAATTGGATCAACTTTTTTAAGATTTGAAATTGTTTACTAAACAAGCCCTCAAAAGCTTATATAATGAATCGGCATATATAAAAGAATATTATAAATAATTCATATACAAGGTATTCCCTTTAACTTAGGTTCAGGCTTTTTAGCCAGCCTATATAATGTGTGTGTTGATTCTCAGTCCTTCACGGATGGAAAAATACAATGTGTTTTCATTCCGGATGTACTACTGTCGTTCAGTTTTGCTGATGTTTCGCCAAAATCACATTTGGCATTTTGGAAGCTTTCGCTCTCGCGTACAAATAGAGACTGAAGTGTTAGTGACTGCGACGTTTCCTTTCTCCACATAACACTTACAATATAATGGAAACTGCCGTGTTTCCAGTTGTTGTAAAGTTTGCAGCGCCATTCCTCGGGTCGTTGCAAAAGTTACGAGATGCCTAACTTTTTTGTCTACAGTTAACTATACAAACCGAAGGCAGCGAGGGCGCCATCTATCGCGAGTTTTTAAAACTAAACACGCGCGCCCAATTCAAATAATTTTAGATTTGATGGACCTAAAGAAAAAACGACCTTCATTTATGTATCACCCTTTTACTTTGTAGTGTATTAATTTATTAGCACTTTTTTAAAAATACATGGCAAATAAAAAGGACCAAACCTGGGAAATATATATAGATATTTCTTTTAAATTGAAAGTTTTCTCTTTACAAATGTGACCTATAAAATGAAATCTCTTTTTTTAAAATGGGATAATTCTTTTAAAATATGGTTCAAACACCGGTTTTTTAATTTTCGAGATAAGGCACAAAATTCCTATGGAAAAAGAAATAGTCATATACATTATTTTCAACTCAACTTGATGCTGTATCCTGACTTATCACTTAATTCGAAAAACTACTTACGTTTAAACTATATAAACAAAAAAATGGCATTTGTTTTTATTTTAAAACGCGCGCATCTATAAACATAAAACATTGGAATTAAAAGAAATATATTTATATCTTTCCTAAGTTTCGTCCCTTTTACTGACCCTGTATTAATTATCATTTGGTAATAAGATAATACACTACAAAGATACAGGGTGATACAAAAATGAAGGCTGTTTTTCCTTTAGGTCCACCAAATATCTCACTGCAAATAAAAAAATCACCTACTCCATACGAAAATAAATACTCATTGTCTTGAAATCTTGACTGTTTTATTTCAAAATTATAATTTGATCTCACAATAAAAAATTAGAAGTCTTTTAAAATATATATAAGTAGTGATCATGTACTTCATTAATAAAAATGTTATCTGATACTATAAATGCTCTAGGGATTATGAATTTTTAACTTTAAATATAAGTCACTATATTATAAAAAAATACCTTGTTGTGCACCATATGTTTGTGTTTTATTTACCATTGTATATTAACATATTATTTCTACACCTAGATCTTGTAAAATTTTCATTACAGATAGATAAAACTGTTGAACAAAACTAAAATTTATTTATTTGCAAATATGTACTTACAGAATAAACAAGTGCACTACAAATGGTACAAGATACAAACTATAAAATCCAAAAAAAGAACAAAAGAAAGAAATGTTATAAATAAATGACATTACAATGTCGCAGCTTTGTTTTGTTTTAACTCGAATACTAATTATAATGCGCAAATTCATAATGGTTAATTTTGAGAAATGTAAAGTAATTAAGAACAAAATTGGGTAACTTTTCTCTGAATTAATCCTTGCTAAATCTCTTATGGTTATGAGCTCCCTTAGAGTAAATTCCCATATATACTATCATACACAATATAATTACAGATGTAATTTTAAATAAACGAGAAAATATAACAATATTTATAATAATACACCCTACAGGATGGATTTTAGATTTTCCACTGTGAAGGGGCTTCCAAGTCCAAATCAATAGATGTCTATCGGAGAGCGGATGATGTATTGAGTAGAGTACCCCAAAGCTCTGTTTTGGGACTACTGCTGCATAATATATATCTCGGACAAATCTGAAAACATACAATACATAAACATATAATAAGATATATATGCTAACACATTATTTTTAAAATTTTCAGGAAATACAAAAAACAACTTTTTTACATAAATGTATCTGACATACCCAAAAAAGGATTGTTTAAAAGAAATTCTGTTGCATTAAATATAGTATTTTGATCTAGAAAAGACCAGGACAGACTTATTGTTAGCCGAACCAACTCAACACACAGTCAAAAAATTCTTAAGTTACATTTTTCCGCATCCGCAAGATATATGTAATTTTCCTATTAAACAAATTGTTAAGGGAAGAAGAAAGTGAATTTATCATTCTCATGAGTTTTTGGCTCACCCTTTATATTCCATTTTAAAAAACCTTTGTAGTATATAAAAATAAATTTACTTTCTTTTGTGATGTCCAATAATCCCAAAAAAAAAATCTTGATTATAGATCTAGCAGACTTCACGATACCGTGAATAATGTGTGATGTACCCTAAATGTAATGCCTGAATTGAATTGAACTGTCTCAAATAAACACTATATTTAAAAATATTGACTATTAGAAAAAAAGCTTTTACATTCTTTGAGGGTAAACAGGTCTCTAGAAGTTCTCAGTTTTGGGCTAGCTGGTGTATCAAAATGAACATTAAAGGCCAGTGTTAGCAAAATTATTTACTTGTAAACAGTTTTATGCACATCACTCAGATGTACCTGTTTTTTGTTATTAACTATTAGGTAATACCTACCTCCTACAACAACTCTTATCGGGTAACACTACATTCTAGTTGTGGTTCTTCTCATTTCTACTGGGTTTGTTGCTTGTTGGACTAGGTACATCAGTGTCTAAAAATCATTTACATGTATTGTTATTGTTTGATTTGATATGTTCCCTACGGCAAGCCTATAAACATGAGTTCATATTGAAAACTTCAAACCCTCTAAATCAGTATAATTCAACAAAAGTATTAAGTTTTGATATCTTATATAAGTGGCAAAACTAATTCTTGAAAACTTTCTTCTTTCTTCTGTATGAAAAACCAGACTTGAACCATGAAAATTCTGTTCTTGGCTTCTTTGATTTCAAAATACATTTTTGTTTTAATACCGCGTTTAATCAAATTGTATTAGTATTTAGGCAATTCTGCTTTATATAAATGGATAGATATTTTATATAAACGAATGAACTTACCAGTACGAAATAAATGAGGTAAACTTTCTGTTGGCAAACAAGTTGTTCTTAAACCTCTTTCCATTCCTGGCATGCGATTATATTCAGAAAAATGTAGATCACATACCCTGTGAGATTTATAGATTTCCTTCACATTACCAAAATTTGTGTCAACAAAATAACAATCACATACACCCAATTTAAATTTAAAAAAACTGTTGGCACTGTTTACGTTTACGATCAAAACTGGCCGTTTGGCGTCAAACGACAACTCGCACAACAGCGCAACTAGCGGCGACTGTGGATCGTTGCAGAACTAACAAAAATACGATAAACTGGTTGCATACACAAAACCTTTTCAAGGTTTCCATTTGAAGTTTCTTATATATTTTTATTTATATATGCCTTTCTCCGGAAAACACAAATAACGGCCAGCGGCCGCTCAGATATAACCTTCGGCCCAGGGTGGGGGTATAGACTATATAGACTCCACTAGGCTATGATACAAGGACACCAACATACGAGAGTTAAGAATTTGTCTTAGAGCATAAAACTTATAAATCAGAAATTTCAATTTTTTTTGTAAGGGAATTTACATGTAAGTCCCATTTCAAGAATAGATCGATAACAATTCCAAGATACTTAGTGCGTTTCGTAAATTTTTTCAGATAAATTATTTACTTCAATGTACTGAAATGATGGTCGGTTTATATCTATTTTTGAAAAGGCAATATAATTCATTTTTTGTACGTTAAGTGATAGTTTGTGTAGGTCAAGCCATTTTTTGATTACTTCAATACCCTTTATTGAACTTTCTTTTGTTTCTGCCCAGGTTGCACCATTAAAGACGATTGCAGTATCATCTGCATATGAAATAATCTTGCCCTTTATGTCAAGCTCATTTATTGATTTTAGATAAAGATTAAAGAGGATGGGTCACAGAACAGTACCCTGCGGAACTCCAATTTGGCAGTACGTGGGTCACTAAGAGTTTCGCGTATTTTCACATGTTGCTGTCTATCTATAAGATTTCAAGTTTTCAAAAACCCCTAACACCGTGCCCCTTACTCCATTGTGTTCAAAAACATCAAAAAGCTTTTTGTGAGGCACCGTGTCAAAGGCCTTCGCCAGATCTAAAAACATTGCCAGACACTGCATATATATATATATATATATATATATATATATATATATATATATATATATATATATATATATATATATATACCGGGTGTCCGGGAAAATGTGGGAGATCTCTCGGAAATTTTTTTCCTAGCGGCCCTCCCTAGGGAGATACGGCCCCCTAAAGAACCCCACTGGAAATCGGTTTTTCTAGAATAACTTTTAAACGACTCAATATAATTTAACGAAAATTTAATATGATAGACAGTAGTAAGGACCTCTCAAAATACTCCCTTAAAACATAATTAGCTTGTTTAGTTTACCACGGACGGACTAGATTGTACATTTTAACGCTCAAATTTTTAACACCCTGTATGATAAGGAGTTAAAAAAAATAAATTTGGATACCTTGAACATTAAGCTAAAGAAAAGGTACTCTTGTTCATTGTCGATAAAATGAACCGTTTTCGAGAAAAAAAATAATAAAAGTATTAATGTTTTATTATTGTTTATTTATCAGTATTACTTACACTTTTTTACAAACGTTACTATGGTACGAAATAAATAATCTCGCATTGACGTGTGCATTTGAAATCTTCTTGACACGTTGATCTTTTTGTACCTACTTCGATATTAATTTATTAAATTTTGAATACCTTGGTAAATTTAATTCGATAATGGGATACACATTTAGTGAGTATGCAGATATGCATCTTATGTACGGACTTGCATCTTGCAATGCTTATGAAGCAAGAAGGTTGTATGGAGAAAGATATCCTAATCGCAATATTCCAAATGAGAAAACATTTCAGCGAATTGACCAACGTCTAAGAGAAACTGGTGGGCAATTCTCAATTAATAAGGTAACATTATTGACGTTCATTAATTATTTTTAGGAAGTTTTGGGAAAAGGAGTACTGATGCTGGTGTGAGGAGAACAGTACGTACGGTGCAATTGGAGGAAGATATTTTGGATACTGTAGCTGATACTCCCTCAATAAGCACTCGAATATTAGCCGCGCAGCTTCATGTGTCAAAAAGTACAGTTGCTGAAGTACTTAAAGAACAGTTGTTATACCCTTATCATCTGCAAAAAGTGCATCAACTACTTCCTGAAGATTTTCCTCGAAGAATCCAGTTCGCAAACTGGTTGTTAGATCAACAACGAACAAACCCAAACTTCATTAGCATTATTCTTTTTACCGATGAAGCAGGATTTACCAAAGATGGTATTGTAAATTTACATAACTCGCATGTATGGGCTGATGAAAACCCTCATGCCACTGTCGTTCATCATCATCAACATCAGTTTCAATCCATTAATGTTTGGGCAGGAATAATCGGCAATTTTTTCATTGGACCATGCGTATTACCGGCACGATTGAATGGTGAACTTTATTTAGAGTTCCTTCAGAACGCTTTTCTAGATTCAATAGAGCATTTGCCACTTGAAACCCGCCAAAGGATGCATTTTATGCATGATGGAGCCCCACCCCATTTTAGCGTTGCTGTACGGGACCACCTAAATAACGTCTATGGAAACCGTTGGATAGGCAGAGGAGGTCCCATTGCCTGGCCTCCACGGTCTCCCGACCTAACGCCAATGGATTTCTACCTGTGGGGTCATCTCAAAACCTTGGTGTATTCCTCTCCGGTTGCTACTAGGGAGGAACTTTTACAGAGAATCACGTTTCATTGCGATATGATAAGGAACAATGCTGGGTTGTTGTGGCGAGTACAGCAGTGCTCTATTCGTCGTGCCCGCGAGTGCATCACAAATCACGGAGCACATGTTGAACCCACTTATGAAGTTTTTAATTGACTTTTTTCTATTTAGCGTATTAGGTTGTTCAGGATCAAAACATATTTAATACTCCCAAAGTTGTATTCTTTTATTATTTTTTTTTCTCGAAAACGGTTCATTTTATCGACAATGAACAAGAGCACCTTTTCTTTAGCTTAATGTTCAAGGTATCCAAATTTATTTTTTTTAACTCCTTATCATACAGGGTGTTAAAAATTTGAGCGTTAAAATGTACAATCTAGTCCGTCCCTGGTAAACTAAACAAGCTAATTATGTTTTAAGGGAAGCATTTTGAGAGGTCCTTACTACTGTTTATCATATTAAATTTTCGTTAAATTATATTGAGTCGTTTAAAAGTTATTCTAGAAAAACCGATTTCCAGTGGGGTCCTTTAGGGGGCCGTATCTGCGTAGGGAGGGCCGCTAGGAAAAAAATTTATGGGAACTTGTCATCTTATTTTTTAATGTTCTATCTGAGTCCGAGAGATCTCCCACATTTTCCCGGACACCCTGTATATATATATATATATATATATATATATATATATATATATATATATATATATATATATATATGTTTCTACCTATGCCACACTTGTTTTGGGCATAATTTAAAAAAATCGAATAAGTAGTTTTTAAACTGATTTAAAAATTTACTACTAGCGATGCTATTACGTGAATATATGTAATACCTGGGGTTTTTTTTCTCAATTACAAACAATTTATTTGGCCGCCATTTTGTTCCACCATCTCTAAATTACAAATACTTTTTCAGACTGAATTTTTTAATATTTTATTAAGCCGCCTTATTGTTTTGCAATCTTGAATTCATACCAAAATTTTACCAGTTGATTCATATATAATACTTGAATTTTGTGCAAAATTTGAGGTAAATTGGATCAACAACTTTTAAGCAATTTTAACATTTCAATAGGTTGCCATACTGAATTTTTACAAAAATGTTACCATACGACTCTTAATTTTTTACCAAAATTTGAAGTCCATCGGATAAGTAGTTTTTTTGGCTATGCCGCACAGAGACAGACCGACAGACAGAACGACAGACAGTCCGACAGACAGACCGACAAACAGACCTACTAACAGACAGACCGAACGACAGATGAATAGACAAACCGACAGATAGACCGACAGACAGTTCAACAGGAAGTCCAACAGATGAATCGACAGATCGACGAAATTGAGAAAACATGTTTCTCAATTTCGATCATGATGAATCAAGGATTATGAAACGTAAGATCTAAAAAAATCTTTTACGAGAGAAGTAAAAATACAAAAAGTCCTGGGAGCTCTATTTCCTTATATCGAAACTTACGATTTTCTTAACGAACGTATCCTTCAGTCCTTGTTAATTAAGATCCCCTATGTTACGATATTAGGTACTGTGATAGCTGAAATATAGAAAGGAGAAGCTTGTCTGCTCGGATTTCAAAACTTATGAAGAAAACACTTGTCAGCAGCTGGTAACAGGTTCAGTAACACATAACAATAAGTTGTCAAGAGAGACAGTGCTTACATGACGTTTTTCAACTTCCGCGAATTTTTACAGTTTTCTTAATAAGTAGCATATCCAAAAGCAAAACGTCTGGACTATTGTTTGATACAACAAATGTTTCGGCTAATAAATTTTAATTTTTTTCATATAATCATATTTCATATGACCGACTATTTTAGTAACTTTTTTTGGTCAGAATATATTATAATACATTTTTAATAGGAAATGGATACCATCTAGAATATCTATGCATAGTAAAAGTTTCCTGGAACAGGGAAAAATAAATCTGACATTACAGTCTGACCATTTAATTCACCTGATCTTTTATAGGAGTTCGAATTTGAGCAAAAATGTCCATCCTGGAAAAACAATAATAAGTTGGCCATGCTGTAAATTTGAGGCAGTTTTGAAGAATGCTTATTTAAAAAAAAACACATGGAAAATTCGTTGGTTTTAACTTTTATAACTTTCGAATTATTTTCCCATCCATTTAAACGACGATTTTTTGTCATTTGGTTACGGCTAATTATTTTGTTGTCAAATGATGGATTAAAAAGAGCTGATAAATCATCGAATAAAATTATTTTACCAAATTCGAAGTTCAACTCACTTTCAACTGTTAATTTGATTTAATTTACAGTTCCAGCTGACAATCAGGCTTATTTGACAGTCCGATCGGATAGTTTGGGAGCATTCGACAACTCGAACAAAAGAAGTTAAGTTCAATTTATCACTCAAACTGGCAATTATGCTTTATTGGCTCTTCCGACAAATAGGATTACACAATTTCCGGGAAATTTGATGTTAAAATACTTTTTCGCAATCAATTTTACTGATTTTAGCAATTTTACAAAATTACGTAGCAGTGCGTGATATATCAGCAACATTGTAAATATAAATAATATTAACTAACCTATATATTATGTGGATGTAAATTGGTTATATAAATTATACAAGAATTGTGTCTAAAATGGATTTTTTTTGGTCTGTTTCAGGTTATTATATGTTTTTTAATATTTCAAGATGTAAAGATCCTACATTCTATAATAAAAGATTTGGTTCATTAGAACCACAGTACCTAGGCCCCACCACTTATCCTGATCATCTCCCAACCTATTCTTACAAAATATGTGATGAACGGACTGGCAATATCGGACTATCTCCCAGAATGATTTCTCTTTTCGAGACTTCTTATATATATAATTGCAGAATTTATATTCTTATTACTGTCTTCATCGTATACCCAATTTTCATTACCTTTTTCGCTTGTTCTCCCATTCTTTTTTAACTCCTTTTGTTATTTGTAATTTTGCATTTATATAAATTTGTTTTAATAAAAACACAAAAATAGCCGTCTTGCTTTTCCGTTACAATAGTTCCTCTATCTTCATAAGTAATAGAAACAGTCTCTATTCGGACGCGAGAAAGAAAACTTCGCAAATGCCAAATGTTATTTTGGCGAAACGTCAGCAAAACTGCTTTTTTTAGAACGACAGTAATGAACGGATGTACACCCGGAATGAAAATATATTGTATAAATATTTTGTAAATTATTTGAGTATATAATTATATATATATAAACTTATTATCAAACAACAGTATGTATATATAAACTGCGTTATATAAGTAGCGGAATCTCTTACAAGGGAAGTTCCGGATAAAACCCATTTTTTTTTATTTTTTTTATCAAACTTTGTTCTATGTTACAATTTTAGCAATAGTTAGTGTGTAAAACAGTTTAAAATAGTATTATTTTGAATTTGACCGGCTTATTAAAATATCTAAAGGCGCCGATGATTTTCGTGTTTCTCTTGTAGTCTCTCTGCACCCCAGAGCTCCTGTTAGAAGTTGGGAAAACAAACAGTAGACGGTCTTTTAGATCGTACATTTTTACGAAGATGTTTTTAAAATTAAATATAAAATATTTTCTAATAAAACGGATTTCGTCGGAAATTATGTTTAATTCAGTGAGTGACGTCTTTTATTCTCATATTTCAGATGCTTGCCTAAGCCAGAAGCATGAAGAACTTTTCAGGGTACATTTACAGAGAAGTAATTTAAATTCTAGGCATTTGTTAATATAAAACTCGATATAAGATAAAACGTCAGCCTCGAGAATTCTATTTAATCAGAAACGTAAATACCTAAAGTAAAAAATGCACGCTTTAAGATTTATAAATTATTTCTTTTTTACTTCCTCGTAAAAACCTTAATTAATATTGTATCTAAATATTTTCTGCATTTAAACATTTAAATAACTCATGTGCATATTTGAGGTCAGCAACTGTTTGCTAACATGTTCAAAAGTAATGCGACTGCAATTGTCCGGATTTGGTGTACAGGGTGTAAATTAGACATTAGACATAGATGGGGAGCCCGACAAGCGCAGAATTAAGTTCACTGGGACCCATTGTGCTGCCCCCAACTAGATGTGTCAGCCCACTCCTTTTTAGAAAGCAAAGGACCCTTTCAGGTCGAGCACGTCCCACAAGCTCGGGTTCCACATAGGTGTCACCCAAGCAGAGCAATCTGACGTTGACTAAAGCGACACATCGACAGACCAGATGCTCGTTAGTTTAATTTACCTCAGCACAAAACCTGCAGTATGGATGGTAGCCGAATTCAATCTTATGCAGGTAATACTTCACCAGCCAGTGTCCAGTTAGGACCCCGGTAATTGTTCTGAGTTGGCCTCTGTTTAGTTTTAGAAGTCTATTAGACATGAAGACCTTAGACTGTCCGAGTCCTGCCATCTCGTTCCATTCAGTACGAAGTGCTTTGACAGTGCGATTCTTAATCCTAGCCTTGGCAGCTGAAGGAGCAATTTCAAGAGCAGGTTCCGGCCTAGTTAAAGCAGTGTTGCTACCTTCCTGAGCCGGCTGATCCGCCCCTTTATTACTCCCAATGCTCTGATGGCCAGGCACCCCAATGAGGCTAGCCCTATTGAATTCACACAGCCTCTCTAGGGCTCTCCTGCATTGAAGTGTTAGCGGCGAATTGACCCTAATCCCGGCTTTACTATCACAGCATATATAAATTGCTTGTCGTGATATCCTCTGGAGATTTTCCCGTACCCAGTCCAAGATTGCTGTAATTTCAGCCTGACATACAGTCGTATATCATCCAAGAGCAAGACTAATTCTTGCCCTGAGTCTCTCCTCATAGATTCCCGCCCCAGATCCCTCCTCTATTAGAGAGCCGTCTGTAAACCAGACAAGGCCCTCCGGTTTGAGGAAGGACGGGGAGGGATATCTCCATTGTTCTCTATCATGACCAACTACACGAAATCTCTTAGAGGCTATTGAGACCGGAATAATGGCACTTCTCCTAGCTAGAAGAGGGTCTGGTTTGATCAGTTCAGTTTTATACACCAAGTTGATCCGAAGAACCGTTTGCACGCACACACGCTGTGGTCCTTTTTGTGATCCTTTCAATATGATCCTCCAGGTCATTCGGAAGTGTATTAAGTCACCTAGATATTTCACCGACCCGGAAGGTCTCAACTCTTTTCCAAAGAGGGCGAGCCTTTCAAGGTCCACTTTCCTCTTGTGGGTAAATGGTACCATTTTGGTCTTATCCGGATTAACTCGTGCCAAAGCCCTCTGCATGAGCCTTATAATGATATTTGGGAACTTGCCTATTACTATAATGTCAATATCATCAACGTAGGTTTTTTTTTGTACTGAATGTAATCAAACTTAACCAGCTTCTCATAAGTGGGTTTCCTTTTTTTCGCCAACTCTAGTGATTAATTTAGGCAAGAATATACCCTTGTGCCGAAACGATCTTTTAAATTGACTAAACTCTTTACAATTTTGTTGCATGTTTGGAATGCTTATATTAATCATATAATGTTTTTTGACAACTCCTGTTTTTATAAATACCGGGCAAAAATGCTTCATTCTGCTCAATTTTAGTAATGATCCTGCTCTTGGAAGCATACCAACTTACAAAGCATAGTCAGCTAACCTAACCTCCTCCTCCTTGGTGGGATACAGATACACGTGATGCCGCTAGTAGCAACAGAACTCAATCCTAGAAAAGTATCTTAAATGTAAGAAAATGAAAGCCAAAACTAAGAAATGTCTTAAAAGGAAAGCCAGGGATGGTTGGATAACATGGTGTTCTAAATTAAATAAAAATGCAACGACTAAAGAGATAAGACTGTAATTAAATGTTTTATCCTGTGATTGCGAAATAATCTTGCTGACTGAGACATGGCTTAATAGTGATATCTTGAGCATCGAAGTAATTAATGATGGATATGTAATTTTTCGAAAAGACCGGAAATATGAAGAACTAGAATGTCATCGTGGTAGTGGCGTGTTGATCGCCGTTTCTAGCTCATTTCAGGCATCCATAATTGATACCCCTACCCATCTTCATTACGAAGATGTTTGGGTTCTTATGAGAGTAGGCCAGATAAATATGGTGCTTGGATGTGTTTATTTTCCTCCAAATTCTAACCAAGAACATTATCAATATTTCTGTGACACTTGTGAATCTTTAAGAAAGAGGTTTGAAAACTACAAGTTCTTCATTTTTGGAGACTTCAACCTACCATTGGTGGAATGGATCTACGAAGACAATACTTTTATTCCAAAATCTTTGCCATCTATATATTCAGAAACTCTTACCACCACAATGAGTTTTCTTGAGCTACAGCAAATGAATTGCGTACACAATCACATGCGTAGAATTCTGGATTTGTTATTGCCTGATGATTCCGTCAATGTGCTCATTTCTCCCTCAAATTTTCTCCTTGTAAATGCTGACCCGTATCATCCTGCGATTGAAGTAAAGTATAAACTTTAGTATGTCCCTCCAATGAAAAACAACAATCAAATAAGTGTGTACGAGTTTCATCGGACTGATTTCTGCAGACTGAATCTCTTTTATGAACAATCTCATTGGTCATTTTTATCATCAGAATCTGACATTAACAAAGTGGTTCAACTCTTCTACGATATATTATTTGAGGGTATCGACAAATATGTTTCCAAAAGGGTTGTCTCTGTAAATATCCAAAATGGTTTGACCTTCCCTTAAGAAAACTCATTGGGCAAAAGAATCGTCTTTACAAAAAATAGAAAATGACTGAACATCAAGTTGATTATTTAGCCTATTCTAATTTACGACGAGAGGTTAAACTTCGAACCGATGTGTGTTACCTTTCATATATCACACAAACCGAACTACTTATCCCTAAGAACATCAAATAATTTTGGTTATTTGTTCGAAATTTAAGAAGAGATTCTAGCTTGCCTAACATCATAAGCTATTAAGGTGAAGAAATCAGTGGTTCAAACAATATTGCTAATGCTTTTGCTGCTCACTTTCAGTCGTGCTACTCCAACCACCAAAACATAGATCTTGGTGGGATGGAGCCCATTAGTTCTTCGGGTATGTCACTGTTTTCACATCATTTTATCAAAGCAGAGATCTGTAACAGATAAAGACCCTCGATTTATCTAAAAGGGCTGGTCCAGATGGTGTCCCTAACATTCTTTTGGAGAGATGTAATCAATCATTGTCCAAGCCGCTTTGTAAAATTTTTCAAAAGTCCTTTGATATTGGTTCCTTTCCGGGGATTTGGAGGTTTTCTACCCTGATTCCAATATTTAAATCCGGTGACAGATGCAACGTAAAAAACTACAGGTGTATTTCTTTACTTTCCCACATACCAAAGTTGTTCGAGGCTATTGTCACCGATGAAATTTTTGAATCGCTGAAACATTATATTTCGGGGGAGCAACATGGTTTCTATCGTGGTCGTTCAACGACTACGAATCTGGCGGTATTTCAAAATTACCTAATAACATCAGTTGAAGCCGACCAACAAATTGATGTCGTTTACACTGACATATCCAAGGCGTTTGACAGTGTCTGTCATGAGCTTCTTCTAGCAAAATTGCAACAGATTGGCCGTTCTGGAAGCTATATGAGTGGATTAAGTCGCACTTGTTCAATCGACGTCAACAGGTCAACGTGCGTGGCTCGTTTTCCAATGAGATTGTTGTAACATCAGGGGTCCCACAGGGCTCGCATATCGGCCTAATTATCTTTTTACTCTTTATAAATGACATTGTGTTTTAAAGTGTTGAAATGCCTTTTATATGCGGACGACTTAAAATTATTTTCTCCTGTTTCCCTTGACTTCAATCAGCTTCAGTCTGACATTGAGAGACTTGACAAATGGTGTGACACCAATTACCTGCATCTTAACATTACTAAATGTAAAGTTCTCCGATTTTTGAATGCAATAATCCCATTTTTTCCACGTACTATATAAACAACATAAGTCTCGAAGTTGTTACATCTTTTAACGATTTGGGTGTCATTTTCGATGAAAGCGTCACATTTAATCTGCACATTGATAACATAGTACTTAAGGGTTTTAGACTGCTAGGTTTTATTAAAAGGCACACTAAGCATGTCACTGATACTAAAGCGATTACTAGTCTCTATAACTCTTTAGTACAGAGTATCTTAGAATATTGCTTTACCGTATGGAGCCCTTCGTATCAGTACCACATCGACAGGATTGAAAAAGTTCAGAATAAATTTGCAAAGTATCTTTTGTTCGAGTTTAATTTTCCATATCAAGATCTGTCTTATAATACAAGAATTCTTCTCTGCGGCCTACAGAGCCTTGAGTTTCGGCGAAGAAAGGCACTTCTGATTTTCTTGCACAAATTAGTGAATGGGGGGATTGACTGTGAAATACTACTACAGTCAGTCTCCTTTTTGGTTCCTATCAGAAGAACGAGACAATCACAGCTGTTTTTTGAAAGGTATCATCGTACTAATTATAGGTTTAACGCATTTGTTGACCGACTAGTATATAATTATACTCGTCACTTTTCGGCATATGACATGTTCAGCCTTACCTCATTACAATTAGAAACGCAGTTGAATGGATTGATTATGTGATTGTCCTCTGTTTTTATATGTTTTGTCTGATACTTGTGTCACCATTCTTTGTTTTGATTGTTTTTATTATTTGACAATACATATATTTTTAGTCTTATTTTACTCTTAATATTATCTTTTTTTATTCTGCAAATTCGTACCATTTGGAATGTTTAGCATTCCGTAGAGTACGTTTCTGAAGGACCACTTGTTCGATGCGTGAATCGGCTACGTCCTTACATTAATTAATAAAAAAAAATACTCCCTCATCACAATTGTGGTCTCAAGCACGACGAATGTCAAGAAAAACTAACTTCTAAAAACCCAGTGAAGGCCAATGATTTGAAGTGTTCTTGGATAAGGACACCTTCAGAACCAAATGATTGTACACGATTTTTGTAACGGTCACTTTCTTTGTAGGCCTTTTACTATAACTGAGTGAGTTAAAATGTATCTTAAAAATACCGCAAATACAGTTCATGGATATGACAATATACAGTACTGTTAGGGCATTTAATCTTAGAAATGCACACCGAAATGTATCTCTATGGTGCTCTGAGACTTTGATATAGTAGTTGAAATACCCATTCAAAAACCTGGTAAAGATCCAAATTTTGGAAACGTTTGTAGGCCCGTATCGTTACTATAATGTATCCTCAAAACCCTGAAAGGACTTATCAAGCCTTGCTTAGAATATTGAATAGCTAATCATAATTTGTTGCCAAATAATCAATATAGCTATAAAAAGTACTTTGTAGCTCTTGGCTCTGTTGCACATATTGTTGTTGACATACAAGTTTTTTTTCTAATGAGTATCTAACATCATTATCTCTTGACATACAAGGCGGATACAATAGATTAAAAAAATGACTAGAGATTATCGGATACCGCTGAATGTCTGTCAATCGTTTGTAAAACTGTACAGGGTGGTCCAATAATAGATGACGTCGACTGCAGCTCGGGAACCGTTAATGACAGAACTTAAGGAAAAAAATATTTATGGGTAAATCGGCCAAGAGAAATCGCTTCAAATTATTTTGATGTTCGAAAGTTGACTTCTAGGGGCGTAACAGTACCACAAAAGTATAAATGAGAATTTTCTCCTAAATTTCCCTAATTTAGGTATGTTCAAAATATAAGCCTTATATTCTTCAACCATTTACGCACTTTTTTTTAGTTGAGACTATTTTTGTCTATTTTCAAAAATAAAGTGGTGGGGGAAGGTCAAATATTTTTACTTTCAAATATTGATATCTCTGTTTTGGATAAAACGGTTTTATTCAACTTGGTGTCGAACAAAAGTGCTTTTTTTGCTCTACCCGTGGAGCTAAACTGTACCGCAATTACTTTGTTAGTGGTTACTAGATGGCGTTGTTTCGAAATTCTCCAAATAATGCTGATTTTCTCAAAAAAAATAAAATGGTACGCTATTACTATCACAATTTATTTGGTAGTTATTGAGGGCATTGAATAGTGAAATAAAAAATCCATATCCGGATCTAAATTAAGAAAGTTGATGATGGTCTCTCGAATCCGAAACGTCGGATTGCAAAATTAACCTTTTCGTTTTGTAGAGGAGAAAAAATGACAATGGCAGAGTGGAAATTATTTTGGTCTTTCTTTCAGTTAATCCTAAAATTTTATGAAAACCAAAAAACTGGAAAAAACAAGGAACTTTAGTAATCTTGCGTAACTGTAAAGAACAAAACTTCACAAACGAACAAAGCAAAAAATACTAAAACTCAGTGTCATAATCTCAAGCTTCGCAATAAAATAGCTAAAGCTAGGGCGAGCCAGGGCAGGACTCGGTTTGGGCAAAAAAATTAAACCGAGTTCTACCTTGCTTCAATGAAACAACAAAAAACAAAATGACGAAATGAACTGACAACTAACAATAAACTAAAAACAAACATGTTTAAAATTGCTGAAAACTGCTTTCGCAATTGCTCAAAATGCCGACCGTCATTGTCAGTACAAAGTTCCAATCTTTCTGGTATGTATTGGACTGCAGCCTGGAGTTCTGCTATAGAAATACTTGTTGCTTCACTGAAGCAAGGTAGGACTCGGTTTAATCCTTTTGCCCACACCGAGTCCTGCCCTGCTTCGCCCTAGGTTTAGCTGTCTTATTGCGAAGCTTTTGTAACTATGAGAATGAGTTTTAATATTTTTTGTTTTGTTCTTTTGTTAAGTTTTCATCTTTACAGTTATGCAAGATTACTAAAGTTTCTATTGCAGCCTTGTTTTTTCTTCGTTTTCCTAAAATTTTGGGATTAATTGAAACGAGAGATAAAAATAATTTCCACTTTGCCATTGTCGCTTTTTCTTCTTTACAAAACGGCAAGGTCGACTTTCCGATACGACGTTTCCGATTCGAGAGACCATCAACTATTTTTTAATTTAAATGCGGACCTAGGTTCATTTATTTCACTATTTAATGCCCTTCATAACTACCGAATAAATTGTGATAAAAAAGTAATAGTATACAATTGTGAAAATCAGCATTATTTGGAGAATTCAGAAACAATACCATCTAGTGACACTAACAAAGTCATTACGGTACAGTGTGTGGCTCCACGAGTAGAGCAAAAAGAGCACTGTTTTTCGACACCAAGTTGAATAAAATCAGTTTATCCAAAACAGAGATATCAATATTTTAATAAAAAGACGTTTGACCTTCCTCCACCACTTTATTTTTGAAAAAGACAAAAATAGTCTAAATAAAAAAGTGAAGAATACACTGCTTATATTCTCAACATACCTCAGTTAGAGAAAATTGGAAGTCCTAAAAAAATTTCAGGATTGTTTCAAGGGTACTGACCCTTGTACTTCGCCCCTTACTTTTCAGTATATACACATATATACATATATATATATATATATATATATATATACATATTTATATATATATATATATATATATATATATATATATATATATATACCGGGTGGTCCTTTTAAAGTGTTACAAAGCGATATATACACATATATGAAATTTCTAGGGGTGCAATGGGTCGATAGGAGACATTTTTTGACCGAGTAAGTAATGTTTTTCCCCTTTCCACTGATTAGGGGTGGGGCGTAATTTTTAAATGTTAAATGGAAAGGTGCAGTTTTTTTCCAGATTCGTAATCTCCAGAAAAAACTACGTTATAATCAATGAATAATTTAATGTCAAAAATTAAAAAGAAATTTAACAGAAGAAAAAACTGATTGATATTAGGTACATGATTTTATTATAATAGGTGTTCGAAATGGCAACCATTTTGTTCAGAAGCATTGTCGTTGTTTTTTCTACATCCTCTGAGAATTACCATGTCAACTGGGTAAAAAAATACGTTATTTTGGTTAGATTATGTAGTTAATTATTGTTTTCCTGTTTTTTGGGAGCTCTGCGGCACTGCAGCGATGATTCACCAGCCGCCACTATTGCAGTTATCATGACAAGGAACGACTTGACATGTTATGATATTGCCAGTAATTTTCTTAAATTATCTTCGAGTTTAAATTCTTTAGTTTAAGCGTCTTGTTAAAATAAGTATTTATTGTGTTCGTTTATTGTTTTTTTAAGTTCTGTTCCTTTTTAATTTAGCTGTGTTATTTCTGTTCGTATTTAATAATATTAGTTGAGATTTTAACTACCTATCCTTAAAATGAATGAATTCGACTGCCAAGTTGACATGTTATTAATTCTCAGAGAATGTAGAAAAAACTATCGCAATGCTTCTGAACTTTGGGCGGTAAGATTTCCCCACTTACCACCAAAATCTCACATGGCGTTCAAATCTCACATGGCGTTCAAACGATTAGAGACTAGGAGTCGCCAGATCGGCCAACTCTCATCCAGAAAACGCAGCAGGAGGAAAACCAAAACGAACGACGACATGGCGGTAGGAGTTTTGGGAACAGTAGCTCTCAGCCCTCATATTGGTTCCCGAGAACTATTCAAAGACGCCGGGATGTGTAAAACATCCGTTCTCAGGATTTTGCACAATTTTAAATTTCATCCTTACCATATTACCTTATATCAAGAATTGTATGGACAGGACTTCGAGAGACGGGTGCAATTTTGTCGGTGGTTTCGACTATGGATCAATGAAAACAACTCTTTGGAAAACTTAATATTTTCTGAAGAAGCGATATTCACTAACCATGGTCAAGCCAATCGTCACAATATGCATTATTGGGCTGAAGAAAATCCACACTGGATGCGAACAGTCGCTAATCAACACCCTTGGTCGATAAATACTTGGTGTAGGATATTTGGCGATGTTGTTATTGAACCTCATTTTTTCGATGGTAATCTTAATGGACAGCGATACTGGGACTTCCTTCGAAATGACTTGCAAAGATTGATGCCAAATATTCCAGAGCAACAACGTGAAGCAATTTGGTTCCAACAAGACGGCGCACCACCACATTACTGTCGAGAAGCACGTGCTATATTGAATGATACTTACCCTAACACATGGATTGGACGTGAGGGACCAGTAAATTGGCCTGCAAGATCGCCAGACTTAACCCTCCTTGATTTTTTCTTGTGGGGTTTTGTCAAAGAAAAAGTCATGGTGACTGCTCCAACTATAGCCAAAGACATGAGAGAAAGGTTTACGCGTGTAGTTCGTGAAATCACCCCAGATATGTTATTCAGAGTGCGGAATTCTTTTCGAAAGAGAGTTGATAAATGTTTAGAACTAAATGGCCGTCATTTTGAACATCTGATAAAATAAAATCATGTACTTAATATCAGTTTTTTCTTCTGTTGATTTTCTTTTTAATTTCACCTTTCCATTTAACATTTAAAAGTTACCCCCCACCCCTAAACAGTGGAATATCAATATAATTATGAAAATTGAAAATTGTTTTGGCCTGCACCAACCGTTTTGAAACATCTATGTTCTGTAGATTTACTAAGCGTAATACTCCTAACATTGATTATATAACACTACAAAACCAAAACATGCCAGTTAAAAAAGAAGTTAGGTATCTAGTTATTGTTTTATATAAAACAATTAGCATGACGACACCATATTGATTATCTTGTCACTAGATGTATTAAAGAAATTAAGTTTATGCGCTTCATTACAATAACATGGTGGGGTTGTGATGTTCAAACAGTCTTAGTATTTTGCACACTCCCTATGGAAGCATTCTTTACAGTTCTGCTTGCAGAGTTCATTTATTAAATGTTAAAGCACTTAGGGTTTGTTTAGGTGAAATGCGATCCACTCTTGTAAAGGCTCTTTTAGTCGAAGCCTTAGAGCCTCCTTTGAGTATACGAAGGGAAACATTTTGTGCAAAACTTGTGTTTAAACACAGATATTTTAATACTGAATTATGAAATAGAATATGTAGGCTAAATACGTATGACCTTACAAATAAATACTGGAACAGAAACAAATCTCCTCTTTAAGAGGCATACAGGAATTATAACCATATCTTTAATTCAATTTCGTCGCTTTGCACTTCCGATTATGAGTATCACAGTTCTATTCAAGAAATAACTGTAATATTTCCATCATTCACAGAAAATAAAAAATAAAATTCAAGAAATCTGTGCTAATATACGCTGACGCTTCCAAAATGCCTGAGGATAATGGAGCAGCTATCTACATCCCTCAACTAAAAGATGAATTTAAATTTCAGGTAGATAAGAGATTTAGTATTTTTACCACTGAAGCTATCGCTATTTATGTAGCTCTTAAAATGAGATTAAAATTTGATGACAAAAATTTTATCCAGTTTGCTCGACTCTATGTCTGTCATTAAATCCCTAGCTAACGTTGAGTGACGGACCTATAAATTTAATCCAATATTATGAAATAATAAAAAATTATTACTACAGAATACGTTACGTCAGTGGCGTGCTGTCCATGGAAGCGATGGAATCACCGCTTCCCTTACTCTTATAACATTGATAATAATATATTTTTGTTTTCAAATTGCCTTCATAAATCACCTCCCATTTCCAAACGCAAAACCTGTATTGTGTTTCGAGTTCCTTCATGAATCTCCACCTTCTGATCTGGAGATAATCGGAGATCGTCGGGCCAATAAAATTTCCGCTTGTCGATATGTGAAGAATTTCGGCGCTTTTTCTCTGTTGTTGCTGCCACAGTTTAAGAAAGAAACAGTTCTCTCACTCCTTTGTTGTGCTCCCAAAAGCCGACTTATTTTGCGAGCTGTCGTAAATCACAGCCAACACCTGCAGCTAACAGCTGGATGCAAGGTATACGAGGCCGCACGTTATTTTATCGCAATGAATACATCTACGGCGAACGATCAATAACTGAATTAGCTACTTTAGGTATTCATATTTAGAGTATTCAACTTAATAAAAGGTTAACTTATGGACTAAATTTGATAGGTATTAACAACAAATATAAAATAAAAATGTATTAATTATATTTGCAAAATGGTGCAAAGAACTTCTAACAATTAGTTTATTCTAATTTAAATTACAAAAAGTATCCGAACGACAATCAATACGTGCTCGACAGGACATCAAAATCGATTTTACTTCAAAAATATTCTACCAAGTTCTTAGAAATAGAGAAGAGGAATACACGTTCCCTAAAAAAAGCAATATCCTAATAGTATAGCACTTAAATGGCTAATTCTTAAAACTAATAGTCGTAAATCTAATAGGTGGTTTAAGGGAACTGGGTCTCGTTTGGCGCCGATATTAAATGTTCAAATTGAACCTCCGGAGTTGTGATAAGTATGATGATTTTCTTATTATTTAAACTAGAATGATTATTTTTTCCTCACTCTGTTGCACGTTGTTTGAAAGAGCTCTTCAAAAGTTACATATGTACTACTAAATTTACTTTTACATGTTTCGAATACATTTTTCTCATTAAGAGGATGTTTTTCTCAGCCAACTGAATTTTTTATTTGTACAGTAAGGGCAATAATTTCTTTTCCAGCGCGTAAAAAAGAAACTTACTTAAAACGCTACAAAATTAGCACAACAAAATGTTATCCTAACTGTAAAAATAAAAATTTCAGCGGTTGTCAAAACATATTCTTAATAATGTGTTTTTTGAAGTTAAATATTTCAAAACTAGTAAAGTAAATGTAGTAATATATAGTATTTTTGAAAATTTCTTCGAATGCCTTTTCAAACAGCGTGAAAATATATAGAGTTTTATTAAAAAAATATATAACTTTAGTAATGCATGCTTTTTTAGAACCCTGTAGAGAAATTTTGTCTTTGGAAATAAACTGTACCTAAGAACGTACAAACTGGTACAAAAATCATAACTTTAATTTGAAAAGTAAAAAAGGGTAAGGGTCCACCGCCTTACTTAAAATATAATCAGTAACACCCTACATTTGTTTTTAATGTAGGTATGTATTCTACAATTTATTTAGCCATTATCCTAATCGCTTCCCTCACTAGATATGTCACGTAATAAACACGTCTCTCTTTTATCTGGGCTAAGGCTCATCCAGGTTTAAGTGGAAATGAATATGTTGATTTTCTAGCTAAGGACAACATTACTAATGCTACTACATTGGTAATCAAATAAATCTGAGTAATGTTCATAATATACTTGAATCATTAAGTTTAACCCAACGTAATTCAAGATGGCAATTTAAAAAAAAAACTTCCACACGTTACTCACTTATTCAAGAAAACATCCCAAAAAAGCCCTGTCATAAAGATTTAATAACATCCAGACGTTATATAACAATAATTAAAAGTCTCATCTTTTCAATTTTTAAATATGGTTGTATTGTTTATGTGTTTTGTCTTCATGTATTTTCTAGAAATCGCATCCAGCGTGTGCAAAGACTAGTGGTAGATTTGTTTTTGAATAACTAAGTATGAAACTGTCTCAGAAAAATTGAAGCTGCTCCGCTGGTTACCAATGAATCAACTGTGGGAAATTCCATTATTAACTTTCACTCACCAACTTTTATTAACTGGTATTCCCTCCTACTTAAAACTAAAACTTTTGTCAAGAGCCAACTGTCATCAGGTTGCTGTGCGTCACAGAAATATGTTACCAATTTCAAAATTCAGAACAGCCTTTTTCCAGCGTTCTTCTCTTATATAGCAGTTAAATTATACAATAAAACAGATTCCTCTATTAAATCTTACGTTGTTGATATATTCAAATATATATATATATATATATATATATATATATATATATATATATATATATATATATATATATATATATATATATATATATTACATATATATAGATTTATTTTTACGCATATTTAGGAAATTAAAAAAGGTAATCACAAAAGTTGTACAACTGTGATCTTTGATTTAGATTTATTTTTACTGCATATTTAGAAATTATTTGAAACCCTGACATAGTTTAAAATAATTTCATAAATAAGATATATATATATATATATATATATATATATATATATATATATATATATATATATATATATATATATATATATATATATATATATATATATGTTATGGGACATTAAATAGATGACGTCTATTTAGATTTATTTTTACGCATATTTTAGAAATTATTTTAAACTATACAGTCACACTACAAAATGGTTTGTTAATATAAAGTAAATTATTAAAATATTTTCAATACAACGCCTTATTTTTACAAATATAAACAGCTATCCAATAGGAAATTCATATATTGCTTGTATGTGTTTTATAAAATTTAACAAATGTAAATGTATATACAGCATGTCAAGTTTTTAAATGTAAATGTTAGTCGCTGAGTGTTTGTGTTTAATTTATTGACATACACAGGAATGTTATCCATGAAACCTTCCAATTACTGTTTCTGATGAAGGTCAAGGTTCGACCGAAACGTCAAGTTATGAAAAAAATATAACACCTATTTAGTATATTCATGTTTTTATTCAAAAAAAACCACTTAATTCACAATATAAGTTTTAAGGCCAAGAAAACGAAAAAACTATATATATATATATATATATATATATATATATATATATATATACATATATATATATATATATATATATATATATATATCGAGAAAATTTCTTTTAAAATAATTAAATACTTCGTGATTTTAAACTTGCAGCTGAAACTTTCACCTACAAAATTAAATAAAAGGTCGTTCGGGTTTTATCTGTTATATCACTTTTATGAGATATTAGGTTAACTTTTAGAGGCCTTGAGGTTTTATGTATTTTTTATTCTTTTACATTTGGGTTATATGTAAGAATAGTTGATTGTTATGCCTAAATTTTGTTTTATCGATTTAAATTAATAAAAAGTTTATTATTTTAACGGCTTTATTGGCTATAACAATATTTTCTTTTTAAAATTTGGTCACGCAAGTTATTTAGCATATTTAAAAAAATCTTTTATATTAGATGGAGGGAGTAGAAACATTTTGGTGAATTGTTTGGTTAAATACATTAATGAAACAAATGAACTTTTTAGAGTTTTAATTAATGAATGTAAAGTTAACTGCCGTTTTTTCACAAGAATAATTTAAAATTATGATTTTATAATTTTAGTTAGGTTGTTTATTTTCATTTGTCCTTTCCTTTTATGTAATAATTTTTTACCTGAGCTGTCATCTTTTATGTTATCCAATATAATTTTTTACTGATTGGAGTGTATATGTCTTAGATTGTTTCAATTGTGAATATATATGTACGGATAAAAGTTGATAATATTGAGATAATAATTCCCTCTTAAAAGAAGTATTGTTATCGTGAACATATTTTCTTTAAAAGATTTTTTCAAGAGTTCACGTTTTATGCAATCGTATAATAAATCATCCATCCCCGTATTGCGCTAAAATGGGAGACATTTTCAATCCCATCCGTGTGTCTCCGAAAACTTGTTTGTAAAATTGATTGTCAAAAGAGAAACAATTGTTAAATTTTGATACAAAATTAAGGATCATATGGGAAGTTTATTTTAACATTTTGGTTAAATCCAGGCATATACCGATCAAATCAAAGGAGTTACAGGCCTCGTGAATGTCCAAGAAAAGAACTGGAAAGACTGATTTCCAGTTTTAGAAACAAACTTAGCCGTAAATTTTAAATTTAGAGATTAAGATAACACACGGAAATGTTGAAAGAATGGAAAAGGCACTTAGCACATATCGACTGAGAATAAAGGAAAATATACCTATAAACATTCATCTTGAGTTTTTCCGGAGACAAAATATAGTGTATAACCAGGCTTTTTACAAGACAAAAAGCAACAATCTTAAAAAGATGACGAACTTAAATCAAATAAATTAAATCGCATTAAAATTAAGGACTGTTGGTTCAAAAATCTTACACCTGTCGTTTTTCCAACAGAAGCAAAAAATATCCTATCATTAGGGCCCAAGTTTTGTCTCCCCGTTTCCAAAAAGGACGTCTCAGTCCCACATATTTTAGCAGACGTTGAATTAACAATATCACACGTAGACAATATGCGTGAAAAAAATATTTACAGTGCACAGGCGGCCAATGTCATCACCAATTATTTTCATACAGAAGAGGTTACTTTCTCAGAGACAACTAAATGGTATAATAAAACCAAGATTTTTTTAAAACAACACCCAGATATCTACATTACGAGATCTGACAAAGGCAACGTCACGGTCGCAATTTACAAAGAACAATATTTACAACTGGCTATGTCCTTACTTAGTGACGAAGTTTATTACAAAAAAATTCCACGCGATCCTACATCTACAATTCAACAAAAAGCCAACCAAATAATTTCAAAATTGAAAAAATCAAAACAACTATCGGACGCTACTGCGAAAAAATTGATGATTTATAACTCTATTTGCCCCAAGTTTTACGGTTTGCCAAAAACACATAAACCCACAATTTCTCTTAGACCAATAATATCCTCCATAGATTCCCCAACTGCTCAACTAGCTGGTTTTATTACAGAGGTTTTAAACACTGCATACGATTATAATAACGAATACTACATAGCAGACTCTTTTAATTTTGCAAATTTTATTAACTAGTTTCAGCTACCGGAAAATTACCACATTATAAGCTTAGATGTTACGTCTTTATTTTCCAATATCCCATTAGAATTAGTCAAAGTTAGTATTAAAAAAAATTGGTCCAAAATCAAAAATCACTGTTCTTTAAATCAATCAAACTTCTTAGAAATAATAGAATTTGTTTTTAACAATACCTGTTTCTCTTTTGACAATCAATTTTACAAACAAGTTTTCGGAAAATGGGCTCAAAAAAATGCCCATTTTAGCGCAATACGTAATGGATGATTTATTATACGATTGCATCCCAAAGCTGAACTTTGAAATACCCTTTTTAAAAAAATATGTTGATGATTTAATTTGCGCCATTCCGATTGGAAGCGAAACAGAGCTACTCAATATTTTCAATAATTATAATCAGTACATTAAATTCACAATTGAAATGGAATCTGAGAGAAGTGTGCCATTTTTAGATACAAGACTTATTAGAACCAACAGTAATAAAATTATATTGGACTGGTACATAAAACCAAGCAGCTCAGGTAGATATTTAAATTATTTCTCATACCATTCCGAAAAAATGAAAATAAACCTCATACTTGGCCTAAAAAATAGAATTTTGTCAATCTGTCATCAGTCATTAAAGGATCAAAATCTAAAACGTCTAAATAACCTACTATTGGACAACTCTTACCCTCAAAGCCTGCTAAAGAAATTAATCTATTCAACTGACACTATAGTACCAAACAATTCACCAACTGTTTCTACTAGCCCTCCAATAATAAAAAGTATGTTTCCTTTCCATACGTTCAGGAATTAACCCCTAAATTAGCGAACATATTCAAAAAAGAAAATATTGTTATAGCCAATAAAGCCGTTAAACCTACGAGCAAACTTTTTAGTTCTCTTAAAGATAAAACAAAAAGGCATAACAAATCAAATGTAGTATATAAAATAGATTGTTTACATTGCAATAAAAAATACATAGGGCAAACCTCAAGGCCTCTAAAAGATAGAATAATATCTCATAAAAGTGATATAAGAATAAAACCCGAAGCATGTGCCCTTTCCCAACACGTAAGAGACACAGGTCATTCAGCAAATTTCGCAGAGGCGGAGATTCTCGAATGTGAAATTAATTATTTTAAAAGAAATTTTCTCGAAATGGTGCACATAAATAATCAGGAAAACCCGATGAATAAAAAATCGGATATACAGAATCTCAATATAATATATAGCAATTTATTAAACCTTAAAACCAAATAATCGTCCTGGCCTTCAAAACACAAAAGAAGGATTATTTTTTTTTTTTGCTATCTAAAAAAGAAACAAATAGGTGCACATATTTTATTCTTAATATTCTAGTTAAGCCTCGACTCCGGTCGAATACATTGGAAACCTACCTTTCAACGGTTTCGTGTGTAATCAAAAAAAAAAAAAAATTTTTTGTTATTGTTTTTTCCAGTCTGTTTGTTTTGTGTTAAATACTTATATAAAGAGGTGTTCCTTTCATTCACAGAAATGAATTTCCTATTGGATAGCTGTTTATATTTGTAACCTCACTTACAGTAAGTCTAAAATATTTTAATAATTTACTTTATATTAACAAACCATTTTGTAGTGTGACTGAGGAAGGATTAAAATAAATCCGAAAGCTTTCACAAAGTAAATAGAGTCATCTATTTAATGTCCCAGTAACATCAATAGGATTATTAGGCTGCAACCCCGCTATTTCGTGTTGTCCATTTCATTTTCAAACAGCCGTGAAATTATAAAGAATCTATATATATATATATATATATATATATATAGTGAATTAAGTGGTTTCTTGGAAATAAGGCACATGAATATACTAAATTTCTGTTATATTTTTTTCATAACTTGACGTTTCGGTCGAACGTTGACCTTCAACAGAAACAGTAATTGGAATATATATATATAACATACTGTATATGTCAATAAATTAAACGCAAACACTCAGCGACTAACATTTACATTTGAAAACTTGACATTCTAAGTATTGTTCGTATATTGCTTGTATGTGTTCTTAAAATTTCGACAAATGTAAATGTATATACAGCATGTCAAGTTTTTAAATGTAAATGTTAGTCGCTGAGTGTTTGTGTCTAATTTATTGACATATACAGGATGTTATCCATGAACCTTCCAATTACTGTTTCTGATGAAGGTCAACGTTCGACCGAAACGTCAAGTTATGAAAAAAATATAACAGAAATTTAGTATATTCATGTGCCTTATTCCCAAGAAACCACTTAATTCACAATATAAGTACTAAGGCCAAGAAAACGAAAACAACTATATATATATATATATATATATATATATATATATATATATATATATATATATATATATATATATATATATATATATATATATATATATATATATATATATATATATATATATATATATATACATTCCTTAATCAATAACTTAAATACTTCGTGATTTTAAACTTGCAGCTGGAAACTTTCACCTACAAAATTAAATAAAAGGTCGTTGACAGCGGGTGACTGCCCATCTGTTATAGAATAAGTATAAAAAAATTAGGTTAACTTCACTAGTCTTAATTTAGTTTTTTTAAGTTCTTTTACATTTGGGTTATATGTAAGAATAGTTTATTTTAGCTAAATATCGCCTGATGCGATTTAAATTAATAAAGACGGTTTATTATTATTATTACAATTATTCGATTAAAATTTGGTCACGCAAGTTATTTAGCATATTTAAAAAAATCCATATTCTATCCTCAGATGTGTGTGAGCCTGATCTTGATCATATTTTTTCAAATGTACTAAATACATTAATGAAACAAATGAACTTTTTAGAGTTTTAATTAATGGATGTAAAGTTAGCTGCCGTTTTTTCACAAGAATAATTTAAAATTATGATTTTTAATAATTTTAGTTAGGTTGTTTATTTTCCTTTGTCCTTTCCTTTTATATCCTTTTTTAGTGGTCATCTTGTTTGTCTATTAAAAAGTCGCCATGATTGGAGTGAAAAGTATATGTTTAGTGTTTAGAATATATATTCATACGCATAAAAGTTGATAATATTGATATTTTAATTTTTCTTTTTACTTCCCTCGTCCTCCGAGATTTTTTCAGATCTTCACGTTTTAGGATCCCTGAATGCCGAAAAACATGTTTTCTCAATCCCATCCGTGTGTCTGTGGGTCTGTCTGTTTTATAGCAAAAAATAAATACCCAATTTTTACTTGAATATTATTTATTTTAAATTAAAGGGTCATTGGGAATGATCTTAATAACATAATTAAAAAACACAAAATGGCGAAACAAAATTACATTTTTAGTGAAATTTCTATATAAAATTATTACTAAATAAACTCTTATAAATTATCTCAAGTTTGTCGAAAATCAACTATTATTGGAAACAACTGTAAAATTTTTACAAATTAAGATGGCAAAACAAAATGACGGCTCTTAATAAAATTTTAAAAATGCGTCTATGTATTGATTTCAATTTGTTTTTCATAACTAATTGTGCTATAGAGTTGAATTGCAATACTAATTCAAGATGGCGGAACAAAATGGCGGCCAAATAAAATAATTGTAATGGCAAAAAAATCTCTAGGTTTTACATATTGGTATTGTTTTAACTTGCTTAGATGCCAAAAAATATCATGTCTCACATTCTGCGTGGCACAGCTTAAATTTTATAATATTTTGAAGCTATGTAATCGTGTCGCCTTTGTGCACGCACAGCGTGCACACCCATAAGAACGGCACACCAAACGTTGATGAGGTGACCCTGCGAAATTTAAAGCCTTTACGAGATATTTTAATATAAACAAGAACAAAATTTAACATGAATAAAGGCCGCATCTTGTTCTGCGTTGGATTTTTAAAATGGTCGATTTACTTTTCCCGTGTCGTTATGCTAGGGCCCGAATAGACCAACCTTCTTCTATTCTGATAATTATCTAGGCTTTTTAACTACGGATAGTTGACGAGGCATTTTTATATTTATACACACATGTAAAAATATCTCGAAAAGATTATTGTGATTTTGTCAGCTTGACAACTAAAGTCATTTTGAAATTTTTCTGGTGAACCGAAAATCCTACTTACACAAGCCTAAATTAGTGACAGCCATAAAACTTAGCGCACAAATATTCTGTTTTTTACCAAATACCTGGGAACCGGGTTTTATCCAAACCTGGTATATTGATTAACCCATTAACCAACAGAAATGTCAACTGCTTTTTGTCAGCAAAGCAGCACTTTTATATTATACAGATGCATCGTATAGGTATATTAATGCTGGCAAAATATGCACATAAACTTTATATAAAAGGCTTAGCGGAAGGAAGGGATGAAGGCTGAGTTCAGTCATTAATATTCTTGATAGAAAAGACACTAAAATAAAAAAATATGGCTATTAAATATGTCTTTTAGTAAGGAACAATTGCATTAAATTAAAAAAACGATAAAATCACAAAGTGCTACTAAATTCCGGGGTGCGTTTTTGAGAGGCAACCGAAAAATAACCATTTTAGTTTTTTTAAAATGACTCAAAAACAATGCAAATTTTGAAATTTTCACAAGAATACTTTTTTGTAGAAAATTAAATTTCCCAATTTCCTCAATTTTATTCTTAGTATTAAAAATACACTGACATGCGAAAAAGGTGACAAGATAAATATTTAAGTAAATTTTGAAGGGCTATATTTTTTGAACGCCTTATCGCATGTTGTTGTCCTTCGCATCAGTTGAAAGGAAATTTCATAGGCAAATTCTGCATTTCTGTTGCTTTCAACTTAACACCCTGTATAATAACGTAACTACAGAAAAATAGTAAAACGTAGTTTATAGTTTAAACCTATCTTTTAGGATTATTTTGGCTTTTGATTCATTGCTGTATCTCTGTTTTTAAAGAGGATACAATGTTTGACCTAAAACATTTCATTTTCACCATATTATCCATACAAACTCACAAGCCTTCAAAAGTATTTAGTGGCTTTGGAAACTATTTTTTGTCAGAAGGCCATTTGTGTTTTGTTAGCATATCTCAAAGTGCCAAAGAGGTGTCAAATTATTAAATACTAAAATCTGAGCCATTCAAACTTGTATCCATTGTTATAATGACTAGAAAAGTAACTCAAAATATAGAAAATGTAGCCAAAATTATTACTTTAATAGGTGAAGGCAATAGTGTTAATTAGGCTAGCAGAAAAGTGGGTATACCAGAAGCAACAGCCAGAAGAGCAAGACAAAAGTTTCTTGAGACTGGGCAGTATACAAAAAGGATCAGGTCGGGTCGTCCTAGTGCACCACAAATATCGATGACAGGTTTATTGTCCCTCAAGCAAGTCATAAGTGACTACACCGCCAGTCTGTAACAGTTCGATGGCTGTTATATTGAGGGGATAAATTTAACTATATAAAAAAAACAACTGTGTCTATTGCTATAAAAAAAAACAAAAAAAAACAAATAGGTATAAGATATGTGTGATATAAAAGAACAAATTACAGTGAATATCTTGGTACATATTAAATTTATTACTACCCTAAATGTTTGGCCAAACGCTGATCTTACTTATATTTACTAATGGTATCCTAAACCAATGAAATGTTCATGCTTTCAACCTGCTTGTCGGATTCTATCTCCGAGGAATTAAACTTTAGCACTTCCCGAACAGGTAGCGGTTTAGAGAGATGGTACTGGTTAACGGATCATCAGCGTGAACAGCAAGGTAAGCAAGGATTCCAGCGACTGCTCCAAAATTGCTTCACAAACATCGAAGGTTTCGCATGAATTTCGCTAATGAGCAGGTACAGTGGGATGAGGAAATGATCTGATGGAAGATACAAAGTTTGGAGACGGCCTGAGGAAAATACAAACAAGAAATGTTTATAGAAAAGGAAACATTTGGGGGTGATTTAGTAATGGTATGGGGAGGGATTTCTATGGATCATCGTACGGAACTTTGTGTGATATCAACAAATTTTTTAAATGCTGTGGGATATATCGACGTACTAGACCGGTATGTTATTCTGTTTGCCAACCTTATAGGCCAAGACTTTATTTTTATACACGACAATGCGCGACTCCACGTTGCACGTATTGTAACCGAGTATTTGGATAATAATGGTATAGAAAGTTCAACATGGCCTGTGAGAAACCCCGACTTAAACCTAATAGATTTTTGGGGGAATTTATGGGACCAACTGGGGCAATGCTCAAGAAAACGACCTCGTGTGCCACAGAGTTTGTAGAAGAGTGGAACAATATTCCACGAGAGGTTATGTGAGGCATGTTAATGAAAGCTGAAATATAAAAAGTTTTTTCTTTTGTAATTAATTAAATGTGGCATTCACACTCTTTTTCAAGTAATCGCCAAGTCAGCCAACTTTCTAAAATCCCATCTCCTAGCGCAAATGCAACGCTCTGATCATAATCTCCTAATAAGGGGTTTTTAGGAAAATATATTTTAAAGCCCGGATTTTTTAAAACTCCCCTTAGTTGAAGACCAACAAATATCGGCTCCTTGTTCTATTTCTGTGATGTAAATGAGGAGATTAGCGCGTACGCTCCCTAAAACCTCAGTAATACCTTTTTATATAAGCAATGGTTTTTAGTCTAGACGTTCTGTGGTTTGAAGATAAACTTGAGAAAATATAAAGCTTAAACTTGCCTTGTTAGGATATCGACTATATTCATCCAATCTTTCGCAAATTTAATTTAAAACTAGATTTTCCTAGCGGTTATTTGATAATTGTCAATTTCGATTTTAAGCACTTACACACACACAGTTTCCGTGATGGATTCAAGAGAGTGCACATTTTAAGTGGCCGTAAATTTGATGAACAAAGGTGGTTTCAGAAAATTGGATTATTAAATAAACTTGCCTATAAATAAGCAGTTATGCCAAATATATATTCAATAATTTGTTTGTGGTATACATTTTTGGGTTTACATTATTGCGTCTAACATTGTCTAACATTTGTTTTTTAATTCAGGTCATATCATTTTTATAGGATTCAAATCGCAGTGGTAGGGGGCAATCTATGTGGTATCTTACCGTATGCTTTTATAGCCCCATATACGCAATATGTTGTATCATACGATTTAGTTTTTAGTACCTCAAGTAGTTGTTTTTTTGGACAATTTTCTTCAAATTAAAGCTCATGTTGGCTAAGGAACTTCTGCAGCACCTCTTTTTTGCTGGTACTTTTCCAGCTAAGGTGCTGTGATAAATAGGCAGGGCCATGCAGTCCATGGAAGCAAGGGAAGCAGTGCTTCCCCAAAAAAATTTACAAAACATCTTCTAAAACGTAATAATAATTTTGAAATAGGAAACCATTAATTTAGTTTATATTAAAAAGGCTAAAATATTATCTTAATTATCAAGCCCTTAATAAATGCGGCCTTGACTCCTACCGAGCCACAATAGAAATCGAATAGAACCTATGCGGCCCGCTAGCTTCTCTGCAGCCAAGCCCTGTATGCTTGATTTCCTGTGAATCGAGCCAGAGGTCATTGAACTTTCCACCGGCTGTTTGCAATTTTTACATTTAAGTCGCGTGCTTTAAGTGGGGGCGGAAGCTATCGTTGGAGTAGGTTCTTTGTTTGAACGGCTATACGTGTGTTGTGTGATACGTACGTTGCGTCGTGCATGGTGCGATATGGAAGACAATAATACGGACGTGGATGTGCAAGTACCGTCAACTTCGGCTGTCGGTAATAACGTTGAAAATGTTGGAGAATTTGGTAAGAAAAGTGTGTGAATATGTGGTGTGTGTCTTAATAATAAAGGGATTATCAACATTAAACTTCGCTGATAAAACTTCAAATAATTTCCAAAGAAAAAGCAAAACCGCCTATGAAAAATTTAACCACAAAAATGAAAAACTGTATTAGACATTTTTATCCGGAAAAACAATACGAATAATTTAAATGTCTAACAGGGTGTGAAAATATAAGTAAATTATTTTGTTATAGACTTATCGATGTTGTTTGTTTTCTCGGACAGCACGACTTAGGATTTAGAGGTCATGACGAAACAAGGGTTTCTTCAAATAAAAGAAATTTTCAAGATTTACTTAGTTTAATGGCTAAATATGATGATTGCTTAAAAAATCATTTAGAGCAGTCTAGCGTTTTTCGCGGAACGTCGAATCGAATCCAGAATGATTTAATTTCCGCTGTTGCAACCATTATTCTAAAAAGAATTAAGCAGGAGATTGGCGAGGCGCGGTTCATTGCTATTGTTCTGGACGAAACAACTGATATCATTAATTTTAGCCAATTATCTATAGTAATACGCTACGTTAAAACAGGCGGAAGTATTCAAGAGCGATTTTTAGATTTTAAGAATGTGTCCGAAAATTGTACAGCAGATGCATTATATACCTTAGTTTATAACGTTACTAAATAAATTAATGTAGAAAAAAATAGTTGCTCAAAGCTACGATGGAGCTGCAGTGATGTCAGGACAATTAGGGGGTCTGCAAGCTAAAGTTCGAGAAACTTTCCCAAGTGTGTGTTTGTCCATTGTTTTGCTCATAAATTAAATTTAGTTTTATCGCAGGCCATCAATCACATTAAAGAGTGTAAAGTATTTTTCGTTACTTTAAGTGGCATGGCTGCTTTTTTTTCCAAGCCAACAAAACGTACACAAGCTTTGGACTCCATTGTCTACAAACGATTGCCCAACGTAGTCCCTACTAGGTGGAACTATAATGGAAGACTTATGTTAACAGTATCTGAAAATCGTGAATCACTGATTGAACTATTTGAGGATATAATAGAAAATAATGAAACGTGGGACTCAGAAGCAATAAATAGTTCGAGGGGGTTTTTGGACTGTTTGAAACGAGATTTTAATTTTAATTATTTGTTGAACATATTTTCAGAAATATTTCCATTCTCGGACAATGTTTTTAATATATTACAAACTAAAACAAGTGATATTGCTTTTTGCCTAAAAAAAGTGGATGATTATAAGTCCATGTTAAGCCAAAAAAGAGATGACTTTGACCTATTTTGGGAGAAAACGACGACGTTAAATGTAGAGCCACAAGCCAAGCGTCTTCGAACAGACAAGGTCAGAGATGTTCAAACATCATACAGACGCCTCTTTTGTGAAATAATCGATCAAATTCAGCAACAAATAAACTATAGATTTAACGGTTTAAATAATTTTAAAATCCTCGAGCTCTGCAATTTTGATGCATTTAAAGGAAAAACATTTCCAGAAGATGCGTTTAAATCTCTTCTTGTTCATTATAGCCAGTTCTTCGACCGAGTGTTACTGCGATCTGAATTAAAAGTGATTTACGAAACTGATGACATTAGCGCAAAAAATAACGCTAAGGAACTAATGCAATTTTTAAAAGACAAGGAGCTGGAAGATGCCTACACCGAAGTGTCGAAATTGTGTGAATTAGTATTGACAATACCTGCCGCAAGTTCATCAGTAGAACGCAATATTTCAACACTTAAACGTATAAAAAATTTCGTGAGAAATTCACGGAGCAGGAGAGACTTTCGCATACATCGCTGTTGTATATTGAAAATAAACTTCTCCAAAATATGTCGGAGCATCGAAGTTTTTATGATGACGACATTGACGAATTTGCAAAAAATGATCGAAGAATCGATTTACATTACAAATAGGTAAGTTTTTAAAAATTGCTTCCCTTTCTGAAATTTTCACCGTATGCCCCTTTAACTAGGATTATCATAAACGACTACACTGCCTGGCGGAATATTCGGAAGAAGAGAGTTTTTCATCCAGTTTTCAAAAAGCTCACATGTCATGTCCTGATGATAGTCTAACGAGCAGTCCTTAATGTTTTTTGCTGAAAGTAGCAAAGCGTTTGGCACCCAACCATCCCTCGAGCTACAGTATATATATTATCTTTCCTCGACAAGCAGGCACATCTAAAATGCACATTAATGAAGAATCTTGCCAACCTGTAATTGTAGTGTCATGGGTGTTGAACCAAGTTTCATCTAAATAGTAAATATTTCGGTTTTCTGCGCGGAACTAATGAATTTGGATTAAATATTTTTGTCTCCATTCCACCAGCCGTTGGGTCTCTTTAATGCAAATGCGCTTGTCAATTTTTTTAAATCGAAATCCAATTTTATGCAGGAATAACTTTTCTCGTAAAGAATCAAATGGCGGTATCTCCTTAAGCTCATACGTCTCATACACTTCCCTGCGAATTAATTCTGCATCACCATTCCCAAACACATTCATAATGCCATTGTCAGATCTGTTCTTCCTCTCCAGTGAATTGTCTTGGTCAAGGAATCGACGCAAGGTAGACCTTGGAATGCCGGTTAACTCCACTGTCCTTTTTAATGGTAGCTTCTATGCCCTCTGACTCTTTTAGAAATCGTGCAGACAAATATTTGAAGGTTACTGAACGTTTCTTGATTTTACTGCTTATCATTATTAGTGAATGCGGTTTAAAGCTTTGCATTAGTATGTGAGTTATTATTGGCGAATGTGCTATAGTCAAAAGCACTGTAATGAGTCGCAAAAGACGTCATCATATGAATACAATTGAAGAAAACAGAGATAAAAAATAACTTAAAAATAAAAGATGTCCGTCGGCTATCAGCTGTCTTCCAAGTATTTAAAAAAAATGGGTGAGGTATATTTTGGAATACATTGCAAAACTGAATTGTATGGAGCAGCGACGTGTTAATATTTTTATTTTTCCTATTTTTAGTGAATGTTCCGAGGAATGTTCCTCCACATCTTTTGAGCATTTAGTACAGTAATTTGAGTATTTATCAAAAACAGTAATTTAAGTATTTAAACAAAATAACATTTTTTTATTTGGAGATTTAGATATTTTTAAAACTACCTATTTAATGTGATTGACCGAATGAATTAGAGTGATTGTTTTATTAGATACCTCTAAGAAACAGAAAAATATATATATAAATTTTACCTTGATATACTCGGAAAACAATTCTCTTGCAGCGCATCGGTAAATGGCATTTTGTTTTTTGGTCATTTATCTCTTCAATTCCGTTGTCGGATTCACAGTTTTCAACCCACGGTCTAAATATTTTAAAAATTACTAATAACACCTCACAGAAAAATTGTTACTCTAAAAATAAATAACACTACTGAGCACCGCTAATGCCACAGTTCAAATGATTTAATAATAAAAATAAAATACTGACCTGTACTGAAAAACACTTGCAAACCAGACCTTAATTGCTTTATTGGGGGTAAAAGACCACCTGATCGTTATGAGCCCGGTAACTTCATGATCATTTATCGTGTGTCGGACTATACAAATTAGGAACCAACTAGAGCACGTAAGAAATTTAAACGTAAGTGAACTCACTATTCGTAGAAGATTAAATGAAGTAGCTCTTGAATCGAGAAGACCTGCTATGCGACCGGAACTAATTAGGGAAAATCGGTTAACCCGGCTGCAATTCACCAAAGATCATAAACATTTTATGGAAAGTGACTGGTATTGTTTACTGACGAATCAAGATTTTGTTTAAGTTCTCCAGACGGTAGGGAAAGAGTATGGCAAAGAACAGGAGAACTTTATGCTGAATGCACCTTTAGCCCTGAGGTTAGTTCTCATATATTGTTCCCAGGGGATCAATAACTGCTGAAAGGTACATTCAAGAAATATTAGCTGAATATGTATTTCCATACGAACGGTTAGTCGGTGATAATTTTACTTTGATGCACGATAATCCGCGACCCCTTATTGCACGGATAGTAAGATAATACCTGACGTTAATATCCCATAATTGGACTGGCCTCCACACAGCCCGGATTTGAATCCTACTGAGCATGTATGGGACATGCTCGGCCGAGGGATTCGAAACCTGGTGTCTGCTACTACAACCCTGGATGCCCTACGACGGGCGCTTTTAGAACGATGGGCAGCTATCCCTCAAGAAGAAATAATCCGTTTAATACAAGGAATGCCGAGAAGAATTAATGCTGTAATTCAAGCTCGAGGAGGCAATATCCGTTATTAGTTTGAATTCATTTTTTTTTCTTGAGTAATAGAATTTTTGTGAAAATGAAAATTTGTTTCTTAAAATTTGTAGTGTTTTACTCAAAAGCGTTTATCTACCAAAGGAAAAGAACTATTGAAATAATTAAAGAAACAAAATGCTTAGAATAAATATAGCTTGACGAAAAGTGAAATTTCGTCATTTCTACACTACCTAATAATTCCACAGATTTATTCAAACTTAGACCTAAAAAACACACTTTTGCTTCCCACGGTATAATATTATGCGAAATTATCTTTCATTACGCCTTGGCAAATAAGTATAAAAAGATTAATTTACCTACATTTTGCTGAAAAGAATATTCAAATCCGTTCATAAAGAAATAAGTTATAGAACTTTCAGTTTGGCTGAAATTTTTTTCGTGCCAGTTCAGTGTATATTTTAGTTAACCCTAGAAAAATTATTCTGCTGATTATTCTTTAACTAATTAGTAAATAAATAAATCCCTCCAAATACAATAATGTTCCAGAATGCACAAAGTAGCGTTAATTATAATATGTGCACCTTCATACAACCTGGAAACTTTCAGCTGTCACCCACGTGTTCGAGGAAGAAGCTAACGGCTTACTTCCCTCTGCTAGACTAATAAATAATTTTCCCTGAAACTTAGATGCGATGGTTTCTGGAATTAGCTCAGACATTAAGCCATCTTTCTAATTTCAATGAAATTCGTCCTAGGAAACGACGCTGTAACATTTTGTTCAAACTAGATATTAATTAAGATATATAAATTGACAAAGTAATATATAGGAAATGCCACCTAGTTATTCGGGCTATAATTATCTTCTTCTCACTTGGTTACACTCATCAGATTAACTGCAGTGACTGAATGGAAAGGTAAATGTTAAAGACGATAGCATATATTTGGGTACCAAATAATTCAGAATTCAACATATATTACATATTGAGAACTACAATGTGTAGATAGAAACAAGTCTTAGGTATATAACATTAAAATCCAAAAAATAATAAAATTGTGCTTCAGCACATGACATATATAAACAAACTACATCACACATATACTTAACTAATTAATTATCAACGAAAAGACAAAAAAATTGCGGGCCCATGATATATGATATGAAATTACAATTTTTCTATTATCAATCTTATCTGTTACATATTGAACAAAGTCAGCGCAGGCGCTTTCAGTAGGCAGCCCCCGACGAAAGCCATCCTGATTCGAAAAAATATTATATTTAACCATAATAAACGAGTTTTTCTAAAATTTTAGAGAAGCAGCTTGTTAGAGAAATAGGTTTATAGTTTTCTACAAGATGGGTACGATAATGGCAGTTTCAGAAACACTCCGGACTCAATAGAAACATTAAATAGAATAGCAAGAATATTTATAGCTATTTCGCCGATAACTAAAATGACATGGGGATATCTTCAAATCCCGCAGAATTCTCATTTGAAAATTTATTCACTATATCAATTATTTTGTTATTAGTAACAGGTTCAAAAAACATGAACTCGAGGCAATTTCACTAGGAATTTTTGTTAGTTAATTATAATGTGGATCAGAGATTTCTTTTATTTTTTTTGTAGTATTTTTGCCTTGAATATTGTTAACAATATTCCATGACATTTTTGTTTGAGTAGTTTTGGGATTTGTATAACACACACTCGAATATAAGTTAACCCTTACATGCTTCATCCGTAGCAAAATATCTTCTAGAGTAGTTTTCAGGATAATTTTGTACATATTGACCCGTATACAATCTCACAGCCGCACACTGGAAAAAGCGTATTCTAGAACTTGACGATATGATCAAATGTGGAAACTGATTTTTTTAGAGTTTGACGGTGTTTGATATATGAATATATTATTTACATTATAATCAAACATTCGTCTAAATACTAGTTTACTTAAATCCTCCCTAGTTAGTCACGTTAAGAAAATTACACCTTTGTGAGAGGGATGTGAAAGTTTTATTAGAAACTCTAATCTAAATGGCGCCTGTTTTAAAATAATAGCCAAAGTTTAATTGTGAAAACAAAAAAAAATCTTAACATCTCAATCAAAACTTCATACGTGTAAAAGAATATAATAATAATAATAATAATAATAATTTTTAGGCATATATATACAATGAACATACAAAATTCAGATAACAATATATTTTTGGTTCAACAAAAGCAATTAAATAGCACATTTTTATTACTGAATCTAAAGTTTAGACACACATGTTGCGCTTCTTAGTCTGCCTTTTGAAAGCAGCATCTGGGACATCTCTCGCAACATCTCACACTTCCATTTTCTCTGATATTTTCTTTCCATGTTTATCCTCGCATTCCAAGACTCTGTTTCCTTGCCTTCAAGTATGGAATCGAATTGCTCATCTCCGAAAAGTTTCCTAATCTGGGGACCCACAAATATTCCCTCTTTAATTTTAGCGTCACTGATTCTAGGGAACCTTGTTTTTAAATAACTGAAAGCATGTCCCAATTTTAAATGAAGTAGCGGTAGTAAACTCTTTTCAATCAAAACTATTGGCGCTTTGGTTACATTTTCTTTCCTGGCTCTCTCGTGGCCAAACGTTCTTTCTGTAGTGATCCGATCATGCTCGACTGTCCGATTCGCAGACTCAGCAGTATTTGGTATAACCTAGCTGCGTTCCGAGCAAAATCTTTTAAATCCCCACAAATTTTCCATTTATATCTTTCATTTTGTATGGCCTCCAGTAATAATTTCCAATTGCTATACGTTTCTTTCATCTGGACTGCATGATCAATTGGGACTACAGGCAACTTATGAAGTAACACAGCTTTAAGACTTACCTTTGAGAAATCATCAGCGACATTTTCCGGTACACTACCTTTTGGTTCCGTTTCATCATCAGAATCAAGGGTATATTGAGGTGGATTAGATATAGGTAATTCGCCACTATGAGGTACCGAGCGTATGACGGATTGTAAATTTGGATACTCTATCGCAGACCTTTTTTTCTGCGAAAAGTAGTTTTTGATGGGAGGTGTCAAGCAAAAGTAACAGTCAGTAACGTAATCTTTCGGTTCTGGCCAGATCATAGGAACAGCAAAGGGCATCTTACGCTTTGTTCCAACGTCAGCCGCGCCAATGTTGGACGTACATTTAGTGCAGCGGTTATGGGGAGCCCAATTTTTATCCTGTTCTCCAACTTTGCAGCCTTAATACCTTTTTTATTTAAGGGCTAAGGGTACGTTTTTGTTTCACAAAACTCACTTCACCACATATATAACAGAAATAATCCGGCTTATTATCACAAACTCGCAATATGTTGCTAAAACCTCTCTAATTTCTCAAATACGAATAGCTTTCGATCAACTGGTGGTTGAAATACAACTGCCTAACAATTCAGAATGTATGTAGTATGTATTTAGACCCCTTATAAAGTACACGTGTTATAATAAATCCGGGTATTTCTCATTTAATTGTCGAACTTTCCCATACCTTAAGGGCAGGTATGATCAAATGTGGAAACTGATTTTTTTAGAGTTTGACAGTGTTTGATATCTGAATATATTATTTACATTATAATCAAACATTGGTCTAAATACTAGTTTACTTAAATCCTCCCTAGTTAGTCACGTTAAGCAAATTACACCTTTGTTAGAGGGATGTGAGAGTTTTATTAGAAACTCTAATCTAAATGGCGCCTGTTTTAAAATAATAGCCAAAGTTTAATTGTGAAAACAAAAAAAAATCTTAACATCTCAATCAAAACTTCATACGTGTAAAAGAATATAATAATGATAATAATAATAATAATTTTTAGGCATATATATACAATGAACATACAAAATTCAGATAACAATATATTTTTGGTTCAACAAAAGCAATTAAATAGCACATTTTTATTACTGAATCTAAAGTTTAGACACACATGTTGCGCTTCTTAGTCTGCCTTTTGAAAGCAGCATCTGGGACATCTCTCGCAATAATCGGCTAACATCTCACACTTCCATTTTCTCTGATATTTTCTTTCCATGTTTATCCTCGCATTCCAAGACTCTGTTTCCTTGCCTTCAAGTATGGAATCGAATTGCTCATCTCCGAAAAGTTTCCTAATCTGGGGACCCACAAATATTCCCTCTTTAATTTTAGCGTCACTGATTCTAGGGAACCTTTTTTTAAATAACTGAAAGCATGTCCCAATTTTAAATGAAGTAGCGGTAGTAAACTCTTTTCAATCAAAACTATTGGCGCTTTGGTTACATTTTCTTTCCTGGCTCTCTCGTGGCCAAACGTTCTTTCTGTAGTGATCCGATCGTGCTCGACTGTCCGATTCGCAGACTCAGCAGTATTTGGTATAACCTAGCTGCGTTCCGAGCAAAATCTTTTAAATCCCCACAAATTTTCCATTTATATCTTTCATTTTGTATGGCCTCCAGTAATAATTTCCAATTGCTATACGTTTCTTTCATCTGGACTGCATGATCAATTGGGACTACAGGCAACTTATGAAGTAACACAGCTTTAAGACTTACCTTTGAGAAATCATCAGCGACATTTTCCGGTACACTACCTTTTGGTTCCGTTTCATCATCAGAATCAAGGGTATATCCCTGAGGTGGATTAGATATAGGTAATTCGCCACTATGAGGTACCGAGCGTATGACGGATTGTAAATTTGGATACTCTATCGCAGACCTTTTTTTCTGCGAAAAGTAGTTTTTGATGGGAGGTGTCAAGCAAAAGTAACAGTCAGTAACGTAATCTTTCGGTTCTGGCCAGATCATAGGAACAGCAAAGGGCATCTTACGCTTTGTTCCAACGTCAGCCGCGCCAATGTTGGACGTACATTTAGTGCAGCGGTTATGGGGAGCCCAATTTTTATCCTGTTCTCCAACTTTGCAGCCTTAATACCTTTTTTATTTAAGGGCTAAGGGTACGTTTTTGTTCACCAAAACTCACTTCACCACATATATAACAGAAATAATCCGGCTTATTATCACAAACTCGCAATATGTTGCTAAAACCTCTCTAATTTCTCAAATACGAATAGCTCTCGATCAACTGGTGGTTGAAATACAACTGCCTAATCATTCAGAATGTATGTGGTATGTATTTAAACCCCTTATAAAGTACACCTGTTATAATAAATCCGGGTATTTCTCATTTAATTGTCGAACTTTCCCATACCTTAAGAGCAGGTATGATCAAATGTGGAAACTGATTTTTTTAGAGTTTGACAGTGTTTGATATCTGAATATATTATTTACATTATAATCAAACATTGGTCTAAATACTAGTTTACTTAAATCCTCCCTAGTTACTCACGGTAAGCAAATTACACCTTTGTTAGAGGGATGTGAGAGTTTTATTAGAAACTCTAATCTAAATGGCGCCTGTTTTAAAATAATAGCCAAAGTTTAATTGTGAAAACAAAAAAAAATCTTAACATCTCAATCAAAACTTCATACGTGTAAAAGAAATAATAATAAGAAATAATAATAATAATAATAATTTTTAGGCATATATATACAATGAACATACAAAATTCAGATAACAATATATTTTTGGTTCAAAAAAAGCAATTTTAGACACACATGTTGCGCTTCTTAGTCTGCCTTTTGAAAGCAGCCTCTGGGACATCTCTCGCAATAATCGGCTAACATCTCACACTTCCATTTTCTCTGATATTTTCTTTCCATGTTTATCCTCGCATTCCAAGACTCTGTTTCCTTGCCTTCAAGTATAGAATCGAATTGCTCATCTCCGAAAAGTTTCCTAATCTGGGGACCCACAAATATTCCCTCTTTAATTTTAGCGTCACTGATTCTAGGGAACCTTTTTTTTAAATAACTGAAAGCATGTCCCAATTTTAAATGAAGTAGCGGTAGTAAACTCTTTTCAATCAAAACTATTGGCGCTTTGGTTACATTTTCTTTCCTGGCTCTCTCGTGGCTAACCGTTCTTTCTGTAGTGATCCGATCGTGCTCGACTGTCCGATTCGCAGACTCAGCAGTATTTGGTATAACCTAGCTGCGTTCCGAGCAAAATCTTTTAAATCCCCACAAATTTGCCATTAATATCTTTCATTTTATATGGTCTCCAGTAATAATATCCAATTGCTATACGTTTGTTCCATCTGGACTGCATTACCAATTGGGACTAAAGGAAACTTATGAAGTAACACAGCTTTAAGACTTCACTTTGAGAAATCATAAGGGCATCATTTTCCGGTACACTACCTTTTGATTCCGTTTCATCATCAGAATCAAGGGTATATCCCTGAGGTGGATTAGATACCGGGCCGGGCGTATGACGGATTGTAAATTTGGATTCTGTATCGCAGACCTTTTTTTTTCTGCGAAAAGTAGTTTTTGATGGGAGGTGTCAAGCAGAAGTAACAGTCACTATCGTAATCTTTCGGTTCTGGCCAGATCATAGGAACAGCAAAGGGCATCTTACGCTTTGTTCCAACGCCAGCGGCGCCAATGTTGGACGTACATTTAGTGCAGCAGTTATGGGGAGCCCAGTTTTTATCCTGTTCTCCAAGTTTGCAGCCTTAATACAAGGGGCCTTTTTTATTAAAGGGCTAAGAGTACGTTTTTGTTTCACAAAACTCACTTCATCAAATATATAACAAAAATGATCCGCCTTATTTTCACAAATTCGCGATATGTTGCTAAAACCTCTCTAATTTCTCAAATACGAATAGCTCTCTATCAACTGGTGGTTTAAATACAACTGCCTAACAATTCAGAATGTATGTGATATGTATTTAAACCCCTTATAAAGTACACCTGTTCCGGGTATTTCTCATTTAATTGTCGAACTTTCCCATACCTTAAGGGCAGGTAGGTAAATTAACATAAAAAACATAACATTAAAAATGATACTTTAAGGCTAGGGACACACGAGCGGTAAAACTGACGTGCATTAAAACGGACGTCATTTAAACCGCACTCTTGCTAACTGGTCACACGAGCGCAGAATATTGAGGAAAACGTGCGTTGTATTTAGAACAAGATGGGTGATGCTGAAGCCTCCATATTCTGTTACTTAATGGCATTAAGGTATTTTAAAAACAAAAAACGCAAAAATAGAAAATGGTGGGTGCATCTAATAAATAGTGAAAGGCAAGGCAGTTTTTTACTTTATTGTCACGTCTCAGGGAAGACCCTGAGAAATTTTTATATCAAGGGCCACATAGCTTAACAAGATACTATTCCTACAAATAAATTCACCACGTGCCAGAAAATATCTCAGACAACGGTTAAACGGGCCGTAAAAACAACGCCCGTTTGATCACCATCTTTTGAGATTCTGTGACGCACGTGGACAAGTTTCAACGCGCGTTTAGCTTGACTAGGTCGGCTGCCACTTAAACGAACGTTGCAACGTCCATCACACAAACGCACGTCTAACGTGTGGCCGCTTCTATTTAAAATGTAATAAAGCAGCAACGTCCGTTGTGTAAGATCTTCTGGGACGGCACAGTGCTCACCAATCAGCAAGTTGCCCATTACAGGCCTGATATCATTATAGTTGATAAAGCTGCCAGGAAACCAACACTTATAGATGTGACATCCCAAATAACAGCAATCTGCTTAATAAATATGCTGAAAAAGTATCGAAGAACTGAGACCTAGAAGCGCAACTAAGAAGGCAATGGCAGATGAGGAATATCGAAACGGTCCCTATAATTATATCAACAACAGGGCTTATACCAAAAAAGCTGCTACAAAATATCAAGCTGTTGGAACTCAGTGAGCATCTCTACAAGACCATGCAGAACGCCGTACTAGTCGAACACTCCGAGTCGTCCGAAAATACATGAAAAACACAGGAGAACGTCGCAATGCCTAGGGTCCGATAATCTGGAAAGGGCCCCCATAGAGCTGAAGTCATAATAATATAATAATAATAACAAATACATACGGACAGAGAAATAAAAGCCAACAAACCAGACATCATCCTGAAAAACAAAAAAAAAAGAAAACATGTTTTAGGATAGACGTAGCGATCCGCCTTGAGGTGTAGTTTTTTTTAACATTTCACTGGGACGCCATTTTGTTTTGCCATATTAGATTTTTACCAAAATATTACCAGGTCATCCCTATATGACCCTTAATTTTTGACGAAAATTTGAGGTCAACCGGGTAAGTAGTTTTTAAGCAGTGACGCGAATTGACAGACAAACAAACCGAGACACTGACCAACGGAATTGAAAAACATATTTTTTTGACATTTAAGAGTTATATATAAAACCTGAAAGGGTGATTTTTTCACGATTAAAAATAATTTATTTAGCCGCAATTTTGTTCCGCCACCTTGAATAAGTGCCACAATTTTACTAGTTTATCTGTATACCATAATTATTTATCGCACACAGTGCACATAGGCTATCATTTTGTTTTGCCATCAGGGACCCTGAAACGTAAAGATCTGAAAAATCTCGGAGGGTATTTTTTTACGATTACAATACTCTTACGAGGGAAGTAAAAATGGAATTAAAAAAAAGGAATAAAAAGTCATAACGTTCTTGAAATGTTCAAGTTATTTTACGCCAACCCGTACATAATACCAAAACTAAAAAATACGTATACAAATTTTAATGAAAACGTTAGGATTTCTTCCCTCTTTTTACTAATAATTGTGTAGAAAAATTGCTAAAAAAGGACTTTTATTGATTAAACTTAACCATGCAAAAATATTGTTAAATTCCATAATTAATCAAAACATTATTCGCTATGTTATTATGGTCTCATTGATCAATATTATTACTAACAGCTCACAATTCAGCTAGAAAAAAAACCGCACTGCAAATGTATACTAGCTTACACCACAATATATGTACGCCGTGGGTGGCTATATGGCCCTGAGTTTCACGAATCCCCTATTTTCTCATGTCCTTTCAAAAATCCCCGGCATATTATTTATGTAACCAGCTGTTACAAAAAGAATACGCTTTCAAAGAAGTTTTCTAAAAATAACATAAACATAGCTTCAGTAGCAGCGTTGAAAAAACTTACTACAGCAAAAAAATATGGCTTTAAACGTGGTCACGTGTTTTCATATCAGGGCTGCGTTGTCACATAACTCTATTTCGCCGCTCTTTACTTTTCTGCAGTAAGGAACTGTTGTAACGATATTGAATTGTTTTAAAATCACTAAATAAAGACAGTGGCGGCTATTCAGGTGAAGTAGGTGACGTGCTACTTCACCAGGAAAAATAAACCAGCAAACATCTAACTATATTTATTATATATCTCTTAAAATTTAAGTTTTTACATTCATTTATTCACCTAATTGGCAAAAAATAAACTGTACATCTCGAATAAATATTTTACTTGACCGTTGGCGGCATGTCTTTTTAAAACTTTCAATCGAACTTTAATATAACAACTATAACAGTAGCGCAAACCGCTTCGACTTTGGTGGAGGTGCTATGTTTAGTTTACGATTTTCCTACTACGTTGCCATGGGGCGTCCGGGATGACGTCGAGCACATAGAAGAATAATGTTAACCAGCGCCATACAACGCTCTAGGTGAATTGCTAACGCAGTACACTACACCCACGTGTCGTTCAGTTTGGGGTGGTTGTTTACATTTATTTTCGCGGATTTCGCTGCAACCGGTTAGTTCCTTTGCAGTTTGCTTCACTGTTTTGTGTAATATTTATTTATGGTGTTGTTACAACTTTATTTGGTGTCGGGTCTATTAATTTACATTATTGATGAATCCGATCACGGAGGTGGTTTGCATTTTGTTGGAAACTCCATTTAATCGATGGAAGGAACAAGATTAACCGTTTTAACCGTCATCCTGGTTTTCGGCGTACAAATGGTTGTGTAGTAGTCAAATATTACAAAAATTGTTTACTAGTTTCCAATAAATATTCAGTGTGGAATAAGGAAGGATTTGCAGGTATGTACTGTGTTAAATATATGAAGGTCTTTACGTATACATAAAGACTCGGCGGAGCATTTAAAATGCGAATTAATGCTAAAAACATTTGTAATAAATCAAAGCACTATAGCTGACACTTTAAAAGAAAATGCTAAACTATATAAAATACATTTTAACGAAAACGTCCAATTAAATAAACTATTTATGTGCTTGGTAATTGACGCAGTTTTGTACCTTACAAAACAAGAGTTAGTCTTTTGCGGCCATAATGAGAGCAGCGAGTCAATAAATAGGGGGAATTTTAAAAAGCTTTTTGGTTTATTAATATTGAGAAGTTCCCAAGAACTAAAAGATCATCACGGAAAAATTAAAAATGTTTTTACTGGTGACTCGAAAACTATTCAAAACGAAATAATTGAATGCATTTCTGATTATTTAAATGATCATGTAAAAAATGAAATAATAAACACACAGTTTTTTTCTGTGCAAGTGGATGATACCTCATATATTATGCAAACCTCCCAGTGCTCCTTAATTTTAAGATAGGTTAATTCAGAAGGTTCAGTAGTCGAGAGATTCTTAGGATTTTATAATGTCAGCTCCGATAGAACGTCGGAGAATTTATATTCTCTATTGGATTAAATTTTGGACCAATTTGACTATAAACATAAATTAATAGGGCAATGTTACTATGGCACAAGTGCGATGTCTGGCCATCTAAATGGCCTTCAAAAAAAAAAAAAGAAAAAACGCCGCAGGCTGTATTTGTCTATTGTCTTGCTGCTATGAAGGATATGAGAATTGATTTAGTACACAAAATTTAGGTAAGTCCTAAATTTACTAGAAAGTGGAATATACCCCTTCCAGATATAAAAAAAATTCTGGAAAAAATTATTGCTATATTTTCTTACTTCATTTGCACTTCACTTATAAAGAAACTGTTTATTAAAAAGAACAGTATGGTGCAAATTTAGCATCAATTTTCAATCTAGAACGGAAGCTTTCACGATTTTGGTCAATTAAGAAATCATGGTTCTTGGGATTAGATAGTGTCAAATTGGAATTACTATGCGACGTTTCGCCTTTAATTAAACGACGCATCTTCAGGGATTTTTACTCCAAGAGATCTGAATACTTGAATGGGCTCGAAGGGATTCAGGTGGGCTTTTATACCCGACTTGTGCTTGCCGAACCGTGATCATGTGCTAAGATCGGTTTGCCACGTGTGATGTAGACCATACCCCGTATTTCTATTGAATGTTTAAATATTTCAACTGATTCTCTAATTTTTCGTTAATAAAATCTTGGAACCGATGCTAGGACCTTGGATTGCTTTACATTTATATATATGTTAGCTATCCTCTATGGGGAGGAAACCAAGAAGGATGCCAAAAGTTTTGGCGATCTCCGCAGCAGCAAGAAGAAGTTACTCTGCCAGTTGGCCTTTCTTAGATGCCGGGATGTGGATGTAAGACCCAAATCACTACAGGTGAGATATCACATTACTACTAGAACTGCTAAGAATATTTATAAGCGCTATTTATAGCAATGCATTAGTTAGAGAAAGGATTAAGGCAATACGTCGTGATTTAGATACAAATTCCCGTAAACTTCTTCTTCTATGCATCTCAAATTAGCTTTTAGACTAGAAAGAACAATACTTACATCTTTGGACAACATCACCAACGCACAGGCAGAAAAAATCCATCAAGAAGTTACACTTAAGCAACAACAAAGTTTAAAGCCCTCCTGAACAGAAAAAATCCAATGAAACCTCCACAGATTATAGTCAACAACTTGTCATTGAAGCCGTTAACCTAAGCAGAACATTCAGTTCTTAACAAAGGACAAAATTTTGCAATAGCACCGAGTAGCATCCCCATAGAGGACATAGTTTCCTCTGTCGAAGCAGCAATCAGAAGATTACCAGTGGAACAAGCCGATGAAGAAAAATCAGCGAACTCGAATCTCTCGGCAGCCGAAAAAACCTCAATAAAGACCTTAAATGAAGATGCAAACACTGTAGTACTTCCAGCAGATAAAGACATTGCCACAGTCATCATGGCCAGAATGGAATACGTGGAAAAAGTAACTCAACTTTTGGACAATAACATCTATAAGGTTATGCAGGCAGACCCTACAAGTTGAATAGAAGGACGCATCACCAATCTGATTAACGCATCCAGTCTACCACCAGCTGAGAAGACATTATTAAAACCAAGCAGCTCCAAGATTCCCAGGTTCTACGGTCTTCCGAAGATACACAAAAGCGATGTACTACTTCGACCGATTTTCAGTGCAATAGACTCGCCCACATACAAACTAGGTAAATATCTTTTAAATTTTCTTAATTCATTGACTGGAAAAACAGTTTATCTATCAAAGCCTCTGCACATTCCGTTGAAAAAGTTAAGGCAATCCAGTTGGATCGCGATGTTTTGGTCAGTTTCGATGTAGAATCACTATACACAAATGTTCCTGTCAACGACTCAATTTCCATCATATCAGACATATTGGATCATAATAATCTTGATAAGAACTTAATAGACCTAGTGGAAGCTTGTCTTACATCTACTTATTTCATCTTTCAATGAACTTCTTATGAACAAACTTCAGGGGCAGCTATGGGATCTCCTCTATCACCTGTGGTAGCGAATATCGTTATGGAAGCCTTTGAGGATATTGCTCTAACATCCGCACCACTAAAACCCAGACACTGGTTCAGATATGTAGATGATACTTTTGTTGTTTGGCCTCATGGACAGGATAATCTCCTCATAGTTCTGGATCACTTTAATCAACAACATCATAATATTAAGTTCACAATGGAAATTGAATCTAATGGAACGATACAAGAAATTGGTTATTAACTTACGTATTCTAAGCTCTCAAATGGAATGGCTATTCCAGAAGACTTTAAAAGATATAGTAATCCACCTCCGTTAAAGGAGAATGATAGGTAGCCACCGTTAGGTAGTGTTGTTCTTCCCTACAGACCTGGCACTATAGACAAAATAGGACGACTACTTCGGTGGTCCAACATACGTACAATCTTCAATACATATAACAAGATTGGACAATAGTTGCGAAAGATATTATTTCTTTCCAAATAGAAGGAGTATATAAAATTCCTTGCTCCTGTGGAGAAGTGTATGTGGGAGAAACAGGACGCTTAATATTAACTAGACTTAAGGAATATGAACGATGAATTAAAAAGAAACGAATTGTTCAATCTGCTGTAGCTGAACACCTGCATACCACTGACCATATTATAAATGTAAAGGAAACCAAGGTTCTAAGTTAAATTAGAGAATCTCTTGAAATATTTAAACATACAAAAAATTTCAATAGAGATGCGGGCTATGGTCTACATCACACGTGGAAACCGATTTTATCGCGTGAAGTAAAGATCCCTGAAGATGTCTCGCGCAATCCAAAGCGAAACGTCTGATAGAAATTCCAATTTGACCCGGTCTAATCTCAAGAACCATTGTTTCTTATTTAATTTTTAATGTCAGTATTGGAAAAACTGTATCTGTATTAATAGTTAAGTAATTAATAGTTCATTGCAATTAGTGTTTTTGTCGAAATTAATTACTTAAATTTTAACCTAATTTGTGCAAAACTTTATGAAGACGCCGTATAATTATTACTGGGTGTTTGAAAAATCCCCAAAATAGTGACATTTATCGCAACATACAGGGTGTTTTTTTAGTGCGAGAAAGTCCAATATCTCTGGTGTTATGGGAAATAGAAAATACTTTTTCATACGAAAGGTGTAAGGCTTGTCGAGGTGCACATGCTTAAAATATTTTCTTGTATACAGGGTGTTCTATAGCGTGACAACAAAAAGTGTACAGAAAGAATTTCGCACATTTTGATTTGTTTATTCATAGTTTATTTCTGACAAGTTTAAAAGTGTCAATAAGTTACAATGAATTTCCCAAAGGAGGAATTAGTTGGCATGGTGTTTGTATTAGGTGCTGGTAACAGAAACTGTTCGGAAGTAAGCATTCGAGAAATTGTTAGATCGTTTTATTAGGACAGCGAGAGTCGATTATGAAAAAAATGAAAGATCGAAAACGGATTTACAGTGTTGGTTAAAGTTACGGATAATCCTCATATTTCTCAAAGGCAAATTTCACATGAAACTGAAATCGATCGGTCAATCGTTTAAAATAATTTGGTTATGAATAAAATGCATCCCTATCAACTCCTACAAGAACTATACCCCGAAGATCACGTTAAAAGAGTCCAATTCTGTCAATGGGCGCAGCAAAAAATTCAGCAGGACAGGTATTTCTTTATTAAAGTTCTATTTACCGACGAAGCTACATTTCATAAAAATGGAAACGGCAACAGACATAATTTCCACTATTCTGCATTCACTAATCTACATATTATTAGAACTGTAAGCCAAACTAAATGGTCCTTGAAAGTGTGGGGTGGAATAGTGGGAAATTACGTCGTTGGTCCTGGTGCAGTGTATCTACAGTTTTTACAAAATGAGTTACCGTGCTTGTTAAACAATTTACCTGCTAATAATAAAAGTAACATGTGGTATTTACAAGATGGAGCTCCAGTCCACCACGCTGCCGCTATTCATGACCACTTAAACCGTGAATTTCCTAACAGATGAATTGGAAGAGGGAGTTTACATGGATGGCCACCTCGCTCTCCAGATATAACAAAAATGGACTTCTTTTTATGGGGATATGTGAGAGAAGAAGTATACAAAATGGCTCCAACCCTGAAAGAAGATGTGAAGTATCGAAGTTTTTGGAAACATCAGAAACACTACCTTGAGTGAAGTCAGTAGATCATTTGAAGAACGGATACAGTTGTGACTGGATGTTAATGGTAACCACTTTGAACATTTATTATAACTTTATGCATTTTGTTGTTTTAATTACTTAATTTTTTACTTTTATTCCCTTTTTTTTTAAATAAATAGTGGACATTTTTTATCACTTGCTTTAATTATAACATTTGATTTGTTGTATTCGCTTTTTTCATATTGCTTTGACGAGGTTCTGACAAATTTTATCTACGTTATATAGTTTAAACAGTAATAATAATAGCAATAATTATAAACCCAAAAAGTAAATGTGTTAATAAACGTATTTTTGATGAGTAAGGAGTATACTTTTGTCAAAATCATGACTCTACACTGTGGTCTAAAGTAAATTGGAACCTTTTTTAAACTTCCTTATTTTTCTTATTTTTTGACCGATTTTAAATATTATTGGATATATTTTAATTGAATTACTTCTGAGTTACTTGTAAAATCTCGACTGATTCCAATATTTCTATGATTACATGTTAAAATGGTTCATTGGTTTTCGGATAATGATCAGCAACTTTAGGATTTTGATTGAATTAAATTTTTAATAGTTAATTTTTTGACTTAAGTCGCATGCTAGAGTTATTAAATCGGCTGAAAAACCTATAAGGTTGTATTTTGCTGAAATATATTGGACTATTTAAAACCAAGATTGTGTTCTGAAATTTTAAAAATGTACAAAAAAAATGAGCAAGAAACAGGAAATATAAAATATTAATACATTTATTTATTAGACTCGAGAAAAATTAACTTTAAATTATTTTATTATAAACAGTAGATAACATCAACAATTTATAAAAATTGATGGTGGATATGACCACCTTGATTTTCTACAACAGCTTGAAGCTTTCAGCGCCATAATCCGATAGAATTTGTTAATATTTCTTGGTTAAGATTTTGCCAGCACATTATTATTCTTTCTTTTAATTCCTGAACAGTGTTAATCACCATATCTTCGTAAACTATTCTTTCCAGAACACTCTATACTGTATAATCCACTGGATTAAGATGCGGACTGTTTGGGGGCCAAGAATGAGGTTCTATAAAATCTGGGAAGTTCTCTGGTAAAAATTTAATGGTGCTGTTGGAGGTATCTGCAGGTGCACCGTCTTATTGGAATGTATAGTTATCACAAATATATTCGATTTTCAGTAACATTGGTAAACTTCAGAGGTTACGTTCTCATCTACAAAAATGATGCCGGTTTTTAGCCTCACGGAAACTCCCACGTTAACCATCACCGATTCCGAAAAATGCACGCTTTCAATTTGCAACCGATTTAAAAGAATATCTCTCTTTTTCATATCAGCGGCAAAATATACTCGGTTACTTTGAGGGTTTTTTGGTTTTCAAAGAGAGAATATGTTTTCATCGGTAAACCATATTTTTTCGATATTTCGCCGGCACCCGAATCTTTATAATAAAAGTTCACATCTTTCAACACGTTTTTGCTTTACGTCAGCGGTTAACTTTTGACAATATTTTTTTTTAAAAGGTTTTAATTTTAAGTCATTCTTTATTATCCTTCCTACTGAACTAACGAACTCCTAATTCTCGTTGTTTTAGATATTTTTCGACAACTTACCGAAACATAAGCTGGGGCATTAATGTTTCTTACTTGTTCAATGTTGGCAAGGCTTCTGCCACGTCCAGGCTTTACCCGCACAGAACCATTAGTTAAGCACAAATGCTTTAAAAAGTACTTAATTGTACTAAGCTAAAGATCTTAAGATCTAAAACGAAAACCTTATAAAAAGGTTGTCGTTGATGTTATTTACTTTTCATAATTAAATAATTTAAAATTCAATTTTCTCGAGTCTAATAAATAAAAAATGTATTATTATTTTATAATTCCTATTTTTTGCTCTTCTTTTTGACATTTTTGAAATTTCAGAACACTTACCTAATTCAGCAAATACAAACTTATAGATTTTTTTAGCCCATTAAATAACTCTGGCATGCGACTTAAATTAAAAAATTAATTATTAAAAATTCAATTCGATCAAAATCTTCAAGTTGCTGGTCATTATCCGAAAACCAATGAACCATTTTAACCCCAAATGGTACAAATATTGAGATCACCTGATTTTTGCAACGATTTTAAAATAAACGTTTTAGAAAGATTCGATTTTTTTGCGCACCTTGTACACAGAAATAAGTGGAGAAATCAGAGTTAGCTCAAAAAAGATTCAACTAAAACATATCAAAAAATCTTTAAAATCGGTCAAAAAATAAGAAAAATAATAAAGCCTAAAAAAGGTTCCAATTTAATTTGGACCACAGTGTATACGAATAAAAATCAAAGATTACCGATATTATATAGGCATTTTCCAGAAAAACTAATATATTGCCAATACGACTCATTTTAGGACAATGGTCGTAATTGCAAATTACAAGAGTGTGATATGGCCTACAAGATGGCCTATTAATATATAGAGGGTTGCTTTAAAAAAAATAGTGTTTTATTACAAAATAAGTTACTATGTTGGGGCTCTCGTAAAAAACACCTCGTATAAGTTGTGGCCAAATTTCTGTTATTGCATCATCCATGATGTTTAAAGGACCATAGAATATTATTACCAAGTTTAAACAGGTTATTTTTTTACGAAATTTTAACTACCAAGTTTTTTCTGAATTTTCTAAATAAATTTGAATAGCTTGGCAACGCCTCAACGGTGTTCAAATTAAAATAGTGTACTATATGCAGTATTTTATGCTGATTTCAGTTCTGCTCTTAAAGATATCGGTTTTTATTTAAACAATACATTTTTTGTTGTCACGCTTTTATAGAACACCCTGTATACAAAAAATATTACTTATATACTTTTTTACTTCTCTCTCATAAAAGGGAAGTATTTGACTATGTTATATCATACCTTTCGAGAGAAACTGCACATAAATAATATATTTTATACAAATATTTACTATTTGTGCTGTCGTCAATTGTACCTTCTGATCTCCAAATATCAATTTAAAATTTAACTTTTCTTGACGGACAAGACAAACTGGAAAAGCTATTATCTTCGATGACCATCTCTTCTGACTGGAATTTATAAATTCAAACTACGAAAGATTCTTGGCAGAGAGCCAAATTATTATCGCGCTACCCTGAAAGGGACGAAAACGTCAAAACTAATTTGATAGAAAACGTTGTTCCTATTTGGCCTACAAGCTGATGTATAGTATGCAGTGAACAATAAATTTTCGTTTTTTAATGACGTTAATAGTTTCCATTTGCGAAATCATTACTTTTTTCTGAATTTAAAGTGTCTAGACATACTGGGAACTTAACAAACTAATGTTGCAATTTTGTTGATATACGGTATAGACAAGACAAACTAGGAAAATGGGGTTGTAATATTAAAAGTAATCGTAGAAAAGCTAAATTATGCCCAAACTGCTCGTTTATTGGCAATAATAGAACAAAAACTAATGCAACACACGTCACTTGGATCCTAATCTCACAAATATTAAAGTTAAGTAAACGTATTGAAGTTAAAAGAAAATATTCCCTTTAATAATATTTATAATTTAAATAACGTAGATCAGAAAATAGAACTACTCAATAATAGCTTAATAACCCTATTTGATTTCCATGCTTCTATAATCGAAAAAAAACGGGAAAAATAGGCCTTATAGCCCTTGGGTAACTGATAATATTAATGTTTTAAAGAACCTTAAAAATCGAGCCTTAACCATTATCGTCGAACTAAAAATCAAGAACTTTGGAACTGTTATAAACAGCTTAGAAACTATACTAACACAACTATCAGAAATGAAAAAAGAGTTTATTTAAATAATAAATTTCAAAATTGTAACTCTAAACAAAAATGGAACGAATAAAAAAAATTAATGTCATAAATGAAAAAAGTAATCTAATTGCCAATAATCTAAAAAAACGAAATCCTCTTAATGATTTCTTCACTCAAATGCCTGGTAACAGTATTGTAACCCAAATTTACTTGATTTCTATACAAATAATAGTGTTGAGTTGAGGAAAATTTTGTCTCCGAAATCATTTTGAAATTAAAATCTAAAACTTGTGATTCTGGTGTCCTATCTTCTCTCTTCAAAAACCAACAGTAGTCACCCATCATGGCTGGATCCCATCGTCCCTAGTACCGAATTGTTCTGATATCTTGGTGAAACCTTTCACCCTGCTCGTCACTTACAGCTCCCAAATTTTTAGGAAAAAATGACAGATGTGAATGGAGGAAGTGAATTTTTAATGACATTCTGGCACCAAGCGCTTTATAGGCATCTAAGAGTTCATTATGTTCATATTGTTGCCTAAAAATCCTCTTACTATAATAACAAATAAATTCCATGCTCTGAGTTCCTGCCTGGTAAGCTTTTCCCTAAAATTGACATCGTCCAGCAATTTTCTGATTTGTGGCTCAATAAAAATGCCTTCTTTTAACTTGACATCACTTAACTGGGGAAAGACTCGTCTTAGGTATTTAAATCCATCACCATCTTTATTCAAAGCCTTCACAAAGTTTTTCATCAGCCCAAGTTTAATGTGAAAAGGAGGCAAAAGGACATTTTTGCGATCAACAAAAGGTATAAATTAAACATTTTGAGATCCCGGTTAAAATTCGCTTCTTTCTGACAAAATTTTTGTTACATAATGCTGATTTATTGCACAACTTAACTATTAACCCATTAACAAAGAAAAAAGCAATATTTTGTAAATCCCTCCATATCTGCCATTTATACCTATTGCAGTTTATTTTATTTAAAATCATGCTCATATTTTCATAATTTTCTTTCATTGCAACTGAATGGGCAACTGATATAGAGGGTTTTACATTTTCATTATGCTATAGCACAGCTTTTAAGCTATATTTAGATGAGTCTATGAATAAGCGCCACTCACGGGGAGAATGTTCAATATCAAGTTCCTGCATTAAACTGTCTATATCAGTACACGTGCACAACGAATTTTCCATACTGTAGAATTCAGAAAACACAATATTTCTTTTTCTGAAATTCGTAATTTTTGTTTCTTTGGCCAATAGGTTCCGTTCCTTAAGACGGGAACCCAGAAGTTCTGACTGTTGCTTGGACAACCCCAAATCACGTACTAAATCATTTAATTCGCTTTGAACAATCAAATGTGGCTCGCCGAAACTGGGACCTGTGGTAAAAGTGGGATCGGGCACTGTTTTTCTAAGCTGCCTGACGATGCGTTATCTCCATTATCTCCCCAATCAATAGCTTGCCAATTTAAAGGCGCAATCGGCACTGGCAAATTTGCATTATGAGGAACAGGTCGTATGGCAGATTGCAAATTTGGATATTCTATATTGTGCTTTCCCTTTTTAGAATAACCTTGAGTCTTTGTCAGGCAAAAATAACAATCGTCAGAATGATTGGTGGGTTCTTGCCATACCATTGGAATTGCAAAAGGCATACTTTTTCTCTTTCCCTTCATCCACTGAACCAATGATACACTACAACTAACACAGGACACATGGGGAGCCCATCGCCTATCTTGATTCCCAATTAACACACCAAAATATTTAAAGTAGGCATTTTTTTACATTTTCGGAAAATGGCCTGGCTTGTGATTTCACCAGAAATTCTCCACAAATATAACAAAATCTGTCAGGAGAGATTTTGCAACTTTGGCGCGTTTGACTTGACATTCTCGTCTTCACATACACTTGCTTATCGATACACAGAGAACCACTCAATTCGAAACTCAATAGAAGAGTGATGTTTAACGTTTATTTTATGTCTAATGTTGTTAACAACCCAGTCTAGGTAATTTTTCCGTTGTAAAATGGATCCATTTTGGCCGCCCCACAATAAAATTGTTTACCTGCCAATATAAAAGGTTTTAATTAGGCTATTAAAAATGGTACGTATTAGGGCTTTCCGAATATTTTTTTTATTATTGGGAGGGTATTTCCATTGTGAAAATAATGAGCTGGCCTGTGTTAGAAAAATCTTGTCGGCCGGTGTAATTTTATGTTGTCCATTTATTATTCCATACATTACTCATATTATAAATTGTTGTTTATCTCAGTCATATTTTCTAAAATCATGGAAGTCAGCATTCGTACTTCCCTAACCAAAAATTGGCAACCCTACTGAATTTTCACGCTTAATCCTTGAAAAGGTAACGCAGGTTCAAACTAATGAAAATATTTTACAGCATGAACTTATTCCTGCTAAACAATATGGTTTTAGACAAGACTTCAGTTGCTCAACTGCGCTTTCCGATATAACAGATGATATAGTGAGAGCATTAGACAAAAGTCAGATCACAGTGCTGATTTTGCTCGATTACACGAAAGCCTTCGATATGCTTAATCATGATCTACCTCTCTACAATACATAGGTTTTTATGATATGCCGTCAACACTTGTTCGGTCATTTCTCTCGGACAGAACTCAAAGAATCTTTCTTGATGGAAAAAAATCGAATTTGCGAAACATCACTTCAGGAATATTACAAGGAAGTATTTTGGGGCCACTTTTATACACCAAATTCCTGTAAATATCATCTGTACGCAGACGATACACAAATTTATTTCTCGTTTAAACCCGCTAATGTGGAAATGGCTACAACTCAACTTAATCAAGCCCTAGAGGGTTTAATGAACATTTCTAATGATCATTTGCTTAGAATTAATCCAACCAAATCTATAACTTTACTTTTCTGTGCCAATTATTTTCGTGATAACTTAGAGGAACATATTCAACTATCAATTGACTGAGAACCTATAAACTTTAAACCATATGCAAAAAACTTAGGTCTTTGATTGGATACCAAACTAAAATTTAGGCAGCACATTACACAGGGTCTGAAAAGAGCATACTCTTCTTTAAAAATACTGTACCCTCACAGGCATTACCTTAGTCAAAATACTAAAAAAACTTTATGCGACTCGTTAGTTTTGTCCCAATTTGATTTCTGCGACAATATTTATGGGTCATTTCTAGATTCAATTGAGAGTCGAAGAATTCAAATAATTCAAAACTCGTGTATTCGCTCCATTCTAGTTATTAAACAAAATCTCAGAGTATCTCATAAACTAACTGCCCAAGTAGCACTTTTAGTCATGAATACATCATTGTTATCACAAGTATTTTCATTGAAGTAACCGGAACTTGGTGTCGCCACGTTCTGTTTAAGGTGAGACTACGTAGTCATTACCAAAATGGGGAACAATTTTAGAGTAACTATTTCGTGAATAACATGTAAGTACGGAATTGTGTAGTTCTATTTAAGTAGCCGAATAGTAATAATTCACCCTCTTCATCACTTCCTTATTTCTGTCTTTGTTTAATCCGTTTTAAAAATATGTATGGTTCGTTTCAATACAAACAAAACAGTTATGGCGACTACAAACACACAAATTGGGAATATGGTGTAGAGCGTATAGAATGCGTTATTGGTATTTTAGGTAGGATACATGAGTTTCACTTAGTTTTCTGGCTATACTGAGGACCTAAAATTAAAACGCAAACAATTTGCCTAGTGAATATGCTGATGATAGTCGTAAAAAAATTACGCGCCTTTAAAATTCGTTCATTTTCAATACATTCTGGTCAAATATACTGGCCAATTTAAATCTCAAAAATGTAATTTTGGACTTAGGTTTAAATAGTAATTATCATTAATTATCTTCTTATAAAGAGTGATTCTTTTTTTAACTTAATGTTTAATTTGTACGCATTTTTAATCTTTATACTCACAAAAACAAACATCATAGCTAAATATTTATAGGAGAGACGAAAATAAATAATGGCGTTCTATTGGACTTTTACCTTTAGGTTGGCTGCATTTCTTTACTGAGAAAAATAACTTAACATCAAGTCAATCATCACAAAGAAGACGAAACGTCGGAAAGTGATTCCATTTTGACACGGTCTAATCCCAAGAACCATGATTTCTTAATTGACCACAGCCGTGAAAGCTTTCGTTCTATGTTAGCTAACCTCTATGGGGAGGAAATCAAGAAGGATGCCAAAACTTTTGGCGATCTCGGGAACAACAAGAAGAAGCTACTTTGCCAACTAGCTTTTCTCCTTAGATGCCGAGATGAAGACGTAGTACCAAAATTTCTACAGATGAAACACCACATAACATCAAAAAATGCAAGGAACATCTATAAACGAGCCAGTATGGCATTGGTAAGAGAAAGAATACAAGCTAGTCGACGTGATTTGGATATAAACGCTCGTAAGTTATTAAATATTCATTTAAAATTAGCTTTTATACTTGAATATCAAACATTTAGAACTCTCGATAACATTACCAATGCGCAAGCAGAAAGGATAAATCAAGCAGTTACAATTAAGCAACAGAAAAAGTTCGAAAGACTGCTAGATAGCCAAAGACCACTAAAACCGCCACAGAACACCGTTAAAAAAATTTCCAAAATCCTTACTGAAGCAGAACAATCCGTTCTATCTAAAGGTCAAAACTTCGCTATTACACCAAAAGACATACCCGTAGAAGATATAGTGTCATTAGTTGAAGCGACAATTAGAAGACTTCCAGCAGAAGAAGCTGACGCAATAAGCGAAGAAGAAACAGCGAAGATCATCAAATATTCTAACACGCCTAAGTCGAATCTATCAGCTGCGGAAAGAACGGCAATAAAAACATTAAACAACAATACAGAAATGCCACTGTCGTCATGGACAAAACAAATTACGTGAACAAAATACAACTACTTTTGGACGACAGCATCTACAGAGTGATCCAAGCAGACCCGACCAACAAAATTGAAAGACGAATAACTAACCTTTTAAATGCAACCAACCTACCAACAGAGGAGAAGAAGACGTTAAGGCCAAGCAGCTCAAGGATCCCGCGGTTCTACGCACTACCTAAAATACATAAGGTTAATGTACCACTTCCACCTATCGTCAGTGCAATAGGATCTCCTACTTACAAAATTGGTAAATATCTTTCAAATATTCTTAATAATTTTACAGTAAAAACACATTCATATGTTAGAAACTCCACGCATTTTGTAGAAAAACTTAAATCAATCCAATTAGATCCCAAAGATATCTTACTCAGTTTTGATGTAGAATCGCTGTATACGAATGTGCCTGTAAATGATTCAATTTCCATAATATCAGACTTATTTCACCATAATAGTATTGACAACTCACTTTTAGATCTAATTGAAGCATGTCTTACATCAACGTATTTTGTCTTTCAAGGAACTTTCTATGAGCAAACCTCAGGAGCAGCCATGATATCTCCACTGTCACCGGTGGTAGCCAATATCTTCATGGAAGCTTTTGAGGAGGAAGCTTTAGAGTCGTCTCCACTAAAACCAAAATCGTTGTTCAGATATGTAGACGATACTTTTGTAATATGGCCACATGGTCCAGAAAACCTCCTGGGTTTCTTGATCATCTAAATCAACAACATGCTAACATAAAATTTACAATGGAAATTGAATCCAGAAGGTACGATTCCCTTTCTAGATGTTCTTGTACAAAGGATGGTTCCTTAGGACACTCTGTATACAGAAAACCAACGCATACGAACAGGTACTTAAATGCAAATTCCCATCATCATCCAGCACAAAAGCAATCAGTTATTAATTCATTAGTTTACAGAGCTCTCGGATTTGTGACCAAATTCTTTACAATCGGAAACAGAGAAACTGACACAAGCTTTAGAGGGAATGAATATTGCGCCTGATGATATTAGACGATCAATTAGAAAATCTAATAATCCTATATACTCCACGAAATGATACTAATAAGGAATTACCGATAGGAAATATAGTTCTTCCGTTTATACACGGAACTACAGACAAAATTGCAAGGTTATTTCGCCGGTTCAACATACGTACAATCTTCAACACACACAAGAAAATTGGACAATGCTTGAGATCGCCAAAGGACATTATTGCTTTTCAAACGGAAGGATTATATGCAATTCCTTGTTTCTGTGGTGATGTTTATATTGGAGAAACTGGACGATACATATCGACTAGGCTTAAGGAACATGAACGATGTACCAGAAAGAAACAAATTGTACAATCTGCTGTATCTGAACATTAACATTCGACTGGGCATGTCATAAATATAAAAGAAACCAAAGTTCTTGCATCGGTTTCGGGACTCTATAAACGCAAAAATAGAGAATCTATTGAAATGTATAAGCATCCTAACAATTTTAATAGAGATACGGGCTTCAGTCTACATCATACTTGGAAACCGATCGTTATACCGAGTCACGCTTCGATAAACACAGGACGACTATAAATAGCCGGCCTGGGTCTCTCTGAGCTCATTCAGTGTTCCGATCTCGTGAAGTGAAGATCCTGAAGATGCCTCGTGCAATCGAAGGCGAAACGTCGGAAAGTGATTGCATTTTGACACGGTCTAATCCCAAGAACCATGATTTCTTAATTAACATCAAGTGTCTACGACTGCTCCTATACGCTTTTATAGTTTTGGATTCTTTAAATACGCAACTGTCACTTATACCCAATTATACTGAAGTATTGAACACTAAGGTGGTACGAATAAAGTTATCTACAAAGTTCTTATTAAACCTATACTGTATATTATTACCAAGCGGTTACGATTTGGGAACATTCCGCCGGTTCTTTAAAATTTAATGCGTTGTGTCGTAGCATGCGGAGAGTTGCGGTACTTGAGTCACTACTATAATTCTGCCATCAATCATAACCATAACCCTTTGTTTTGTTTTTTATTTTTTGTTTCCTTAAATACCGTTTTAGGTTATTTTGTTCAGGAATGTCATAACCAATTATGGTATGTGAATCATTTTAACTTGTTACTCGTAGACGATAACACAATTAATTAATAGCTGTAGAACGAATTATTACAATGACTTTAGAAGGACAGTGGCGACAATAGAAGCCCACCCGCCAAATTGATGCAAAATTTCTAAAGGTTTAAATGGGGGCACCCATATTATCGTTAGTTTTTCGCAAAATATGACTAAATTAATCCACTTTTATATTGACAGCCTCTGTCAGCGTCAGTTGTAAATGTAGGGTTATGTTAATGTTTTACTTTAATAATCTATTCGAACTATCTAGTACAAACTTACTTTTTCATTTAGATTTTTAACACATAACAATGTTTATGCAAGCGATTAACGAGAGTTGTCTGCTAAGTGAATTTGGTAATGTAATATATACTTAAGCAGATCTACAAAATGAAGTTTCTTTTATGCTAATCTTAGAGAGCTTCTACCTCAAATTGAGGTGCTGAATGAAGTAAAAACATACACTAAGACATGAAACAACATTGTCTTTTACAGCAAAATAAAACCAAAATATAGTAATGTGCAATATTTAATAACTTTTCTTGGAGTAAACTTACACTTAAGACATTTACGATCATAGTCATTTACACATTCATCACAAACACTTTATAATTACAAGCAAAAAACAATTGAAACGAAATAAATCATTTTCCCTTATGGCCAATGCCTGAGAACTTCTTGTTTGAATCAATATTCATTTTAATAATAACAAACTAATAAAATGGGCACTAAAACAACAAACCTCATAGGCTACATAGGCGAAAAGTAAACAAAACGATTTTTATCCATAATATGGCCGAACCAATCAAAATTGGTTACTCTATTATTGCCACTATCGCTTATAAAATCACCGACCGAATCTCGTACCAGCGCCACATATCTCCAGGACCTCAAGTACAAGAGGCAATGGTTTACTTGTAGTAAATAATTACTGTAATTCTTACTTCTACGTTGCAACAGAAAAATAACGACTGGTAACAGCCAGTTTAAAATAGCAGTAGTCGATAACTTTTTCTACTCTGCAACGACTCGTTTTACTTTATAGTAATACGTTATAGGAGTACATTTGAACGTAATTGAGTAGTCTCTGCAAAGTTCAAGAAGGTACTGATACTTAAAAGTTGTAATTTAGTAAACAGATTAGAAACATTAACTTTGAATAATTACTATTATGTAATGTAATAAATTACTTTACATGGAAAATTACTATATAGTATTATTCGCAGTAACAAATTGATATAAAATACTTAAAAAACGTGTAACCCAAAGTGTTTGTTGATATACATTAGAATTATTAGTAATACATACGTAAAAACTCTGAAAGAGTAGTAGTGGAAACAGTGGTAGCTACTTTAGTGCTAGCTGGGCTTCCTGGCTTAACATGTATAACAGGCGTATTTTACATTCACTTTGCTTTTTATATAAAATAATTAAACACAAATCCCCTTCATACTTACACGGTAGACTCACATACCGAACAGACGTACACAATATTAATATTCGCAAAAAACACATTTTAACAGACCCTGCACATAACAAAGAGCTATTTAAAAAATCATTCTCGTATTACATATCATGTTTAGTAAATAAATTTAAACTGACTTCTCCTTATCAGTTAGTACATTTAAAAAATGGTGAAAAAATCAATATTTTCATAAATAATCAAAAGGAGTTAATATAAAATATTTATTATATATAACCAATATGTTACTGTATTTAGTAAGTATATCTTTACTTACCCTGTTCTCTTTCCCTTTCATTATTTTCTTCTTAAGTTCTCTTCTTCTGTCTAGAATCCCTCTCCTTCTTATGCTCTAGACTTTATTAGTTTAATTAATATAAACAGCACATACTTTTATAAACAGGATTATTTAGTCTTAACACTGGAACCTGTGGTGGAGGATAGATCAAATAATCCACACTACACCATGGGCTTGTTAAGCACCAAGTTAGCATCATCAGCAGATGATATAAACTGTTATCATTATATATCATCTGTTGATGATGCTAACTCGGTTAGCGAAACGCACGTCCAGAACGTAACAAGTTGTGGTGTAGTGTGGTTAGAACTCTTGTATTTTGATCTGAGGATTATTTAGGATAGTTCTAACTTCATTGTGAACCTATTCTTCTTAATATTATGTTAAAGTTCATTTCATATTATATATTATATAATACATTAATTAAATGTCAGGTTTCAGTAGTGCCTACTGTCTAGTGGGATACTGAGTTGACTATTTGTTTCTGTCAAGATTTAGTTAGTAGATTATATTATAAAATGGAAATCTGGATTGGAAATAATAAATGTATTATTATTATTATTATATTATTATCTTGTTCTCTCACAATATTCCTGTGGTTGTATTTTATACAGACGGGATTATACCAAGTCAGTACAAAAAAAAAAAAAACAAAAAAAGGAAATGGAAAAAAAAAACAACTATTGTGTATTAAGAGATGATGCGACATGTTTTCAAAAAGACCGATTTCTGGATGATATGAATGTCTGTATTGATCCTAATTGAGCCAAATGCAGTGTAAACGTTGTTGGTGTGAGACCTATTACTGATATGACGAGAGGAACAATATTGTTCTTTCCTTTTTCAGCCTTTTTACTTCCATTGACAAGTCGGTGTATTTGGCGATCTTCTCACTGTATTTCACTTGGATGTTCTCGTCGTTGGGGACAGCCATGTCAATTAAATAAGTGATTTTCTCTCTTTTGGATTGAAGGTAATATCGGGTTGTTTTATCTGTGTGAATATCAATATCCCAATGAAGCTTGTAGTCTTCGTTTTCAAGTATGGGTGTTGGTGTATAATGATAGTAAGGGTCTGTACTGCTCCGTTAGTTTGTATGTTGTGGCTAATGCTTGATGAACGACCTTCGCTGCTGAGTTGTGTCTCGCAGTGTATTCAGTTCCGGCCATTAATCTACATCCACTCGTTATGTGATCGATCATTTTTCTCTGCTGGTGACATCTCCTACACCTCTCGTCTTCAATGGTTGTGTCCTTGATGATATGTTTTTGTCGTGGATGACAAGGAGGAAGCCTTCTGTTTCGGGGAACAGCTGCCATTCTTGTAACCACGCATATGAAAGCTTTTATGTATGTAGTCTTGCTTTATGTGGTATCTGTGTCTTCCCGTGAAGTGTTTTTCCAGACCAGGCGTTCTGCTCTGGTGCGTGATTGGATGTGACTGTGTGCCTCTGCCGCGTGTCGTTTGAGCCAGGTCGAGCGGTATCTGTGTCTGTGTATGACCATTTAATGATACCAAACGAATACGTAAGAATAGGTATTGAGAAGGTGTTAATAGCTTTCGTTAAATTTCTGGAATTCAGTTTTGTTTTTAGTAGCTTTGTGAGTCTGGTTTTAAATTCCGTCTTCAGCTCTGATTTGATATGCGTGTGGTTCATTTTGGACCTTTGATGGAAGCCTAGGTATCTGTATGTTTCTTCCTTGAGCATGTTATCTATAGTTTCATTGTTGAATGTTTCCCTCGTAGGGTGGTCTTTCCACTGTCCCTTGTTGATATGAAATAGCTTGCATTTACTTATACCAAATTCCATGTTGATGTCCAATGTAAACGTTTCTGTGATTTTAAGAAGTTCCTTTAGCTGTGCCTTTGTGTTTGCGTATAATTTTATGTCAACCATGTACAAGAGATGGCTTATTTTATGTAGGATATTTTTTTGGTGTTTAATTTGGAATCCGAAGTTGTGTTATTCAGTTTGTTTGAGAATGGTTTGAGACAGAGGCAGAACCACAAAGCGCTGAGTAAATCTCCCTGGAATATACCTCGGCTGATATAGGTCTCTTTTGTTTCGATGTGGTCTTTTTGTGTTCTCAGGTTGATTTTAGTTTTCCACGTACTCATGATTTGCGTAAGAAATTGCCTGATGTTTTTATTGACTTTATATAATTCTAGTACTCTGGTTAGCCAACTGTGGGGTATCGAATGAAAGGCTTTTTTATAATCTATGTAACCAGTATGAAGGTTTCTATAAATTTTTCTGGTTTGTTCCATGATGACGCTGTCTATAATTAGCTGCTCCTTGCATCCTCGGCTGTTTTTCCTGCAACCTTTTTGCTCTTCCGTTAGAATGTTTTTGTGTGCTAGATGTTGTTCTATTCTCCTGGTAATTGTGGCTGTGATGATCTTATATAGGGTTGGAAGGCACGTAATAGGTTTAGAGGCGACTCGTCACAGGTTCTAAGCAGAAATGGGACGAGCTAGTTGGAGTTTTTCTCACACTTCTCAAAGAAGCGCAGAAATTAGCACTAAATCAGTATTTTGAATTTATTCGAAGAGAAGACAACCAAGTCAAAAACATTTTCGGTCGTATCGAATTTAATTACTTATAGTAGTTTCAAGAAGCCAAATAATTACAAAAAAGGCATCGATTCAACTTCATCTATTAGAGAAGCGAGCTGGCAATTGGATATTCCTAGAACGTGAATACAGAGAATATTAAAGAAAAATAGGTATTATCCTTATAAACCGACCGTTGTACACGATCTTGAGGCAAATTACAATTTAAGGAGACTTAATTTTTTCAATTGAGACATTAATAAGTGCAACAAAAATCAAAATTTCTATAAAAACACTATTTATACCGACGAGTCACATGTCAGTAACTGTGAAGTAACAAACACAATAATAACTTCTGGGCCAATGAAAATCCAAGAAATCAGCTAATTGGGCATTTTTTATCGTTATACACTAACTTCTCAACGATATCTTGAAATGTTACGAAATCAAACACTTCCTCCAATTCGACGAGTTGGTCCTGTGGCAGAGTTTGACCAAGTCCGGTGTCAACAAGACCGCTGTCCTGCACACAGGACGAGAGAGGTGGCAGCATTTTTGCATGAACATTTGGAGACCGTATAATTTCCAACGGTAGCCCACGAGATTGGCCAGCTATAGTCGCTGGACCTTACGCCGATGGATTTTTATTTATGAGGCTTTTTGAAGATTGAAGTCTACGAGTTTGATCCTCCTGAGACAGTTGAGATTTTAGAAGAAATTTATTTAGTATTAATCGAAACAATTTCAAGAGTAACTAATACTGTTTTCAAAAGATGTCAGTAATATGTTAATGAAAATGAATTTCAGTTTTGAACTTTAATTTAAGGTCCATTCAGAGTGAGTTTTTAATTATTTAGTAAATTTTAGTAAAATATTAGCAACTAATAGAGTACTTACACAGAGGTAAAAAATAATCTTACCTTAATGCCATATTTTTGAAACAAATAAAAAACATTTAGTTTTTGGCTTAGTTCTATTTTTTTGCACACAAGTAGTGCATCATTCAAGAGCAAAAAATACGCTCTCTCTAACTACATAAAAATCTAATATGGTGTAGATAGAAAAAAACAAATCTGATGATGGTTAAAAAATATCGCAATGTTAAATCGTAAATCTAATAGCACCCTTGTATTCTTCGGAAAAAATTGCTGCAAAAAAGTGTTTTCAGAATTTATGACGGCTCAAAAAATAAAAAAGTTATGGCGCATAATAGATATGGAGCTATTTGCATATTTGTAAGAAAAAGTGTAAACTATTATATATTTTGAAAAGGTAAAAAAAGGCAAATTTTATAGTCTATAAATATATAGAGTGTTGGTTTAAAAAAATAAAGTTGGGTCCGATAACTTTTTGACCTGACCGTCTATAATAATTCCGAAAGCGGAATGAGTTCTACGGGAAAAGTTATATAGAAACAGTTTTCACATTCTCGATAAGTTATCTGATAGTTGAGATACGAGGGGTTTCTGAAAATGCAACATTTTCAATTTAGCCCCTATCTTAAAAACTAAAAGGGCTATGAAAATTTTGTTAACGGCATCTTGAGTTTTACGAAAAAGTAGCACACTGTCGCGAAAACCTCAACTTTCTACCCAAAATGGGACGCCCTGTACATATAACATCCAATTTTCAAAACATTTAATTTGCTGCGATTTTTCTTTTACATGTTACTGCTTTATAAAAATCTTGATGTTACAGGTAACGCCAAACAAAAATTGAATTTAACAAATGGGAATGGAAATGCTCCAGTCGGGTGACAAAATAGACGCGAACACCCTGTACCCTACGTAGACGGTAAAATTAACAATGTCAACTCTTACTGTTTTGATGAAAAAACGAGAAAAATACACTTTTATCTTAAAAAAGTTATATATAAATTTTGAACATAGGGACGAAAGCCCAATGTCGAGTTTATGACAACCAATTATTTAGGAAATATAAAAGTTTCGAAAGAGATCTCCTCGCTGAAGCCATAGTTGGAAACTGACAAGACAAATTATGAATAATTTATAAATTTGTAGAACAACCTCTGAACGGTTTTTGCGAAGTTTGCAGCATAATTGTCGTATTTTATCTGCCGCCGCAGAATACACCTTTAGACAAAGTTTATTTGACAGAAATGTTATTTATTATCCAGAGAATTAACTGAATATTTTGAACCTGACAGTTTCAGTTCACAGAGCGCATTAAAATATATAAAATAAACTTTGAGCGGATGCAGTTTAAAGCCATTTATTTCATATTCAAAATTATTTACTATTTTTTTAATAATTAGCCATTTTCGCAGCTGAACATCAATTAAGAAACCATGAGTCTTGCCTATAGACAACATCAAATTGCGATTTTTTTTGACTCTTTGACTTTAATTGGATAAGGACTGTGACTAGAGGATATCAAAATGGATCAAAATACAAGAGTTCTAAACACACTACACCACAACTTGGTACGTTCTGGACGCGCGCTTCGCTAACCAAGTTAGCATCATCAGCAGATGATATAAACTAAAGTAACTTATCCTAACCGAGACTATTTATAGGCAAATATGGTCACACTTGGTTGCACCCGACTGCACCGTTGTCAAGTAAACAATAGAGGGGACCATGGGGAATAGACCCTCTGTCTTTATTTAGTGCTTTCTTACCACATTTAACTATTTCTGTACTCTCAAATGCATCCAATAATCTATTATTAGATACTTAAGACTATTTATTCCTATTAGGTAATTGTTTTCCAAAGCACGTTGGGCAACGCTTGACTTTTCTGTTCTTCCGTATCTTAAATGTGCCGCGTGTTCTTTAAAACGAATGTTTATGGAACGTTTAGTTTGCCCAACATATTTTAGATCGCAGTCATTACAGCTAACTAGATGCCACTCCTTTCCTTCAAGTCGACTTTGTATTTAGGGTTTCCAAGAAGATTTTTCAAACGGTTCTCCGTTTTGTAGGCTACTTTAAAACCTACGTTTTTAAATACTTTTTCTAGACCTCTCGTATATCTGGGATCATATGGGATTACTATGAACTTATTGGGAGCCTCAGGTGCTTGAAGAGTAGTGGCATCTTTTAACATGTTCTTATGCTTATGTCTGTTTGCTACTTTATGTACAAAATTATCATTATATCTATTACTTTTAGCTATGTTTTAAATCCGATGCATTTAATTGTAAAAACGTTCTTTACTTAATGGAAAATTGACTAATCTGTGAGTTAAGAAATGAAATGCTGCCATTTTGTGTTGACGGCAATGAAATGAGTCGGATGTTATATACCTATAAGTATTAGTAAATTTCCTATAAATATCAAATTCTAATTTATCGTTATTTCAAATAACTAACGTGTCGAGAAAAGGTAATTGCCCATTGCTCTCCTTTTCGTACGTACAATTAATGGAAGGATATTTATTGCTTAATGTTTCTAAGAAAGTGTCCAAATTTTCTGTTTTAGTATCAAAAATAGCAAATATATCGTCTATGTATCTATACCACACCTTTGGGAAATACTTGAGTTCTTTTTTGAATTGGGTTTCTAATCTACCCATAAACAAATTTGCAAGAAACGGAGATAAACAAATGCCCATGGCAGTTTATAATATTTATTGTTGAACTGAAAAAAATTTTGATTCATACGTAATTTTGAGATAGGCAAATATTCATCAATAATTTCATTCTTCAAATTATTGATTTCAAGTAGTTCCTTTAGGTACTCTAAAGCTAGTGGTATGGGTACACTAGGAGACAATGAGTTTACATCAAAAGATATTAAAATTTCACCTTCTTTTAAGTAAACATTCTTAACTTTATCTAAGAATTCTAACGAGTTAGTAACCTCAAAGTTATCGTACGAGATATTTAACTTTTTGAATTCTTCTACTAACCATTTTCAAATATTGTACGTTCGTGATCCAACAGCTGAAACAGTAGGTCTCATGGACTTCCCAGGTTTATGGATTTTGGGAAGGCAATACGGTTTAGATAACTGTGGGTTACTATGTGTTAGTTTGAATTTAAGTTTATGGGATACAAGGTTTTTACACTGTTTTAAGGTACTTTTTATTTCTGTTTTCGTTTTTGATAACGGGTTTTTCTCAGTCAAATCGTAAGGACCAGCTTGAATCAAATTGTCTACTGTTTCAAAATAATCTGTTTTGTCTAGTATAACAACCTTATTTCCTTTGTCAGCTTTTAAATAAAAACATTCTTTTTTCTTCACTCCCTGGATAACTTCAGAATTTTTATGAGAAACATATTTTGACTTGTTGTTAACAACGTTTTTTGAGATTGGATTTCTGCAAGCCACTCTAATGAATCCCTTAGTTGACTCTGGCACGTATTGAATGGAACTTTTGATATTCGCTATAATCAAAATACTTTAAGTTTAGCATATACCGGCCGTATACGGAGTGTTTCAAAACAAATGCGAAAAAATTAAGACGTAGAGTTCATTTTAAGGAAAAACTTTATATGAACATATGTCCAAAACCTCATAACTTTTGAGATACAGGGTGTCAAACTTTTCAGAAAATATTCCTTTTTTTATAATATTTGGGATACCATTCTAGATATCTTCGTGAAATTTGGTACACATTATCTACGCGCAAGACACATTTTCTGGTGTACAACATGTTTTTTTATTTCTACAAGTGGCGTCCGTACGGGATTTGCATTGCTTATTGTTGAAGAAAAAATGGTACGCCACTGACATTTTTTAATTTGGATATTCTAGAGAGTTTTACATCAAAATTATCTCTTGCGTTTTTCTCGTCAGTTGTACCGTTTAAAAGTTATTTAGCAAAATGTCGGAATTTTTGGAGTTTTGTCAAGCAAAATGGCTATGCACGAAAGATAATTTTGACAAATAACTTCTAAACTTTAGAAAGACTAAAAAGTTAGGGACCAGAATAGGGAATTTGATATTCCTTGTTCAAAATAAAGGGCAGTTTGATATAAACCTTGGGTCAAAAATCAACAATTAGGGAGATATTGCGGTCCAAAGAGGGCGGAAAATAACGTTTTTATTTTTTATCTTAAAAACGAAAAGCGATAGAATAATGAAATTTTATGGGAGTATTACTACTATAAAAACACACTATCTGCATTTTTTTCACTTTTTTAAAATTAGTGTAAGGGGTTTAAATTGATTATCCCTAATATTCTTGTTAACTAAATTTAAAGAAAAGCTTACGCAACGACCTAGAAAAAATTAATTTGGATAGCTTGGTTTATTTAAAAATTGTTTTACTTCTTGTATTTGTTGATTTGATTTGAAATTAAAAATGAAAATGTAAATCATTACGCGTCGGTACGGGGGAAATATTTTACAAAAAAAATCTAGTGGGCCCCTATTACTTTTTAGTGCGTTTCTAATATTGCTTTATTTGACATTGCTCAGTTATACAATATTTTACAATTGATTTAATCAAAAATTTGTTATCCGATCTGTTTAGTTGTGCAGTAATAAGAGTTTTAATTAAATCAATGCAACAATAATGGAGAATTTCACGAATGCAGAAATGGCAGATATGCATTTTATGTACGGGCGTCCAAACGGAAATTCCTTGGAAGTTTGTCGTCTTTATACACAAGCGTATCCTAATGTTAGACCTCCACATCACAGCACGTTTACCAGGCTTCATCAAAGGCTACATGAATCTGAAACTTTCGAAAAAAGACGTTTTGAAACACCGCGAAGTCCTAAATATTATTGAAGTGCGACTTGAGACAAGTTGCAAATTGCAGCGGAATTAAATACTGATGCATCAACTGTATGGAGGATATTAAAAGAACAACAGTTATATCCGTACCATATACAGAGGGTTCAAGCTCTCTTTCTAAGAGATTTCGAACCGAGAATGATTTTTTCCAGTGGTTTCACCGAATTCTTGTACCGCAATATCTCCCTAATTGTTGCGTTTTGACCCAACGTTTATAAGAAACTGCCCTTTATTTTGAATAAGGAATATCAAATTCAAATTCTCTATTCTTTTCCTTAATTTTTTAGACTTTCTACCGTATCATTCGTGCTTAGCCAATTTTGCTTAACAAAAGTCCAAAAATTCCGACATTTTGCTAAATAACTTTTAAACGGTAGATCTGACGAGAAAAAGGCAAGAGGTAATTTTTATGTTAAAATATCGAGGCTATCCAAAAAAATATCCAAATGAAAAAATTTCAGTGGCGTACCATTTTTTTTTCAAAAGTATCCAATGCAAATCCCGTACGGACGACACTGGTAGAAACAAAAAAAAATGTTGTACACTAGAAAAAGTGTCTTAATGCGTAGAAAATATATACTGAATTCCACAAAGATAACTAGAATGGTATCCCAAATATTACAAAAAAATGATCTTTTTCTGAAAAGTTTCACACCCTGTATCTCAAAACTTATGAGGTTTAGGACATATATATATATATAAGTTTTTCGCATTTGTTTTGGAACACCCTCTATATATTTATTTAGACCAAACATAACTTTAGAGTTTATGATTAATACTTTATTTTTAAATCAAATGATAAGAAAATTGATGGAAGAGCTATAACTATATGTATTTTTACAGATGTAGGGAAAACGATAAAGCATTTTCCCTGGTTTGCCCCGTTCATTCGTTACCATTAATATTTTAACGCCAAAGGAAGTGTAAGTCACGTGACGAACAAATGCAAAACAAATAATTAAGATAAGAGTTGCAAGTTTCAACAAATGCTTCTGTTGGATCGAATTTTAAAAATAAAATACGTTTTGTCCCAAATAATAAAAATAATAATAATAATAATTATTATTATTATTATTATGTCTTTATTTCCACATTACAGAGATAAATGATTTACAGTTAGTATTTAGATGTGTAAATATTTGAAATGTAATGACAGAAAAGGCGAAGTCCAGATGTATATGCATCTAAGTGTTATCCACACTCATCAACTTAACCTTAAAAACAACATACTTACAATGTAAAAAACATATTTCCTAAGTACCTGTATCTTCTAAAGGGAGTATATAAAAAAGAAAGGAAAACAGAGTAAAAAAAATCATAGTTCTAACTACAGTTATTATTATATCGTGGCCTGTCTATCAAAATAATATTTAAAAAGTTGTTTCTGAAATTTAGTGGTGTGAGGTATTTGAGATGATCCGGAAGAGAGTTATACAATTTGGCAATATTATATGTAAAAGAACGTTCAAACATGGCAGAGTTATGCAGGGGTTAAATTATTGTGCCACGAAATGTACAATACAATTCTTCTAAGTGGAATTTCTAAACTTTTGGCTATGGATTACTATGAGCTATATTCTTAGACGTTTTCATTTTTCGTGCTATCTACATTTTCAATGCTTTCTTGATGATAAGATCTAATTTGGTTTATTTTTACTTCGCTCGTGAAAGAAAGTAAAAATACCTCCCTCATATCAAATATCACCCTCCGATATTTTTTCAAATCTTTACGTTTCAGGGACGCTCCATTCCGGAAATCATGTTTTCAGGCGGTCTCTCTGTCTATTCGCGGTATAGCTAAAACACTACTAATCTGATTGATTTCAAATTTTGGCCAATAGCGGCATAGTGAAATGTTATTACTAAGAAGCTTGTAAAGGTCGGGTAACTGCTATCATAAAATTACAGATAGTTAACAAAAATAACTGAATGTGAATAATCTGCAACTCTATTAAACACCACAGGATAAAATAGCAAACAAATGTGTGTTTATAGGTATCCGTCATATAGTCTTATAACTATTTAGAACGTAGGATGTTTGTCCAAACGCTTACTTAGAATCTTAAACCTTATTGCCTTCTTCCTTAATAACTAAAAATTTGAATTTTTATTATGTCCCCCAAAACAACTGTTTCCTGATACTAATTTAAAATAAATTTCTCTTATGTTAAATTATTTAAATTTCATGAAAGAACATATAAATTATTTGATATTAACTAAATTTAATTAAGAAAAGAAAATCAGCTGTTGCTCTATATGCGATATTGTTCATCTCAGAGGGGCCAAAAAAGATACTTATCTTAATGCTTGTTTTGCTTCGGTTAATAACCAACAAAATTGAGTTTCAGCCCCCAAATTTCCACAACCCGAACCGATATTGGATATTTTGTTCTTATAATAGTGCAATATTGGTTTTATTCTCGGCGGCCTTATCCTTGCTGGGTTAAAGTTAATGGTTTTCAACTTTAACAGGAATACGTGTAGTGTACTTCAGTAAATTGTTACCATCTCAATGTGCCATGGATTAGAATATGTATTTGGACTGAATTAGAGCTGATATTTTATTGAATTTGAACCAGAAATTGAACTTCTCTCTGTCTTCACGAACTAAAAATATAAATGAAAATTGCAAATTTGTTTTAACTTTTTGTATCTTCGGACATCGTTCTCCATGATTTTCGATATCGAGATTTCCTGTCTCGGATTAGCACGAAACAACTTGTCAAAAATATGTAATTCAAAAAAGTGGAAATAGTTATCTTTATTTTCTGCTCTTCTCTTTTAATGTATTTTCTCTTTAATTTAAAATTAACTTTTTCATTTTTATTTTTTATTTTTTTTATGTCCTTACTATGATTTTTTTATTGTACGTAAAAAAAACTTTACTCTCATTGGCTTAATCATCTTTGCGGTCAATCTTGGTTTTAAAGTATTGATTTTCTAACCTTGGCTTTGCTGGTGCTCTTCCCTCATAGATGTCGCTATCAGCTACTAGTAGAGATGTGGTAGATACTGCCTAACGGATCGTTAACGTGGGCCGTTGCAAATTATTTCCAAACCCCAAATTTTGTATAAAAATCAAGTATTACGTCGGAATCAACTGGTAAAATTTTGGTACGAATTCAAGAGTGCGAAACAAAATCGCGGTTTAATAAGATATTTAAAAATACAGCTCGAAAAACCAGTTAATTGATTGATGGTAGCGGAAAAACTACTTACCCGATTAACTTCAAATTTTGATCAAACCTCATCATCAAGGATCATATGGTGATGACATGGTAATATTTTGGTAAAAATCTAATACGGTTGAACAAAATGGTGACTTAGTGAAACGTTAAAAATAATATTACTAAAGAACTAATTATCCAATTTCCCTTAAATTACTTCTTCGCTAGACCCCGACCCCATCTCAGTCTGGAGGTGGAGCACCCATGGCGTTTTATGTTAGAATATATTTTTAAAATTGTTATCTTGTTTCGATGTTATATTAATGTTTGATTTTTTCACATTTTTATAAGGTTTGTTATATACCCTCCGAGTTTCTAGCATCTTTGCGTTTCTGTTTTTGTGTGCCTGTACCCCGAAAAATATCTCATTCCGTCAGTCTGTCTGTTTATCTAGACGCGGCATAGCCCAAAAACTACTTATCTGATTGACGTCAATTGTCAAATAGAGTGTGACATAGAGAAAAATTGGTAAAATTTTTGGGTAAATCCATTAAGGTAGAACAAAATAGTGGTCTAATAAATAAAAAACCCAGTACCGAAAAACTACTTATCCAAATGAATTTTAAACAAAAATCAAACGTTAAACAGGAAGAGACAGAATCTTTTATGGCAAAACAAAATGGCGGCCTAATAAAATGTTTAAATATTCGGTTAAATTCCAGGTCCTGGAATAAAACCATCTTTTTATGAAGGAAAATATTGAGGGCCTAATCTATTTTTTGTAGACTAAGTAAATAATGTTATGGAAAAAAAATCATATTAATATTTAATTCATTAAATACTAAAGTATTGTTATTATCAAATTTATATTGTAAGTAGTGGAATTCTGTACGACTTAATTTACCGATTTTTATATTTGTGTATATATTTGGTATTTTGAAGTTGTTTTGTGCCTTCCTTGAAGGTGTATTTCAATCTGTACAATGTATTCCGGAATATATTTACTAAAACTAATGACGAATAAATAAATTTAAAAAGTGTGAATTTTATTTTGATAATTCAGGATAATTTGGATCGCTAACCTCGTTATGATATACTTCATTCCAAAATTATCGAATATTAAAAAAACATAGGTCAAGTTCAAGCTTCGATATTTCTCTTATTATTATATCGATTTAAATTGTTTTTTCTCTGTTTAATAAATCATTCCTTGGTTAATAATAAGCGCTATTGGATAGAATAAAAAAATGATTAGTATACTGGGAAAGTCAATAAGTACGGAGTCAAATTAACTACTTTTAACCGAATCTGCGGAAAAGGAGAGAAGTTGAAATCTGGTTTCTCTCTCTTTTTTTACTACTACATAAGCTATTAATAAGTTTCGGTAAACATTCATACAGGGTAAAAAGTAAAAAATGCGAAGCTACAACATTAATCTAAATTTAATTATACAGTAACAAAATAAAATTGACAGTCGAGAAAGTTGCAACAAACATTAAAAACGTGTATTTCCCACTCTTGCATTAATAGCTGATTAACAGCGGTCTGGTATACTCACTATAAGATTTCTTATACTGTCCTGGTTTATTTCCCCCCATATCATATCGATCGATATCCTCAATTCGGCCAGGGTTTGAGGCGGTCGATTTAGAGCTCTAACTTTTCTGCCCATCTGATCCCACAAATGCTCTATGGGGTTAAGGTCTGGGCTTCGAGCTGGCCAGTCCATCACTGAGATCTCCACCTCTTCTAAGTATTCCTGCACGACTCTTGCAACGTGTGGCCTTGAACTGTCATGCATGAATAAAAAATTATTGCCTATGAATAAAAAGTCATTGCCTATGAAAGGTGCAAACGGTACAAGAGGTGATCTGAGGACATCAGTGATTATTCATCAGCTGTCAACCGTTCTATAAAAATAGGTTCCATTTTTGCCTCTAAATTAATTCCTCCCCACACCATCACGGATCTACCACCTTAACGGACAGACGTCATAAAATTACATTGGGCGTATCGTTCACCAATCCTGCGAAAAACTTTAGGACGTCTGTCATTACTATAGAGACAAAAACGGGATTAATCGCTAAATAAAACGTTACCCCTGTAATATCTTCTTGTTCTGGTTCGAACTACATGCTTAAGAAAATAATCAGCGTGCACTACTTACTGTGTAACACTTTATTCTGCCCTTTCTCTAAATCTAATTACAATGGTATAAAACTACTTAGACTAACCTAATTAATAAAATAAATAATAATTTGATGATTCTATAAACTATTACTCCATATTTACAACAATCGAAAAGCTGTGTTGGACATTGTTGCAATAAGTTATTGCCTTAATTATAGTTCAATGATATGGCCTACTTTTGCAACTTGGATTCCATCACACCTTCCCCGAAAAGCAAAAAAAAAATATATACATATAGATTTTTTTCTTTGTGGAATTAACTAAAATAATGTTTTATTCTATTTTTATGTATTTCTACATTCTTATTTTTAATTTTTACCACTACATTTGGATCATTATCCTCCACAACTGGATATGGACCATTAAATAAAGCTTCTAATTTATTATTTCTACCGTTATTTTCTACTAAAACCATATCTCCTACATTATAAGTTTGACTTTTACAATTGTTTTTGTCATACTCAATTTTGCGTTTATTTTTTGATGTCATTAAATTATTTCTCGCGTCATTCCACGCTGTTTGCAACCGAAATTTGAGTTCCTTAGGATAATCATAAAAATTATATACTGGATCGACTTGATTAACGATGTTAGATGGAATATTACTGGATTTTCCAAATACGAGTTCATAAGGTGTGTACTGCGTTGACGTGTGTACACTGTTATTGTATGAAAAACACCAATAAGGAACCCAAGAGCTCCAGTTAATAGTTCCTTTCGACAGTTGCATGCGTAGATATGCACCCAAATGCTTATGGGTATTTTCAAGGGCTCCTAAAGTTTGATGGTGAAATGCTGTAGAATTTAATTGTTTAATTTTAAGCAGCTTACAAGATTCTTTAAATATATTAGATAAAAATTCGGTTCCCTTGTCTGTTACGCAAGAAACAGGAATACCGTAACGCAAAATAAAATTTTCTACAAATGACTTTGCAACAGTCAATGCCTCTTTATTGGGAAGCGGATATGCTGCCACGAATTTTGTTAGCTCACATTGAAGTGTGAGTATATATTGATTATTTTCAATATCAACTGGTAATGGACCGACTAAGTCTAGGTATACTTTTTGAAATGCTGAAGCAGCCGTTGATGATATTGTCATAGGTTGTTTATTTGGTTTTGAATGCTTGTACCTTTGACATTCGTCACACCTTTTGACAAAATCCTCAACGTCATTCTTCATGGTTACCCAAAAGTAATATCTTTTTATATTGTTATACATTCGGTTTATCCCTGAATGTCCTCCCGTTGGTAATGTATGAAAGTCATTAAGAATTAACTGACGTAATTCCTTATTTTCTATCCTTTGTTTATCTTTTATAATACTGAGTTTAAGATTTGTCTTGAAAATTTCGTTTTTACATTTAATCATGCGCATGTCATTTAAAAACTGATTAGACTCATTATTTTTTATAATAATTAATTCCGGAATATCGTGTTTTTTACATAATTTCTCCAGATGCCTCAACGACTCACCTAAGTTCGACGTTGATCGGTATTTCTGGGATATGTACACTATCTTAGAATTGACGTCATACATTAAATTTTCATATTCAGTTTTTAATTTATTATTAAGCTTTATTTTCGTAAATTCATTTTCACTTACCGGCCGTAGTTCTATTATTTGAGTTTTAGGGTATTTTAATATTTCCACTGCAACAGGGTGATCAATCCTGTTTTCCATGGAAGTATTATCACTTGTCATATTGGGTTTTGTTTTGTTATTTTTTGTCTCCGAACGAGTGATTGCGTTTAAACTGGCACTCACTTTATTATTCATTTCTTTTAATTCGTTCGACTCTATACACACACGTGACAAAGCATCCGCTGTAACATTTTCACCACCTCTCACATAGTGGATTGAAAAATCGTATTCCTCGAGCGTTAGCCTAAATTTTGTGAGCCTACTAGAAGGATTTGTCATGCCAAATAAGTATATTAAGGGACGATGGTCCGATAATATTATAAATTTTTTACCAAATAAATATGGTCTAAAATGTTTACATGACCAAACGATTGCTAATAATTCCTTCTCTATTGTACAATAGTTTATTTCTGCTTTATTTAGAGTTCTAGAAGCGAATGCAATAGGCCTGTCATCTGAGTTCGACAATACAGACCCCAACGCGTACCCACTTGCATCGGTTCTAAGAATAAATTGATTATCTTTTGAAAAATTTGGATACTGTAACAAGGGCGGACTAATAAGAGACTGTTTTAAAGTTTCAAATGAGTTTTGACATTCTTCAGACCATTTAAAAACTATTCCTTTCCTAGCTAGTTTATTTAAAGGGTGAGCAATTTCTGCAAAATTTTTAATAAATTTCCTGTAATAATTTGCAAATGCAACGAAGCGTTTGGCTTCGTCACAATTTTTAGGAACTGGATATTGAGAAATAACCCTTGTTTTTTCAGGATCAGGTGATATACCTTCAGATGAAATTAAATGACCCAAATATAAAATTTCCTTTTTTAAGAACTCACATTTACTAGGATTTAATTTAAGGTTTACTTGTCTAAGGCGTTGTAGAATTTTAGTTAAATTTTGATTATGATTCTGTAAGGAATGTCCAAAAACTATCAAATCGTCTAAATAAACAAAACATGCCTCGTAATTTAAACCCGCCATTGCTACAGTCATCAACCTTGAGAACGCACTAGGACTTATTTTCATACCCATTGGTAATCGTTTCATTTGAAATTGTCCTCTGTCCGTTGTAAAGGCTGTACAGGGCCTACTCTCAGGATCAAGTTCTAATTGGTAATATCCTTGTGCTAAGTCAAGGTGCGAGAAATAAATCGCACCAGATAGGGAATCTAGAATTTCCGTAATATTCGATAGCGGAAATACATCATTTTGTAGGCGTTGATTACATAACCTAAAATCTATTATCAATCTGTGACGTTTAACGCCATTTTTGTCCGGTTTTTTGGGAACTAATAAAAGAGGTGAAGACCACTCTGAGTGTGCTTCCTCTATAATACCCTTTTTTAGCATATCGTCCACCTGGTTATTAATTTCCTCTTTTTGAGCATGAGGTAACCTGTAAGGTTTAACGTAAACTGGAGTTGCGTCCTCCTTTAACCTTATTTTTTGCTTATATAAATTAGTAACTGTTAATGAATCATTTTCTAAGTGAAAAACATCCGCATATTTAGCGCATATTTTTTGTATAGAATTTCTCTCTTCTACGTTAAGGGCTTCTGTATTTATAAAATCTAAAATTGTATCAACTCTGTCAATGGAGATTTTATTTTTTGTAAAAGAATAAACATCATATTTTGATAGATATTCAACTTTAGGCTCAAAATTTCGCAATCTTATTTCTCTTTCATTCACATTCAATAGCCTTACAGCCACTTTACCATCTTTCGGTCTTGCAATACTATTTGCGATCAACACTCCCTCACATAATTCATCATTTAAAATGACACATTCATCTGTGAGACTGGTACAGCAATGTGTAATTATTTCACATCGGGGTGGAATAACAGTATATAAATTATTTTTGGACTCCAAAGGTACTGTTATTTGCTTATTTTGATTAAGCCAAAAAGAAAATAAAACCTTTTCATAATCGATAATTGCACCATACTTAAGGAAAAAATCTGAACCTAGAACTCCATGTATACTAGAATCGAAACTTTTAATAATTGTAAAATCATGAGAAATATATTCATTGTTCATATGAATGAATATGTTGAGCCTGCAATTCCTTTAATTTTAATTTTATTAGTTGTATTTATAATACTACTATCTTTCAAATAATTCTCAAAAAAACAAGAAATACTTGCACCAGTGTCACATAAAAATATCATTTCTTCCCTTTCATACCCGACACGCACATAATTTAAAGCATTCATATTAAAACTAGCTGTATCATTATTTTTTAAATTATTAGAATCGAAAAAACTTATTTCCTTGAGATTCCTCGCTGTTTTTATTTATGTTACTACTTTCCACATTATCAACAAAATATACACTATTATTTGAAAACTGCTGACGCCTACCTCCTCGACGAAAATTTGACCTACTAAAGCTGGAACGACCTCGGCCTTGGTACTGCGAATTATTTTGCTGTCTGCTAAAATTGTAATTATTAAAGTTTTGCCTACTCGGGTTACGAGATTGATTATAATTATGAATTTGTCTAAAATTTGTAAAATTACCTCTAGACCGATTTCCTCGATATTGGTGACGCCCACGCATATGAAATAAGTTATTAGAATAAGTTGGGGTTAAATTTAAATTTTCTTCTTTAGCGCCAGTTATCGCGTCCTTTAAATTATTGTAATTTCTAGCTTTTATTATTGTTCTTAAATCTGAATTTTTTAACCCATTCGCGAAAGCATTTATCGCCAATTTTTCATTCACCGGTTGTAAAATTTTTGCCGAATTTTGATCACCGTCCGCTTGCGCTAAGGTTAAATTTAATAAAAGTTGCTCGATAGTTTTCGCATAATCATCTATACTTTTAGTATCTTGTCTAACGTTATGCAACTGATTAGCTAAAGCTGGTGCAGATTGTTTTGTAAGAAGTTGGTTTTTTATATCTGTGACCAAAGCACCAACATTAGTATACGTCGTTTGTAATCTTAATTTCGCGTTTTGTGTTAATTTGGCCTTTAAAACATATTTGATTAGCAATACTTTCCCGTTGTCGTCAAGCAAGTCGTTATATAATTCAATAGCATCAATCAACATTTTCGTAGTTTCTTCGGTACCATCCATAGATGGCAACAAAGAAGCTGCGGTTCGCAAATCAAATTTTTCACTCATTGTTGAACTAGGATGAATGCCCAAAACCAAATCAGTCTCTGCGAGCTGTAATTTTTTTTTATCTTTTATGGCAATTAACCGACCTGATAAAATAGATCTAGCTTTATCTATGTTTTCTCTTATTTCTAATACATATTTTTGAAAATGTTCTAATTTATCGGTGTCATGCACCTGTTTACTATACTGATCTCTAAGCTGAAAAAATTTATTTTCTAATGTTTCTACGTTGCTACTTAATTTATTTACCCTATCCAAAGATTCTCTACGCTCTAATGACTCCTTTTTTATATTTATGATAAATAATGAAATAATGTTATTCAATTTATCCAAATCGCTTAAATCTACTACACTCATTAAATAAAATAATTATCAATAAATTTAAGGCAATAAATAATATCCAATAAAATTGTATAGTGCTAAAACTATGACTTACTAATTATGTTAATACTTAAGTATGTTCATTGTCCATAGTCGCCTAAGATAAGTCCATACTGTCCATATTCACCAATACTAGGGGCTTTATCAATCCCAACGTTGCGCACTAGCGGCCTTTTGCCACACTAGCACGTGCCCTCGTTGCTGACCACCGGATTGGTTCGGCCAGTGTCTTCTTTTTTTCTCGACTTTATAAGTCTTGGCTTCTTCTAATTTCTAGACGTATTTTTCTTTCCAATTCCTTTTTACTGCGACGGCAACACCATAAAACAATTAAGGTAACTGCTATCATTATAGCTACAACTCCGCAAACTTGCCAAAGAGAATAGTTACTGTTGCTACCCTCTGCAGTCGTACCACCACTGTTGCCTGCCTGGGCAATTATAACTTCTTCTTTTGACTGTGTTTTTCCCATGTTTTTCTTTTCTTCTAAAGCACCATAACGATATTTTTGCACTGTTAACTTAAGCACATAGGCTGCAGGGTCGCCATGTAATATCTTCTTGTTCTGGTTCGAACTACATGCTTAAGAAAATAATCAGCGTGCACTACTTACTGTGTAACACTTTATTCTGCCCTTTCTCTAAATCTAATTACAATGGTATAAAACTACTTAGACTAACCTAATTAATAAAATAAATAATAATTTGATGATTCTATAAACTATTACTCCATATTTACAACAATCGAAAAGCTGTGTTGGACATTGTTGCAATAAGTTATTGCCTTAATTATAGTTCAATGATATGGCCTACTTTTGCAACTTGGATTCCATCACACCCCATTGACCTGCGCCCCATGGCAAATGCTCTCTAGCAAACTCTATAAATATCATCAAAACAATTACAAAATAATTTTAAACAGTGGTAAAACAATAAATATATGGATTGGCAATTACCATATTCGTTTTATCATTTTTTCATAAACAAGTTTAATAACACAATACGGCTGTGCAAAGCTGATAGCTTGACTGTTACTAGCCGATTGTGGAAGTTACTTGGTTTAAATCTTACCAAAACATTATTAATTTGTACAAATTCAAATCTGGCTACATTCTATAAGCACTAAAATGTTAATCCTAACCATAAAACAATACAAATAAACAATACCCACAAATAGTACAAACAACCAACCTATTAAGTACTTACAAAAAATTTACCTCAATTTAAAAAATATATCCATATATGTTACGTAAGTAATTAGAATTTAATACTAAAGTAATTTAGGACTGTTTTCGATAATCCATTTCGTAATCTTGCGTTTGAAGTTTGGCAATTGAATCAGGTTTTTTAAATCTAGAGGAATTAGATTAAATAATCTGCAACCTATATATTCAAAACTTCTTTTTCCTATAGATTTGTACACTTTAGGCAATATTCTATTATCATTTCTTTGAAATCTAGTGCGATAGTACGTAAATTCAGGAGAAGCAAGGTGTAGGATTGAATTTTTGAGAAAAATATTTCTGATGTCAAGTAGGTTTACCGTCCTAAATAGTTGTTCAGTGGGATATCTTATATCGAGATTAAAAATTATTTTAATTATTTTTTTCTGGGCTATTTTTAATGGGTTCAATGTACTATCATAGGCTCCTCCCCATGTGATAATTTCGTAATTCAGAAGCCATTGAACAAGAGCAAAATAGACAGTCCGTAAATTGTCCATGTCTGAAATGCATTTTATGTCTTTAAAAAGATAAAACAATGATCTAAGCTTCTTGGTTAGTTGATTTATTTGGTGGTCCTATTTTAAATGTTTATCTAAAAGTATTCCCAAATAGTCAATATAATCGACCCTCTCAATGCTCCAGTACCTAAGAGTTTTTTCTGAATGGTAAATATATTCCTATTTGATCGTTGATAGGCAAGCCCGTGACATTGTTCGAGAATGCTAAATATTTTGTTTTTGTTAAATTTACACTTAAAAGATTGTAATCTAGCCATTTTATAATATCACGCAAATTTTCTTCTATTTTAGTTTCTACTTCATTCCAAGAAACCCCCTCTACAAACAACACCGTGTCGGCCGCGAACGAAATTATATCCCCTGAATAATTTTGGATTAGCAATGAGTTGATGTATATATTAAATAATAACGTGCCTAATACCGTCCCCTGTGGCACGCCATACGTAATTTAACCATGTGCCGCGGTTTTTTGGACATCAGCAAACCTGCTTACATCTAGATTTTTGTATATTCTCTTTGTCAGCTCAGTTTGGGACCGATAACGGCTTCATATGGCTTTATGTCTTTATATCTTCTGTTAACCTTCTTAATACTGTTTATTTATTTAAACATCAGCAAATTCCCACTGAAATTTGACACTGGACGTAAATCTACTTCTAAGAGCTTCCATTCTTAAAAATCTGTCCTGTGACCGAGTAGTAATTCTTTTTCTTCCTTGTCCCGCTCTTCTCCTATTCGTCCCAGTTTCCCTGTACCTGGCCGGAATTTTTGAAATAGTACTTTGACTTTTTTCCAAAAGTGTGGCCAGATTGGCCTGGGTTCTTCCTTGCCCATACAAACCCCTAGCATAAGCACAGTCTTCAGGGGTAATAAATTTATTCATTTTACTTTATCAAACTTTGAAGCTTTCTTATCACCCTGACAAAAATGCTTGTCAAAAGTAAGAAACATACCTGTAATGAATCGAATGTTGTTAACGTGCTTTTTACGAGGCTGTTATTTTATGACGGTAAGTTTATGCAAAAAAAGTTTGGAACGTTTGCCTTGCGTGAATACCTTTTCTACCAAAAATTTTCAAAAAACTAATAAAAGGTTAATAAAAACCAAACTTTGCCAAGATCGGGTTTTTTCATAAAGCGCAGAGTTGTACCAAAACGATTATACTTATTAATAGAATAGGTTATGTAGTAACTAAAACAGAGAGAGAAACCAGATTCAACTTCTCTCTTTTCCACAGATTAAAAAATAGTCAATTTGACATGACTCCGTCCTTATTGAATTTCCCAGTATACTAATAATTTTTTTATTCTTTCCAATATCACCTATTATAAACCAAGGAATGATCTTTCCAATAGCGAAAAAAAAATTTAAATCGATCTATTAATAAGAAAAATATCGAAGCTTGAACTTGATTTTGTTTTTAATATTCCGTGTTTTGTATATTCCATAATTTAGAACGAAGTTTATGCTTTTCGCACAGCCCTGTTTCACCGTATACTTTTTTAATAGAAAAAAAAAACACTGAGCCCTTACCAGTGGCGGCTCGTGGATTTAAGAACGGGTGCCGCGTCCAAAATGGCTTTTTTTACCTTTTTATGATGTTAATTATCCATAGCTTTGGAACGTTTTTTAATACTTAGGGGAAATAATATGAATTTATTAAATTTTAAATATATTTTCTTGTACTTAAGAAACAGTTATATACCTATATCTTAAAGCTAATTTCGATTTAGGTTGACACACCTACATGAAATATTGTACCATAAGCGCCAATCCCCCATTTTACAATAACAAAAACATAATACCTAATTATGTAAGTAATAAAAAGAGGTAAGTACTTACCCACACCCTTGCCTCGACCCTTGCGTACACTTTCGGTTGCGTTCATCTACTTTTTAAATATAAGATCTATTCTTCGATTTTTCAAAGCTGCAAATTTATCGATAATATCGTCGTAAAATGCTTCTACACTTAGAAGTTCATTTAAAAGTCCTTTTTCAATAGAAAGTTTTGCTAAGTTAGAAAGCCTTGTTTTCTGTCATCGAGTTGAGATGTGTTGATTCTTTTTAAGCATGAGAAACTACGTTCAACTGATACGCTAGTAGAAGGAATAGTCACAACTAGGCAAAATAATCTCCAGCTTCCTTAAAAATATCTCTATTTTCGTATAGCATTTCCAACATTCGATCTACCTGAGTATTGCGATAATTTTCATTATTATAAATAAGAATTAATTCATTTTTGAGCCTTGATAAATCGGAAAATATATTAGGGAACCATACTTTTAAATTATTTAATGATTCCGTGGGAAAGACTATCGAAAACTCTGCAAACCTGGTGGTTTTCATCAACGTAACAAAAACAATCTCATCCATATCTTCAAATCTTGTATCGAATTGACCTGAGAATGTATCTATGATTTCGTAATATACTGCAGTGTCACCCTGTATATCAGTTTATAGTTGTTTAATACATTAACATTTGTGTAATATACACAAGCTGAGTATGCAAGCTGACGAGGCACCGCGCTCGCGATGTAGAACGAGGGCAGAGTGTAAATATTAGTAGTGTATATTTTCTAGTAAAAGATCATATATTAGAACAATATTAAATGTGGCCTCTGTTTTTGCGTGTTATGTTTGTGTATTGTATCGAATTGCGAAAATATAAGTTTTGAAAGCTTTTCTCTAATCATTATAGAGTGTATCAATTTCCATGATTTAAATCATTTAGGTACGCTAATTATATGCAATAATAGCAAAATCATCTACAGTAACGAAATAGTATGTTTTGTTATACTCTACCCAAAGTCAAATAGTCTAAGGTAACCGAGTGCTTATCTTAAATGTAATGAAAAAAAACATACATGTATGCATCAACATGTACATATGCAAGTAAATGCAACGCGAAAATATAATATTATGTATATTATCGCGAAAATATAATATTATGTATATTATCGCGAAAATATAATATTATGTATATATTCGATAAAACTATATTTAGGATTGCAAGTTTTAAAATCGCATTACGGAATCACTGATAAAGTCCGTTTGTAATGAACTAAAGCCCAGAAAAATTCATTTCTCTGTGACTACAGTTAAACATTTTACCGTTATAGGTAAGAGTATATTTTAAGCCAGATCATACGTTCTAACATGTAATTTTTCCAAGGCACTGAATTTTGAGTTTTACAAAGGAGTATCCATTATATCCAAGTTCATATAAGTGAAGTTCACTATAAAAGTCAATCAACACTATTGCTGAGACTTTTTCGCACTTTTGGATGAATGTAACAAAAATGTTCTAAGATTATTTTTAAATGATTCTTTTAATGGTTAACAGTAGAGGAAAAAAAAAACAAATATGTTCAAAAAAATTTACATTAAAAAAAAGAAGCAAATTAATTAGTCGATCTTAATTGAAATAGATGCAGCATTTTAGGTACTTAGACAATCGGTTTAAAACTAGCTTTAATTTTATGAAGCCTACGACATATTAATAATTAACCAAAAATGTATTTTTCTTGAGCAGCATAAAACCAATGTTCAATTCAAATTTAAAATTTAAGTGCATTAAGGTAGAATCGAAATTCCAAAAAAAAAAAAAAAGATTACCAAATTGCATTGTTTGAATAGTTCGCAACTATTTATAGAGAGTTAACCAATGTTGTTATGATATATAACGGATGAACAAACATAACGAAAAGTGTTCTTTTGGTTCAGCTATAATGGTACTAATTAACTTTTTTAAAGATTAACTAAGGTTTAATAGTGTGCTTAGTGACGTAGCAAAATATATATTTAATCAACATGCAAGGATTTGAACATGCGCCACAAGGATCGTTACAAAGAGATTAAGCAAACGTTTTTCAGAAAAAAGCAAAGACGAAAAAATAAACTAAGTATCTTGTTTTTGTTTTAGTAATTATGGTTTTCCAAGGTATTTGTACGGACATTCTTGGAGACAGGTTGTTTAAAATAATTACTCCCAAACATGGAAAAAAAAGTCAAGCTAAAATAAGCTAAATATGTCACATTTAAATGGTTAGGTATAAAAAATGAACAAAAGAAAAAAGAAGGGAATATTAGTTTTATGCCAGGAGAAGTATATGACGTAAGTCGTAAAAAGCGAGTTGGATTAAGAATGTATGAGTTTATAAAATAAAATGTGCAACAGTAAAGATAATACTTAAATTGTCAGGAATTATACGGGAACGGCTTGATCACCCGCAAGCGTATAAAAGTCCTTGACGCGTATAGATATTAACTAGTTAGCATAGAGCGTATGAAGATACAGTTGTAGAAGTCAGGGCACTTACTTATTCAATAAGGGTAATTTTGGCGCTAGCGCGATTATCTCAGCTATAGTGGGTTGGTTGAAAGGGATTGTTACCTAAAAAATGATAATTAAAAATGCACAATGATGCATATAGTGCAATAAGCACTCTAGGGTACCCGCAGTCCAAATAACGGTTTTGTTTAAATGAGCTTTGTTTCAAATCTTCTTTTGGAATTGTACGAAGTAAATATTTTAAACATTACATTTTGTCAAACATATAATGAAAATCGTTGAGGTTGACTGTTAAATTGTTTAAAATGGAAATATATTAATGAAATGCATGCAATATATATACGAAAGTTATATAAAATATATAAAAAGATATCAACAAGAAACAGAGTATGAGGAAAAGATTAAAGAATGTTAGGTATAAGTAATATTAGAGTTTGTAGCTTTCTTTTGGTTAATTCGCTAATGTCAATTGTGGAGAGCAAAGTATGACGAGTTATGACGTAATAAAAATTAACCTCTGATGATCCGAATTTATTAATCTAAATATGATTAGATTTAATGATCTAAATAATATCTAAACATGATAATTTAAGTCTGAGTAAGAATAATTCGCCAATACATAATTGATATCTAGAATTAAACTCGTTAAAAAGTACTGTTGTTGATGTGTACGTTGTCAAAGTAGACCATATATCGTGAAGGAATTTTCAAACATTTTAATTTTAGGTTTTTAGCATAAATTATAATATTTAATTTTAATTAGTTTAATTGGTTGACAGAAGTATGCAACGAACATCCTTGCTTTATTTTTCGTAAATCAATTATTTTGTTTACTCTTACAGCAGTGTCTTTCACAAGTGGCCATAGTGAAAGCTATTAGCTAAGATACATATGGCATGGTTCTGTCAACAACTATTATTGATTATAAGGTGATAAGTAAATAATAATAAAAAAAAATATTTTAGGTTAGTTAAGTTTTAGTTATTTTAGGAAATTTCGCAGTCTGTCTAATTCTACAAACCGAATAAAATACATTATTCATACACTCAGCATTATAAATGATAACCGAAATTTTTCTATTGTTTGCAGAAATGATTCAATTGGTCGTTTATAGTTGTTTAATACATTAACATTTGTATAATATACACAAGCTGAGTATGCAAGCTGACGGGGCACCGCGCTCGCGATGTAGAACGAGGGCAGAGTGTGAATAACCAATTTAGATAACAACAGCTAGATCTATAGAAGGTGTAGTCGTAGGGCGGACCCTGTGGGTCCGGCCCGTGGCTGTAGTAGTACCAACTAATAATATAATGTGTTTTTCCAAACAAGTGATTTTCCTTCATCGTCAAATTAAGAACTAAGTAAAGAACAGGAGTACAACGGCACATCGAACATTACAATACTCACTAAATCAAATAATTCCTGAAAATTGTTCTCATTCCTCTTTTTGTTTAAAAGTTGTTGGGTTTTCGTAATTTGTGACATACAAAGATTAATATTTGGTGAGCGATTTTGTAACGTGTCAAAAAGAATATCAGTAATTGCGAAAATATCACTAAAAATTCAAAATTATTAACATGGTTCAAGATGCCTACGCTTTGAGTTATTGAACTTTGGTCGGATGTCCTGTCGTTTTTAATTTCAGTAAATACTTGTTTTAAACAATCCCATTCATTATTAATAACATTTACAATCTTAGAAATGGGTGTCCATCGCGTTGTAAAAGACGTAGGTATTCGTTTGTTTATTATTGTGTCAGCTACTTGAGTCCTTTATGTAGAATGTTGAAAAAAAGAGGGAAACTATTTACATTTGCAAAGAAAATACGGCACTTTGTTGGAGCACTAAATTAAAACGGTGGGCTGCACAGTGTACAAAAACGGGTTGTGGAGTTTCAATTTTTATTTTTGATTGTAGACCATTTACATGCCCGGACATGACAATAGCGCCATCAAAACACTGTCCCACTAATTTTGAGCGATAATCATATTTTACAATTTGTGTTGAACTAAAGTCAAAGCATCCCAGAAACCGTTCAACTAACTTTCCTGCACTATTCACATACCTAATAATTATGCTACATTAAGACTTTTGAATAATGTCTGTAGAATCGTCCACTTGGATAGAAAAAAAATTACTCTTTTATTTCGCGATCTATATGTTCATCGATATATTTCGAAATACAATCTATCAACTCGTTTTGAATTGTCTTTGAATTGGCAGAAAAATAGGAGATATCTTTTTGTAGTGTTCTTGAATGTCTATATCGCTTATCGCTATATAGAGGTCTAACAGTTCTTTAAAATTACCACGATTTTTCGAAGAATCAGATTCAATGTGCCCCCGAAATGCCATTTCTTGTTTACCCAAAAAAACAGTCGCAGGAATAGGTAACTGCATAAACCTTCTATTTAGAAGAACATTGTCATTAAACATTTTTATATACAACTTTAAATTTTCTCTCAAAACGTCTTCAATTGCACTGAGGCCTTTCTTCAAATTTGCAAACGAAATAGCGCACTGAATATGTTGCAAAGAATGCCTACTGCATCCTCTCGTCACATTCCCAAAATTATTGAACCCCTTTTTATTCCATAAGTTTGTTTAAATAAATACTTCCACTCATCAGTGGCGGCTCGTGAAGTATAAGAGTGGGTGTGCGCTACTACCAAGAGTTAAAGCCGCCAAAAAAAATTATTATTTTATTTTAAAAAAAATTGTTACTTGTGTTTGTGGATCAATCGAAATGAAATCCAAATAAACTAATTTAAACAATCGGTGCATTTATCGCTTCACCAAAAAAACTACCTACATAGTGTTTACTTTAAACTTAAAAAAATGTTGTAATTACCTACCTAAAAAGAAAGTCCACTTCGTTAAAAAAAAAGTATGTATAAATATAAATATATGTACTAGATTCTAGACTTTAAATAAAAAGTCCATAAGGTGGTTTTTAAGCTTGACAAATGTATCTATCACTTTTTCGTCAAAGTTCGAAATGTCATGCACGAAATTCCTATTAATTGACATCATTGCCAAAGCATTTAATCTGTCGTTTGACAATTGAATTTCGAAGAAAGGTTTTCAAGCCTTTTTAGGGTTAAAAAACATCGTTCTGGCTCAGCAGTATTCATAGGTGTTGTCATAATTATTTTCTTCTTCTGAAAAGGTGCTTTCCAATTCATTTTTTAATATGAATTCCAAGGTGTTAGTTGAGGTTTTAATATGTGAGAAATCAGTTCTCGAATACAGAACTTCCAATTCCGTTTTTAGCCTCTTCTTTAAGAGCATTGGATACAACTTGGTAACATTGTTAAATGGAAACGAATTATTTACCAATATTAACAACGGTCGAGTTGCTGATATGTCCTTTTAACACATTGTCCAACTCAACACTGAAATTTATTAGCTCTTTGAAAATTCGCAAAGCTAATTCAAAAACACTACAAACTTTACACAACTTATAAGTCTACTTAAAATATGGCGATTTTTTTGACAGTTTCGTTGTGTTTAGTAATTTCCATACGATAGGCAGAGCTTAACTGTTGTGCAATATTAACTTTACCGAGTTCGCAAATTCTGTACTAGCTTGCAAATGGGATTTTGATAATTCGTGCTTTTAAATTTTTTCCTGTAAATGATTCAGTTACCCCTACGCGGCTCCATGCTTAACTTAAAAAAACAATAAGCATGGAAAACAAAATAAAGAATTTTTAACATCACATCCACAAATCCATATGTTTTTCTGGTTAATGCCGTTTTTAAAATGTGTTGTAAAATACCGACCTTCTCTTTTTTTGGAGCAAGTTTGCGTTAATTTTATTTCTGTTGTCGGCCTTTCTAATGTTTTAATTTCAATTTTTTTATTTAACGCTTACAATTATGTTTTGTACAGAATTAAGTCCTGACTTACTTCCACTAGCACCTGAATCCGAACTAAGAACAACAGCTTGAGCCATAATCGACACTTTTAGATAATAGAACCTATAATTAATTCAAAAGTCACAATTTATCAGTTATTAATCACACCCGAATACACAAACACCTCCTATTAATAAAGAATCAACTGAAAGTCTAAAAACAATTGATGAAGAGTATGTATTCGAACAGCGCACGGCGCCGCCCTTTCTTCGGGCGGTATACCGAATACTTCAGACCAATTTCCATAGCGAAAATGCATTTAACTAGAGCGCCGAACGAAACCACACCAGACCATTGATAGCAGCTGAGAGTAAAGCATGAATCAGAGAGGTGCGCGATGTTTTTGCTAATAGACACGATATTTTTAGACTTTTGTGTGGCTCTGAGCATCAAAATAGTGGAAATGCACAGTAATTTAAAATATTTTTCTATTATTTTTTACTTTCTAAAATCTCATTTTTTTTTCTCATCTACGTAAAATCCGAATATCACTGATTTCGAAACCTACGGAAGAAAATTCTGTCTTTTGACTTTCCTTGTTTTTTTATTTCAAGGACAGGGTTAGATCCTTTGGCACACGTATTTGAAAAGTCTCTTTTGTCCTCAGTTTTCTACCGGGAAAATGGTGTTACTAATAAAGTGCACACCGGATCGTACAACGGAAACTCTTCTTCTAACTTTTACGGTACCACAAACATCACGATACGCGACACGATGCAAAACTGCTTCCGCCTCCGATGATCCGAACGCACCAATTCACATTAATTCTATAACAGGAGAATAAGCGTCTGCAGCCTGCAGCAGCATTTTATGCCGCTCCCATGTCTATATGGCTTATGGATATTCAGCATTGCGTTGCCATAGCAACGGCCGTAAACAAATCTAAGCGCGCAAGCCGTCGTGCGGGGGGGAGTCTGAAGCGGAATTTTTTACAGCTGATTGTAGTTCCTCAACGTTTCTGTCTTACGAAAAACTGTTCAGCGCGCTAGGATTTTAAGTCATTATTATTTTTTGAGTATATAAAGTACTAGTTTTGATAGAAAATAATGGTATAATTAAGTAAATAATAATATAAAATGCTTAATATTTTAAAAATATTATTATTTTTAAGTAAATTGTTTGGAAAATGTAGGTGAAGCAGCGCTTCACCCGCGTCACCTGGCGAGCCGCCACTGGCCCTCACGCGGATTTTTGAATACCGGCGCCTGGTATATTTGGTACGAATCAGGTAATATTTGGTACGAATCAGCCCGAAAAACTACTTTAAAATAATTGCAAATTTTGTGCAGGCATTAAAAGTGATATAGAGATAAACTGGTAGAATTGTTGTACGAATTCAAGATGGTGGAACAAATTATTTATTTTACTTAAAATTTTACAGAAAAATTAAATGTGATATAGGGATAAACTGGTACGAATTCAACATGATGGGACAAAATGGCGGCCTACAAAATCAGTGTAAAAACCACTTATTCAATTTACTTTAAATTATACCCAAAAAGTGTTGCATAGGTAAAATATTGGTATAAATCCAATATGGTGGAACAAAATTGTTTAAAAAGACAGTATACATTTATTTCACTTCACTATTCCTAATAAAAGGAAAAAATTATAACGAGGGAAGTTCCGGGTAAAAGAAATTTACCGATTTTTTTAACTTAGAAGTTGCAATTTTGCAATTATAAAGAGTGAAATAATGAGACCCAGTTCTGGAATCATTCTAAGGCCTCATTCTGTGTAGCATATTCTAAAAGATGTAGGTAGCTGCGTAGTTTAATGGTACATTTTTATTTCAATGAATAAATGTCTTTCAAAACCTGAATTAAATGCCAAGTTATAAAACGACCTTATATACTTGTCAGTAAACAAATTAGCTTTATGTAACTCTCTTGTTTTTCTAAAGAAGAAAAAACGTTGAGCTGACCTTTTCAAATGTTGCGAAATGTTTTCTAATGATGTCAGTAGCAGAACATTTCTATCCATGTAAGCTACTCGAGAAAATGTATTTAGCCACGGGAAAATAATATGATAATTTATAGTCTGCTTTCAATGAGAATATGAGAATGTTGACTGCTTCATTACTGAAATTTATTAAAAATGTCACGCTCGTGGATACTAATTTTTAGAGGCAAGTGCCTATTTCAGCATTGCAGGTGCAGGTGTAAGCCGTATGTCAGTTTGTCTCTGTTTCGACATTAATTTCGCTTGTAGACAAATATTTAAACCGCTATAAATATTTTCAGCGGCAACTTACACCAATTTCTCATATATTGTCATATAAAAGACCTCACGAGGCGCTTTATATTAACGAAAATAAGTACAGGGTGTCCCATTTTCGTTGTTTTTATGTGGTATCTCTCTTATTAGTTAAGATAAAGGGTTCCGGGTTTTCTCAACATAGTGCTACTTTTGGATGAAACAAAAGACGACTTAAACAAAATTTTCAAAGCCCCCTTCGTTTTTAAGATACAGTGTGAAATTGAAAATATTGCATTTTTGCCCCCCCCCCTCACTCGTATTTCGGTTGTTGTTTAACTTATCGAAAAGATAAAAACTGGCTCTGATACAGTTTTTCACGTAGAATCTAGTGGCGTCAGATTTTTTATGTGAGCTGTCGTTTTTGAGATACAACACAAATTTATAATTTTTTAAATGGGCCATCCCGTATATTTTTATTTTGTATTATTCAGTTCACAATAAGCTTCTCGAAAATATATAATAGTGTATACTTTTCTGTTCGAATCGCCCAGTAATTCTCGACATGGTGCTACTTTTTTGTGAAACGAAAAATGACTCAAACAAAATTTTCATAGCCCCCTTCGTTTTTAAGATACAGTGTGAAATTGAAAATATTGCATTTTTGCCCCTCCCTCACTCGTATTTCGGTTGTTGTTTAATTTATCGAAAAGGTAAAAACTGGCTCTGATACAGTATTTCAGGTAGAATCCAGTGGCGTCCTCCCATTTTTTATGTGAGCTGTGGCTTTTGAGATATAACACAAACTTATAATTTTTTAAATGGGACAACCCCGTATCTTTTTATTTTATATTATTCAGTTCACAATAAGCTTCTCGAAAATATATAATAGTACATACTTTTTTATTCCAATCGCCCAGTAATTTGCATTTTTTAGAGATAGACTCAGTTTCTGGTAATAGGCTGGGATTACCTAAACAAAACAAAAGAAAATTGTTGTTATGTTAAATGAATTACTTGTCAAAAGCTCTGGTTCGTTTTGAAGCTAGATTAGATAACCGCACGAATTATTTTAAATATTATTTATAAAAAATTGCTAGAAACCAAAAGTTTTCTAATGAAGAAAAATACGACGTGTTGTTGTTTGTTGTTGTTGAGAAAAAATATGTCAGATCAGCAAACAAAAATTACCAATAAGAAAGATTTTCAATTGAAATAAAATAATACATGAATAATGATAAAACTACACTACTACATAAACAAAAACTAACATCAATATGGGCCAAAAAACATTACAAAACCAATCCGGTTAACTGCCTTTTCAGCTGCAAAGTGCTTAGTCTGAAAATATCATATTCTGAGAAGTGACGATTGTAATCGTGAACTAGTCGGTTAATGCGCTAAACCCATAATTTGTACGGTGGTACCTTTCAACAAACAGCTGTGATTGTCTTGTTCTTCTAATAGAAACTAAAAACGGGACCGATCCAAGCAGCACTTCACAGTCAATCCCCCATTCACCAATTTAGGCAAAAAGACCAGAAGTGCCTTCTTTCTTGTAAATTCAATGGTTTGAAGGCCGCAAAGAAGAGCTCTAATATTAGATGAGAGACCTTGATATGGGAAATGCAATTTATGTAAGAGGTATTTTGAAAACCTATTTTGCACCTTTTCAATTCTGTCGATGTGACACTGGTATGATGGACGCCATATTGTACAACAATATTCTAGAACACTACGAACCAATAAGTTATAGAGACACCCAATTGCTTTGGTATCAGTTACGTATTTTGTATGTCGCTTTATAAAACCCAGAAGTCTAAAACCCTTAAGTACAATGTTATCAATATGTGGATTAAAATTAAGATTTTCATCAAAAATAATACCTAGGTCCGTGAAAGAACTAACAACTTCAAGGTTTACATTATCTATGAAGTAGGTGGAAGGTAAGGTATTAATCCATTTGTGAAAACGGAGCACTTTATATTTCTAGATGTTAAGAGAGAGATAATCAGTTCTGCACCATTTGACGAGCCTTTCCATATCAGACTGCAGAGGAATGAAGTCTGAGCAGACTGGTGAGAAGAATTTTAAGTCGTCTGCATATAAAATACATTCGGAAAATTCGAAACAGGATATTATATCATTTATAAAGAGCAGAAAGAGAACTGGATCCACATGCGAACCCTGCGGGACACCCGATGTCACAAGAATCTCCCTAGAGACTGAACCGCATATGTTAACTTGCTGGCGACGATTAAATAAATACGATTTGATCCACTCAAGACATTTTCCACAAAAACCATTTTTCTGTAATTTCTATAACAGAAGCTGATGGCAAGCACTGTCAAAAGCCTTAGATATGCCAGTGTAAGTAACATCGATCTGCTTGCCAGCCTCAACCAATGTCACTAAGTAGTTTTGAAATATTGCAAGATTGGTAGTTGTTGAACGACTACGATAAAAACCATGTCGCATACTCGTAATATAGTGTTTTAAAGACTCAAAAATATGATCGGTGATAATTGCCTCAAAGAGCTTTGGTATGTGTGAAAGTAAAGAAATACCTCTGTAGTTCTTTACATCACTTTAATCACCAGATTTGAAAATGGGCAGAAGAGTAGAAAACTTCCAAAATTCAGGAAAGGAAGCCAGATTAATGGATCTCTGAAAAATTATACATAGAGACTGAGACAATGACTCACAGCATCATTGCAATAGAAGAGTAGGAATTCCATCGGGGCCAGCCTTCTTGGAAGGATTAGGGTCCTTTAATTTATTAACCTCTGTAAAACAATATGTTGATAGTATCTTTCCTAAATAGCTTATTGGATCAATTTTACAAAAGTTTAAATTATGGTGGTAAGTATAGCAAGTATAGTAAGTATAGAAAGTGAGTAGCAAAAGCCTTTGCGATGTTATTTGATCTAGTGATTTCTTGCTCTGCAAAATTCATAACACATAACATAACCTCACGTCTTGCTCTGCTTTGCACAATCTAACGAAGATGTTAACGAGTCTTCGGAACTATATTTATTAAGGTATGCTTAGCATTCCTCGTATTTTATAATAAATACATTTTATGCAGCAGTTGGCGTTTTAAACATATGATCCAGAACGAAGACAACCCTGTGATATTACATTTCCCAGAATGAAAAGAAATCTAGCTGATTTCGGATCTTTCAATAAGCCGTGAAGCAAATCCTATAACAAGGAAAACGAGGAAGACGTAGTTAATGTTCTGGCGTCCATGGATGTAGATCCTTCAAGCTCTTGCAGAAAAATCCATCAGAATGTTGCGGTTCCAAAAAGCCGGGTACAAAAATGTTTAAGGAAACAAGGTTAAAAAACCATTTAAATTCAGAATGGTGCAACACTTACATCCGGGCGACGCGCAGCGACGTATGATTTTCTGTAACTGGTATCTAGAAAAATGCGATAATGACCCTGACTCAGTGGCGGCTCGCGGGTGAAAAAGTAAGTGAAGTGCAAATGAAGCAAGGAAATATCGCATTAATTTTTTTTCACAATTTTTTTTATATGTGAAAAGGGTAAAATATTTTTTTACCACTTATCAAAATTTTGTATACTAAATCAATTCTCCTATCCTTCATTGCAGCAAATTTATTTAAAACATCCTCATAAAATGGATGAGTTGCCCTAATCTCTTCCAGAAATTCCTTTTAAATTGAAATATTGCCTAGAGAAGTAAGTCTATCTTGAGGTATTGTATTTCTTAAATAAGTTTTTACACGTTTGAGGCAAGAAAAACTTCTTTCCACTGAAGCACTTGTCGACGGTATTGTCAAAATAAGGGAAAACACTTTATATGCTTTGGTTAAAATATCTTTATTTTCATGAATTTTTCACTTGCCCTTGCAGCGATATATTCCAATTGCTGTCATTGGCAAAAATAAAACCAAGCTCATTTTTAAGTCGTTAGCTTTTTGAAAATATTTCGCGATATAACTGTAACAAATTTCCAAACGGGCCAGTCGGAAATTTTAAACTGTATTCGGAAAATTTATCAAAATCTGCCAAAATGTAAGTTTTTCACGGTCTTGAAGCTTTCAGTGTCATTTCCATTAAAATATGGTCCAATATTTCATAAAAAAGAATTCTATACTTAGCCCTAATTTCTTCAGGTGAAAGCTTAGCAAGCTTACGTTTGTAATGATTTATTTCTGTAATAGAATTTGCTTTATTAAGGATGATATTAAAAAAATGTTCATTTCTTTTCAGAGCACCTCACAACAGTCTTTTTATATTGGATATGCAAAAAATGAATGTCAAGCGATTTTTTTTGAAGAACGCAAATAATATGTCCGTGATTGAAAAAATGTTGTTAAACACTAATGCCAGAAACGTGAATTCAAAATCGTTCATCTCACCTAAAAATCCCCTCCCAACCCGGATTGATTTTTCATCAGATTTGTCACAGTTTGTAATAAATTCAAAGACGTCTTTTAATTTATTCCTGCCTTAAACCATTACATTTACTAACTTCGAATTTGAAGACCAACGAGTTTCTGTAATTGTTGCTATACGCCTCGTAGATGCAGATGTAAGAGCATACGTTCGTTTGGCTGAGTGATGAAAACATGAGGGAATACCAAGACAAGCGCATAAATAGTCTATTTAATCTGACGTTTTCGTCAAAATGTATTTTTTGTATAGTTTAGCATTTTCTTTTAAAGTGTCAGCTATAGTGCTTTGATTTGTTACAAATGTTTTTAGCATTAATTCGCATTTTAAATGCTCCGCCGAGTCTTCTTGTTTATGTAAAGACCTTCATATATTTAACATACCTGCAAATCTTTCTTTATTCCACACTGAATATTTATTGGAAACTAGTAAACAAGGCCAGCAAAACAATTTTTGTAATATTTGACTACGACATAACCATTTGTACGCCGAAAACCAGCATGACGATTAAAGCTCTGATCTTGTTCCTTCCATCGATTAAATGGAGTTTCCAACAAAATACAAAACACAAAACAGTCAAGTAAACTGCAAAGAAACTAACTGGTTGCAGTGAAATCCGCGAAAATAAAAGTAAACAACCACCCCAAACTGAACGACACGTGGGTGTAGTGTACTCCGTTAGCAATTCGCCGAGAGCGTTGTATGGCGCTGGTTAATATTATTCTTCCATGTGCTCGATGTCATCGCGAACGCGTTGTCATGGCAACGTAGTAGGAAAATGGTAAACTAAACATAGCACCTCCAGCAAAGTCGAAGCGGTTTGAGCCACTGTTATAGTTGTTATAATAAAGTTCGATTGAAAGTTTTAAAAAGACATGCCACCAACGGTCAAGTAAAATATTTATTCGGGATGTACAGTTTATTTTTTGCCAATTAGATGAATAAATGAATGTTGAAACTTAAATTTTAAGAGATATATAATAAATATAGTTAGTTTCCTTGTTTATTTTTCCTGGTGAAGTAGCACTTCACCTACTTCACCTGAATAGCCGCCACTGCTCTGAAATTATTGGCACTCTTTTTTTATGGACTTCAAGCAGTTTTATAATATTAAGAATATGACCAAAAGGGCTCTCGATTTAGTTTTTTGTAATAAAAATTGTGTCGGTCGTATTGAGAGCTCAATTAACCCGATCACTAGAATCGATCTACACCATCCGCCGTTGGATATATACTTTAATAAAGCTATCTTCAGGAGACTCAACCAGAATGCTTGCACTCTTTTTAACTTTAATAAAGCCGACTATGAGGCAATTAACTTTAAACTTTTGCAGGCTGACTGAGCAGGTCTCCTGAAGAGTGTCAATGTTGATTCTAATCTCGAGGCTTTTTACATTGAATTTGAATCACTGTATACATAATTATGTTCCTAAATATAAGAGAAAGCGTGGATTCCCTGTTGACTTTAGAGCTGAAACGATAAAAATAATTGTTTCCGCACAATTATTAAGTTATTAGTAAAGGTTCATAAAAAATAAAACAATTATAAAAATCATAATTACTATACAAATTTTTCGAATTTGCGCCGACTATCTAAACAGAGCATGCAAAATGATTTCAATGACTATATTCGCGGTGTAGAGAATGACATCTCTAACAATAATACTAAAGATTTTTGGAGCTTCATGAAAAATAAGAAAAAAACAACGGATTGTATACCCAGTTCTTAATATTATGGGACTCGTGAAGCCAACACTGGTAAGAACATATCTAACCTATTTTCGGAATGTTTTAAAATTTATTATGTTAATGTATTATACTCCGACGACGGCGGGTTTGTCTTACAAGAATTTGATGTTCTATCTACAATTGACAGCCTTGATTCAAAAAAAATCATGGGCCCTGATAATATGCCAGTCATATTGATAAAAAAATGTAAATTACGTTTGTTATGCCCATTAATTGATATATTCAACACGCCTCTCAGAAAAGGAGTGTTCCCATTAAAATGGATAATATAAAATTCTGATATTGAAAAATGGCGACATGCATAATGTTAAAAATTATAGGCCTGTTAGCAAGCTGTGCGTTTTTGGTAAGCTATTCGAAAAAATAATTTATGCTAAAATACTGGAAAATATTAAACATATAGTTATACCCAAACAACATGGCTTCATGCCAGCCAGATCAATTGAAACTAATTTAATTTCATTCGTTGAGTGCTTGTCGGAATCAATGGACAACAGCATCCAGGTGGAGGCAATTTACAGATTTCAGTAAGGCTTTCGACAAAATCAGTCACCAAGTACTGATTAATCGCCTTACTGAGGTCGGTGTGTCTGGCTATCTTTTAAAATGGATATATTCGTACTTACAGGATTGGGCCCAAGCGGTGGCAGTGAACGGTTTCATTTCGGATTCATTCCAGGTTTCCTCAGGTGTTCCACAAGGCAGTCATTTGGGCCCACTATTTTTTGTTTTATATATAAATAATACTTCAAGTTGTTTTAAGAGTTGCTTATTTTTTCTTTACGCAGACGATTTAAAACTTTTTCGCGCAATACGAACACCGGAGGACTGTCTGGAATTGCAGGGGGACTTGGAGAGGTTTTCTGCCTACTGTAAGACGAGAAATTTATTTTGAATTTAGACAAGTGCTTCGCAATTTCTTTCAGCCGTAATAAAAATCTAATTAATTTTAATTACATAATTAACAATAAAAATGTAAAAAAAGTTTCGGAAATCAGGGATCTCGGTGTTATTTTGGATGTCAAGTTGGTTTTTAAATCCCACATAGAAAAAATAATAAATGGTTCCAATGGATTATTGGGATTCATAAAGAGAGATAGGAGGTATTTTAATAAACCAACAGCTCTACTAAGCTTATATTATGCTTTCATTCATAGTAAACTTTCTTTTGCATCGGTTGTTTGGAATCCGCAGTATCAAATTTATATAAAAATGTTAGAATCTGTACAACATAAGTTTGTAAGGTATGTCGCTTTTAAAATTAACCATGCAACTATAAATAGAGATTATTTGATAGTCATGAGACAATTTAATATTTTATCTCTGCAGTGTAGGCGTGTGATTTAGTAATAATTTTTAAAATGATGAAGGGTTTAGCATTTGCTCTACAGATATTTTCACAGGTTCAATTTAATGCGTTCAATAGAGCTTTTAGACATACCGAACTTTTTCATATTCCTTTTCGTAGGACTAACGCTGGTCAGAACTCATCTCTGTGTAGAGTGTTGAGTTCTTTCAACAGGCATTTTAATGACATGAACTTTTTTTAGTTGTCATTAATTTGTTTTAAGCATAGGATTAAGTTGCGATTTTTGCATAGAATGTAAATATTAGTTAATCTTTTGTGTGAACTATATGTACTTATATTTGTTATTGTTTTATACCCGCTAAATTAAGGAATTATATAGTCACATTTTTGGATTTTAATCTGTTGTTACACCCATTGTGAAATAAATAAATAAATAAATTCTGGCACTTAATATTAACATAATTTTTTTCTGGACCAAGATCTAACGACTCAAGCTCTCTCCCAGGGTCTAAAAGAGAAACTTTTAATTCATGCTTCCAAATATTTCTTGTAATCCTATGTTCTATTAAATTAAATGAAATTGTGTTTTTATTTCATTTAATTTATAATACTTAACTACATAGATAGGTTACAAATTTGAGGGACCTAACATATTTACCGTTTGTTTCAGAGTGGTTTCTTGACTTAACCAATACAATTTCAACGATATGACATCTGGAACGACTTCACCTACCCCCAACGACTCTCCAGAATTGTCTCAACGGCCTCTTTTGACCTCCCGTGAATCGGAAATAAAAACCGTCAAAAAAACCGTCGATTTTGAATCAATTTACAAGTGTGATGAAGAAAACAATAAGTTAACTGAGAAATGGGATCCAGAAAAGTAAGTTTTGGAAAAAATTTTACGGTATAGTTTGATAAATAGTTTCTTAAGATAATAATATAATAAGACATGCTAAAAATGCAGTTTTATACAATGAATCGGTTTACTTTATAACTTAGTTACTTTTTACTTCCCTCGTAAAAGGGAAGTATTGTAATCGCGAAAAAATCACTCTCCGAGATTTTTTCAGGTCATCACGTTTCAGGGTCCCTTGATGACGCAAAAAAAAACATGTTTTCTCAATTCCATCGGTCTGCCTCTGTCTGTCTGTCTGCCTGTTCGCGGCGTAGCTAAAAAATTACTTACCCGATTGATTTGAAATTTTGGTCAAAAATTAAGGGTCATATAGGGATGACCTGGTAACATTTTGGTAAGAATCCAATATGGCGAAACAAAATGGCAGCGTAGGGAAATGTTAAAAAAATTATTGTTAAAAAACTACTCATCCAATTTATCTCAAATTTTGCAAAAACATCAAGTATTATGTTAGAATCAACTGGTAACATTTTGATTCGACTCTAAGATGGCGTCTTAATAAAATATGTAAAAAATCAGCCTGAAAAACTGCTTAATGGTTTGATTTCAAATTGTGTGCCATAACTAATTTTGGTATAGGGATCAACTAGTAAAATAGTGGTACTAATTCAAGATGGCCCAATCAAACGGCGAACAAATAAAATGTCTCATGGACTTCCCAGGTTTATGGATTTAGGGAAGACAATACAGTTTAGATAACTGTGCATTCAAAACGCAAACTAACACATAGTTATCTTTTAATGTAAGCTCATTGTTTCCTTAGAATGCTTATTGACAACGGTGCAGTCGGATGCAACCAAGTGTGACCACATTTATTTATAAATAGTCTCGGTTAGGATAACTTTAGTTTATATCATCTGCTGATGATGTTGACTTGGTTAGCGAAACGCGCATCTAGAACGTAACAAGTCGTAGTGTAGTGAGGTTAGAACTCATTTATTTTGATCTGTCTTCCACCACAGGTTCCAGTGTTAGGACTGAAGATTTTATTTTGTAACAAAAAGATTCTACTATACGAGCACTTTAATTTTAAGCTGCTAAAATTGCGAAACCTACACATTTTTTTTTTAATAGTTTTCTGTATAAACACTTGTTTGAGGTTGTTTTAAAAAAAAGCATCCAACATTTTTAAGAATTAAATAAGTGTTGTGCCGGCTATCTTCGCTTAATTTACATATATAAAGGTTTGTGCCAATATACTAGAGCATTCAGAGAATGAAAAAAATGGTTTCAACAACTAGGATTTTTTTTTCTGTTTTCACACTGTACATTTTGACCTGCTTCAGAATGTCGATTGTATCATATGTTGGGAGTGACCGAGCAAAGTGCTCTTTAAAAAATTGTGGGAACAGTTGCGCTATTTATTACATCAATATAAAGAGGTTTCTCAAACATTTATTTTTTAAAGTATAATTTACTAATAGGTCATCAATTTGCCACATCTGTTCTGTCTCCACTTTTATGAATAGGAGTAAATCCTCAAATGCCTCAGAAATTAAAATGGTTTTATTATTTCTACCTCGTTAAGAACTTATTATATTTAAAAAGATAATATCGATCTCATATTTTATATTGTATAGCCAAGTTTCTTCGCAGTATTGGAAGAACATAATTTACATGATACTTTTTTTTAAGTAAAAACCTGCGGCCATTTTCAAAGCCTTTAGAGTACCTAAGCACCGCGGTTGTACTACGACGATCATAGTACTACCTGTATGGGCAAACCTTGGGTATTTCCTCAAACGGCCCGAATTAAATAAAGGACGGTTTGTGGTGTCAGTCATCATGCATTCGATTCTAGTACCAACCTCAACCGGGTAACTGCTCGTATTATTGTTAACAGTTATGTAACATATTTCGTTTTCGAGAAAATCTGACTAAATCCGGTCTAACCCTATATCAAGGGTTGTGCATGGCCATCAAATTATTCGTTTTAATTTTTAGGAGTTCAAAGAGGGTTAATACATCCTTCGTTTAGAACAAAAACTAATGGTGGCCCTCTTCTAGTATAGGGGCTGCGGCTGCTTGAATTCACTGTTTAAAATGCTTGAATTCATCGTTTTGAAATCCACTGTTTTGAAATTGATCTATTCAACCCTCGGTTTGGGGTTGTGCTGGTTGTGGCAACGGTTTTATCTTCTTTATCTTTATCCCCGATATCCCTTCAGACTCATCTGAAAACTGTTCAGATTTAGACTCGCCAATGTTAAAAAAGAAAAGGTTACAAGAAAATGCAATATTGTAAAAAAATCCCTGAAAGGCAGAGTTTTAGTAGCAATAGCCCTAAAAATAATATGAAATATGTTGAAGAAGAAAGAGAAACTATCGAATCCAACAAAATAAAAAAAGCTGTGAGGAAGTTGTTTCCGCCAGTGGATAAAAAGGCAAGAAATAAATGTGCAAATCCGGAAACCTGGAAGAAAAGAAAAGCTTCTATTGCAAGTCCTAACACTGGAACTTGTGGTGGAAGACAGATCAAAATACAAGAGTTCTAACCACACTACACCACAACTTGTTACGTTCTGGACGCGCGTTTCGCTAACCAAGTTAGCATCATCAGCAGATGATATAAACTAAAGTAACTTATCCTAACCGACACTATTTAAAGGTAAATGTGGTCACACTTGGTTGCGCCCGACTGCACCGTTGTAAAGTAAGCAATAGAGAGGACTAATAGGCCCTCTGTTTTTATTTAGCGCTTTCTTACATTTAACTATTTGTATACTCTCAAATACATTCAATAATCTATTATTAGATACATTTTTAATTAACTTAAGATTATTTATTCGTATTTGATGATTGTTTTCCAAAGCATGTTGGGCAATGCTTGACTTTTGTCTTCTTCCGTATCTTAAACGTGCCATGTGTTCTTTAACAGTAGTGTTTCTGGAGCGTTTAGTTGGTTCAACATATTTTAGATCGCAGTTATTACAGCTAATTTCATAGATGCCACTCCTCTCCTTCAAGTCTACTTTGTCTTTAGGGTTTTCAAGAAGATTTTTTAAACTGCTTTCCGTTTTGTTGGCTACTCTAAAACCTACGTTTTTAAATACTTTTTCTAGACCTCTCGTATATCTAGGATTATATGGGATTATTAGGAACTTTATTGGGAGCCTCAGGTGCCTGAAGAGTAGAGGCATATTTTAATACCTTCTTATGCTTATGTCTATTTACTATTTTATGAACAAAGTTATGGATTTAATGATAATTTTTTAAAAGGCAAATTTGGATCATACGATTTTTATATAAGTATGAACAATATTCATTAATAGGAATCACTTTATTCCGTCTCTAAAAGAAACGTTTTCATTAAGAAAAATCTTAATACATAATACATACGTGATACTTTTTACTAGATACTTTTTCTAGACCTCTCGTGTATCTGGGATCATATGGGATTACTATGAACTTATTGGGAGCCTCAGGTGCTTGAAAAGTAGTGGCATCTTTTAACATTTTCTTATGCTTATGTCCATTTACTAATTTATGTACAAAATTATCATTATATCCATTACTTTTAGCTATATTTTTAATCCGATTCATTTCACTGTTAAAACGTTCTTTACTTAATGGAAAATTGACTAAACTGTGAGTTAAGAAATGAAATGCTGCCATTTTGTGTTGACGGCAATGAAATGAGTCGGATGTTATATACCTGTCAGTATTAGTAAATTTCCTATAGATATCAAATTCTAATATAGCGTTATTTCTAATAACTAACGTGTCGATAAAAGGTAATTGCCCATTGTTTTCCTTTTCGTACGTAAAATTAATGGAAGGATATTTATTGTTTAATGTTTCTAAGAAAGTGTCCAAATTTTCTGTTTAGGATCAAAAATAGCAAATATATCGTCTAAGTATTTATAACACACCCTTGGGAAATACTTGAGCTCTTTTTTGAATTGGGTTTCTAATCTGCCCATAAACAAATTTGCAAAGAATGGAGATATGCAATTACCAATCGCAGTTCGCTCAAGTTGTTTATAATATTTATTGTTGAACTGAAAAAAAAATTTAATTCGTACATAATTTTGTGAGAAGCAAATATTCATCAATAATTTCTTTCTTCAAATTATTGAATTTAAGTAGTTCCTTTAGGTTCTCTAAAGCTAGTAGTATGGGTACACTAGGAAACAATGAGCTTACACCAAAAGATATTAAAATTTCACCTTCTATTAAGTGAACATTCTTAATTTTATCTATGAATTCTAACGAGTTAATAACCTCAAAGTTATCGTACGAGATATTTAATTTGCTGAATTCTTCTACTAACCATTTTGAAATATTGTACGTTGGTGATCCAACAGCTGAAACAATAGGTCTCATGGACTTCCCAGGTTTATGGATTTTGGGAAGACAATACAGTTTAGATAACTGTGTGTTACTATGTGTTAGTTTGCATTCAAAATGCAAACTAACACATAGTTATCTTTTGATGTAAGCTCATTGTTTCCTTAAAATGCCTATTTACAACGGTGCAGTCGGGTGCAACCAAGTATGTCCACATTTACCTATAAATAGTCTCGGTTAGGGTAAGTTACTTTAGTTTATATCATCTGCTGATGATGCTAACTTGGTTAGTGAAACGCGCGTCCAGAACGTAACAAGTTGTAGTGTAGTGTGGTTAGAACTCTTGTATTTTGATCTGTCTTCCACCACAGGTTCCAGTGTTAAGACTGAACATTTTATTTTGTAACAAAAAAATTCATACGTGCCGTTTAATTTTAAGCTGCTAAAATTGCGAAACCTACACATTTTTTTTAATAGTTTTCTGTATAAATACTTGTTTAAGGTTGTTTTAAAGAAAGCATCCAACATTTTTAAGAATTAAATAAGTGTTGTGCCGGATATCTTCGCTTAATTTACATATATAAAGGTTTGTGCCAATATACTGGAGCGTTCAGAGAATGAAAAAAATGGTTTTAACGCTTAGGATTTTTTTTCTGTTTTCATGAAACAAGTATTATCCGGACGTGGGCGACATTAATTAAATAACACACTGTACATTTTGACCTGCTTCAGAATGTCGATAGTATCATATGTTGGGAGTGGCCGAGCAAAGTGCTCTTTAAAAAATTGTGGGAACAGTTGCGCTATTTATTACATCAATATAAAGAGGTTTCTCAAACATTTATTTTTTAAAGTATAATTTACTAATAGGTCATCAATTTGCCACATCTGTTCTGTCTCCACTTTTATGAATAGGAGTAAATCATTTATTCCTAAAACACATTTAAACTTCGATTTCCATTTACTTTATGCCTCAAAAATTAAAATGGTTTTATTATTTCTACCTCGTTAAGAACTTATTATAGTCGATATTTATATTTAAAAAGATAATATCGATCTCATATTTTATATTGTATAGCCAAGTTTCTTCTCAGTATTGGAAGAACATAATTTACATGATACTTTTTTTTAAGTAGAAACCTGCGGCCATTTTCAAAGCCTTTAGTGTACCTAAGGAACGCTGTAGTACTACGACAATCGTAGTACTACCTATACGGGTTAACCCTGGATATTTCCTCAAACGGCCGGAATTAAATAAAGAACGGTTTGTGGTTTGAGTCATCATGCATTCGATTCTAGTACCAACCTCAACCGGGTAATTGCTCGTATTATTGTTAGCAGATGTATACTTTATGTAACATATTTCGTTTTCGCGAAAATCTGAATAAATCCGGTCTAACCCTATAGCAAGGGTTAATTTTTAAGAGTTCAAAGAGGGTTAATATATCCTTCGTTTAGAACAAAAACTAATGGTGGCCCTGTTCTAGTATAGGGGGCTGCTTGAATTCAGGGATGCCGAAATCCAGTGTTTTGAAATTGATCTATTCAACCCTCGCTTTGGGGTTGTGCTGGTTGTGGTAACGGTTTTATCTTCTTCAAACTTCTGGGATTTGGAGAGAGTCTAAAGTACTGTCTGTTGCCCGAATATGAAGGACTGCCAACTTCTAGTATAAGGGGTGGCACCTAATTCCGACTTCATAATTTATGTTGTTTATTCTCAGTTCGTAATTCTTAATACGTGTTTCTTTATTTGTATCTCTATTTTTAATAATGGATTACCTAATTTCTTAATGATGACTTTATCTCCGATATCCCTTCAGACTCATATGAAAACTGTTCAGATTTAGACTCGCCAATGTTAAAAAAGAAAAGATTACAAGAAAATATTACTGTATTGTAAAAAAATCCCTGAAAGACAGAGTTTTAGTAGCAACATACCTAAAAATAATAACATATTCTATATGTTGAAGAAGCAAAAGAAACTATCGGATCCCACAAAATAAAAAAGTTGTGAAGAAGCTGTTTCCGCCATTGGATAAAAAGGCAAGAAAAAAAATGTGCAAATTCGGAAACCTGGAAAAAAAGAAAAGCTTTTATTGCAAGAGAAAAGAACGTAACTAATATAGATCAAAAAGACAAACATACTCCCAGAGAAGAAGTCAACTTGGGTATGCTATGCAATAAAACATGCAAGAGAAAATGTAGTGATAAAGTTGATATTGAAAAACGAACAAAATTGTTTTCAAGTTACCACAAATTGGATATAAACTTGCAAAGTTAGTAAAAAATATAAGATAATAACATTGGAAAAACTTGACAATGTTAAAACACAACTGGCCTTCGTAAAGCCAGAATTTAATTGGTATTATGAACAAGTTATTACTGAGCAAGAAACCAAGAATGAGTAACACTTATAACTTTGTAATGTTTCTTTAATAATAAATGCGTTTTTTTTTTAATTTTTTTGTTTTGTAATAAAAAGTGGCCCTAATTATCAGTTACCGTTTTTCTTTGTTTTAAATCATATAGTTCAAAAATTTATGTCGTTGGATCAAGAAGGTAACTGCTATTTTTTTTTAAATTGGTAATAACGTTAACGAATCCAAATAAAATCATTCTTAATTTTGTTTTCAGTAATTTTGTCTAGAGAAAAAACTTTAATTTTCTCTGTATCCTGTTTTTGTTACTTACTTCCTTTATCCACTCGACCCTTCAATCGTTAATAAATTAAAAACAAAATGTATCCAATTCGTTCGATGCTGCTTGAAAATGCTACTGCTTATTGTGAACTTTATGAATCCGAGTACATATTTCACAGAATTTATTACAGTTGTTCTGTTTCTCGTTTTCCTACATTGTGTGATGATGAAAGAGGATAATGCTCTTATCTCTGCTGTAACCCGATTGTGTACACCATGTAGCGTGCAACTTTTACATTGGTATTTGAGAACTTTCTGTGTCTGTGTCTATTATAACAGGAATAAGCAAAATAAGCTCTATAGACTGTACGTGTCTGTATTTAATTTTTGAATGTCTTCCCTATTTTCTATGGTATATAGTTCAGAAGTGCTATAAAATTTATTCTTATAGTTAGTATATAAAAAATATGTGAAAATATTTGCGTAAAAATAGAACTTTATCAAAAATATAATTAAAAATCACTCAATACAACTTGAACTATTTTTATAGTAAGGTGTCAATGTTATGGCACAAATTCAACAAACCATCCGACTATTTTCAAAATTAATAACTGTATGTTTTTTAAAATTAATAAATGAATTCAAATACCGTTAAATGTCCCTTGCATCTGGTGATAAAAAGAGTATCAACATCTAATCCATAAATGGATAAACCCAACGTTTTGCATCTAGTCTTTCGCTGTAAATCATGTATAATATACAGTGTAGCACAAAAGTTCGGCAATGGCCATTTTACTCGTAAGCCCCTGTATGAAAGTGAAATTTGGGACGTAGGGATAAAAAATGGTTTGCATTCGTTGGTGATATCTCCGACGTTGTCAGATTTGTTTTTCTTATGTAACACCATTTGTTTTATATTTTTTCCAACGTTAAAATTATTATTAAAGTAAAATCCTAAAAAAGATTATTCCTCGAAATGTTCTACATAAAAAACGAACGAAAAATGCATTAATTACAAATCACTTAATTAACATTTATTGTAATCTTTTAAATCTCTTATAACACTTTTTCTAAATCCATACCGTACAAAACAACTCACCCCGTACACCTTATCAGCATCTAGATTTGCTTGTGTATTGAATATTTTTGTATTATTTTTTATATTTTTTTGCAATTTGATGGTTTGGACACCGCTGTTTGTTATTGGAGACGCCACATTATTTATATTGTTCTGAACGTTAACATTCAAAAAGCATTAACTCCTCTACCATCTTGTAAGTAATGCCACTGAACAAAGGGCCTTAACAAACCTTCGGAAAAATAAAGACATCACAATCCTTCCAGCAGATAAAGGAAACGCAACTATGGTTATGAATACCCAAGAGTAGATACAAAAAATGCAGGATATTCTACAAGACAATTGTTATAAGCCTGTTCCAAGGGACCCGACTACGTATCTAGAAAAAAAGAACTAAAAATAAAATAAAATTCACAAATAAACCAAAAAAATCATACCCGAGAAAAGTCGAGCAGATATCCTAAACTATATAGTTTACTAAAAATACACAAACCAGGGGCGCCCATCAGACCCATTGTTAGTGTTGTTAATTCGCCAAAAACAAAAACTGGGAAATATCTTGCAGAAATTATGCAACCAGCTGTCGAAAAAGCTAATTCATTTGTAAAAAACTCGGAGCATTTCACTCGAATTATACGAGACATCGTTCTTGAAAAAGACGATATCATAGCAAAACCAGATGTCAAATCGTTGTATCGCAGTATTCCTATTAGACAGGATTGCTATGAAGGAGGATTTCCCGGCATATATAATACAACTCTCGGAGCATTGTTTTAAAAATACTTATTTTTCATTCAACGGGCAAATGTATAAACAAATAGATGGTGCTCCAATGGGTTTCTCGCTATCAGCAGTAGTCGCAAATTTATTTATGATATACTTCTAGAAAGAAGGTCTTGAGAAAGCAAGTTATGGATTCGTTATGTGGATGACATATTTATTATATAGCAACATGGTTATATAGAGCTCGAAAAGTTTCTGATTCACGTAAATTCAATCCACCCCAGAATACAATTTACTCCAGAGTTAGAGGAAAACAACAAACTTCCATTTTTACATGTTCTGGTCACAAAATTACATAACGGGCATTTCGAATACATCGTATATAGAAAACCAACACATACAGACAGATATTTAAATGCAAGATTACATCATCACCCAACACAAATTCAAGCTGTGGCCAATACCTTAATATCCAGATCCGTGCGATTAACTGAATTACAGACGAGACAAAACGAACTTAATATAATATCTAATATCTAGTGCTTTAAAGAAAAATGGCTACACAAATCGCACCAGGGAGAAAGCTCACAGGGTTACCGAAAAACTAACAACAAAAATTCTGAACCGGGAAAGCAACAAGTAGTCTCACCATATGTAAAAGACACAACATACAAATAATACACAAGCCACAAACAAATATAGGTAAATTACTTGGAAACACAAAAGATAAAATAAAACTGGAAAGTCACGGAGTATACGGCATTCCTTGCCAGGACTGTGAAAATAGGTAGGTGGAGCAAACTAACAGGCGATTATCAGCAAGAGTGGAAGAGTATAAACTCAGCATCAGAAACAAACATACAACCTCAGCTCTATTCCTACATCATGAGGAAACTGGCCCCAAAATAAATTTTGATAGATTGCCAATAGAGAATATTATAAGAGCAGAATATTCCGAGAAGCCATAAAAGTTGAAAAACTAGGTGGTTTAAATAAAAGAGACGAATCATTAAAACTACCAACATTATGGAAGACAACAATCGACAAATCTAAAATCACAAAAAAAATCAAGAGCAATTATTTCGTATTATACATATATATATATATATATATATATATATATATATATATATATATATATATATATATATATATTCATCTAGTCTAGATGTATAACCAAACTTAATAAAATAATTTCTACCGTGCGATCATTTTACGTAATATTAAATGGTAATATAAAGAAGTCTTCCGATTCGACACGACTCGTGACATTAATATCAGGAATCGAATTACACAGGACTCCCCAGAGGTGGTAACGGATCGTATCGATCTCAGCCAACAAGAGTTGAGAAATAAATAGAAAAGATAATTTACCTGATTTGATCAATACTAAACTGACTGTTTTCAAAGTTTAAATATATTCACCAAAGGACGATAAAAAATGTTACCACGACAGGAAATAGAGTATTTAATATTAAAAAAACACCCATCGATCGGAACTTCTCTTGTAATGAATCCTTCCATTTATCAAAAGACAATAAACGAAATGGAATTTTCATATATACTTTGTTACTTGTTTATAGCAATAATGTTTGTGTAATTAAATTACAAAATAATTTTGTGTATTTCGCCACAGTCAATATACTGGAGATACCAAAATATATGGGCAATGTCTCGAACTGGTGTGGTTTGTGAAAAAAAGGGTATAATTTTTATTTTAGTTTTACGCAAATAACTTTTTGATAATTGTCATATTTAAGTGAAAATTTGTATAGCTAGTTATTTATCGGGAATAGTAACTTTAACAGTATTATTTTATAAGTGATAATGGATTTTACGTTCAATGAATATGCAGACTTATATTTAATGTAGAAGCTTGCATCAGGCAAGGCCTCAGAAGCTAGAAGGTTATATGAAGAACGATTCTCAGATCGTAGAGTTCCCGACAGGAAAACGTGTAGATCGTCGCTTAAGAGAGACCGGAGACATGATGATTCATCACGTGGGTGGGCATACGGTAATAAAATGTGAGTGTTTGAGGAAAATTTGAAAAAGCCGGTCATAATAGCGGAAATCAAAACGTTCGCTACGAGCATGTTGAAAAAAACATGTTGAATTCCATAGCCGCAGATTCTTCGACGAGTGTTGGGAAATTGGCGGCCGAGTTTGATTCCACAAAATCGACTGATTTTAGAATTCTTAAAGAGCAAAGTTCCTTTCCTCATCATCTTCGGAAAGATTTTCCTCGAAGGACGCAATTATCAAATTGGATGATAAAACAGCACAGAAATGATGCAAATTTTATAGGTTCAGTTCTCTTCACGCAGCTGGGTTTTCGAAAAATGACATCATAAATTCTCATATTTTCATATAAGGGCAAATGAAAATTCCCATGCTACTATCGTAACGCATCATCAGCACCAATTTGAACTTATTAACGTGTACGTGTCACCATTCCCAAGAAAGTCGAATGGAGACCATCCTCCAAAACAACTTGCCAGAACTCTTATAAGACCTACCTATGAAAATACGATGTAACCTTTGATTCATGCATGATGGGGCTCCACCCCATTTTCCCTAGCAGTGATGAAGTCGGATCAGTCGCTTGGCCTCCTCGATCACCGGACTTTAACCCCTTAGACTTTTTCTTCTGGAGACATTTACAAAAATGCCAGTTGACACTAGGGAAAACTTATTAAAAAAAATTAATTTCCATTATCACGAAATGAGGAACAATGTTGCATCATTATAGAGAGACCAACAGTCTTCAATTCTCACAGCTAGGGAATGCAGTATAAGATTAGAAGGGGACCATGTTGAACCGACTTACAAAATTATTTTATAAACTGCCACATACCACCATATCTTTCTTGCAGCAAAGTATCTATTTGAAAAATGTATTAAAATATCGATACCAATGCACCAATTCTTTTTAATCCAAATATCTCGAGAACGGTTGCTCCTAACGGCTTTTAACGAGAACACTTTTTTGACGTAAAGATGATAGAGAAAACTATTTTTTTACTCAAAAAAGTATTACAGGCGCGAACAAAAACGTTATGACCTCTCAAGAAAAAAGCATGTAGACTGCACCCCCTACAAGTCAGAGAAGTACTAACTTGAAATTTGAATTTCTCATATCAAAAAACCCCCAGATACAAATTTTTATTGAAATATCACAATTATCTTAAAAAGTTATTCACATAAAACAAAAATAAAAGTGTGTATCTCCATTAAGGCGAAAAATTTGTATATAAAAGTATACGCTTTTTTTTTCACAAACTACTTAAATCCGAGAGATTGCCTACATATTCTGGGACTGCAGCTCTAATTCTAGACGTCACAGACCCAATAGCCAGTGCGTGTTTTGAATGCTTTAGCGCGAATGTGACGTAACGTCCTGGCTAGGATTTCGAGCGTACTGAAATGCTGTCTGCTGCTGGTTGCATGAGTTAGCCATGTAGCATTTTTATAATACCGACATGAGATTCGTCAAATTTATATTGCTGTATAAGACAAAGAATTATAATATTTTAAAAATATTGAAACAACAAATGCTGATTCAGGCCAGAAATAAGAAAATGTTAGGGTTCAGAGTGATCATGTTAGCTCTGAATTTGGAGAGAAAAATTGGACTGTATATTTTTAATGAGTAATTAATTAATGCATTTAAAGAACTTTCGAAATGTCGGTAAACCACAAATTAATGTCTAGAATACGAAAACAATAAATGAATATGAACGTGCTAAACTAAAAAGCTCACTTGTTATGTCCTGATGGTAGTAGCAGTCCTTAATGTTTTTTGCTGAAAGTAGCAAAGCGTTCGGCACTCAGTCATCCCTCGAGCCACAGTATAAGATGGATATTCTCTTTCCTCGAGAACCAGGTACATCTAAAATGCACTTTGGTAAAGAATCTTGCCAACCTTTAATTGTAGTGTCATGGGTGTCGAACAAGTCTCATCTAAATCGTAGATATTTCGGTTTTCTCCGCGGAATTGATGAATTTGGATTAAATATTTTTGTCTCCATTCCACTAGCCGCTGGGTCTCTTTAATGCAAATGCGCTTGTCAATTTTTTTAAATCGAAATCCAATTTTATGCAGGAATTTCGCGACTAGCAGTGAATTGACCATTTGCTAATAATTTTTCTCGCAAAGAATCAAGTAACGGAATCGATTTAAGCTCATCTTATACACTCCCCTGCGAATTCATTCTGCACCACCATTCCCAAACACTTTCATTGTGCCTTTGTCAGATCTGTTCTTCGTCTCCAATAAATTGTCTTGGTCAAGGAATCGACGCGAGAAAGACCTTGGAATGCCGGTTAACTCCACTGTCCTCTTAATGGTATGCCCTCTGACGCTTTTAGAAGTCCTGCAGACAAATATTTGAAGTTTACTGAACGTTTCTTGATTTTACTGCATATACATATTAGTAAATGGGGTTTTAAGCTTTGCATTAGTATGTGAGTTACTATTGGCGGATGTGCAATAGTCAAATGCGCTATAAGAAGTCGAAAAGACGTCACTGTATGAATACAATTGAAGGAAACAGAGATAACAAACATATTTTAAAAATAATCAAAATGGCCACTGGCCAACAGCTGACTTCCAAGTATTAAAAAAAAAAAGGGGTTAGGTATTTTGGAGAACATTCCAAAACTGAGTTGTATGGAGCAGCGATCTGTTATAATTTGTATTTTTCCTATTTTTAGTGAATGTTCCTTAATGTTGTTATAGGGTAAAAATCGTTTTCAAGTATTTTATCGATAGAACCGTTTTACCTCTTCATACTGCACATAAAATGTTTAAAAATTTGTTTTAGCTTCTATTTAAAAAACAGTGATTTGAGTATTTAAACAAAATAATATTTTTTTCTGTGCCTTGTTCCAACGATCCAATATAATAATTCTTCGCTGTGTTTTTTAATTTGGGGTAGGCATCCAAAAAGAAAAGTCAAATATTCAAAAACGTTTCGCAATTTATTATTGCATCTTCAAGAGACTAAAAGACAAAGACGGAAGCGTATAAGGGCCACAATTTTTTTTATTTTTAAATTCTGACTTTGAAGTCGGAATTTAACAAAATTCTGAGTTTAAAGTCAGAATCTAACAAAATTCTGAGTTTAAAGTCGAAATTTAACTAAATTCTTAGTTTAAAGTCAGAAATTTAAATTCTAGGAATTTTAGATTCTGAGTTTAAAGTAAGAATTTAACAAAATTCAGAGTTTAAAGTCAGAATTTAACAAAATTCTGAGTTTAAAGTCAGAATTTAACAAAATTCTGAGTATAAAGTCGAAATTTAACTAAATTCTGAGTTTAAAGTCAGAAATTAACTAAATTCTGAGTTTAAAGTCAGAATTTAACTAAATTTTGAGTTTGAAGTCACAATTTAACGAAACGCATTTTTGACGTGTCCTGCCAAACCTGGAACTGGTGTCAGGAGATAGATAATTAAATATTAAGACAGATAAGTGAAATCCATTTTGTTGCAAGTAAACTCGTTTGAGATTTACCGATCTTCAAAGGGTCAAAATTGTCATTGTTCGAGCGCCATTTTCTCGAAAATTAGGCATGAGAAAAGTAATTCAATAAGTGCTTGGATTTTTTAGAAAAATATAAAAATTTAATAAAATATAGGGCATTTCATTTAAAAAACGGATGATGCCTTCGGTTTGAGGTAGAAGCGGTAACACCGCGCAGTTTAAAATATTTTATAACGAGAGTGTATTATGTTCATCTATGGCCAAAGCCAAATTCTCAAAACATCCTATTCGTTGGTTCTCCAGATATTTCTAATAGGACACTCAACTTGAATCACCCTGAAACAGAGGGGGAGATCTGTCAGTATGTTTCGCGAGACACCCTTAAATCGTTGAAACATATATGAACCGTTTCTGAAGACTTATTTATCGTTTTGTACTACCTTTTTTATTTTGTGAACCTTTTAATGTATATGTTTTTTTGTATTCATTTTGGCTTTTTTTTCAGCAATAGAAATAAATAAAAATATAAAAATTTAATAAAATATAGAGCATTTCATTTAAAAAACGGATGATGCCTTCGGTTTGAGGTAGAAGCGGCAACACCGGGCAATTTAAAATATTTTATAACGAGAGTATATTATGTTCATCTATGGCCAAAGTCAAATTCTCAAAACATCCTTTTCGTTGGTTCTCCAGATATTTCTAATAGGGCACTCAACTTGAATCACCCTGAAACAGAGGGGGAGATCTGTCAATATGTTTTGCGAGACACCCTTAAATCGTTGAAACATATATGAACCGTTTCTTAAGACTTATTTATCGTTTTATATTACCTTTTTTATTTTATGAACCTTTTAATGTATATGTTTTCTTGTATTCATTTTGGATTTTTTTTCAGCAATAGAAATAAATAAAAATATATAAAATGAACTAATTAAACATATGTTTAATTTGTCAGGGACTTATTTAATAAAACTCAAAAATCAAAATAGGAAACTTTTATTTTCTACCCTTCCTCCCTTTTATCATTTTTTAACTATCTGTAGTTTGGTGGAACAATTCATAGCGCATTTCTCTTTATTCAAAAAAGAATATTGAACTTGTTTTTTTGGTTCCAGTCTGTTATACAATCGTACGAACTAAATTCTGACTTTAAACTCGGAATTTTGTTAAACTTTCAGAATTTTGTTAAATTCCGACTTTAAACTCAGAATTTTGTTAAATTCTGACTTTAAACTCAGAATTTTATTAAATTCTGACTTTAAACACAGAATTTAGTTAAATTCCGACTTTAAACTCAGAATTTTATTAAATTCCGACTTTGAACTCAGAATTTTGTTAAATTCTGACTTTAAACTCAGAATTTCGTTAAATTCCGAATTTAAACTCAGAATGTTAATAAATTCCGACTTTGAACTCAGAATTTTGTTAAATTCTGATTTTAAACTCAGAATTTTCCTAAATTCCGACTCTAAACTCAGAATTGAAAAATAAAAAAATTGTGGCCCTTCTACGCTTCCGTAGATACATCTAAGAAACAAAAAAAATATTTATAAATTTATTTTAAATTTTATTTTGATATACTCGTAAAACAATTTTCTTGCAGCATATTGGTAAATGGCATTTTATTTTTTGCGCGTTTATCTCTTCAATTCTGTCGTCGGATTCACAGTTTTAAACCCACGGTTTAAACATTTTAAAAAACACCACACAGAAAGATTGTTACTCTAAAAATAAATAACACTACTGAAACGCTTGCAAACCAGACCTTAATTGCTTTAATGGGGGTAAGTTACCACCAAATCGTTATAAGCCCGGCTACTTCATGACCATTTATCGTGTGTCGGATTATACTTCCTCGTGGTCTGCTCATCGATAAAAAATGTGTAACATGTACAAATTTTTATATTATTGACAAAATCCGAATATATAGAAATAGATAGACACGTACTTTTAAGTTTTATTCATTTGAAATGTAACGTCCGAAGAAGCAACATGTTACGTTGTTTTAAACAAAGTGGAAGTGTTTGTAAAAACTAGTGTTTAGTTTTACATTTTATATAATGTTATTATAGATTTCCACATAGTATCGGCTAACATAAACGTATTGTTTCCTATAACTTTGCCTTATAAAAGTAAAGTTTGTAAATGGACAATATGTCTAACATTCTTTGTTATTTGTAGAATACAAACAGAAGTTTAAATTTGTTGGCAAATATAGAAATTGTGGATATAGTCGGTCCGATCATGTTTACCTGGGTCAACGTAATCAATAAAAAATTATTTATCAGCCTGCAATATAATGTAAACCTGTTGAGTTTGTACACGGATGGGACGACGGATCGAATCATTGATTATTATCAAGCAGCAGGAATCCCTTAAATTACATAATCAATTATTCATAGTGTCATTTTCTGTTAATTTAAAAAAATACAGTATACTCAACATGGATTAATATTTAACATTTTAAATTGCCACTCCGATTGATTGTGAAAGTAGACCAAGTGATTGGGTATAAGATGACTTACCCTTCATTGCCATCGTGTAGTTGAATATCTTAAATTTTAAGTTTTGGGTTCTGTATCCTGTAGAGAGGGTCGTGACTTCTTAAGGAGGAACTGCACGCAGTATTATGGATCATTTGCAAGCCTTCCGCCGCTGCAATATTAGTTAAAACTGTAAGAAGTATTTAATTAGCTTAAACGTGATTGAAATAGGGAAATATGTATAGTTGGGCGCTACGTCCAAATTTTTATGAAAAAATCAAATCTAGAATGATAAAACAGAAGTAGATTTGTCCAAGGTCGGACGTGCGGGAAGTTACCTTTTCATCTTACTTTAACTTGACTAGACCTTTTCGCTGATTTTTCATTTTTTTGCTTGCAGTTCTCCCAGCCACAGCACTTTGTCCCCATTGGGTCCCTGTACATATGTCCTCCTTGGTCTAATATATAAGATCTATATGTGTGCTGAGGATACAACAATAAAGTTTCGAAACGTCGACAATTTAAAAAAAGACTTTTGTTTTTTTTTGCTGAATCCTAACCCAGAATAATACACCACTCTAACTGAACAGAAAGATCGGTAACGAAAACCATTTAAAAACTTCATATCTGGGAAATATCTGCGGACCAACGGAATAGGTAAAGACTGATAATATGGGTATGACACAGGATGGAGGATCTATATGTGCCCTAAGGATTCAACAATAAAGTTGTGAAACGTCGACAATTTAGACTTTTGTTTTTTTACTGGATCTTAATCTCAAATAACGCCACTCCAACAATTTGTTTTTAACATTGTTCCGCCATATTGGATTTTTACCAAAAGTCAATCGGGTAAGTAGTTTTTAAGCTATGCCGTGAACTGACAAACTGACTGACAGACGGACCGACGGAGTTAATAAAAGAAAGTTTTTTGGCATCTAAGGACGCTAAAACGTGGAGATACGTAAAATATGAGAGGGTGATTTCTTTCACGATTACAAACATTTTTTTGGCCGTCATTTTGTTCCGTCTTTTTGAATTAGTAATACAGTTTTACTAGTTGATCTTTATAGCACAGTTAGTTATAGCGCACAATTTGAAGTTGAATTTTTAAACATTTTATTACGCCGCCATTTTATTCCACCATCTTGGATTTTCGTACCAAAATTTTACCAGCTGCTTCCAACATAATGCTTTGATGTTTGTGCAAAATTTGAGAAAAATTGGATAAGTAGTTCTTTAATAATAATTTTTTTTACATTTCACTAGTCTGCCATTTTGTTTCGCCATATTGGATTTTTACTAAAATATTGGATTTTTACCAAAATATTACCAGGTCATCCACATTTGACCCTTAATTTTTCACCAAAATTTGAAGTCAATCGGATAAGTAGTTTTTTAGCTATGCCGCGAAGAAACAGACAGACAGACCGACGGAATCGAGAAAACATGTTTTTCGGCATCTAGGGACCCTGGAACATGAAGATCTGAAAAACTTTTGAAATTGAGTGAACATGTCAAAACCTCCATATTTTTACTACAAGACATAGATTTACATTTTTTTTGTCCTAGGTCAAGAAATTGGGTAAAATGGAGTATGAAAAATGCACAAGTTTTTAGTCTTAAAAGTAGACTGTCATTTTTTCCGGGTGGGCCTTGTCCACTCAAAGTTAGGATAAACATTTTTACAAGCAGGGCTTTTTAACTCGATATGGGTCCAGATATTTGCAAGTATCTCCTCAAATGATTTTAGGGACGATAAAACTGTGTATGGGTCAAAAAGTTACATTTCCCGGATCTTACCCAAATTTTGTAAAGTTCTAACACAGATTTCGTGACAAATTACCAATTGAACGTAATTAAAATAAAAATAATCAATTACTAGAGTATACAGGGATGCAGAGCTAGTTTTATTTTTTGCTTTACGCAGTATACCGAGTAGTTATAATATACTAGTTCTAAGCAGTCGGGTTATTTATTAATATGTAAACGTACAAATTGGTGATACCTTTCATTCCCTGATAAGGGGTAAGGATTCGGGAAAGATTCAAAACGGGAGAAGTTCTAATTAACCGATATTTGTCCTTGAATCTAAAAGATATTGGAATAAATGTGAAAATTAACATCTACTACATTTAACCAAAATAATTTTTTCAAAAGATATTATTTGCCTAGTTTTGTCTTTTTTATTCATAAAGAGTAGGAAGTTCCTCTAATTTATCCGTATGTTTCTGCCTAATATGTTTTTTGTGCAAATTTTTTTCTAAAATAACTCACTGGCCGACAAAATAAAATGTTTTGTTGTAACACAAATCAGAATAGCATAATCTAAGAGAATGGACCTATCCAAATAGGAAAATGACAAAAAGAAAGTTGTAGCAAGTTGTTAGAGTTGTAGAACCATATAAAAAATGATTTCAGAAAATTCTTAATCCTGTTTATTGACTATGTTAACAGTTTTTGCCTATTAAATATACCACACATCTAAGAGAGAAGCAAACGAGATAAATATTAACTTAAAACACTAATTAAACTTTATTTTTTCCGTTTATGAGGTGTCCTATCTTCTCTCTTCAAAAACCAACAGTAGTGACCTATCATGGCTGGATCCCATCGTCCTTGGTACCGAATTTACATTGTTCTGATATCTTGGGGAAACCTTTCAGCCTGCTCCTCACTAACAGCTCCCAAATTTTTAGGAAAAATGACAGGTGACAATGGAGGAAGTGAATTTTTAATGACATTCTGGCACCAAGCGCTTTATAGGCATCTAAGGGTTCATTAACTAATTGTTCATAATTTTCATCCATATTGTTGCCTAAAAATCCTCTTACTACATTAACAAATGAATTCAATGCTCTGAGTTCCTGCCTGATTTGTGGCCCAATAAAAATGCCTTCTTTTAATTTGGCGTCACTTAACTGGGGAAAGAATTGTCTTAGGTATTTAAATCCATCACCATCTTTATTCAAAGCCTTCACAAAGTTTTTCATCAGCCCAAGTTTAATGTGAAGAGGAGGCAAAAGGACATTTTTGAGATCAACAAGAGGTATAAATTTAACATTTTAAGATCTCGGTTGAAATTCGCTTCTTTCTGGCCAAATTTTTGTTACATAATGCTGATTTATTGCACGACTGTCCCATAAACAAAGAAAACCGCAATATTTTGTAAATCCCGCCTGAACTAAAATCGCTATAACTTTTAAATCCCCACACATCTGCCATTTATACTAGCTATATTAAGAGGAGTCTATGAATAAGCGCCACTCTCGGGGAGAATGTTCAATATCAAGTTCCTGCATTAAACTGTCTATATCAGTACACGCGCACAACGAATTTTCCATACCGTAGAATTCAGAAAACATAGCATTTCTATTTCTGAAATTGGTAATTTTTGTTTCTTTGGCCAATAGGTTCCATTCCTTAAGACGGGAACCCAGAAGTTCTGACTGTTGCTTGGATAACCCCAAATCACGTACTAAATCATTTAATTCACTTTGAACAATCAAATGTGACTCGCCGGAACTGGGACCTGTATTAAAAGTGGGATCGGTGCACTGTTCTTCTGAGCTGCCTGATGATGCGTTATCTCTATTATCTCCGAAATCAATAGCTTGCTAATTTAAAGGCGCAATCGGCACTGGTAAATTTGCATTATGAGCAACAGGTCGTATGGCAGACTGCAAATTTGGATATTCTATATTGTGCTTTCCCTATTTGGAACAACCTTCAGTCTTTCTCAGGCAAAAATAACAATCGTCAGAATGATTGGTGGGTTCTCGCCATACTATTGGAACTGCAAAAGGCTTACTTTTTCTCTTTCCCTTCATCCACTGCACTAATTATACACTACAACTAATACAGCACACATGGGGAGCCCACCGCTTATCTTGATCCCCATTTCACACACCAAAATATTTAAAGTAGGGTTTTTTTACACTTTCGGAAAATGGCCTTGGTTTGTGATTTCTCCAGAAATTCTCCAGAATTATAACAAAATTTGTCAGGAAAAATTTTGCAACTTCGGCGCGTTTGACTCGACATTCTCGTCTTCACATACACTTGCTTACCGATACACAGAGAACCACTCAATTCGAAACTCAACAGAAGAGTGATGTTAAACGTTTATTTTATGTCTAATGTTGTAAACAACCCAGTCTAGGTAATTTTTCCGTTGTAAAATGGTCCCATTTCAGCCCCACAATAAAATTGTTTACCTGTCAATATAAAATTAGGCTATTAAAAAATGGTACGTATTAGGGCTTGCCGAATATTTTTTTTATTATTGGGAGGGTATTTCCATTGTGAAAATAATGAGCTGGCTCGTATTAGAAAAATTTTTTCGGCCAGTGGGCTATTAATATAGTAACTAATTAATATCGAAAGGGTTATCATCATTAACATATGGATTGGTCGCCCTAATACACTAGTGAGCATATTTTAAAATGTTTAATTATTTAAAAGGGGTACATTTTCATAGTGATAGAAAGTTTGCACAATCGTACAAAAAGGGTTAAATTAGAAAAACTAGACACGAAGTCTAGGTCTTAAATCAATATTTCAATGGGATACATGTGCTTCGCTGTATAAGTGCGGCATCAGACCTTAACAAGCAAGAGCTAGGCAATTACACACGTTTTGGATAAAACAAGGAAATTGAGACATGTAGATGTATAGTGGTCTTGTCTTTGTATGCTATACGAGGTTTGATTACCTTTTTCTAGAGCTAAATACCTACATCTACTTCTATTAACTAAGAAATAACATAAAAATGTTTATAATTTGACATGCAAAATCTAGGCAGTAATTTTGCAGTAGTATTAAAAGTTTTATTTAATAAAATAATTTTTTTTATAAATTTCCTAATTTTACACGAAACTAAAAATTATATCACTAATCATCCAATATACAGGGTGTCTCCAAACAACCCCTACAAAATGAAAGGGGTGATTCTCCATAAAAAACAATTTTTATATTAACCGAGGTCCGTAAATGCCTTGTTACGGAGATACAGGGTGTTGAAATGTAAATTTTATTTTATTTTTTATTAAATATCTGTTGCAAATAATAAAATTTTGTCACGAAATTGGGCATTCGGGATATTTTTTGCGTGAGGAATCATAATTTGGTATTAGATTTCATGTAAGACTTAAAGGGCGCTACGTACGTTACTATTATTTATGTAAATTTGCCCTAACTTTTTTGGCGATGCACTTGTGGGTTTTTTTACGAATACATATTATTGTTGTACCCTTTTTAAGCAAAAAAGCTATACTTACTCAACAACGCTAGAGGTAACTGTTCTCGAGCAATTTGCAAGTTCATGCGTCGATGTAAGGAAAACAATTTTTTTAATAATAATAAACTAAGGTGTATTTATTTCAAGACAATACAAAATTACAGGTTAGTATGAATTATTCTAAACTATAATAAATGCTCCACGGGATGACCGTTAGTTTGGAGGCATAATCTAATTCTTTTTTTAGAGAATGTCTGATACGTCTATAAATATTCTGCATTTGTCTGAACTCATGGCAGGCATTTTGAATTCGCAACCAGAGCTGCTCACGCGTTTGTATTGGAACGGAGTACACAATGCATTTAAGAAAACCCCATATACAAAAATCACAAGGATTTAAGTCTGGCGACCTAGCTGCCTATTGAACTGGTCCTCCTCTACCAATTTCGACTAAAATAAGCCGGTCACCCATCGTGTATAAACCACATTGCTTGCCGAATATTTAAAGGTACTTCCTCTATTCGCTTGATAGTAGATCTGGCAATTCAACGGGTCTAATTAGGTTATTATTTACAGTACCAATCTACACATTAATACTACTAAAAATAGCTTCTTTCACAACATAGGGATTATCCCCAACATATGCATAATGATGTGAATTGTGTAAATTATTACTTCCGTCCCTGGTGAAACTAGATTCATTGGAGAATAAAATAAGAGAATAGAAAGTTGGATCTTCAATTTTCTTATTTCTCATCCAATCGGAAAATACTACACGAGCAGGGAAATCACCTCGGGTAAAGTTCTCCTTGTGTATAATATTACTAACACTTGATTTGCAAATTTTTGGATGAAACGCTGACAATCTTCGACAACTTAATTCTGGGTTATCTTCTAGATCCATTAGAATAGCTTCTTCGAATTCCTTAACTACAACGGGATGCCTACCCGTTTAATTTTTTTTTTTTGGAGACACCGATCCAGTTTCCCTCAACCTCTGGTGAAGTAACGTAAAAGTTGTATGAGTGGGATAGATTCCATTCGGAAACTTTTTAACATATCTACCGTAGATTAAATGCCTATCTGCATATTCTTCATTATTAAACGAAACCATTTTTTAAAAAAATATAACTTAAAATCTTGCTTTCAATTAAATCAAATTACTTATATGACAATAAAAATTTTTGTCAAAAATGACACTTACGTTTATTATTGTTAAGAACGGTTACATCATGTGGAGCATTTATTATAATTCATACTTACCTTCAATTTTGTATTGTCTTGAAATAAATACACCTTAGTTCATTATTATTAAAAAATTAGTTTTCCTTGCATTGACGCATAAACTTGCAAATGACTCGAGAACGGTTACCTCTAGCGTCGTTGAGTATAATATGTATATATAATAAATAATATGTATTCTTAAAAAAAAGCTAGGAGTGCATCGCCAAAAAAGGGCAAATTTATATAAATAATAGTAGCGTAACCCAAAAAATACCCCGAATTCCCAATTTGAGAAAATTTTATTACTTTCAACAGATATTTAATAAAAAATAAAATAAAATTTATATCTCAACACCCTGTATGTCCGTAACGAAGCATTTCCGGACCTAGATTAATATAAAATGTAGAATCACCCTTTTCTGTAGAGGTTGTTCGTGGACACCCTGTATTAACATAGAACGAAAGCTTTCACGGCTGTGGTCAATTAAGAAATCATGGTTATTGGGATTAGACCGTGTCAAAATGGAATCACTCTTCGACGTTTCGCCTTCGATCGCAAGAGGCATCTTCAAGGATCTTTATTTCACCAGATCGGAACACTGAATGAACTCGGACATACCCAGGTCGGCTATTGATAGTCGGTCTGGCCAAGCAGCTCAAAAGATCCCGTGGTTCTACGGACTACCCAAAATACACAAGGTTAATAAACCACTTCGACCTCTCGTCAGTGCAATAGGATCTCTTACTTCCAAAATTGGTAAATATTTTTCAAATATTCATAATAATTTTACAGGAAAAACACATTCATATTCGCATATTGTAGAAAAACTAAAATCAATCCAAAGATATCCTAGTCGTTTCGATGCAGAATTGCTTTATACGAATGTGCGTCTAAATAATTCAATTTCCATAGACTTATTTCACCATAATAATATTGACAACTTACTTTTAGATCTGATTGAAGCATGTCTCACATCAACATATTTTGTTTTTCGATGACCTTTTTATGAACAAACCTCAAGAGCAGCCGTGGGATCTCCGCTGTCACCAGTAGTAGCCAATATCTTTATGGAAGCTTTTAAAGAGGAAGTCTTAGAATCGTCTCCATTAAGGCCAAAATGATGGTTCAGATATGTAGACGACACTTTTGTAATATGGCCGCATGGTCCAGAAAACCTCCCAGGGTTTCTTTATTATCTGAATCAACAACAAATAGAAAGTTTACAATGGAAATTGAATAAGATGGCACGACTCCCTTTTTAGATATTTTTGTTCTAAGGAAAGGGGATGGTTCCTTAGGACACTCTCTATATAGAACCAACGCATACGAACAGGTACCTAAATGCAAATTCCCATTATCATCCACAACAAAAGCAATCAGTTATTAATTCATTGGTTTCCAGAGCCCTCGCGATTTGGGAGCAAAATTCTTTACAATCGGAAAAAAACTGACTCAAGCTTTAAGAGGGAATGGATATTGCACTGAGGATATTAGACAGGCAATTAGAAAATATAATGATTCTACTTCACGAAATGATACTAATAAGGAATCACCAATAGGAAGTGTAGTTTTTCCATTTATGCACGGAACCACAGACAAGATTGCAAGGTTCCTTCGCCGGTCCAACATACGTACAGTTGGTTCGGAAAAAAATGAATACGATTTTTAGAGCGGTTTTTATTTTTTTACGAAAATGAGCAGTGTATATCTTGTCAAATATTTAATGGTTATGGTGAATGTCAACATGGATGTATGATATGGATGTAAACATTATGAATTTGTAATCATTCATGCATAATAACTTATTACGATATGTAGCTTCTTACGGAAATAGGTATAGTTTTTTAGATTCATTTATTTAAGTTAACAATACAAATAAGGGAAACAAATTAAATTACTTAAATTAATATTTGGTCATGTATCCATCAGCATCTATGATTGCTTGCAGTCTTCTATCCATCTGCATGAAACCTGGCAAAAAGTTCTTGTACAGACAATTCTTCCCAAACTTCTTGGATAGAATTCCACAACTCTTCAGCATCTCTTGGCATAAAATCTCTTTGATATAGCCGTCTTGTTATGACCCCCCACACATTCTCTATTGGGTTAGCATCTGGGCTATAACTTGGCCATTGTAGCACTTCAATATTGTTGGCCCTAAACCATTGCGTGGCAATGTTTGACGTGTGCACAGGACAATTATCCTGCTGATAAATGAAATTATCTTCGGGATATAAAAGTCGCACACTGGGCGCATCACATTTTCCAGTATATCCACATATGTTTAGCCTACAAATCTTCCGTTAATTCGCCATGCCACACCCATCCCTCTTGATGAAATCCACCCCCAGACGTTAACGCTAAAATGACCCGCAGCTCGAAAATGGTTCACGTAGTTTGGGTCAAATCTTGAGTTATTTGGCCTGTACACTTTAATTTTGCCCTGTTTGCAAGATTGAAAAATCTTTTCGTCACTAAAAATTACACGGTCCCAAAAATTTTGGCCGCGGTTCACGTGATTTAAGGCGAACAGAAGACGAGCTTGTCTTTGTTCTACGGTCAGCTCCGTTTTGTTTGCCGCCACTCTGCAGTTTAAAGCAGAATCTTGCAGGCTTTGCCACGTTGTGGTTTTTCGGCCAGGAAATCCAGATAGGATTCGGGCTTCCTTTGCAGCACGGAATGGATTCTCTTCTAAAGCTCCTAAAAGAGCTCGATCTTGATCTGCAGTGCTGATCTTTGGCCTTCCCGAACCCTCCTTCCTTTTTAAAGACTGTTCATCCCTCCACCTTCTACTAATTCTATATACGGTTGCTCTACCAATATGTATTAAAATGTTGGGCAACTACTGTGAGGGACCAACCATCTTCCAACTTGGAAATTATTCGCGCCTTTAGTTCAACAGAATATATAGGCATTTTTTAAAAATCTTTAGATTTTTACATGACAAGTTGTCAAAAAATCTTGACAACAAATAGTCGTAAATATGACTCATTATCCTAACCTGATGTGACATAATTGAAGAACACTGCCCAAACTTATTTAAGTGCTTTTTTGCCGTATTCATTTTTTTCCGAACCAACTGTACAATCGTCAACACAGACAAGGAGATTGGGCAATGTTTGCGATCGCCAAAGGATATTATTCCATTCCAAACGGAAATTCCTTGTTTCTGTGGTGATGTATATATTGGAGAAACTGGACGATCCATATCGACTAGGCTTAAGGAACATGAACGATGTATCAGAAATAAACAAATTGTACAATCTGCTGGATCTGAACACCATCATTCCACTGGACATGTCATGAATGTAAAAGAAACCAAAGTTCTTGTATCGGTTTCGTGATTCTATAAACGGAAAATTAGAGAATCGGTTGAAATTTATAAGCACTCTAACAATTTTAATAAAAATACGGGCTTCAGTCTACATAATGCGTGGAAACCGATCATTATACCGAGTCACGGTTTGGTAAACACAGGTCGACTATAAATAGCCGGCCTGGGTTTCTCTGAGCTCATTCAATGTTCCGATCTGGTGAAGTAAAGATCCCTGAAGACCCTCGTGTAATCGAAGGTGAAACGTCGGAAAGTGATTCCATCATACGGTCTATTCCCAAGAACTATGATTTTTTAAACTAATGTATGAATTGATTTTTGTGTTTGTTGCATCTAAATTATCATTCATAGATCTGACGCTGATACACTGGCCGACAAAAAAATTTTTTTTTGTTGTAACACAAATCAGAATAACATAATCTAATAGAATGGGTCTATCCAAATAGGAAAATGACAAATAGAAAGTTGTAGCACGTAGAGTTTTCTTGTTAGAGTTGTAGAACCATATCGAATGTTACGATACTTAATATCTATAGAAAAAATGATTTCAGAAAATTCTTAAACCTGTTTATTGACTATGTTTACAGTTTTCGCCTATTAAACATACCATACATCTAGGAGAAAAGCAAACGAGACAAATATTAACTTAAAACACTAATTAAACTTTATTTTTTCTGTTTATGAGGTGTCCTATCTTCTCTCTTCAAAAACTAACAGTAGTCACCCACCAAGTCTAGATCACATCGTCCTTGGTACCGAATTTCCATTGTTCTGATATCTTGGTGAAACCTTTCACCCTGCTCGTTACTAATAGCTCCCAAATGTTTAGGAAAAAAATGACAAATGGGAATAGAGGAAGTGAATTTTTAATGACATTCTGGCACCAAGCGCTTTATAGGCATCTAAGAGTTCATTAACTAATGTTCATAATTTTCATCCATATTGTTGCCTAAAAATCCTCTTACTACGTTAACAAATGAATTCCATGCTCTGAGTTCCTGCCTGTTAAGCTTTTCCGTAAAATTGACATCGTCCAGCAATTTTCCGATTTGTGGCCCAATAAAAATGCCTTCTTTTAATTTGGCATCACTTAACTGGGGAAAGACTTGTCTTAGGTATTTAAATCCATCACCATCTTTATTCAAAGCCTTCACAAAGTTTTTCATCAGCGCAAGTGAAGAGGAGGCAAAAGTACATTTTTGGGATCAACAAGAGGTATAAATTTAACACTTTGAAATTGAAAGGTTGAAATTCGCTTCTTTCTGGCCAAATTTTTGTTACATAATGCTGATTTATTGCACGACTGTCCCATAAACAAAGAAAACAGCAATATTTTGTAAATCCCCCCTGAAGTCCTACTAAAATCGCTATAACTTTTAAGTTCCCACATATCTGCCATTTATACCTGTATTTTATTTTATCCAAAATCGTGCGCATATTTTCATAATTTTCTTTCATTGCAACTGAATGGGCAACTGGTATAGAGGGTTTTAGATTTCCATTATGCAATAACACAGCTTTTAAGCTATATTTAGATGAGTCTATGAATAAGCGCCACTCACGGGAAGAATGTTCAATATCAAGTTCCTGCATTAAACTGTCTATATCAGTAAACGCGCACAACGAATTTTCCATTCTGCAGAATTCAGAAAACATAGCATTTCTTTTTCTGAAATTCGTAATTTTTGTTTCTTTGGCCAATAGGTTCCATTCCTTAAGGCGGGAACCCAGAAGTTCTGACTGTTGCTTGGATAACCCCAAATCACGTACTAAATCATTTAATTCACTTTGAGCAATCAAATATGGCTCGCCGGAACTGGCAACTGTGGTAAAAGTGCGATCGGTGCACTGTTCTTCTGAGCTGCTTGATGATGCGTTATCTCCATTATCTCCCAAATCAATAGCTTGCCAATTTAAAGGCGCAATCGGCACTGGCAAATTTGCATTATGAGGAACAGGTCGTATGGCAGATTGCAAATTTGGATTCCCTTTTTGGAATAACCTTCAGTCTTTTTCAGGCAAAAATAACAATCATCAGAATGATTGGAGGGTTCTCGCCATACCATTGGAACTGCAAAAGGCATACTTTTTCTCTTTCCCTTCATCCACTGCACCAATGATACACTACAACTAACACAGCATACATGGGGAGCCCACCGCTTATCTTGATTCCCAATTAACACACCAAAATATTTAAAGTAGGCTTTTTTTACATTTTCGGAAAATGGTCTGGCTCGTGATTTCACCAGAAATTCTACACAAATATAACAAAATTTGTCAGGAGAAATTTTGCAACGGCGCGTTTGACTCGACATTCTCGTCTTCACATACACTTGCTTATCGATACACAGAGAACCACTCAATTCGAAACTCAACAGAAGAGTGAGGTTTAACGTTTATTTTATGTCTAATGTTGTAAACAACCCAGTCTAGGTAATTTTTCCGTTGTAAAATGGATCCATTTTAGCCGCCCCACAATGATAAAGGGATGATCTGTTCTTTCTTTAGCCTAGTGCATGAGTTTTTAAAATCAAATTGTTACTTATATTAAGTACCATTATTTAGTCAGTCTAGGATGTTATTCCAAGTGGGAATATTACATAGTACAGAGAATCATGTGCAAATATTGCAACACTGTACGACAATCACTAGGTGATAAACATGTTCTTCAAAATATGTGTCTTAATGGTTCATAGTTCATATTTTCACCGATAGACATATTCATATTCATAAGAAGTAACTGTTACAGATAAATGTAAAATATACTTATACCTTACTTTAAAATTTTACTGTTAATACAATAAAAGGAAACCTTTTCTTCGGATTAATATTTGCATACCCATCCAACGAAATTTTCATATACGCTTTATAATCCACTGCCTATAAAAACGTCTCTATTGCGTCTCTCAACTCTTAAAGTTAAAACAAATCTTCGCACAAGATCCCCTCTAATTAAAGTTTTAGTTAAAGTAACAATCTACCTAAGCAAGTAGCTCATTAAAAGTGTTAATCCACCACACCCGTCTATCCTATTTTCTAAGTTCTGTTCAACAGGAAATAAGTACACGATTTGTACCCAATTTAATAAAGTCATTATCATTATATAATATGTATATATATATATATATATATATATATATATATATATATATATATATATATATACCTAGTTCTTGGTTTCAAAAAATACTTTTTGTAGCAGTATCTTTGTGTATACAGGCTGTCTCAAATATATGCTTTTTAATAACAACTTTCTGTTTTAATTCGACCCCGTGATGGATAGAGATGAAATGGTAAAATTGTGGTAGAAATTCAAGATGGCGGAATACAATGGCGATCAAATAAATTGTTTATATTCGTGAAAACAAACGCCCTTCCAGGTTGCACATATCTTCACGTTTTAGCGTCCTAGATAACAAAAACTATGGTTTCCCAATTCGGTCGGCTAGTCTGTCGTTCTGGTTGTCTGTGTGTCAGTTCGCGGCTTAACTTAAAAACTACTTACCTGATTGACTTCAAATTGTATGAATAAAATATTTAAAAAATCATCCTGAAAAGCTACTTTTTAGGTTAATATCAAATGTTGTGCAAGTATTAAGTATAATATAAACTGATAAACTTGAGTTATGAATTCAAGATAGCGAAACAAAAGGCGGAGAAATAAAATGATTAAAAAATCTTCTGATTTAATTGACTTAAATTTTGCACAAAATTTAAATGTGATATAGGGATAAACTGGTACGAATTCAACATGATGGAACAAAATGTCGGTCTAGTAAAAACTACTTATTAAGTTTATTTTAAATTATGTCCAAAAATCAAGTGTGGTAAAAACTGGTAAAGTATTGGTATGAATCCAATATAGGAGAACAAAACGGCGCCCAATAAAAATGTTTGACAATACGGTATATATTTATATATATATATATATATATATATATATATATATATATATATATATATATATATATAAATAATATTGAATGGATCTAAACTAGATCACATTTCACTACTCCTAATAAAAAGAAAGATTCATAACAAGGGAAGTTCCGGGTAAAGGAAATTTGCGTTGCCATTCGGAGTAATTTCGGGGAAATAAAATTGAACAGTTTTGTTTAGGGGATTAATTTGGCGGACTGAATTAAAGTTTGATACGTTAAAACTTGTATTCTGAGAGTATAAAAATAAGTTTTGATGGTCTTTGAAGTGAACGTGATAATTTTACCAAGAATAAATTTTTATTTAAATTGATTTTAGATAGATACTAGATCTACAACACTACTTTTGGGTTTTAATAACAAACGGAGCACAAAACTTTCAATTCTTTTTATTTTCAAAAATAAAACGCAACATATGCTTATTTGTAAAATTACTAAATAAGAGTAAAGAGGGATTTTAGTAAAACAGAGTAAATAAACAAGATAAAACTTTATTCAGTATTCGGTATCTAATGAATTGTTAGTAAGGCTAGTGGCGCCGTTAGCAAAGGACGAAAACTGCTGAAAATTCACCCAGGAATGAAAGATTAAACAATGCTTAGAGACAAGACATTCATCTTATAGCATTGCTTAGAGAGGGAGCCACATTACTTCAAGGACAACAACAGAGTTTGGCAACCTTATTCGGACCTCACTTCTGACGATATGTGCTGATATACACGAAGAAAGGACCTTACAACATGCATCTGGCGATCTAAAAATATATGGACCTCGCTTTAATACCATGATAGTCTGGTCCTTATATATGCCAAAAAATAATATTTTTTAATTGTTAATTTTTAGAAGTATACTCGAGTTTTTGGTATGCCAACACTGTGAAATTATATTAAGGTTGCTGGATATCTAGGCCCATTCTATCGACCGGTCCTCACACCAACCCACAGTACAGTTGGTCCTCACTATAGGATTCTTAAAATCGAGATGTTTCTAAGAAAATAAATTTCCATTTTGAGAAAGAACATAATGAACGAAACGTCGATGTAAATTATAGATTTATTTTTCAATGAATTTGTTGTTTCAGTTGTTTTCACAGCTAAGCATCAGACAAATTCTACCGTTTTTATTATCAAAAAAAAAAATGATAACCCAAATACTCCAAACCCAATCAGTCTAATATAATTTACTCTACTAAACTCACATCACGTAAATCGCTTATTCAAGGTGCTTACCGTAAAACTGAGTAGTATCAGATAGATGTTTTAATTTTTTTTTCTTTAAATATGTGTGTTTTGTCTAAACTAAACATTTATTTGCCAAAAGTATCATATCTAATATTATTATATTATGGCATTATATTATCACTAAGGATGTAAAAAAAAATAAAAAAAAGGAAAATATATTCTAGGTTTAATATTATTAATGTGAAAATTTTATAGTTTTTAAACCTTTTAATGTTTCCAGTATGTATGATAATGTTTGCTAGTTTGTAAATATTTTTCTGGGTTTTTTTATTCAAAAAATACTTTTTAGAGATCAAGTAAGCCTAAATAAAGCCTTGAAAAAGCTCAACATAATGAGCGAAACGTTGACTTGTTATGAAAAATTGTGTTCTACTGTTAAGCTAGGCTCCAAGAAAATAAAGTTATTCAGAATATATTATATATATATATATATATATATATATATATATATATATATATATATATATATATATATATATATATATATATATATATATATATATATGGTCAAAAACGCACCATTTTCGTTATATATATTCAATTTTATATATTTATATGAGATTATTAGTTCAAATTTAGAAAATATATATACATACGATAAAATATCAAAATATATATATATATATATATATATATATATATATATATATATATATATATATATATATATATATATATATATATATATGCATTGCATCGATGGCATGTTGGCGAAATTAAGCAAAAAATTAAGAAACGGGATTTATTTTAAATCAACCGACATGATAATGAACAATCAGATAAAATGATTACAGTTCAATTAAAAATAAAACAAAATTATAAAAGTTGTTGAAAATGTCCGCCTCTTGCTAAATGCAAGAATCAAGTCTTCGCCTTATGGACTGAAGGACTCTGTCAAATATTCCAGGAGTATTGCGAATGATGTCACATGAAGCTATTATTCTGTTTCGTAAATTTTCTTCTGTCTGGATTGGGGTCTGATACACCAATATTTTCAGGCGCCCCCAGAAAAAGAAATTCAAGCTCCTCCAACTCCCTCACCTCTATGCTGAAATGTGCTGGTGCACCATCGTACATGAACCACATTTGATTTCTAAGAAGAATTAGCACGTCTTCTAGCGATACGATAATATCGTCCGTTTAGCCTATGCTGGCAGGAAAAATTTATCAAATAATCTCCAATAATGACGGCCCACACATTTATTGAGAATTGTTGCTGGAAATTATTTTCATTTATCGAATGCGGATTCTCTTCTGCACAAAAATGATTGTTATGAAAATTACATATGGCTAGAAAAACTTGCCTCATCGCTAAATAAAATCGTGTTTTCAAATAATGGATTTTGGGCTAGCATATGTAAGAACTACTGGCAAAAATTTAAACGGAGTGGAAAGTCACGTGGGAGAAGAGCTTCAACCCTTTGGATGTGGTAAGGATACATTAAGTTAAAATTTTCCATACAAGCACAAATGAAATGTTAAGTGTTGCTGCAATTTTCCTCGTACTAATAGCATGATCATTTTCTACTGCATTCGGGACTGCTTCCTCGACTTCAGATGTCCTAACCGTTCTATTTGCTCCTGCTAAATGAGTGGATTTCTTGAATGATCCATTTTCACATAGCCGATTATGTACCTTTGCAAATGTTATACAGTCGGCTGGCTTCATAACAATTGCCGTTGGCAAGTCCATAAATGAAATGAATTTCTGCATATTCTTGATTTGTGAATTCAACCATCATTAAACACCTCGAAACAACTACGGAAACGTCAAACAAAAAAATATTTCTTACAAAATGTCAGATTAAAGAACAGAATTAACAAATGACCTGCCTCACCCTACTACCTTTTTTTCCAGTTTCATTATTTAGCCTACACTTAATTTGCATCTATGGCAATTATTGCAAATAAGTCGAAAACTGTGATAGATACGAGAATAATGCAAAATACGAAAGAGCTAAAGAAATGAACAAAGAGTTTAAATTTTATATCAGAATTCATACAAGATGCTAAAAAAAAAAAAAAAAAAATATATATATATATATATATATATATATATATATATATATACAGTGTGTATCAGCCAAATGGAATAAATTCGATAATAAATAAATGGGGGCGTGTTCGGAAAAACGCTTGGACCCGTCGATTGGTATTTTTAGTTGCTCATTTTCTCCGATAAAAACTTTTTATACAGGGTGTGTCCTGTAACAGTGGTCAATGCCAACTTTCTTATTTCAAATGCAACACCCCGGATATTATTTAATTTTTGGATTCTTTAGGAGATTCTAAACATATTTTATGTTCAATGTCCTATATATCTTCAATATCGACAATATTAAGTGTTTTCAAATATGCAAAAATTAAGATTAAAAAAATAAAATTATTTATTTCTTCATAATGTATAAACAAAAGTAAAAAGTTAATTTAGGAACTGTTGAATATGCTCGTGTGCGAACGTCTTGGCAAATTCCTAATCTTAAATAGAAATATCTTCTAACGTTATTTATAGGCGTGACCGATCTAATCGCAATTATATCTTAAGTCAGCTAAGTCGAGGGGTATATATACAACATTTTTAATATGTATATATATATAAAATATATATGGCGTCAGATCAGGGGATCGCGCTGGCCATTCTAGTCGTCTCCCTATCCACCGATTTGGAAATATTCCGTTGAGATACTGCCGGACATTAATTTGGTAATGGGGCGGTGCTTCATCTTGCTGAAACCATATCATATTCGCTGGAACTTGTGGATTTGCTGGATCCGGATACAAATTTGTCAAAGTTGGCACGACATTATTTTGGAGCAGTGCTAAATAATTATCGCCATTCAAATTGCCGTCAATGAAAAAGGGGCCTATGATATGATCCCTAACAATTCCTGCCCAAACATTAACCTTTTCAGGATATTGAGTATGTTCTTCGCTGATCCAGTGAGGATTTTCCCTAGACCAATAGCGGCAATTTTGACGATTTACATGACCGTGAAGTGTAAAGGTGCACTCATCCGAAAACAAAACATGTTCTAATTGAATAACATTGTTATCTAACATAGCCATCATTTGTTCACAAAAATAAGTTCTCCTATCATAATCGTCTTCCATGAGCTCCTGAGTTGGTATTACTTTATAGGGATGCATTTTATTTTCTTTTAATGTTCGAATAATCGACGAATGGCTAATATCGAACATTGCGGCGGCTTGTCGACTAGAAATATGTGGGTTTTCCTCAAACTCAAGCATAATATCCAATTTAGTATCATCATTTATTGAATTGGCAGCTGCTTTTTTTATCTGCCTCACATGTCCAAGCTCGCCAAACTGCTTTTCTATTTTACTAATTGTCCCTTGTGATATATGCGGCAAATTTGGAAATTTTTCATGAAATAAGCGAGCAACTTCCACTTGTGTTCGTGTGTTATCTCCATAACCAATCATTTGTAGAATTGTTATTTTATGCATTTCTGTTAAATGAACCATTTTTCTGATATTAGGTATTATGCAGTTAACGAAATTCAAAAGACTATGACACTGACACTGACAACTACTGTCTTGCAAAGAGAAAGGCCAGGCATTTTACACAAAAGTAAACAAAACTTAAAAGTAAACAAAACTGGCTCTTTTTGTTCCATATCAATAAAAAGGAACGCTAAAATGGTTTTTGCTTACATTCTTAATATGAAGACCTAAATGGTAAATAAGTATTGAGTGTGTTTTATGTGATTTTTGTAATCAAATAAATAGTTCAGTAACCAGAGCCACTTTCACTTCAAAAATAAATTCGAAATAAATAAAATAAAAATAAATTTGAAAACACTTAATATTGCCGAAATAGTTGAAGATAGGTATAGGACATTGAACATAAAATATGTTTAGAATCTCCTAAGGAATCCAAAAATTAAATAATATCCGTTAAAAAATACCGGGGTGTTGCATTTGAAATAAGAAAGTTGGCATTGACCACTGTTACAGGACACACCCTGTATAAAAAGTTTTTATTGGAGAAAATGAGCAACTTAAAATACCAATCGAAGGGTATTTTTTCCGAACACGCCCCCATTTATTTATTATCGAATTTATTCCATTTGGCTGATACACACTGTATATATATATATATATATATATATATATATATATATATATATATATACATATATATATATATATATATATATATATATATATATATATATATAGCTATATATATATATATATATATATGTATATATAAAATATTCACATGCTAGTAATACGGAAGTTGTTGTGCAAGTTCAAGGTGGACCATGGAGGTTCGTTTACGCATAGAAATAAACAGTATTACTCTAGTATTAGCAAGACAATGTGTAATTAAGAACTCAACAAAAACATGGAGAAAGAAGAAAAGGAAAATTTGGGTGTAAGTTTGGATTGGCAGAAGAGAAACTTGGAACAAGTAGGTATCTGCTGACGAAAATGCGGCTTCAAGTTATAAGTGGCTATAGAAATCATTTGCGAAAAATTCAAATTAGCTTTCAAAAAAGAGATACATACTCACAATGCTATCTCAACCAGAACAAAGTTTGCTATATACTGACATGCTGCTGAGAATAACAGGGCCCGTTCAAACGTACTTTTGTTTTTACCCCGACTGCCTCCGCCTCATACCCCGTGCTGCTAGTAAGGCAAACATCAAATATCTTGCTGTTTGGTCGCATGCTTTTTAACGTATACACATGCTAGTTACTTATTTATGTTTGACAAGCAAACTAACCCATTAAGCCTTTGTAAGTATATTACCTGCAGTAAACAGGGTAATGCTATTAAAGCAACAATTCATGTTTCTAAAAAATAGGTAAAGAAAATAAAAGTATGACCCAATTTAGTTCGGTACACAGACAATTAGGAACACATATGTACTGTCTTCTCAAGCATTTATATTGGGCATTGTTGTACCAGTTGTATGTATACCACACTTGACGTTTGGATATCATTTAAAATAAATTAATTAAGTAGTTTTTAAACTGACACACCCCCATTTTTTTCGGTCGTGTTGAATTCTTACCGGTTTGTTCCTATACCACTTTTAATTTTTCTTAATAAATTGTCAATTGAATAACATTTTTCTACCTTGATTTCTTAAACATTTTACTTGCCCACCGTTTTGTGTCGCCATCTTAAATTCGTACCACAACTTTATAAGGTTGTCTCTATAACCCACTTACTGCTTGCACAAAATTTGATATAAACCTAATAAATAGTTTTTCGGGATGATTTTTTAAATAATTTATTAGGCCGCCATCTTGTTTTGCTATCTTTTATTCTTATCAAAATGTTACCAGTTTATTCTTATAATAACACTTAATTTTTGTGCAAAATTTGAAGTAAATTGGATAATCAGTTCATTTCTATACCATAATTAATTCACTGGCCGACAAAAAAAGTTTTTTTTGTTGTAACACAAATCAGAATAGCATAATCTAATAGAATGGACCTATCCAAATACGAAAATGACAAATAGAAACTTGTAGCACGTAGGGTTTTCTTGTTAGAATTGTAGAACCATATCGAATGTTACGATACTTAATATCCATAGAAAAAATTATTTCAGAAAATTCTTAACCCTCTTTACAGTTTTCGCCTATTAAACTTAGCATACATCTAAGAGAAAAGCAAACGAGAAAAATACTAACTTAAAACACTAATTAAACTATCTTCTCTCTTCAAAAACCAACAGTAGTCACCCATCATGGCTGGATACCATCGTCCTTGGTACCGAATTTCCATTGTTCTGATATCTTGGTGAAATTTCTCACCCTGCTCATCACTAACAGCTCCCAAATTTTTAGGAAAAAATGACAGATGGGAATGAATTTTTAATGACATTCTGGCACCAAGCGCTTTATAGGCATCTAAGAGTTCATTAACTAATTGTTCATAATTTTCATCCATATTGTTGCCTAAAAATCCTCTTACTACATTAACAAATGAATTCCATGCTCTGAGTTCCTGCCTGGTAAGCTTTTCCGTAAAATTGATATCGTCCAGCAATTTTCTGATTGGTGGCCCATTAGAAATGCCTTCTTTTAATTTGGCATCACTTAACTGGTGAAAGACTTGTCTTAGGTATTTAAATCCATCACCATCTTTATTCAAAGCCTTCACAAATTTTTTCATCAGCCCAAGTTTAATGTGAACAGGAGGCAAAAGGACTTTTTTGGGATCAACAAGAGGTATAAATTTAACATTTTGGGATCTCACATATCTGCCATTTATACCTATTGTAGTTTATGTTATCCAAAATCGTGCGCATATTTTCATAATTCTTTTTCACTGCAACTGAATGGGCAACTAGTATAGCGGATTTTAAATTTAGGTATTGCAATAACACAGCTTTTAAGCTATATTTAGATAAGTCTATGAATAAGCGCCACTCACGGGGACAATGTTCAATATCAAGTAACCTGCATTAAACTGTCTATATCAGTACACGCGCACAACGAATTTTCCATACTGTAGAATTCAGAAAACATAAATCACGTACTAAATCGTTCAATTCACTTTAAACAATTAAATGTGGCTCGCCGGAACCGTGCCTGTGGTAAAAGTGGGATCGGTGCAATGTTCTTCTCAGCTGCCTGATGATGGGTTATCTCCCAAATCAATAGCTTGCCAATTTAAAGGCGCAATCGGCACTGGTAAATTTGCATTATGAGGAACAGGTCGTATGGCAGATTGCAAATTGAATTGAAAATGATTGAAAGCACAATATAGAATATTGTGCTTTCCCTTTTTGGAATAACCTTCAGTCTTTGTCAGGCAAAAATAACAATCGTCAGAATGATTAGTGGGTTTTTGCCATACCATTGGAACTGCAAAAGGCATACTTTTTCTCCTTCCCTTCATCCACTGCACCAATGATACACTACAACTAACTAAGCACACATGTGGAGGCCACCGCTTATCTGGATCCCCAATTACCACACCAAAATATTTAAAGAAGGCTTTTTTTACATTTTCGGAAAATGGCCTGGCTTAGACTATGCCGCGAAAAGACAGACGGAATTGAGAAAACATGTCTTTCGGCATCTGAAACGTAAAGATCTGAAAAAATCTCGGAGGATAATTTTTTCACGATTACAATACTTCACTTTTACGAGGGGAATATTAAATAAAAAATAGGCCTTTCCATTTAAAAAATACTATGTTTATGTCACAGATTCAAAAATTGTTTTCAGTTCAATTGTTTTTTATTATTCGCATCTTCCAATTCTGCAGACAAAGTTACGTCTAATAACTACTTTAGTTTTTTTTTAATATGTAAGATTATAGCTAAAAAAGAACCTAACCTTGTTCACTCCTCGTTGTATGACCCTGTATTTAGTTCCTGTGTGACCTTGTATCGCAAAACTATTTTTTTAACGGAAAATGAATCTATGACATTCTTTTGAAGTACAGTAGGCTAAGTAATATATATTTGTCTATTAAACAAGTTTATACGTTACAAGAATTACAAATACATTTTTTCAGTCTACAAAAACTAACAGATTCTATACATAAGCAAACCTTACACCCGAAATAACATCAATTAGGAAATGATTTACTAGCTACTTACGCGTTCTCTAAATATTAAGAAATAATTTTAAAATATCTTATTATTTATTCGTGAAGAAATTTTAAAGCTTATCAAAAGTTACCTAAGAAATACATTGAAAATTTCAGAAATAAATAAATTTTTTAATAGAGTGGCACATTCACAAATATATACATGTGCGTGTGTGTGTGTGTGAAGTCTTATAAATATGTAGATTAAAGTACAACTATTCAACGGTAATCGTATCTTGACTGCGCTTCAAGAGATTTTACAAACACTGACAACGTCGCTATTTGCTAGTAGTAAAAAAATGTCTACAGGTGCACCGACAATATTAAAGGATACTAAACTATTAAAGCATGCCCTTACTTGGTTTCTTTAGGTTTATACTAGTGGCAGATATGTGGTTCTAACGTAACAATGTTGTCATTTTATCGAATACTCGAAAATTGGTTCTCATATTTAAACATAAATATAATTGTGAATATACTAACAAACCACCAATCAACTCCACTGTCTTTCTTAGGTAGAGTTTCGAGCTCCCAATTAACAAATGATTAAATGTTTTATACGTAACACGCTCTAAAAGTTATTAAGGTAGGTAACCAGATTTCATACCAATAAAGAGGATAAAAAACATACCTAAAAGATTGGATATTATGTGTTTTATATTATTATTATATTGTTTGTCTAATTGTATTTCTTTGTCTTTACAAATGATAGTCTGAGGAAGATGCAACCACGCATCGAAACGTTGCTTATATAATGAAAGAGTTATATCGAACGCATTCGTCTGTTTTTCCCGCTATACTTTCACACAACCTATTAAGATAAGACGCTATATAGATTATTATTACTACTAATGCAGGAATTAAACAGCGGCGGCTTTTCCATAGGGTCATTTGGTCAACGACCCGCCAAAAATATTTCAGAAAATAAATTATTCTTTTGACAGTCCCTCCTAATAGTTGTAGTAAAACGCGAACCTTGGGAAAAGTTAAATAAGGCATAATAAAATACGCTATACTAAGCTAGGCTGGGCAGTCCGAATTAAAGTGACGAAACTACCCGAGCGGCACCCGAACGTGATAATAAATGGAATATGAAATCGCGATTTGGGTCATCCGCCGGTCTCTTCTCATAATTCGATGATCGCGGCATCACGTCGGCCTGCGGAAGTTCAATTGTTGAGAGGTCGCGCGGTGGATATTCTAACTCGATATTGTTGGGACGTTTTTAATCGATGAAAATTGATTAATATACTGTTTTTTGTAATATAAATTTTTTTTTATGATCCATGTGTGAGTTGGAAATATACAGGAAATAAAATGTTGGTAGTGACTAGTGCAAAAAAAATACAACTAAAAAGTACTTACGAACTTAATTTTACAAAAATTACCAATTTCAAGGTGGTCTATGTTTGAGTCGTGAATGTAGATGAAATAAAATGTCGGTAGTGCAAAAAATTAAACAACTAAATAGTGCTAACGAACTTAATTTTGAGAAAATAACCGAATATAAGGTAATTGGTCGCAATTTGCCAGAACTTAGTATACGACAAACTAGTAAACACAAAAATAAAGAGCTTCGTCGAAACTTTCGCAAAAGTATGTACGATTTAGCTAACTGGATATGTGGTTGTGAAGTCTCTAACTCATTTTACTGTTATGTTTGTTTGTTGTTTTTAAGGACTTGTCGGGCTCATTATGGTACAAAACCGATGAAAAGATGAAAAGACATTCGTTTTCTGCAGATCACATGAAATGTGCTGTGAACTATGCTATGGTCGGAAGTGTTGATATTCGCACTCAGCTAGACACAGCTTGTAGAAATATAGTTATAGTTATATTTTAAATAAAATTATAGATTGTGTAAAATTCTGTGGGGCATTCGAGCTGGCGCTACGTGGCCATAATGACACGGCTTTGTCTGAAAATGCAGGGGTTTTTCGAGGACTTATGAATTTTGTTAAGGAGTTGGGCCAAGATAGACTATCCGCTTTAGCAATGTTAAGTATCGAGAAATCGTTTACAAAAGGAATGTGCGTGCAATTTTAACGAACGTGTCATTCAGCATTTTTCCGATTCTAAAAAACAGAGAGTAGACCTGAACTTCAAGAGAATTTAAAGCTCAATTTAAAGATAAGATTTATTTTTATTTTAAGTATGCCTATTTTTAGATTTGTCGTTGACCTTCCAATATTATTACCAGGAGCCGCCACTGGTATTAAATCAAATGAGAGGAAATCTAAGTAACGCTCAGCAGTAAAAATTTCTTTAAAGAAATATGGTCCTAAAATTCGGTTATTTATTATGCTAGCCTTGACTTTTTGAGGATGTTGTGTTTCATCCCCTGTGGATTTTGATCCGACCAGAATCCATAATTATGTCTATTGATCATTCCATTTGAACAAAATATAATATTGTGAAAAAAATATGTTATTTTCATCATATGTTCCCATCATTTCTTCAGAGAATTGTAATCTCCTATCGTAGTCATCTTCAAGAAGTTCCTGTACAACATGCACTTTATACGGGTGATACTTCTAGCTCTTTAATAATCGCTATACAGAAACTCTACTGACAACGTTATACGCTAAGGTAGTAGTTAAAGTATGTTGACTTTCTTGTATTAATAGGAATATATCAAGTTTTTTGTATTCAGTTACATCGAGTGGTCGGCTTTTTTTAGGTAAATCACTAACCGTCCCATTCTCTTGAAATTTGTAAAATAACCTACTCACACTTGCCCGCGTAGTTGTATTCTCTGGATACTTTTCTTTAAACAACACACACATTTCCTCTTAGTTCCGTAATCTGTCTCCCCAACCCAAAGATATCAAGATTTTAATACGTTGCCTTTCTGAGAGCACCATAGTTCAAAAATGTCAAAATTCCCAAATACTAACACTTTGTAACAGTTCGATGGCTCTTATATTGAGGGGATAAATTTAACTATATAAAAAAAACTGTGTGAATTTTTGCAAGTCTATTGCTATAAAAAAACACCAAAAAAAACAAATAGGTATGAGATATGTGTGATATAAAAGAAACAGTCACAAATTACTGTGAATATCTTGGTACATATTTAATTTATAACTACCCTAAATGTTTGGCCAAACGCTGATCTTACTTATATTTTTTGTTAATTTTTTGGGCATAGGTTAACTCATTGAGAAGCAAAACTACAATTTAATCGACGCTTCGCTCATTATATTTCAATATATTCAATTTCCTCCATTGTCGCACAATTAGTTATGGAATATCTGGAGGAGAGTGTGATAAGTGAACTTGATTTTAACCTTTCTTTTTTTAAAAGATTTGTGGACGATTGTTTAACTGCCGTTTCAAAAAACCATATTAATGACATATTAAATGCTTTCAATAATTTTCACCCCAAATTAAAATTTACCATGGAAATTGAAGACAAAAACAAAATTAATTTTCTAGACTTAACCCTAATTAGAAACAAGAAAGATCAAAATATAAAAACCAAGTGGTATACAAAAAAAACATGGTCAGGGCGGTACTTAAACTTTAACTCCAACCATCCAAAGAATCAAAAAAATAGCGTTATTATAGGTCTAACCGATAGTGCCATTTCACTTACTTCCCCAGAATATCGTCCTGAAATTTTAAAGAAGGTTAAAGAGACTAATAAATAACCATTATCCGGAAAAAACATACTACGAGTTTTTAAACAAAGAACTCATGTTTTTTATAATAACTTAAAGAAAGCAACAAAAGAAAGAAATGGTAATACTAAATACGTTGCAATGCCCTACACAGACGGTCTATCAGAAAAAATAAATTATATATTCTCTAAACACGACATAACTGTCTGTCATAAAGCACAGAATTTACTAAACTGTCTTTTCACTCCCTTGAAAAGCAAAGTAATTAAAAAAAGGAAATCAAACCTAGTTTACTCAATTCCATGTTTAAATTGCCCAAAAAAGTACATAGTAATGACAACCCAATACTTAGGTAGTCGATTAAACGGCCACAAATACACAAAAAATGCATCAACTGCACTCCACAAACACAAACATACAGAAAAACATGAATTCGACTTTAAACAAACCAACATTTTAGAGTAAGAAACTAATTATCGAAAACTCACAATAAAAGAAATGATACAAATTAAAAAAGAGAAAGATGCCGTCAACGACAAAAAAGACATTATTTTCTTTTCTTCACTTTTATTTTAATGCTCTTTTCTTTAAGATTATGATAACTTTTACTTTGGCTGCGTGTGGCTAGACTCAAAATGTCCCGTTTGTCCTTTGCCAGCCAGTTTTATTTCCTTACGTTAATTTTTTTGTGGTTTATAACATGAAAATTTCAACCTGCTTGCCGGATTCTATCTCCGAGGAATTAAACTTTAGCACTTCCCGCATAGGTGGCGGTTTAGAGAGATGGTACTGGTTAACGGATCGTCAGCGTGAACTGTTGCAACTTGCTTTATAATTCAATGATTAAACTGAAAGATTAACTGAATTTATTATTTTGTGTGTGTAGGTATTTGCCAAATAAACAACCAAATATGGGAGAAAACTGTCCTAGCATTTTACCTCCATTTTGCAATGTAAAAATTTGTGATATTAGGAAGTTGCTTCTTAACGTATGGGGTAATAATAATTACCACTATTGTTTAATTAATCCCCTTAATAGAATTCAATGGAAATTTTCCAAGTCACTGGATAGGTTGATGGGGTCTAATAATCGATGGTAACCAAGGTCGTTCCACATTTCACCATAAGTATCTACTTTGATAGTTAATTTTAATTAAAAACTTATGTGGACTCGTTTTATTGTAACAAAATGAGCAGACCCCTAATTTATTGCTAGTATCGGATTCAGTTTTAGAAGACGTTCACATAGAGCCCCCACATGACTTAGTTTGCCATTTAAAAAAAAAGTTGGGGCGCCTACAAATTAAGGGTTTGCAGGGAGGAGGCTGAAGATATTACAAAAAGACGAACAACTATTTAAACCACTTTACGTGTTCCAGCGTTTTTGTGAAATATGACTCATGCAGAAGATATGAATTTTGTGCGTTTTTTTTTAACAACGCTGTATATTAGTATTATATAAACCTTAATCGTATAGCAAGCTTACGAAAAAAAAGGACAATTCGAATATCTTCGACTTTTAAGACAAACAGAACTTTAGTTATTTGGATATTTTCATTTAACGATGATACCACAGAATTTAAGCTAATATAACTTCCATTTATATTGCCGCGATACTATATTTGAAGTATTATAACTTCCATTTATGTTGCAGCGCTGTTTGCACCAAAGTAAGCGGCTCAATATTAATTTCGATTAAAGTTGAGGCTACAAAAAACGACACGTGTACATCTTCGCTAAAAATATTTAAAATTAATTTTGAGCTTATTCCATGTATAGTTCAATATTATATAAATTTAACTGCAAATAATCGTGAGCTGTTAAAAAAGACTTAGAGTGAGAGTTGTTCAGATAAAACTTACAATGAAAACTGATAACATCTGTTAGCGAAATAACGTAATAAAAGATATATGTATACAGGGTGATTCATGAGGAAATGTCAATACTTCAGATACATTTTCAGGACCAAAAAATAAACATAAAAGTTTATATAAGTAAGTGTCCGCAGGGCCTTAGTTCTCGAGATACAGGGTGTTAAAGTTTTTATTTAATTTTCCTATTTTTTAAATAAAATCTATGATAATGTAAATAATGGAGTGAAAATTGATATACAAGGGTTTTTTGGTATGACAAATTCGAATCTAATATTAGTATTGCTCTTACTTGTAGGGGGCGCTACCTACATGTCATTCTACTTCTTCGAACAATCACAACTTTTTGGTACAGTCTTGTATTACATTTATGAGTAAAACAAATTATTCCCTTGCCAATTCTACGTCAAAAAGGTATACTTGTTAAAAGTGGATACGAGCAACCGTTTTCGAGATATTTGGATTTAAAAAAGTTTCGGCGCATGTGATTTTTTTTATCAAATTCACATAAAGTATGTATGTATTGTAAAAAAATAGAAGTGTGCCTTGCCTGACAGAACGACTGCTGGTTGGTATTCTCATCGTTTTTCCTGTTACTTAGCAATAGTAATGTTAGTTAATAATAAGATCAAATTTTGTCACTGTCAATTTCTGTTCATAACTTTTATTATCAGACAATAATCATTTAAGAAACTTTAGATGTAAATACGTCATTATGCCTGTGATATTCTCGCATCGTGAATATGCAGATATGATATTCGTTTATGGCTTCTGCAATGGGGTCGCAATTCAAGCAGTCGCGGAGTACCAGCGTCGTTTTCCAGATAGGGTGCCAGATAGAAGAGTTTTTCAACAAGTTTTCACTACTGCTGGAGAATCAGGGATGTTTCCAAGTGCGAAAATTGTATCTGAAAGGAAATCGGAACCCAACGTTGAAGTAGAAGAGGCTATACTCAATGCCGTCGAAAATGATCCAAGCATAAGCACTAGGCGGATTGCAGATACTTATCAAATTACACAATCGTATGCTTGGAGAAATATTCACATTAATTGTTTATACCCATTTCATTTACAATGGGTTCAACATTTGCAGGAAGGTGATTTTGAGTTGAGAATGCAATTCTGTAACTGGATTAATGAAGATCGAAGGTTGTATAGATATGTTTTGTTCAATGAAAATCCTCACGCTACAGTAGAACATAATTTCCAACATAAATTTAGCATTAATGTGTGGTGTAGAATGTTAAATGGTCATTTAATTGGTCCATTTATAATCGACAGTAGTCTTACAGAAGAAAAATATTTAAACTTTCTTGAAAATCACTTGCGAAATCTATTAGAAGATGTTCCCATTAATGTAAGACAAAACATGTATTTGCAGCATGATGGAGCCCCTGCACACTATAGTTTACTTGTAAGAGATTTTTTAAACCAAAACTTCCCAAACCGATGGATTGGTCGGGGAGGTCCGTTTAATTGGCCACCTAGATCGCCAGACCGTAATCCTTTGGATTATTGTCTTTGGGGATGGTTCAAATCACTGGTATATTCCACTAAAGTAAATACAAGAGAAGCATTATTGGATCGGATAACAAACGCAGCACAAACACTAAGAAATGCGCCCGAATGTATCCACAGAGCAACCCGAGCTATACACAATAGAGCTGACCTGTGCTTAGAAACAAATCGTGGAATTTTTGAAAATTATAAAACGTAACCTAGATTTTATTAAAAACAACTTAATAATAACAATTTTAATGAAAATTAAATACCTTTTGTTTAGTTTATGTCTGAGGCACTGAATACACACGTCAAAAAAATGTGTTAGTCTTTCATTTCAAAGCTTTTATGCCAAGATGCGTTTAAATTTGGCCAAAATAAACTTTTAAAATTTTGCGATAAAAAATTACATGCCCCGAAATTGTTTTAAACCCAAATATCTCGAAAACGGTTGCTCGTATCCACTTTTAATAGGTATACCTTTTTGACGTAGAAATGGCAAGGGAATAATTTGTTTTACTCAAAAATGTAATACAAGATTGTACCAAAAAGTTGTGATTGTTCGAAGGAGTAGAAAGACATGTAGGTGGCGCCCCCTACAAGTAAGAGCAATCCTAATATTAGATTCGAATTTGTCATACCAAAAAACCCCCGTTTATCAGTTTTCACTCCATTATTTACATTATCATAGATTTTATTTAAAAAATAGGAAAATTAAATAAAAACTTAACACCCTGTATCTCGAGAACTAAGGCTTAGCGGACACTTATTTATATAGACTTTTATGTTAATTTTTTGGTCCTGAATATGTACCTGAAGTATTGACATTTCCTCATGAATCACCCTGTATATAGATATACAGGGTGTCCACGAACAACCCCCACAAAATGAAAGGGGCGATTCTACATAAAAAAACACGAAAACATCTTCATATTAACCTAGGTTCGGAAATGCTTCGTTACGAGATACAGGGTGTTGAAATATAAATTATTTTTTATTAAATATCTGTTGCAAATAATAAAATTTTCTCACGAAATTAGGTATTCGGGGTATTTTTTGGGTGAGGAAACATAATTTTGTATTAAATTTCATGTGACATTGAGAGGGGCGCTACGTACGCCACTATTATTTATGTAAAGTTACCCTAACTTTTTTGGCGATGCACTTCTGGGTTTTTTTGCGAATAAATATTAGTCTTGTACCTTTTTTAAGCAAAAAAGCTATACTTACTCAACAACGCTAGAGGTAACCTTTCTCGAGCTATTTGCAAGTTTATGCGTCGATGCAAGGCCATGAAAAACAATAATAAACAATTGAAAGTTACATATTGCTAACGAAGAACTGGATACCTTTCATATCGGTATCTTCTTTTATAAAAATACCTGTAGAGTTTTTTAATAACAGTAAGTTCGTAACAACAGTTTTATAGCATAAAGTAACAATGCAACAAACACAAAAAAATTACATTATTAAAAAAAGAGAAAAACAAACTTTTAAAGGTGATGTTTAAATTAACGACCATTTTCTCTAATGCAAAATTGGCACATTTCTGTAATTCTTTGGATAGCGTTAAAAAGAACCGTTGATGTCATTCGCAGATTTCGAAAGGCTAAATGAATTGCCTCTCGAAGTTCTGCTATGCCGTCATATTGTGTTTTATATACTTCATTTTGTATATAGCCCCATTAAAAAAATCTAAAATTGAGAGATCTGGAGATCGTGGAGGCCATCTAACAAGGCCGTTGGTCCATCTTTAATGAAAATTATTATCAAAAAAATTCCCTTAAAAGCCTAGAGTTGTGACACCATCTTCCTGTAGGTAAACAGCATTATATTAGGCTAATGGAATATTTTCTAGCAGTTCTGGAATAACTTCCTCAAAGATTTCTAGGTGCGTTAAACCTCCTTCAAAAATCCTATAAACTATATGTCTGCCCAAAATAAAACATGACACCCAAACTCCAAACCATCTTTGTTGTGCCCTTTCAAACATTAGATGCTGATTTTTACTATGCCAGTTCCTGGTATTGTGATTAAATTGTGTATAAAAATTCCCGCACTTGAAAAAAGCAATCGTCTGACTAGATAACAAGTCTGCCAAATAAATCGTTAGCATCGATTTGATGCAAATACCAATGGCAAACACTGCCCGGCGCTCGGCATGGCCAGGATGCAAATGTTGCACTAGATCAAATTTGTATGGATGATACTTATATTTCTTCAAGATCCTCTGCCCGTCAGTTTTTGGCACACCAATTTCCTTCTCAATTTTACTACTTGAGGACGAAGGTGTTCCTTCTATATATCCCAAAACATCTATCTCTTTTCTTTCTCTGTTCCCTTTGTTGTATGTTTTAGGAAGCGGGTGAACAAATGATCCGTGTTCAACTAAATTTGCTTTTAAACGAGCAAACATCTCAAAAAAAGGTTGCCTCCTTTCTGGATATCTAACAAGCAAAAACTTATGATGATAATACAGATTTTCATAGCCATAATAGCTTACTTATCTTTGGAAATATAATTCCGACACTTCTTGAGAATTTTCATTACTCTATATAAAACATACCAGCATATCCTATTTTTTCTAATTTTTATACGCTGCCATTATTGGAAGAAATTGATAAATATTAATTAAATAAAAATACCAAAAGAACGTTTATAAACTTTTTATATTATTATTACATTTATTTTTGTCCCTTGTCATAAACAATAACCATAGCCTACTATTAAATTATGCAATTAAATTTCAGAAAATTGTCACTTATATGCGTGTTTCTGAGAAAAAGTGCATACTATTATATATTTTTGAAAGGGTAAAAAAAGACACTTTTATAGTCTATAAATATTCAGGGTGTTCCATTTAAAAACATAAAGTAGGCTCCGATAACTTTTTGATCTGATTCTGTATACTAGTTCCGAAGGCGGAATTGAGTTCTATGGGAAAAGTTATATAAGGAACAGTTCTCACATTTTCGATAAGTTATCTGATATAGTTGAGATACGATACGAGAGGTGTCTGAAAATGCAACATTTTAACATTTTTAAATTAAGCCCTGTCTCTTAACTTAAGAAAACCTTATACAAGAATTCTGGAGTATTTGAAGACTATTTTTACTCTTTTCAGTGAGGGTTGGCCAGTAAAGAATGTCAGCATACCCAAGACCCGATAAAACCAAACTATTACACAGCTGCAATCTCCCGTCGACTAAGAAAATATTTAAATAAATATGGTGTTTTTAGTTTGTAGTATGAAATCTGCACCAAATGTGATATGTGAGTGCCAAAGCGCATATTGTCTTTCATATGAACTCCGAGGTTTTTGCAGGCTCGGGAGGAATTTAAAATGTTATGATCTAACTCTAAACCAAACTGTGCATCATTACAGATTAATTTTCTGGCCTTGCCAAAAATAAAAACCATTGTTTTCTTATTACATAGCTGCATGTCATCAGCATATTGATGAGATTGATTATAAGAGAGAATTCAAATGATGTATTACAAACGATTACATTTTCTAATATACAGTCGTCAATAAATGGTTTATAAAAATAAAACAGAGTATATAGTGTTCGGATTTGGTTGCAAAAGCAGGGTATCTCGCTTATTTTTAAAGATAGAACCTTGCGGTTTTCACGAACTTGAGCTAATTTTTTGTAAAACTCATGAACCCGTAAACAAAATTTTCATAGCCTTCTTCGTTTATGAGATACAGGGCTAAATAGAAAATTTTGCATTTTGGGACCCCCCTCGTATCTCGGTTATCCTTTAACTTAACGCAAAGGGAAAAATTGCTGCTTATGCAGTTTTTTACGCTGGATCCAGTGGCGTAGTCATATTTTGCATTTGAGTTGTTATTTTTTAGATATGACCCAAAGTTGTGTTTTTTTAAATGGGACACCCTGTATATTTGTCCAGAAATTGATTTGTCCTTTTAAAAGCTTCTCATATGGGTCTATTTTAATAAACAACAACAAAAATCCTAATTTTTATAATTATCATCCCAAATTTTGCAGTAGGCTATGCAAAACGATGCCGTTTTCTTTTGTTTTCTTGAAAGCAAATGACATTTCCCAATTTTGTACGCGTATATAAAATATAGCGCTAGTTTTTTGTATTTATTTATTGTGTAAAAATATATTTGTATTATTATGGAAGAAAACCAAACTTTCGAACATTATGAAAAGTACGATATGTTAGCTTGTTTTATATTAAGTAATGAAAATGTTGAAGCGGCTTCTGAGATGTGTTTTAACAGGTAAATAGTTAATTTTTAGGTATGTTGAAATACTATTGCCTAATTTTTATTTAGATGTCCAGAAAGGAGGCAACCTAATATATCCACTTTTTATCGGATAAAAAAGAATTTACTTAATCACGGATCATTTATCAAACCTCGTACGAAAACATATAATAAAGAAAATCGGGAGGCTGAGGAAATTACGGTTTTGGTTAATGCAGAAGCTTACCCAACAAACTCTTGTAGGGCCAGTGAAAAGAGCATAGGGATTCCAAAGACTAGAGTTCAAGAAATTCTAAAAAAGCACAAATACCACCCATACAAATTTAGGCTCGTGCAGCACTTACAGCCAGGGGATGCAGAGCGTATCTTCTGCAATTGGTTTCGAGAAAGATGTGATATGGTTAGAGATTTTGAAAGGAAGGTTACATGGTCAGACGAAGCACATTTCAGTAATTCTGGCATTCAATAGGCACAATAGTAGATTCTGGTCCCAGGAAAATTAACACCAAATATTTCCCAGAAGACAGCAGGGCAGGTTTGGTCTAAATATGTCCTGCTTCATATTAGGAACACATATAAAATTTTATATATTTGAGGGAAATCTAACAGCCAATCGCTGTATAGAAATTTTAGAGGCAGCTATACCCGAATTACTTGACGATGTTCCTCTAGCGCAAATTAACGAAATTTATTTTCAACAGGAAGGTGCTCCTGCACACAATTCTGGAATGACGACATTATTTCTGGACAATAATTTTACCAATCAATGGATGGACCTATAAGATGGCCCCCTAGCTCCCCAGATTTATCGATTTTAGATTTCTTTCTATGGGGATATCTGGAAAATAGAATTTACAAAGACCACTATGATAATGTCCAAGATTTAGGAAATGCAATAAGAGAAAATTTTCGCTATTTACAAAATCATCCCGTTATTTTGCTGAATTCCCTAAAACGAATACGAAAATTGTGCGAAGCATGCATAGAACAAAATGGAAATCAGTTTGAACAGTTCTTTTGATTTCCTTGGTTACTGTAGTTCTTATACGACAGTTGATTTTTGCTGAAAGGCTTGTTACATAATAATTTATTACTGTTTTGTTCTTGTGTTAGTGTTACATAAATCTAGGTAGGTGGTACTTTTTTGGTGCCAAATTATCAATACATATTTTGATAAATAGATTTAATTACATATTTATTTTGATTTATTGTTAGGATGTAGATATTGTTAACGACTTTAAATATAGCATTGTTTTGCATGGCCTACTGCAAAATTTGAGATGATAATTATAAAAATTAGGACTTTTGTTGTTTATTAAAATAGACCCACACCATTATATATTTTTGAGAAGCTTTTGAAAGGACAAATCAATTTCTGGACAAATATACAGGGTGTCCTATTTAAAAAAACACAACTTTGGGTCATATCTAAAAAATAACAACTCAAATGAAAAATATGACTACGCCACTGGATCCAGCGTAAAAAACTGCATAAGCAGCAATTTTTCCCTTTGCGTTAAGTTAAAGGATACCCGAGATACGTGGGAGGTCCCAAAATGCAAAATTTTCTATTTCGCCCTGTATCTCATAAACGAAGAAGGCTATGAAAATTTTGTTTACGGCTTCATGTTCTATCTTTAAAAATAAGCGAGATACCCTGCTTTTGCAACCAAATCCGGACACCCTGTACAGGGTTTTCCCGTATATTTTTCCACCCACCTAGAGAGTTTATTTGAATTGATAAGAAAATGTCGTAAATACAAAAGTTGTTGGGTTTTTTATGAGGATTTAGAATATTATATCATAAGTGCGAAAATATTATTGGAAAAGTCAAATTTTGACAGGTTGTCGGTTTTTTTAAATATAACACCTTGTATATTAAATCATATTCTTGAAGATCTTTTTTTTCTAATTTCAAATATATATACTTTTAATATATTCTGTCAATTAGTTTTGGATATATAAGCGTTTAAACATTAAAGAAATGATAATGTAATTTCTGCTAAAACATAGTGAGCCATGGTCGAGACAATTGCAATGAACGACGCCTTTTTGACGTTTACCGGTCAGAAGTAATTAGTTACGAGCATTTTTAGTACCTAATACGATGGATGATGGGTTATTCGGAAGAAAAAATTCATCGATAGCTCGTAACGAATATCATAGACGGTTTCCAGATAGACCAACACCGACTTGTAGTACAATATTAAACATCGCTAAACAATTGAATGAAAGAAAAACATTTAAGCTAAAAGTTAGAATAGTGGAAAGAAACGCTGAAGAAAATTTAAATATTTTGTTATATTTTGAAGGTAATTTTGAAACTTTTGTATTAAAATAATGTATTTTTCTTATTTATTCTTGTTTTAGAAAATCCTGAGCACTCAATTCCCGATGCAGCCACTTTTTTTAACAAATCATCATATAAAATCCACTCACTTCTAAAACATTATAAATATAAGGCATATAAGTTTTTACCTACTGAAGAATTAACCGATCAAAATAAAATAGACCGATTACACTTCTGCCAAGAAATAGAAAGACGTGTTATGATGAACCAACTAAATCTGTCAGGCATAATTTTCTTTGACGAGGCAACATTTACCACTGGAGACATGTTTAACCGGAAAAATAAGCATTTTTGGTCAAAAGAAAACCCGCGAGCTCTTCAGGCGGTCAAAATTCAGGGAAGAAGATCCCTACATGTTTGGTTATTGAACCTATATTTTTAAAAAGGAATTTAACCGGACAAAGGTATCAAGAGCTATTAGAAAACGAAATCGAGGGGCATTTAGAACAACTACCGATTAATTCATATCTTAATTTGATATGGCAACAAGATTGTGCGCCTCCTCATAATGTCCAGCCGGTCACCAATTTTTTAAATTAGATATCCATTTTGGATTGGAAAACATGGACCATTAAGATGGCCAGCAAACAGTCCCGATCTCTCTCCATTGGACATATTTTTGTGGGGTTATCTGAAAAACAAGATATACTACAATAAGCCAAGAACCATCCAAGCTTTACAGCAAAGTATAGTATAAACAATCGATCATTTAAACACACAATCACCTCATTTTATCTACGCATCCATACACAGAAAATTTAGAAGAAATATTTAGAAATGCATTATAAACTAAGGAGGCTATATAGAAAACCAAAACTTAGTTCTTTAAGCTAATATTATTACTTACCTACTTTATATTATTGATTAATATTATGGTATTGTTTCTTTCCACTATTCTAACTTTTCGCTTAAGTGTTTTTTTTTCATTCAATTGTTTAAGGATGTTTAATTTTATGCTAGGAGTCGGTATTGGTCTATCTAGAAACCGTCTATGATATTCGTTACGAACTATCTATGCATTTTTACCATGTAAATAAAATAATTCTATCATGTCGAGTTTCTCTTCTTCCGAATAACCCATCGTCCAACGTATTAGATATTAAAAATGCTCGTAAATAATTACTTCTGACCAGTAAACGTCAAAAAGGTGTCGTTCATTGCGACTGTCTTGACCATGGCTCACTATGTTTTAGCGCAAATTACCTTACTATTTCTTTAATGTTTAATCGCTTATATATCCAAAACTAATTGACAGAATATATTAAAAGTATATATGTTTGAAATTAGAAAAAATAGATCTTCAAGAATATGATTTAATATACCGAGTGTTTCATTTTAAAAAACTGACAACCTGTCAAAATTTGACATTTCTAATAACATTTTCGCACTAATGATATAATATTCTAAATCTTCATAAAAAACCCAACAATTTTTGTATTTACGACATTTCCTTATCTATTCAAATAAACTCTCTAGGTGGGTAGAAAAATATACGGGAAAACCTTGTACAAGAAATAAGAAAAAATAAACATACAAACAATATTAAAAGAACAATTACCAGTTATAGTATTTGTTAAAACAAAAATGTAGAACACATAAAAAATACAATCCATTTTTAGTACACCACAGATTCATCAACTCAGCAGCATGATTGCAGAATCGAACAAGTTACTTTCACTCAAAGACATATCATTGGCATATTGAATCACTCTTCCACGACATCCACCATTTTCACTACAAAAATTCGATAAATCGTTGCTAAAAATTAAATAAAGAAGAGGAGACAAAACGCCTTCTTGAGGGACGATATGTGACAGCGTTTTCAACATATTGTTTGCCATTCCTGTAATCCCATATGATTCTAATTTATTCACAAGAAGATCATGATTTATGACATCAAAAGCCTTAGACAGATCAAAATAAAGTCCATTGTAGAGTTTTTTATCAAATGATTCTGCAATATTCTTTATAGCTTTAAAAGAGCAGATGAAGAGTCCCTGTCCATACAGAAACCATGGTGGGTTTTTGAAAAACAACTGTATTTAAAAAAATAAGTCTCCGAATGATCTTTCATACACCTGTCCATAATCTTCGCAAAATGGGACAAATTAGAGATAATTCTATAATTGGAAATATCGGAATGATCTCCCTTTTTGTGCAATGGTATACATCTAGCTTGAAGGATGTTGCAATAGAAAGAAAGGTAATAAAGGCCCATCTACTGACTGATGAAGGATGTTAAATCGCTCAGCTAACTGCACAAAGTTACCACCAAGACCAAAGAACCTTATCTTTGTGATGTATATATACGCTAAAAATTAAATAAAGAAGATTTCGATAAATGTGAAATAGACTATTAAAAACGGAAAAGTTTAAACATTCCGTTTCATAAAAACGGAGTATTTCGGGACCCATGCTTATATGAACTTTTTTTCATATATTTTGATGTAGAATCTTACTTTACATTTTCTTCACAACATTCTGAAATACCCTGTATATTTATAGATATAAGATAATTAGCAAAAATATGCGAAATATCTTTATTTTTTCTAGGATAGCGTCCGTTGTTGACAATATCCATCCATACACAATCACGTCTACGCAAATTAGGCATTTGTGATTGTATCAGTCAGATGGCGCTGTGTTTTGACTAGTCAGGCTATTAATCGCTCCCGAGAAATTCAAGAATTTCTGTTGTTTAATAAGCTATTTATTCCAAAAAAGTGTACGTAGTGTTAGTGCAAAGCGCATTCTTCATTGTGAGAAAAAAGCGAAACTCTTCAAAATGACCGGAAAGTCTGCTTTGAATTTAAAAGACATGAATACACGTGTGGAAGAACTTACGACGGACTTCAACAGTGGTCTGAGCATGCTCCGAGAAAAATTCGCCAAGTTTAAAAATGCCCAATTACCTGAAAGGACCACAACCCCCAGGAAGGCGCCAATTTTATTGATCAGCTGAAGAATTTTCTAGATAAAATTAACATGTCTCTGCAGAATTTGATCAAAGACGTAAACAGTCTAAAATCTAATATCAACAGTTTACAGATCAAGGTAAAAAACGTGCAACTGACACGGAACGCACATTATTTACTGATTCACGGCATTCCTGAGCGGGAGCCTGATTTGTATTCGCAGACCTTACAATTCACAGGCAACACCAAAGGCAAACCGCGGCCACTGGCAATTCAGTTTTGCAGGCGCTGGACTCGCGATATAGTGCTCAATAACAAACAAAATTGAAAGGCTCCGGTACAATAATAACCGAAATGTTGACACCCGAAAATTTAAGCCTATTCAAGAAGGCCCGGGAAGTGTTTGAAAGACGGGCTTGGACCTATAACGGAATAATTTATATTGAAACTTCGGCAAATCGGAGACTTATTACAAGTGAAACTGAACTCAGTGCGGTAACTGAAGAGCTATGAGAGTGTGTGATAACAGTGAATGATCATTTCGCGTTTTTTTTTGTTTATTTGTGCATACTCATTCGAGATTACGGAAATTAACGGTCAGTATTACTTTTCTTTTTTTTTGTACGGCCAAATAAACGACTTATGAATGCAAATTTACTTAAAGATTTTTCAGCTCTTTTTAATATTGGGTGACCAGCTGACTAACTTCTGTGAACTTTGTATTTAAGATATTTTTTTTTATTTGAATATTAATTTAGGACATTTATACTTCTCTTTATATACGAATCCAAATAATGTTTTCTTTATCTAGCTACATTTACTCTTACTTTATAAAATGTATTATTAGGTTAACGCTAATATATATTATGTATTTTTTCCCCTCATATTATTATTATTTTTTTCTTGTTCTATCTGTTAACAAAGCGCAATTTGGTTTTGTGATTGGATATAGAGTTAAATTTTAAAACAACTTAAACCTAACTTTGGAATTTGTTCAATTTTTCATTTTTTCAGGGATTCTAATTATAATGACTTCTATTTTTATTTGGTTTAAATAATAGATATAGAAATTTCTTTTATTGTAGATATGAAACTTTAAGTAACTGAGAATATATATAATGATAATAGTGTCTTTACTACATCAAATCTATACCTATAATTTGATGTTATGTTAAGCTTTTATATTTTGCTCGGGAGCGAAAGCTCTTAACCCATTTTGTTTATCTGCGACTATATTTATAGAAATCTACAGATAATTTGTTGAATTCGTTATAACTCTTTTTAGTACACTAAACTTGAGTGTCTGAGGATAGCAACTTAAGCTTAATAAATATCCCTGGTTATACATTTTTTCACAAAAACAGAGCAGGATAATAACTACGAGCAGTAATGTTAAACTTGACTGTCTGAGGATAGTAGCTTAATAAATATCCCTGGTTATACATTTTTTCACAAAAACAGAGCAAGAAGAGGTGGTGTGGTAGCCACATATGTAAAAACTACCTTAAATGTCAAAATTATTACTTTTGATTTAGATGTTCCCGAATACTTAGAATTTTTATTTTTAAAAATTTGTTTACGTAACAAATCGGTTACTGTAGATGTTTTCTACAGACCTCCTAACACAAACATAAACACACTTATACCGCATTTGGATAACATTTTGGGTGAAGTCTATCCAGCGTCAGATATATTTGTTTATCTTGGTGATTTTGACGTTAACTTTCTTAACTTGAACAACCCTGTTCTTAATACATTTGAATCTTATGGTCTTACACAAATTTTAGAGGAACCCACTAGAATAAACGACAGTTCAAGTTCTCTTATAGAGCCAATATAAGCCAACCTAGACATCTTGAATCGATGTGGGACTACTTGCTCTGAAGGAGTTTCTGATCACAATTTAGTTTTTATTGACTTGAATCTCCAATCTAATAAATCACCGCCCAAAATAATAAAATATCGCTGCTTCAAAAACTTTAATAATAATAATTTTTAAAACGATCTAATAAACTTGCCCTGGTATGATGTATTTAGAGAACGTAACACTGAAAACAAAATACAAACATTTAATAATTTAATTATTAGCCTATTTGATAAACATGCTCCTTTGCAGAATGCTAGGGTAACAAAACCGCAAGCTCCCTGGATCAATGATGAAATTAAGCACCTAAAAAAACTTAGAAATAAAGCTTGGCAAAAATATAAAAGGACTAAAACTGATCTCGGTCGTAACAGTTATAAATTACTCCGCAATCGCACCGTTTCAGCAGTAAGAATAGCAAAGAAATTTTATCTAACTAATATAAGTCAACAAAATAACTCATCCAGAACATGGAAGGCTCTTAACACTTTAAATGTGCATTGCAACAGATCTAACATTTTATCCATAAATTTATCTAATCCCGAAGATATTAATAAATATTTAGCGTCTTTTCTACAAAATATATCTAGCAAATGCAATGACAAAATCGACTTTTACAATAATAACTCACATAACAGAGAAATAGCTTTTACATTCTCCCTCTCATCTGTTGAAGACATACATTTTATCTTTCACAATATGAAAACAAACGCGCAAGGAACAGATAGTATTAATTTAAAAATGCTAAAGCTCTGTAGCCCTTTTATTGACCACATTATTCTTCAAATTATTAATAGCCTTTTTTTCTTCTCTTTTCTCTGATTTAAGAATAGTTAGTATTTTACCTACAATCTCAAAGATATTTGAAAAAGTTCTTTATAATCAAATTTTTAGCTTTTTTACACAAAATAAAATAATTCCTGATTGCCAAAATGGATTTAGAAAACATTTTAGCACTGCCACCGCATTGGCTACAGTTTTGGATGATATAATTAGGGCATATGATAATGGACTGGTTAGTCTACTTATTCTACTGGACTTTTCGAAAGCGTTCGATACGCTGGATCACAGACTATTATGTTCTAAACTAAAGTATTACGGCTTCAACATGTTCAGTGCCGCAGGGTTCAATTTTATCCCTTTTGCTGTTTATTATTTACACCATCGATATAATAACATCCCCAGCGCATTGTAAAACACAAGCATACGCGGATGATACCCAACTGTGTTACTCTTTTAATCTGTCTAATATACAACAAACTGCCGAAAACATTAGCCAAGATTTAATTCTAATAAAGTCCCTTTCCGAGGAACATAACCTAAATTTAAATTCTGAAAAAACTAAGACTTTATGCATCGGTAGTAAAGAGAAAAGAAATCTTGTTAAAAATACGTTAAACGTCCACATTGATAACACTCCATTAACTTTTATTTCTTGCGCTAAAAATTTAGGCCTACTAGTCGATGACGAACTGCGTTTTAGCGAGCATATAAAAAATATCTCTAAAAAGGCATTCGGCTCCCTTAAAGTTTTGTACAGCAACCGACATCTATTGTACTATAACCAAAAAAAAATGCTATGCGAAAGTTTAGTCTTGTCACATTTTACCTACTGTGATTTTATTTATGGTCCGTGTTTGTACGAAAGCGACAAATACAGAATACAGAAAATACAAAATGCATGCTGTAGGTTGCTGTATGGTCTACGGAAGTATGATCATATCACAGCTCTGATTCATTAAAAAATAAGTTCATTCCCAGAAGCCGAATTCACGACAGAAAAACCAGTGCTGTTTGCGGGGCGGGTGAGGTGGTTTTGCCGGAGTCTCAATTTCGGTTTTTCTTCTTTTTCCATTTTTGTTTTATTGCAAATTAAAAGTAGATATTAATCTGTTACTTAAAGTTTTGTCAAACGAAGACGCCAGACTTCCTGTCCTTTAATCTTTATGCCACTAAAGAATGTATATGTGTAAACTACTTTGTTTTTTTTTTTCAAATAAAAGTCATTTATTATTATTATTATTATTATTATTATTTTTCACTTAACTCTAATATTCACGATGCAGTAGCTTAAATGTAATTCAAATAGTTTTTATTGCCGCCTTTTGACCAGTCAGGCTACATTAAAGCGTTTATGCTTCGTAAGCGAATCCAAAAACGATCTTTTACCGATCAATTTATTTGGCTAAAATATTTAGTTAACTTTAAGTACCGCGAAGTAATAAAAGGTAAGTGAAATAAGGAACATTATGTTAATACACTGCGGTAGGATTTGATTATTCTGCATGGATGAACTTTTTTAAAAATCCATTAGCACGACTGTTATAAAGTTTGAAATGAGTTCATAATCCGCGGTCCAAAACAGCGCAGGACGAACACTCACGCCTGTCTCTCTCGGACGCGAAGAAAGCGGAACATTCATACGAGTTTTCCAGTCAGTTTCAGCGATGCGTATCACAGAGTTGGCAAACAGCAACATGAAGTGTTGTGGGGTTGTTCGTAACGCTACGTCAAGAGCGCGCTACTACTTTATATGCCTAACTTTTGTTAAAACTCTCTTCGGGCATTAAAACTGTAATTAGCTTGATGCCAGAAAAATGGTTTGTACAGAAGATGCTTGGATGGACACTAATAGGTGCACGAGCGTTTTTCATCTGTTGAAGTGTTTTAGCGCGTTTGAAAAAACTTAAAAAAATGTTGAAACCCCCCGAAAATCCATTAGTTGATTGGCTGTGCAGTTTCCATTAAATAGCATTGAAAGGTATGTCGTTAGTTTGTTTGAAAATAATTGCAAATTGTAAATAAGAAACTTGTTGATGATAAAATGACTTAACATTTTTATTTTGGCCAAGTCGCACCTTATCATCTTTGTTGTTTACTAATCTACGTGTGTTTTTATGATTATCGTTTTATTATTTGTCTTTTATAACTTTCTATTAATCATTTTTGAAAGATTAGAATCGCTGAATGAGATTTTTTTAAAATAAATAATCAGGAAGTTGTAAATATTCTTACATTTGTTTTAAATATTTTAAATTGATTTGGTCAAATTTCATTAAAAAATGTCCAATAGTCAATAGTAGTTGGAGCAATTAGGAAAATTGATGTTTTTGATTTAAATTGTAATATATTGAATTATATGAAAACATATTTGGTTTGCTATAAAAATTATTGTCGTGTTGTTGTTCGTTTATTCTTTTTTGGAAATTCCAACCTGTTTGTCCTACGTATTCCGAATTACAAGAATCACAAGCTAATTTTTAAACACCACTTTTATTCAGAAGATTAACTTTATCTTTTAAATGAGAAAAGAGAGAGGATCAGTTAATTACCTGATGATTTGAGGGAGATGAAACAATTTTTATTAACCAATTTAAGTAACCGAGCTGCTGAAATAGATAGGTTTCCAAAAAAATGGGATTGTGAAAAACTTTTTATGGCGTCTCAATTCGTTATTGCAAAATTTGTTATATGCATTTCCAGTTAGTCTTTGTCTTTGTTTCTTGTTGAAGGCGTTATTAATGATGTGCAAAGGGAACCATTATTCAGAGCTATCTGATAAACTATATTTTTCTCCAAATCAAAGTTGGAAGGATTTAATAGAATCGGGAAAAGCCAATGCAGATAAGTGTTTATTGCTGTCATAAAATTTCGAATAAATTTAAATTTTCATTAAATTTCATGTCACAGTTAAGTCAGCTATTTCCAAATCGAGTTATTTTCCAAATTTCCTTTTCATTATGATAATATTAGAAATTCAGCAAAATCTGACTTTTGAATTTATTTTATATTTATTTAATGTTTAGTGTTTTAGGTCAGGTCGAAGATGAAATAAAAATGAACTCATTCTGTAATACAGCTACAACCTGTATAAGTTTATTTTCAGTAATATATACGTCGGCTTTTAATCAAAAATATTCTAAGCAACTAATCTCAACACCTATGTCAAAAATTAGCCACAGGAGTAAGTGGTAGCCATGAGAACTTTTGATAAGGAGGTCAAGATCTATAACATAAAAAATTTTCAGAAAAGTTGAATGAAAGTTATTTTCCACCCAAGAAAAATGTGGGGGATCCTTTGGTTTTCTTTTTTTATTTTAAAGCGCCCAAGAATGTATTTATTCAAAAAAGTCCTTTTAAATAAATTTTTAATTCTCAACGAAAACCTAAACCTAAGGGCGGCGGCTTAATATTAGTTATATCATTAAAAATTTATTACAAAAATAAAAACTTTTGTAATAGAAAAGATATCAGAGCGTTAGACTTCGCCTTTTGTGATGCATTTCAAAATGCTATGGATTTAATTTATCGAGTTAGCCGTTACTTGATGAAAATTCATTATCACTGTTATAATGAAAAACTATATTTGTTTAGTAATTTCCACTAATTTATTTCCATTTGACAGCTGTTTCGACACACTGTATCTTTTTCAAAAACCAACTTAAGACTGATACTAAAACACCATTTTTTAACAGTAATAAAACCTAACCCTAGTAGATTTTATCTATAAAGATTTAGCAGTGGGGAACCGTTTAGGTCTATTTGATCGTTCAATAAAATATTATGGTTTTCCTCTTATTAATTTCTACACTTTCCAAGTAATTTAACTTGAAACTTTTATTGGCTGAATGCAACGTTTTAAATTCATTATTAAAATTATGATTGGTATCTAATAAATGTTTTGCATAATTAGAATCAATTTTTTGTTTAATATATTATGTTTTGTGTTCTTATGATACGTTTATAAAAAGATCTACCTGTTTGATCAATATATGCTTTTTTATGGAAAAAAACCACATTTAATTTATATACCCTTGATTTTTGGTCTTTATTTGTATCAGACTTGCTATTCTTAATATATCTACCTAAAGTATTATCGGTACAAAAAGCTACTTTATGATTTGTTTTTTTAAGATATGTCTCTATTTTAGCTAATTTTTTCGGTATATGTTAATGTGTTAAACTTAATATTGTCTTTTGTATTGAAATTAGGATACTTAAGACATGACTATATTCTGTTTTTTAGTATTTTATTTGTAGGTTTGCCGGGGGAGACTTTCCCTCGAAACGTCCAGAAAACAAACATTTTTCAGTGTCGTTCCTCGGGTACCTTATAGACCCAGAACTTAAGACTATATTATTCAATTTATATAATTATATTTTATTTATTATTTTTTCCCAATTTTCTAAGGCGGAAAAACCTAAAAAATACTTTTAAACCATGAATCCGCCACTACAATTTCGTAATTATTTTAATTCATATACCCCCCTGATTTTTGGTCCTTATTTGTATTACACTTGTTATATCATTATATATTAACTGCAATCTGTTTTATAATATTAAGTTCCTTGTTAAAATTTTCTGTTGACAGAGGTACATTAATTAAACGATGTACAAAACTATGAAAAGCTGCCATCTTATGTGTGAATGGGTGGTTTGATGTATTATGTATTGTTATATCTGTATAGGATGGTTTATGATAAATTTCAGAATCGTGTTTATTATTAATGTTCTTGATTTTTAAATCTAAAAAGTTTATGGACTAATTCTAAAGTAAATCTTATATTTTTATGTAATTTATTAATATAATTTAGAAAGAGGTTAAGTTGTCTCTCTGTGCCTGTGAAACGAGCCATAATATCGTCAAAGTATATGTACCAATAGATAAACTTGTCCCGTATAGGGTGTGTATCTATTACACAGGCCAACACACAGGGTAATTTTTGGATGCAGAATGTAAAAAAGTTCTCAGATTTTGTCTATCAGATCTAGTTTAAAAAAAAATTCTGTATATATTTTACGTTATAACTATTATAATATATAATATTACTATTGCTAGTTAAAAAAACAAACACACATGGATTTAAGTGTTTATTGCAAAAACTTAATTTACATAATTACATTAGTCACTAATCACATAAAAATTTTCTTTTATACGACTTTCTAGAATGGAGTTTACTAGGGCAGTCTCGCTGAAGGCTCCAGCAGTAGTCCGACATCATGTGGCTATACCATCGTCCTTGATAACGATCTTCCATAGTTTTAATATCCTGATGGAATCTTTCCCCTGTTCTTCACTACAATTACCTAAGCTTTCTGGAAAACGATCTAGGTGGCTGTGGAGGTAGTGAACTTTTATACTCATGTTACAGCCGAGAATATTAAAATTTGAAAGCATAGTTCCCACTAATTCTACGTAATTCTCTGCTTTATGATTGCCAAGAAAATTTTGTACTACTTGAACAAATGAACACCAAGCGTTAGATTCAGTCGCGTTCATTGATGTGGTGAATTGTGGATCTTTAACAAGTTGCCTTATTTGAGGACCATCAAATATATCAGCTTTTAGTTTTTCCGTGCTAATGCCAGGAAATTTACGTGACAAATACCCAAAACAATTTCCATCTCGATTTAAAGCCTTCATAAATTGCTTCATTAAGCGTAGCTTGATATGTCAGAGCGGAAGAAAGACTTTTTCTCTTGAAACCAAAGGTTCGTTGATCACGTTTTGTTTTCCTTGAATCATGACATCCCTTGAAGGCCAGTTTTTGTTAACCCAGTGCTCATTTTTAGCTCTGCTGTCCCACACAAAAAACAAGGATATTTTGTATAACCACTCTGCTGTCCAAGGAGGAAGTTAACCATCAACACAAATTACACACTGATGTTCTTCGTATTTAATTTTTCTCAAAACTAATGCAATTATTTCATATTCTTCCTTCATGGTAGTAGAATGACCAATAGGAATTGAGCCATATTTGTTACGGTTATGTAAAAGAACACATTTTAAACTACGTTTTGAACTGTCAATAAAAAGGCGCCAATCATCTGGAGTGTATTCAGGCATTGGTACACCAAACTTTAGGCACTTCCTCTTTCCAGTTGTCCACTGTCGCAAATGTTCAACACATGTTTTACATATGAAATGTGGGACCCAAGATTTGTCTTGATCTCCTAAATGAACGCCAAAATAGGCAAGATAAGCTCTTTTCACAAAGTCAGAAATCGTTTTTCTGCTCTCTTTCAAAGTGTATTCACCACACACATAACAAAAAACATCGGGATGATTTACACAGGTACGTCTGCTTGTGGATGCCATTGTTTCAGTTTAGTGTCTTGATACTACAAAACGACCAAAATTTACACAAAATGATAGCACAACTTTACTTGGGAAAACTCAGTAATATACTAAATCGAGTACAGCCAAGCAGGTATAGAAGGATCGGGTCATAGGCAATTACAGATATAAAAGTAATTAAGAGCAGTGTATTGAGTAGTTCCTGGTATAAGAACAATGGGTCAGGGACAATTCCAGGTATCCATTTGGTTAATTAGATTCTGGGAAATTTCTATTTTGACGATTAAGTACATATTTATCTCTTTATTTGTTGTCCTTTATCAGAAAAAAATATCAATTAACCTGTAACCTGTATCTTAAAAACTAGAGCTGATAGAAAAAATCTGGTGGCAGTTTTGGAATCAGCACTTTAAAAACATCTAAAATCAGATGTTCGATTTCCGGCACCAAAATTTTGTTTTCATTTTGTTACCCTGTGTTATTTGTTCTCAGTTATCAAGAAATAATATTTCCGCTAAAATAGGACTTAACGGGTTACCCATTATTAAACCTTCTGTACTTAAATAGATCGAGCCATTAAATTCAAAATAATTTTGATCAAGGCACACTGCCAACAAATCTAAAATGTGATTCTTAACAATAAGGTTGAGTTTGTTTTTTAATAGCAAATTATCCACTAAGTTCATTGCTTCAATAGGGGGGATACTGGGAAATAGGTTTTGCACATCCAAAGAAATTAAAATAGCGTTATTTGGAATTATTATATCCTTAATATTATTAATTAATTCAAGGCTATTTTTTATACTATAGTTAAGCTTGAAGTTACAAAATGTACTAATAATTTCTATTAATTTGTTAGATGCCCGGTGTGCTGGAGGTGTTACATACGACAGTACTGGCCGAATGGGTTTAATGTCTTTGTGTAACTTGGGGTTCATTAACGTTATATTGTATTTTATTTTGCCACTAAATAATTTACTTTCTTTGATTGCACTTTTAATGATTTTTAAAACATATCTGTCGGATCTTTATCCATTTTATTGGAAATCTATAGTTTTTTGAATGTAGTCTTCTTTTTTCAGCGCAATAACCGTTTTTCCTTTATCCACCCTAGTGAATATATTATTATTTTGTACAACTTTTTTCCTAATATTTTTAACTATAATAAAATTATTTGAAAATTGGCCAGCACACGGTGTGTCGAAACAGCTATCAAACGGAAATAAATTAGTGGAAATTGCTAAACAAATATAGTTTGTTTATTAAAAAACACCTGACCCTGAAAATGTATTTAAAAATGTATGTACTTCTAATTTAAATTCGTATCAAGTAAGTGTATCATTAAGTTAGAGAGTTAAGTAATTATCATAACAAAATAGTTCTGCTTTGTTACGACTCCGGCCGACGGGGTTATGCCTCACATACGTGATTTATTCCTGAAGGGTTTATTCAAGGTGTCAAACCCTTTAAAGTAATAATTCCAGGCCAGATACTATAACTGAATTATAATTTTAGTTTTCGCTTCGACTATTACCATTGTAAGAATGACTTAAATAATTATAGACCGATATTACTTATAGTTGGGTTCAGATAAGTTTGTATAGTCAGTTGTATTCCTTACTACTAGATTATTATCAATCTTTCAAATTGTAAGAATTTTAAAGATAACTTAAATAGTTACTTAATTTCTTGCACGTCATATAAAGGGTGTCTACGAACAACCCTTATAAAACGAGAGCGGTGATTCTACATAAAAAAACATGAAAACATTTTCACATTAAACTATGTCCGGAAATTCTTCATTACGGAGCTACAGGGTGTTGAAATATAAATTTTGTTTTATGAATATATATATATATATATATATATATATATATATATATATATATATATATATATATATATATATATATATATATATATATATATATATATATATATATATATATATATATATATATATATATATATATATATATATATATATATATATATATATATATATATATATATATATATATATATCTGGGTGGTGCAACCAAGATGGGGTGGACGATTGTGGGCAAACGGAGAGGAATTTGAAAAAACATTTTTGGGATATGATTGATATATATCAAGAACGCTGTGTTTTAAAAATATACCCATTATACAGGGTGGTCTGAAAAGTTCGCGGTGAACCAAACTTGTATTTTTTTAAATGGGATACCCGGTATATTATTATTTTAGTTGATTCTCCTATTCGTTGCGATCATTTTGATATAAGGTTAGTTGGGTCTAAAATTTATACCAAGGGAATGGGATGAGGTTAAAGTGGAAAAAAAGGTTATACTCCGGCCATTTTTTGAAAACAATTGAAGCAGGTATGGAAAAACCAAATATTCTATAAAATGTATTGTGTCTAGGACTACAATAATCGCTTGTAAGTCGTTCAAAATTATTCACTGTTATACAGGGTGCTCAAGTTTTGCAAATTAACCTTGGATTGAATTTTTTAAATGGAACACCCTGTATATTTTACTTTCATGTTAAAGATAACATTACTAGCTTTCAGAAAATATCATATTTGATACCTTTCTGACCAACAGTTTTTCAGTAAATTAGCTGTGAAATCAAAATTTCTTCATTTTAACACGAATTACTCTGAATTCGCGTTGTTAAAATTGACAATTTTATATTAGGAGGCCATGATATCATCATAAATTGAACAAAGGATTGACAGTCCTGTCAAAACAGCAAAGTGTCAGAATATTGTCATCAGTAAATAAATAAATATTGTTCTTTGATGATGCGATGCCGAAAAAAAAACAAGATAGAAGCTCTTGCAAGTTTATCATAGAGATTTCAAGAAACAGGAAATGTTGCTTTCAAAAAACCGTAAAGTAATTAATAAACCAGTTACCAATGAAGATAATGCTTTGACAGTATTAATAACAGATCTTTTTTTACAAAAAAAATAAATTTAATATAAATCAACAAAAACAATGTAATTAAAACTTATAAAAGATGTTCAACTAAACCACCGTTTTGCTGAAGGCACATTTCGAGTCTATCCATAAATGAAAGTTTCACTTTTCTCAAAGGTAGGTCTGAAATGTTGCGAAAACTGCTTATTATTCTCAACTTCATATCTTCCACTGTGGTTGGAACCTCTTTATAAACTTCTTCTTTAACATGTCCCCATAAAAAGAAATCTAAGGGCGTTAAATCGGGTGACCTCGCAGGCCACTTAACTGGTCCACCTCGCCCAATCCAATGCTCTCCTTTCCAATTATTGAGAAAATGTCTTACATGCCTATGGCAATGCGGGGGTGCTCCATCATGTTGGAACCATAAGGAATTTAAATGCTCTTCAAAGAAATATGGTCCTATAACATGAGAGCCAATTATACCTCCCCAAACATTAATTGACCATTTATTTTGATGGTCCACCTGACGAATCCAATGTGGATTTTCGGTTGAATAATAGTGCATATTATGTTTGTTAACCAAGCCGTTGCTTTTAAAAGTTGCTTCATCTGAAAACAGCACCCTATCTACAAAACCTGGATTATCCCAAATTGTATTTAAAAACCAAATTAAAAACTCTTGTCGTTGGACGTAATCGCGATCATACAGTTCTGGGTGTAATTCAAAGTGGTAGGCATGATATTTATGTTGTTTCAGAATCCGTTTAATACTAGTGCGTTCAATATCAGTAGCTCTCTCAATTTCCCTGGTACTTGTGTGTGGATTTTCTTGCACTGTTAATAACACTGTCAAAGCATTATCTTCATTGGTAACTGGTTTATTAATTACTTTACGTTTCTTAAAAGCAACATTGCCTGTTTCTTGAAACCTCTCTAATAAACTTGCAAAAGCTTCAGGTCTTGGTTTTTTTTCGGCATCGGGATATCGTACCGCATAAACCCTGCTTGCTAGTAAAGGGTTTTTTTGACACTCGCCCAACATAAAAGTCATGTTTATCAACTCTGGAGTACTCAAACTCATTGTTACTTAACAATTTTTCGGCTTATCGTCAAAAAACAATGGTAATTGATGCCAATTCTCTGACACTTTGCGGTTTTGACAAGAATGTCAATCTTTCTTTTCATTTATGATTATATCATGGCCTCCTTATATTATAGGTAGTCAATTTAAGCAACGTAAATAATACCGTTTCTGTTAGAATGAGTAAATTTTGGTTTCACGGTTAATTTACTAAAAAACTGTTGGTTAGAAAGATATCAAATTTGATATTTTCTGAAAGCTGGCGATGTTATCTTTAATATGACAGTAAAATATATGGGGTGTTCCATTTAAAAAAATTCAATCCAAGGTAAATTTGCAAAACTTGACCACCCTGTATAACAGTGAATAATTTTGAACGACTTACAAGCGATTATTGTAATCCTAGATACAATACATTTTATAAAATATTTGGTTTTTCCATACCTGCTTCAATTGTTTTCAAAAAATGGCCGGAGAATAACCCTTTTTTCCACTTTAACCTCGTCCCATTCCCTTGGTATAAATTTTAGACCCAATAAACCTGATATCAAAATGATCGTAACGAATAGGAGAATCAACTAAAATAATAATATACCGGGTATCCCATTTAAAAAAAACACAAGTTTGGTTCACCACGAACTTTTCAGACCACCCTGTATAATGGGTATAATTTTAAAACACAGCGTTCTTGACTATCAATCATATCCCAAAAATGTTTTTTCAAATTCCTCTCCGTTTGCCCACAATCGTCCACCCCATCTTGGTTGCACCACCCTGTATATATATATATATATATATATATATATATATATATATATATATATATATATATATATATATATTGTGGAGGAGAGAATTAATAATATAAGGGCTTAGGGATAATTAATGATAAGGAAATAAAATGTGGACTAGTTGTTACCTTGAGCTGATTCAATGTTCTTCTTCCATAAAAATCCTGTGCCTTGCGGCTTGGTGCGTTCACTCGCGTTACCGGTACCGGTTTATATTTGATTAATAATAGTTTAATTAGCCGTTACATATACAGAGTTTAATACACTTATTAATAGTAGATATATTTTTTTTTGGAACGACGATCATAACGTGTCGAACGTTCGATAGAGAGAGAGAAACCCTTATGGTTCTTGTGGGCGTATCCCTTCCTTCAGTCTATTTTTCTGCTTGCTTAACAACTTAGAAAAGGATAGAGGAAATGGTTAATAAAGGAGGGGAATATAAGTGAGACAATTTAAAAGTATTGCTCAAATAAATTTAAAGTTAACTAAAATTATATATATATATATATATATATATATATATATATCAAATGTAGCTGCTCCGTGGTAAATAGAGTATCAAGTCCGGCGAAGATTTCGGATGTTCTCTTGGTAATCACAAATGTCGGTTTTGCTCCTGTTGGTGACTCTGGTATTGTTTTGTGTATTCATTTTGGCACTAGTTGTACTCGTCTTTCAACTAGTTGACTGTACTGATGAAGACCTTAAGTCAGAAACACATTCAAATGTGTCTATGGTTAGCCAAATTCCATTGTTTTAGCGGTCATCCCAACTAATCCATTTTCTGCTATATACTAGTTCTAACCGCGCTATATGTTTTCTACATTTGTTATATATATATATATATATATATATATATATATATATATTTATATATATATATATATATAAATATATAAATACATATATAAATATATAATATATATATATATATATATATATATATATATATATAAATATATAAATACATATATAAATATATAATATATATATATATATATATATATATATATATATATATATATATATATATATATATATATATATATATATATATATATATATATATATATATTTATATATATATATATATATATATATATATATATATAACTTAGTATTTATTTTTGTTTTCTTTGACCTAGTTCTACTATATATATTTTTCGGTGCTATTTTCTTGGTTTTTGGTCACTTTTTAAAGGAAAAATATTTTTATTTTTTAATCATATTTATTTTGACTGACGTTTCAACCTAGATTCGATCTTTTTTAAAGTCAGGAACGAAAATAAATTCAACCATCATATGGGACATGAACATACATATAACCTAAATTACATTACTTTTTATTTTAGCATACAAACACCTGTGTCCTGTGTGTCTGTTCTGTTGTGATTTGTGACTTCCCGTGCTCTGATATTGTCCGTTAACGAACTTACTCCAGATCTTTCGGCGGGAAGTCCGAAAAAAAATGCCCCACCTTGAAAAATTCACCATAACGACCTGCATATTGAATCATCGTGGTTTCTAAAAGAGTACCCTTATCGGACGCCACTGTGGGCTTATTATCGAAATAAATGAATTATAACACTATTTTATAAAAAGAAAGTTTATTAAAACTAAAATGTCTTTAAAGAAATACTGACAAAGCTGATTTTATCAAGTTTTACCTATATTTAAATTAAATATCTTAATAAAATCTAAGTATTAATTTAGAACAACCAATCTGGTTTAGATATTATCAGAGGCATTAAAAACATTCACTATTTTGGTAGACATAAATTGAAATTACTTTCCTCATATCTCGCGACACTTTTACATCAACTTAATATGTGATGTTACTACTAATATGCCAGGATATAGAGCAGATAAGAGGAACTTGGAAGACCCATGAAAAGTAATAAAACGTTGGATGAAACGATGTGAGAGTAATAGAAATTCCCTGCGATAAACCCCTTAATATAATAAAATATGACTTTAATAGTAATAAAATATAAGTAGAGTGTGCATATGGGATACGACCACATTCAATTTACGAGCCACAGTGCAGTTTCTGGAAAATTTTGCATTATTTTAACAACCTCCCAAAAGGAAAACTGAAATATATGAGGATAAGTTTTTGTATATAAAAATGTTTCTAAGCTGACTTCTAGTGGTATAATGGTTTTAGGTAAGTTTTTAACCTCGTATATTTAAAAAAACTCACCATTAAATAAAGATTAATATCTTTTCCATCCTTCAATTTCTGGAAATCATCTTTCTCAAGGTTGTGGCTTATGTGTTACAGCGTGGGATATTGCGCTATTACCATGCGGGTTTGACTGAGCTGGGCTAAAGCCGTTAGGTAGAAATCCTTCTTGGAAAAAGTGTAAAATGAACCAATACGCAACTGTATAGCCCTCCCAGCTAGCACTAAAGTAGCTACAACTGTTTCCACTACTAGTCTTTAAGAGCTTTTACATATTTATTACTAATAATCCTACTATGTATCAACAAACACTTTGGGTTACAGGTTTTTGAGTATTATATATGTATTTGTTACTGCGAATAATACTTTATAGTAATTTTCCATGAAAAGTTACTGTTTCTAATCAGTTTACTAAATTACAACTTTTAAGTATCAGTACCTTCTTGAACTTTTCGAGTCGTTGCAGAGTAGAAAAAGTTATCGTCTACTGCTACTTTAAACTGGCTATTAGCAGTCATTATTTTTCTGTTGCAACTTAGAAGTAAGAATTACAGTAAATATTTACTAGAAGTAAACTATTACCTCTTGTACTTGAGGTTCCGGATATAGGGGGCGCTGGTACGAGATTCGGTCGGTGATTTTATAAGGACAGTAGTAATGGTTCGTAACATTTTGTTAACATTTTTAATGACAAATATCCTAATAGAAATCCAATAACTAAATCTACCGTAAGTAAAAATAACAAAACAATTCGTGAAACAGGAGAGATAAAAGATGCTGTAAGTTCTGGTAGACCGAAATGCAAAATAATTCCTCATTCTATCGCTCAAGAGTTTTAGTAAACATATAAAAATTTAATTATTACAAGATCAAGGTTTATTATAAATTTTAATATTTTAATCCTAATTTTCAGTTAGCTCAATATTTTCATTGTATATTCTATTCGGTTTTTCATTAATAACATTACCCCGTATGCGTATAAATTTAAAAAAAGAAATAAAATAGTGGTTTTTAGTAACTCTGATTTCAGCTTTATTTTCGGCGGTTTGGTTTGCAGTAATATTTATTTTATTTATGTTTCTGTTTAAAATAAATATTATAAATGATGTCACAGTCACGTTCTGTTTAGACAGGCCAGAGGGTTGGATAGAACATGGGATCGGCTTACTGTTAAGTTTTTCCTGTGGTCCCACCCGATACCATTTTGCATGTGCGCGTTTTGTTCCTGCCGTCCCTGCCGCTGGTTTCGCTCTCTCTTGCTCTCTGGGGCTCCGTCTCCGCACAGTGAGTATTTTAATTTTTTTTATATACGAGGGCCTTTCAACAAAGACTAAGACTGAATTTTTTACGGCCCAGTGCAACGAGCTACATACCGCCAAAAATCAGAAAATATTATCCAAGTAGTCTTCTTTCATTTTGCGAAATGTCAGTTGTCATAAATTATTTATTTGATTTTGATGCCGCTCTAAAGTTGGGGACGCCTCTAATAATAGTGATGGATGAATTGAAAGAACAAAGATATGCGATCAAATTTTGTATTCGTCTTGGAAAATCAGCAACGGAAACTTTTTCGATGATTAATACGGCTTTTTGGGAATTGTCTATGGCAAAATCTGCTTATTTTCGATGGCATAAAGAGTTTAGTAATGGCAGGGACAGTTGTGAGTTGCAAGGCGGTCCAAGTGCTCCTATTGTGGCACTAACTGAGGAAACCATCAATACCGGAGTAGTAACTATTCGCACAGATTTACGTCTGACTATCCCACAACTCTCAAATATTCTTAAAATATCTGTTAAAAGTGTTCTTACTCTTTTACACAAGCATTTAAACATGCCTAGAGTTTGTGCTCGGTGGATTCCGCGTATACTGACAACAGATCAAAAAGCGAATAGGGTAGCGGTTTGTGAATACTGGAAACAATGCGTTGAAGAAGAAGGCGAAGAATGATGGAAGACCATTATTACTGCGGATGAAACTTGGGTGTATTGTTATGATCCAGAGATGAAGCAACATAGTACGCAGTGGGTAGAAAAAGGAGGACCACCTCCAAAAAAAGCCCGTGCGCAAAAATCTGCTGCTAAAGCTATGGTCATAACATTTTTTGATCACAAAGGCATGGTGTATAAGCACATGGTCCCACATGGTAGTACAGTAACTGCCAGTTATTATTAAAGAAGTTGTGTTCCAGTTGATGAAGGATCACATCCTCAAAAAATGACCTGAGCTGATTGGAAAGTGGAAACTTCATCATAATAACGCTCGCCCTCACGTAGCGAATATAGTGACAAAGTTTCTGAACACTAAAAATATCAGGTCTGTACCACATCCTCCATATAGTCCTGACATAGCCCCATGCGACTTCTATCTGTTTGCTCAATCAAAAAAGATCTCAAAGGACGACGATTTTAAATAGAATTGGATGCTGTTAATGCTTTAGAGATGGTTTTGAAGAAGCTCTCAAAGAATGGCTTCCGCCATGTCTTTGAACAGTGGCAGTACCGGGGGGTGATTGGTTATTGCATTATAGGGGGACTATATAGAGCGTGATAAAAGTATTGTTGTTTAAGATTAATAAATAAAGTTTTGGTAGTACTAGTCCTAGTCTCTGTTGAAAGGCCCTGGTATATGTAGTATTATTTCCATCCATATTCCATATTCCAAATTTTTGTAAACTTAAAATACCAGTTTAAATTATAATCCTTAGTTTTTATGTCTTCGAGCAGCCTCGCATATATGCCGGGTCGGTGCATAGTCTTAAACGGTTCCCTAATCGAGAGGCTGTCCATTTTGTCAGTAAGTTAGAAAATTTGATTATACAACCTACAGTGATTATTGTTAATTTTGACAAATGAATTGTTTTGAATTTGAATTTTGTAAAATAACACTAGCAAGAGAACACTAAACTTTAAAAGAAGTTGTTGCAAGTTGTAAAAACAACGGAAACAAGACATACAATACAAAAAAGAAATACTTAACACAACAAACAATAATATAATGAAGCTAAGTAAGGTGTTTAGAGATAGTAGGCCAAATACTGCGGGAAAACATTTAATACATTAAAAAGAATACCAGTCTCTACGATTCGTCTATTCGCTTCTTTAAATCCTGGAGGTCATTAGGCTTAGTTTTATACAAAACATTTTTAAGGTAACCCCACAAAAAGTAGTCGAGGGCCGTCAAGTCCCGAGATCGAAGTGGTCACTCTATTATACCCCTACGTCTAATCCATCTTTCAAAAAAAACATTTTCTAAATATTCCCGAACATTCCGAGCAAAATGCGGTGGAGCACGATCCTGCTGAAACAATATTATAAATCAAGTTTAAATACTTAATACAGCATGTAAGGTAAGGAACTTATGGTTATTTGAAAATAGTTCTGGAGTAGCTGGAACAATTTCGGTCCTTAAAAGATTCAAATACCTTTCTCCAGTTAATGTGTCTTCCATGAAGAAATGACCGATTATTTTTGCACCATTTATACCACACTACACATTTATCTTTTGGGGAAATTAGGTATGATTTTTACGTATTCAGAGTGGATTTTCTCTGGCCCAATATCGATAATTATGCCTGTTAACTTTTCCATAGAAAAAAAAGTTGCTTCGTTAGAAAAAATAATATGATTGACAAAATTTAGATTGGTATTGCAACGTTCCATCATGATTTCACAAAATTCCAAGCGCTGATCCTGATAATCCTCACAGAGTTCTTGCACCAAAGTTATTTTGTATGGATGAAACTTTTCGGTTTTTAGAAGTTGGTCATTTTCTCTTCCTAATTTTTTGGTAGAAAGGTGCAAATTTTCTTTTAAACTGATTAAAACACTCAGAGCTTTATCATCATCTGTTGCGATTTTAGGTCTGCCAGCACGTGCATCTTTTACCTTTCCAGTTTGATGAAATTTCTTTTAAATTTTACTTACGGTAGATTTAATTATTGGACTTCTGTTATTATAAAATATTATAAAATTTCAATTCTTTGCGTTTCAGTTAAAAGATCAATTTTGTAAATCAACAAAACTGACATTGTCAAACATATCAGGTAACCTTTTGTGTGCACGTATTTTAATAAAAGGTAATACATTCAATTATGGATGTTAGACACTTATTTTCGCAAAAACGGTTGACTTTCATATAAAGTGCTCTTAATAGAAATTATTGAGAATTTTACGCGAATTTTAAAAAATTTCCTTTTATAACAGAAAAAACGGTAAACTTAGCAGCAATGCGGCACAATTTTATACCTTAGTTTACATATTTTCATTAAATTTAGGTAAGCAATACCTGAAATATTTCGCCGGTTCGTTTTGTTACACGCTGTATAGTTTAACAGAACTTATAATAGATCTACATTTGAAAAAGATGTTTTCCTACCAATGTATAAGAATAATACAATTAAGCATTAAATTAAAAACTGTAAATCTCTGGGTATTCTCTGAAAATTAGTTTTTAGGCTAGGACGATTTTTTTGATCCCAGATCTCAGTGTTATTTTAGAATTTGACTGACTGGGGACGGCCCTATAAGTCTGGACCGATATTTTGAACCCTGATATTTGACTGCATTTGAGGTAATTCAGATTCCATTTTTGCAAAACACTATCACACTGTATGCCATAAGTTAAAAGTATATTTTTTATATTAATATATATATATATATATATATATATATATATATATATATACTTTTATATTTCTCTTCTTGAACCTTACAATTTATAAATATCAAGTACTTTCTTGGGATTAGGTTCGTGGATTGAACAAAGAAACTTTAATTGACGTTTCGCCTGTCCATTTCAGGCTTTTTCAAAATATTTAATTCTGCACATCTAAAAATTAAATAGAAAAAGTGTATATATGTAAGTTAATAAATAAAAACAATTAGGTATAACGGCACGCACTAAAATTATTAAAACATTTATTTAAAATAGTACAGTACATACCTTGAGAAAGATGTTCTTTTACCTTGCTTGGCGGTGTGGAGGTAAGTGATACACTGGTTAAAGAATTCTATTGTTTTTTTTTATATATATCCTTTAGTTTTTTTGATTATATTTACAATGTAGAACTATTTGTGGATACGGGTTGTTTTAAAAGTATTTGTGTGAGTCTGACAGTATACAGTAGGTATTTATGATTGATGGAAAATAGTTTATAACAATTGAATTAAATTAGATTGTGATATATTTGGCTGAGATTGTCAATGTCTTTCCAATCGTCTACTGTATTTTTTTCTTTTTTTATCTCGACCATTTCTTTGAATGTCAGTTTATGGTAATGTTGTTCTTTTGATAAGACCGTTGTACCCCAAAAATCAAATTCATGTTTCATGTCCCTTTCATGTTTATGTAGTGCTGTGGAAGCATTTTTTGTATATTTATGCCCATTTAGTCTATTTGATAGGTATTGTGTGGTCATGCCTATATATTTTTTGGGGCAGTTTAGGCAGGGAATGCTGTAAACTACGTTTGATTGTTTTTTAATTGGTGTCTGACTTTTTAGTGGTGTATATAAAGATTTAAGGGTATTGTTAGATTTGTGGCATACGGTTATGTCGTGTTTACCGAGAATGTGTTTAATCTTTTCAGAAAGACCTTCAGTGTATGGCAAAGATATGTATGTAGTTGTTTTATTGTTGTCATGATTATTTACAATATGTTTTGTGGCATTGTATAATTTTTGGGTTCTTCGCTTTATAATTCGTTCGATGGCTTTTAATGGGAAATGATTTTTTAAGAGAGTATTTTTAACTTTATTTAGAATGTCAACTCGGTATATAGGTGATGTTAGTTTTAGTGCACGGTAAACTAATCCTATCATCACGGAGTTTTTTTGACATTTTGGGTGACTGGAATTATAATTAAGGTAGCGGGAGGACCAGGTTTTTTTGGTGTACCACTACCATCATTTTCTATTTCGGAAGTAAACTGCAATTTTGGATGAAAATTGTTAAAGAGGGAGAAAATTATTTGGTATTTTAAGGGTGTCTATAAACTTTTTAAATTCAAACGAATCTTTAATGTAATAATCATTTCTGCCTGTAATTTTTGATAAGCAATTTGATAAAAAACTTGAAAGTTTGTAGAATGGTGACTAAATATAGGAAACAATGGGTCTCATAGGAATGTCAGGTTTGTGAAGTTTAGGCATTCCATAGAATTTTGGTGGAACAGAATTATGTATTTTTAATGATTTGGCTTCTTTTTCGGATATGTGATTACGTTTTAACAGTTTTTCTATGAACGAGTTATTTTTGGATTGAAGAGATTTCGTCGAATCAAATCTCATTTTTTTATATGTGTTTTTGTCATCAAGAAGTGCATTAATTTTGTTGTTGTAATCAATGGTATTCATTATTACAGTCTTGTTACTTTTGTCTGCCTTTAAAACTGTTATCTGTGGATTTGTTTTTAAAAAATATTTACATTTTTTTGCTTGCTTTGATAGTTTTTTTTTGAGTTTTGTTTTGCTGTATTTTTTTGTGTCTTATTTTAATTTTATGGTTGGTAATGACATTAACAATCTCTGACCGGATACTATCTTTTTGTTCGGATGGTTTATTGTAAATAGCTGACTCGATAGAAGCAATGTAATCTATTGTTGGTAAATTGTATTCTTCACTAACAGGTAGAGAAAATTTTTCACCTAGTGCTAGTGTTTCTGCAATTTCGTTTGGGATATGCGTATCTGAGATGTTTTCTAGCCAGTTATTGGTATCGATTTTATCGTTGTTGGTTTGTATAGTTTTATATAAATTATTAAATTTATTATTATTTTTTTGTTTGACTCGTTTTTGTTTATTGGCTATACCAAAAAATAAAACAACGGAAATTATCTCCCTCTTTAACAATTTTCATCCAAAATTGCAGTTTACTTCCGAAATAGAAAATGATGGCGCTATAAACTTTCTGGATTTAACATTAATAAGAGGCCACAAAACAAATGGCATTAAAACTAAGTGGTACACCAAAAAAACCTGGTCCTCCCGCTACCTTAATTATAATTCCAGTCACCCAAAATGTCAAAAAAACTCCGTGATGATAGGATTAGTTGACCGTGCACTAACACTAACATCACCTATATACCGAGTTGACATTCTAAATAAAGTTAAAAATACTCTCTTAAAAAATCATTTCCCATTAAAAGCCATCGAACGAATTATAAAGCGAAGAACCCAAAAATTTTACAATGCCACAAAACATATTGTAAATAATAATGACAACAATAAAACAACTACATACATATCTTTGCCATACACTGAAGGTCTTTCTGAAAAGATTAAACACATTCTCGGTAAACACGACATAACCGTACGCCACAAATCTAACAATACCCTTAAATTTTTATATACACCACTAAAAAGTCAGACACCAATTAAAAAACAATCAAACGTAGTTTACAGCATTCCCTGCCTAAACTGCCCCAAAAAATATATAGGCATGACCACACAATACCTATCAAATAGACTAAATGGGCATAAATATACAAAAAATGCTTCCACAGCACTACATAAACATGAAAGAGACATGAAACATGAATTTGATTTTTCGGGTACAACGGTCTTATCAAAAGAACAACATTACCATAAACTGACATTCAAAGAAATGGTCGAGATAAAAAAAGAAAAAAATACAGTAAACGATCGGAAAGACATTGACAATCTGAGCCAAATATATCACAATCTAATTTAATTCAATTGTTATAAACTATTTTCCATCAATCATAAATACATACTGTATACTGTCAGACTCACACAAATACTTTTAAAACAACCCGTATCCACAAATAGTTCTACATTGTAAATATAATCAAAAAAACTAAAGGATATATATAAAAAAAAACAATAGAATTTTTTAACTAGTGTATCACTTACCTCCACACCGCCAAGCAAGGTAAAAGAACATCTTTCTCAAGGTATGTACTGTACTATTTTAAATAAATGTTTTAATAATTTTAGTGCGTGCCGTTATACCTAATTGTTTTTATTTATTAACTTACATATATACACTTTTTGTATTTAATTTTTAGATGTGCAGAATTAAATATTTTGAAAAAGCCTGAAATGGACAGGCGAAACGTCAATTAAAGTTTCTTTGTTCAATCTACGAACCTAATCCCAAGAAAATACTTGATATTTATATATAAATATATATATATATATATATATATATATATATATATATATATATAGCGGCCGAGCATCCTTCGATTGTGGCCATTTCTGGCCCCATAATGGATTCTCTGATATTTCCAAGAGCTGGACAGTAACAAAGAATAAGTGTTTTCATCATGCTCCGGTATCACTAACCGTTGGTCTCAAACTTTTAGCACTGGTCTGTTAGATAATGACGTCTTAATTGCGTCATGTGTAGAACATGATGAAAACGTGTGGTTACCGATTTCAAGTGACAGCTAAAGTAAATAATTAATTGTGTTTTAATTTTTCAAAAAAATAGTAACAAATATGGAGAAAGAATTAGCAATTTATAGAGAGAGATAACACTAGAAGACAGTAAAAATCATTTATTTAATGATAAAAATAAATATTTCCGCTGTTTCCAATTTGTAAACAAATCTCTATAAATTTTGTTTGTTTCTGGAACCGCGATGGGGAGCATATCCCCGACATGGTTAGCAATTTGACAGACCAGTTACCGAACCATTAAGCTGGTGACGTCACTACTGACATCGTGAATTCTTGCCGTTAGAAGCGGTTACCCGAACCGGAGCATGGTATAAGAAACAGTTTTCACATTTTCGGTAAGTTATCTGATAGTTGAGATACGAGGGGTGCTTAAAATGAAAAATTTTCAATTTAGCCCTGTACCTTAAAAACTAAAAGGGCTTTGATAATTTTGTTAACGGCATCTTTAATTTTACGAAAAAGTAGCACAAGTCGCTAAAACCTCAACTTTCTATTTATAAAAATAACGGAGATACCCCGCAAAAGTACCCAAAATGGGACACCGTCTATATATATATATATATATATATATATATATATATATATATATATATATATATATATATATATAACACACAAAGTTTTAACCTATATAATTGAAACAAAGACAAACTTGTAAACGTATAACGAATATACCTACTGGAACAGATAAATATCCTCATGATTACTTAAAAACGCAAAAACCCGTATAATTAAAAAAACTATATCGCTTGGAACTATATAAGCATAGGTATATTCATACTACACGTAGACCGAAATGAAATATCCTTTCTCTCACAAATATACTCACCTAAGTCACACATTCTCTCTCAACTCAACTCTTTTATGTTTGGGTATTTTTTATTCAAGAAAATATCAAGAACTGAAACCAGAAAATATCACAAACGATCACAGCAATGTCAAACATAAACAAACCCGATTAAATGGCTAGCTTCCGCCCACTAAATTTATTTTCAATGCACATTTTTAATATATAGGTCGTGTTAAAAAGTTCTACTTTTCAAAATACAATATTAGCCTGACAGTAAAGCCAGGCCGACATATTTCAAGGCATACCCTATTTCTAAGTTACTTAATCCCTTAAAAATTAAAACTTGCGCATTTTTATTTGAAGTTAGATTTTCTGGTCTTTCGGTACATTTTAGAATCAAATGGTAAACCGCAAAGTGGATTTTTAAATTTGTTTTGATTTTGTAAAAAATTAGATAGCCTCCAATATATTCACTTTCAAGGTAAGAAATCATATTAAATATTGTCGAACTACAAAATACATTACTAATAACTAATAATAGCTTGGAAATCATATTTTAAAAGTTATTAAAGGTAGAGCACGAAGAAAACTACTTGGAAAATACGTACCTAATCGCGACCTACAAGTAGAAGAGCCAGCTTTACCAGAAGTCGTAAATGCAACAAACAAACTGAAGAATACAAAATATCCCGGCTCTGACAATATACTAGTGAAATTTCTAAAGCATGCAGCTACACAACTGATCACCTGTATAAGAAAAGTCAGACAAGAAAGCATTATAACACAAAAAGAGAAAATGTTACAATTTCAAAGAACTTCTGTTATTAAATACGCCCTATAAAATATTATCAGAAACTCTTGTGAAAAAATTCTTAGATTCAATTATTAGAAAAAATAGGTCAACAATCGAGCAACTTTTTGCATTAAGGAGATATCTCGAGAAGGGATGGTAGTTTAATGGAACATTGTATAACCTCTTCATAGATTTTCATCAAGCCTATGACAGTGTACAGAGAGATCAACTGTAGATGTAGACGGTGTCCCATTTTGGGTACTTTTGCGTATGTTATTTTTATAAATAGAAAGTTGAGGTTTTCGCGGCTTTTGCTACTTTTTCGTAAAACTAAAGGTGCCGTTAACAAAATTATCAAAGCCCTTTTAGTTTTTAAGATACAGGGCAAAATTGAAAATTTTGCATTTTAGGCACCCCTCGTATCTCAACTATCCGATAACTTACCGAAAATGTGAAAACTGTTTCTTATACAACTTTTCCCGCAGAACTCAATTCCGCATTCGGAATTAGTATGCAGGGTCAGATCAAAAAATTATCGGACACTACTTTATTTTTTAAAAGGAACACCCTATGTATTCATAGACTATAAAATTTGTCTTTTTTTACCTTTTGAAATATATATAATAGTATGCACTTTTTCTTAGAAACACGCAAATAAATGACAATTTTCTGAAATTAAATGCATAATTTAATAGCAGGGCGTGAATACAATAATAAGCAATTGAAAGTTACATATTGCTATCGAAGAATTGGATACCTTGTATATATAAAAATACCTATAGAGTTTTTTAATAACAGTAAGTTTGGCAATACTGTCACAGTGTCATGGATTAAGGGACATAGCGGAATCGAAGGAAATTAAAAAGCTCTAAGGCGATCAATCTAAAGATAAACGAACAGGCAATAGAGATTCTAAGAGAGAAATGGGAGAGACAAGACTTCAGACACTCAGGTGCCGCTATCCGCGGCCCTGAGATCACTCGGACTGAGTACCTCCTTAGACTCTCTCGAGGAAATCTTAGAAAACTGGTAGGAATGCTAACAGGACACTGTAAGCTAAACAAACACCTTCACACCTTGGGCGTTCTTCCAGATTCAAGTTGTAGAGGGTGCAACGAGGATGACGAGACTGCAGAACATATTAAGAGTTTTCACCATGCTCCGATTCGGGTAACCGCTTCTAACGGCAAGAATTCACGATGTAAGTAGTGACGTCACCAGCTTAATGGTTCGGTAACTGGTCTGTCAAATTGCTAACCATGTCGGGGATATGCTCCCCATCGCGGTTCCAGAAACAAACAAAATTTATAGAGGTTTGTTTACAAATTGGAAACAGCGGAAATATTTATTTTTATCATTAAATAAATGATTTTAAAAGTGTCATGAAAAAAGACAAATTGCTTATTACAGGTACAATATTGCTATTAAAAAATAAACTTTTACACATAAATTGCTAATTCTTTCTCCATATTTGTTACTATTTTTTTGAAAAATCAAAACACAATTAATTATTTGCTTTAGCTGTCACTTGAAATCGGTAACCACACGTTTTCATCATGTTCTACACATGATGCAATCAAGACGTCATTATCTAACAGACCAGTGCTAAAAGTTTGAGACCAACGGTTAGTGATACCGGAACATGATGAAAACACTTATTCTTTGTTACTGTCCAGCTCTTGGAAATATCAGAGAATCCATTATGGGGCCAGAAATGGCCACAATCGGAGGATGCTCGGCCGCTAGGGTGTTAAATTACATTAATGCTGTTGGCTGGCTTGACGAGTAAACCTCTGAAGGAGGTTATAATGAGCCCACCTGCGAGGCCTAAGTTAAAGGTTGGCACAAGTCAACCCTCCATATTCTCTATCTATCTAACAGTAAGTTTGTAACAACAGTTTTATAGCATAAGGAAACAATATAACAAAGGCAAAAAAATATCATTATTAAAAAAAGAAAAAAACAAATTTTTAAAGGTGATTAAAATTGACGACCATTTTTCTCTAATGCAAAATAGGCACATTTTTGTAATTCTTTGAATAGCGTTAAAAAGAACCATTGGTCTCATTCGCAGATTTTGAGAGGCTAAGTGAATTGCCTCCCGAAGTTCTGCTATGCCGTTATATCGTGTTTTGTATACTTCATTTTGTATATAGCCCCATAAAAAAATCTAAAATTGAGAGATCTGGAGATCGTGGAGGTCATCTAATAGGTCCGTTGGTACCTATCCATCTTTGAGGAGAGTTATTATCAAGAAATTCCTTTAAGAGTCTAGAGTTGTGACTTGGGGCACCATTTTGCTGTAGGTAAACCGCATTATATTGGGCTAATAGAATATTTTCGAGCAGTTCTGGAATAACTTCCTCAAGGATTTCTAGGTATCTACGTGCTATAAGACCTCCTGACCTCCTTCAAAAATCCTATAAACTATATGTCTGCCCAAAATAAGACATGACACCCCATCTCCAAAGCGTCCTTGTTGTGCCCTGTCAAACATTAAATGCTGATTTTCACTATGCCAGATCCTGTCACTATTAAAAATTCCCACACATGAAAAAAAGCATTCGTCTGACCAGATAAGTCTGCCAAATAAATCGTTAGCATTGATTTGTTGCAAATACTACTAGCAAAACAGTGCCGGGCGCTCGGTATCGCCAGGATGCAAATATTGCACTATATTAAATTTGTATGGATGATACTTATATTTCTTCAAGATTCTCTGACCGTCAGTTTTTGGCACATCAATTTCCTTCTCAATTTTTCTACATGAGAACGAAGGTGTTGCTTCTCTATGTCCCTGTTATATACTTAACTGATAACTATGTGTTATTAGCATAGTAGGCCTAAGTTAAAGAATGCAGGAAAAAGTGTGTTTTTTATATATCCTCACCACACGACAAATATATGAAATGTAAACCAGATTATTAAATCCGATAACCTTGTACCTTTGAGAAGCAAATAGAAAGGTGTTAATTAGTTCGCGTTTTATTTATACTCTCAAATTAGAGCTCATAAATATAACATTTGGCAAAGAGGAATTTTGTTAAGAAAAAGAGAAATCATGCCTCAAAATCAAGAGCCTCTAAACGTTCAACAAGTAAATACCGCAATTGTAGGACATTTACGTGAGTTTGATGTAAGTTCCAATGATTGGACAATATTTGTGCCGCGATTGAAAAATTATTTCATGGCAAACAATATCACGGACGATGAGAAAAAACGGGCTATTTTTCTAAATTTATTGAGTGAGGATTCGTATAGACACTTATTTTTAATTTGTGTTTACTAGACAAACCGGAAGCTAAAACTTTCAAGGACCTTATCGAGATTTTCGACAGACATTTGGTGTCTAAGCAGTCAATTTTCGCCGAAAGATTCAAATTTTACAGTGCAAAATACTGCCTGGTGAAACGGTCAATGAGTGGGCTGCCCGTGTTCGAAGTTTGGCTGTAAATTGCAAATTTTCCGATAATTTGGATATGTGCCTTCGAGACAAATTCATAATGGGAATGGAAAAAGGAAGAATCGTGGATCGACTTTTTGAAGAAGATCATACCATAAAATTTGAAGACGCCATACGCATAGCACGTTCTAAGGAAGCAGCACTCCAAAATTTTTCTCAAATTCCACTATCGGTAAAGCAGGAATCCTTGCACCACATGCGCGGATCTAGGAAACCACAAGCAGGAGGCGGAGCCAGCACGAGCACCAGGTCGCAGAGAGAAATGACGCCATTTTGTCACGTATGCGGACGAAAAAACCATTTTTCAGATAAGTGTCAATTTCGTAATTGTATATGTCATATTTGTAACTGTAAAGGGCATTTAGCTCCACTCTGTCCACAAAAAAATAATAACTTTCAAAATAAAAGTAAAAATTTTAAAAATCAGCAGTCACATAAAAAAAGGTACACTCATAATTTTTCAGGTGACTCGGATCAAATTAATCCGAATTCTTCTTATGAAAATACGCTCTTTACGCTTGGAAATTCAAGCAACTCTTTAAATTATGTAAACAAACCATTTTTCATTGAAATTTGTATTGAAAATAAAAAGCATCAGTTCCAAATTGATACTGGCGCTTCAAGCAGTTATTTTTCATATGATTTTTTTAAACAAAATTTTAATAATCTTATTTTGGATAGTACAGATCAAGAATTTTTTGTATATACAGGGCAACAAATAAAACCCATTGGTGTTTTAAACTTAAACGTTAATTTTAAAGGAGTTAATCATAAATTAAGTTTTTTTGCAATTAACAATGGGGGACCCCCAATCTTGGGAAGAGCTTTTTTGTATTTATTTATTGTATCTATGTCTGACATTTTTTTCTATGAGTCAAACTCAGAAACAGAAAACTTTATTTGATTTATATTGCTTTGTTAACACTTGCTCTCCCTCCTTTAAAATTTCTACTCTATTGCCGGAAAATTTCTATAATCGAACAGAAAATTGCATAATAAATATTCAATATCTAAATTTTTAGCCCTTCCAAGGGTATTCCACAATATTCAGCAAACCGACTCCGCCGCTGGGCTATCATATTAGCTAATTATAATTATGATATTGAATATGTCAAGTCAGAAAACAATAAAGCTGATTTTTTGTCAAAGTTTCCTGTTGCTGAAGAAAATTCAACACATTTTGAGGATTATCAAAGAAATTATTTTAATTATTTAAATAATAATAAAGAAATTCAAATTAAATTTGACGATGTAAAAAATATTACAAAAAAGGATTGTTTTTTTCAAAATTTAATTAAATTTATAAGCTCTGGCAATTGGCCAAAATTTTCGAAAAAAAAATGAAAAATACTTACCTTTTTCTAAAAGAAAATATGAAATTTCTATTGAAGATAATTGTTTAGTTTGGAATAATTGATTAATCATTCCCGAACTATTACGTAATAATGTATTGCAACAATTACATAGTACGCATCTAGGCATCGTAAAAATGAAAGGAATAGCACGAAGCTATTTTTGGTGGCCGGGCATGGACAAAGATATTGAATTTTTTATAACATCTTGTGAAGTTTGTAATTTCAATAGTCCAAGTCCTAAAAAAGCTATTCTTTCTCCATGGCCTTGGCCCGAAAAACCTTTTGAAAGAACTCACATTGATTTTTGCGGGTCATTTCTTAATAAAATGTTTTTTGTTCTTGTGGACGCTCACTCAAAATGGCTTGAATGTTTCATTGTTAATTCAATAGCAGCAACACCAATTATTAAAATTTTAAGGCGTTATTTTGCTACTTTTGGGCTTCCAAAACAGCCTGTTTCTGATAATGGAACAACCTTCATTTCGGAGGAATTTCAAAATTTTCTAAAATTAAATGGAATAGAGCAACTTTTGTCACCACCTTATCATGCTCAGTCCAATGGACAGGCCGAGTCAGGGGTGAAAATAATAAAAAATGGTTTAAAGAAACTCATTTTTGAATATAAAAATTCAGATATTGAATATTTATTATGCAATTTTCTGTTCGATTATAGAAATTCGGTACATTCTACAACGGGTGTGACTCCTGAATTAATTTTTCGACACAAAATAAATAACAGGTTTAGTTTATTATTTCCTTCTAATAAAGTACAAAAAAATGTATTACATAATCAGGTAAGGCAAATTGAATCACTTTCCGGCAATAGAGTAAAAATTTTAAAGGAGGCAAAGGAGGGAGAGCAAGTGTTAACAAAGCAATATAAATCAAATAAAGTTTTCTGGAAAAAAGGTGTAATAAAAAAAATCTTAGGAAAAAATGTATTTTTGATTTATATTCCTGAATTGCAGATAGAGTGTAAGAGACATCTTGATCAGATAAAGCCTTATTTGTGCAACACCTTGCCAATACAGGGCGGTGAAATTGCAGAAGTATTAAATAGCAATTCTTCCGAAACGAATATCAGGCCTAAAAGAAATGTAAAACCACCTGAAAGGTATGGTATTGTCAAATAAGCAAATTTTAGATATTAGTTTATTAGTTTTAGAAAAAATATTATACAATAAAACCGTTAGAAATAAGTAAAATATTAGAACTAATTACCATATTGCAAGTTAATTATATTTCATATATATTCTTATAAAAATTAGTAAAACATATTTCGCTTAAATTTAAATAGCTGTAAGTAACTAACCTAGTGTAGAATTTAAGGAGGAGGAGATGTTATATACTTAATTGATAACTATGTGTTATTAGCATAGTAGGCCTAAGTTAAAGAATGCAGGAAAAAGTGTGTTTTTTATATATCCTTACCACACGACAAATATATGAAATGTAAACCAGATTATTAAATCCGATAACCTTGTACCTTTGAGAAGCAAATAGAAAGGTGTTAATTAGTTCGAGTTTTATTTATACTTTCAAATTAGAGCTCATAAATATAACAGTCCTAAAACATCTATCTCTTTTCTTTCCTTGTTCTGTTTGTTGTATGTTTTAGGACGCGGGTGAACAAATGATCCGTGCTGAACTAAATTTACTTTTAAACGAGCAAATATCTCAAAAAACGGTTCTATCTAACAACTAAAACTATAATGATAATACAGATTTTCATAGCCATAATAGCTTACTTACCTTTGGAAATATAATAATTCCGAAGCTTCTTCAGAATTTTCATTACTCTGTATAAAATATACCTTGCACTGTCAGAAGTCCCAATACCAAGAAATCGCATTAACCTTGTAAAATCTTGTGGTAATGGATGTAGGTCTATGGTGCGAGCGAACAATATGCCCTCAAGTCTCGGAGAACATATTGTTCGTATTGAGTGATTTCATACAAGGAGATGCTTTATTTACTCTTCTGTTTAATTTAATAATAAAAGATCGGCAAAATCTAACACCGAACTGCTTACGACCAAATCATCGAACATATATTGAAATTATTAAACTATGACCAAACCTCTTTGTCAGGATATCCAGAGTACATTGATCTTATCGGAAACTCTAATCACTCTAAAAGCATAGTTAACATAACGAAAGCAGAAACACGGAGAATGAGCCTAAGGATAAATGAAGAAAAACAAAATACATGTATTGAACAGAACTTGCCGTTACTTGAATGATTCATTTTAATTAACTAAACGAAAACACTTGTTTAAAATTTCCACTTAATTTGCTTTACAAAAAACACATGGCAATTCTTTCGCCAACACTGTGGATTTATCACATGATAGATGTTAAAATTTTATTGAATTACCTGTAAAGAAGTTTAATCGTAATTATACTACTAGTCCGTTTCGTATAGAACACCCTGTAGTTGATCCAAAGTGATGCCTGCATGCTAACATAGCACGGCTTTGGTTAATTAAGAAATGGTTCTTGGGATTAGATTGTTGGTATTATTATCCGACGTTTCGCCTTCGATTGCACGAGGTATCTTCAGGGATCTTTACTCCACGAGCCTCCATGTCGGCTTTAAGCCGTATCTCTATTGAAGTTTTTAGTATGCTTAACAAATTCTTAAAATTTCTTTTTAATAGATCGTTCATGTTCCTTAAGTTTAGTAGATATTGAGCATTCTGTTTCTCCCACATAAACTTTTCCATAGAAGCAAGGAATTCTATATACTCCTTCTGGTTGAAAAGTACATCTTTTGGGGATCGCAAGCATTTTCCAATCTTTTTATGGGTATTAAAGATTGTCCATATGTTGGACCGTCAAAGTAATAGTTCTATTTTGAGTATAGTGCCATGTATATATGGAAGAACAATACCAACTAACGGTGGCTTATTTCCATTCTCCTTTCGCGGAGTTGGATCTTTTAAATGAATGCGTAATATCTTCAGTGCAATAACCATTCCCTCTCAAAGCTTCGGTCAGTTTCGATGTTTCCGATGTTAACGAATCTTGATCAGAAATCAAAATAGCTCTGAATACTAGTGAGTTAATAACCGATTTCTTTTGTGCTGGATGGTGATGAGAATTTGCATTTAAGTATCTATTTGTATGCGTCTGCTTTCTGTACACAGAATGTCCTAAGGTACCATTTTCCTTTCTTTGAACAAATACTTCTAGAAAGGGAATCGTTCCATTAAATACAATTTTCATAGTGAATATAATATTATGATGTTGTTGATTAAGATGGTTCAGAAATATGAGGAGATTTTTCTATCCTTGAGGACAAATAACAAAATCTGTCATCTAGTGGAAGGGATTTTAAAGCAATAGGCTCAAACGCCTCCATAATGAATATCTCAGCGCTCATTCAGTTTTCATATCTCGTGAGTAGACAAAATATACGTGTCTTTTTAGTCACCTAATAAGCTCCACACTTATTAACTGGGAGTTGTTTTATTATAGTGAATGTAATAATACCATAACAAGGACATATAACACTAATTTGGAATTATTTGAAAAATATAACCTTAATAATATCCAAACGATATAAATTTCGGTTAGCTGTTTTGTTACGCATGTCGGTATCTGGATTCTAAGATTGGTATAAAAATAAATTAAAAAAAACTAACATTCTGTATTTTATTTTGTATTAGCTGCAAGTGAATTTAAATTTGTAGATGTAATGTCACAAGCATGTCTTAAACTAGAAATTATATTTTTACGGGCAATATTTTTATCCCCAAATAACTTTATTCTTCGAATATTTACCGTGGAACCGATTGTTAGGACAATTGTAGCCATGGAAAATATCCATCGAATAAAATTATACGGAGCTGAAAATATCAGCCCTTAGTATAATAGTCCCATAGACATATGAATAGTCCAGATTATTGGCAATACTTTTTAGTGTTAAAACTAAAAAATAAATTACGTTTTTAGAACTTCGTCAACTTCTATTTGAATTGTATTTACATTACAAAAAACACAAATGTCTGGAAGTATCATCTGATACAATGATTTAGAGCAAATTGCACATCTAATATCTAAATCTGAATATCTAACACTTCGTTTATAATGGGTGTTTATATGTTCGTGAGAACCACTTCCAAGAGACAGTTGATGTATGTAATAACAAAAATAACATAATGTATTTTTTTATGTCTAATACCCTACGAACTATCACATAACTTTAAACAATACAAAATATTTTATCTATGAAATGTTCACGAAAAATCGGTACTAACGCCTTTTTTGCCGTTGCATTTTCATCAGCTTGGTCAATTTCTAGATCTGAATCACTGTCATTTCAATGTCGTTCGAAATAAAATTATTTACATCTTGAAGCTCCAAACGTTCTCCTTCAGCAAGGTTGACGTTTACACAGTTATAAATGTTCACCACTTGGAATACTTCATCCGGTAAAATTTCGTCTACATTAGCCATGTTTATAGAGTTAAAATGTTTTTAAAATAAACTTTCACATCACTAAGATTCAAGTTTCATAGGGTGGCAATAATGCAAAGGAATGGTTTCAGAATTAAATAATAAAGTGATAAAGCAATACCCTTTTCTACACAATGGACACGTTAAAAAACTGTCCACGGTCCACTCAACTAAACAGTGAAGGCAAAATTTATGATCACAAGAATTAGGTCTGCATCTTACTTCATTTTTTAAAGGTATATAGCAAATAGGACACTCATCGGAAATTTCTTCTGTCACTTTATTTTCTTTTTTATTTCTTTTTAATTTACCTGCTTTAAAACTCTTCGAGAGTCCTTTTTTTCTTTTAGACATTTGACAAGTTTCATAAATGTTTGTTACTTTACATTTACAACTTTAAATTGAAACATCAATAAAACTAACATATTTATTGATGGTAAGAATTTGGGTATTGTTGACTCCTTTAAATATTTGGGTATTATTTTAGATTCAAAGTTAAAATTTATTAATTTTTCACTATTTGCTAAAAAAAAAACAATTTAAAATCCCATCATATTACCACATTTCTTGTATTGTTCAACAGTTCACACTGTTTAGGGGTGTGGGTTACCTTTTAAATATTAATTGGAAAGGTGCAGTTTTTTTCCAGATTCGTAATCTCTAGAAAAAACTACGTTATGATCAATGAATAATTTAATGTCAATGTCAATGCCACTACACTAAATTCAACAAAATTAAAAAGAAAATCAGCAGAAGAAAAAACTGATATTAGGTACATGATTTTATTTTATCAGATGTTCAAAATGACGGCCATTTTATTCTAAACATTTATCAACTCTCTTTCGAAAAGAATTCCGCACTCTGAATAACATATCTGCGGTGATTTCACGAACTGCACGCGTAATCCTTTCTCTCATGTCTTCGACTGCAGTTGGAGCAGTCACCATGACTTTTTCTTTGACAAAACCCCACAAGAAAAATCAAGGGGGGTTAAGTCTTGCGATCTTGCAGGCCAATTTACTGGTCCCCCACGTCCAATCCATCTATTAGAGTAAGTATTATTCAATAAAGCACGTGCTTCTCGACAGTAATCTGGTGGTGTGCCGTCTTGTTGGAAACAAATTGCTTCACGTTGTTGCTCTGGAATATTTGGCATCAATCTTTGCAAGTCATTTCGAAAGAAATCGCAGTATCGCTGTCCATTAAGATTACCATCGAAAAAATGAGGTCCAATAACAATATCGCCAAATATCCCACACCAAGTATTTATCGACCAAGGGTGTTGATTAGCGACTGTTCGCATCCAGTGTGGATTTTCTTCAGCCCAATAATGCATATTGTGACGATTGACTTGACCATGGTTAGTGAATGTTGCTTCGTCAGAAAATATTATGTTTTCCAGTGAGTTGTTTTCATTGATCCATAGTCGAAACCACCGACAAAATTGCACCCGTCTCTCGAAGTCCTATCCATACAATTCTTGATGTAAGGTAATATGGTAAGGATAAAATTTAAAATTGTGCAAAATCCTGAGAACGGAGGTTTTACACATCCCGGCGTCTTTGGACGTTCTCGGGAACCAATATGAGGGTTGAGAGCTACTGTTGCGTTTTCTGGATGAGAGTTGGCCGGTCTGGTGACTCCTAGTCTCTAATCGTTTGAACGCCATGTGAGATTTTGGTGGTAAGTGGGGAAATCTTACCGCCCAAAGTTCAGAAGCATTGCGATAGTTTTTTCTACATTCTCCGAGAATTAATAACATGTCAACTTAGCAGTCGAATTCATTCATTTTAAGGATAGGTAGTTAAAATCTCAACTAAGATTATTAAATACGAACAGAAATAGCACAGCTAAATAATAAACGAGCAGAACTTAAAAAAAAACAATAAACGAACACAATGAACACTTATTTTAACAAGACGCTTAAACTAAAGACTTTAAAGTCGAAGATAATTTAAGAAAATTACTGGCAATATCATAATATGTCAAGTCGTTCGTTGTCATGATAACTGCAATAGTGGCGGCTGGTGAATCATCGCTGCAGTGCCGCAGAGCTCCCAAAAAAATCAGGAAAAAAATAATTAACTACATAATCTAACCAAAATACCGTATTTTTTTACCCAGTTGACATGGTAATTCTCGGAGGATGTAGAAAAAACAATGCTTCTGAACAAAATGGTTGTCATTTCGGACACCTATTATAATACAATCATGTACCTAATATCAGTTTTTTCTTCTGTTGAATTTCTTTTTAATTTTTGACATTAAATTATTCATTTTTTCTGGAGATTGCGAATCTGGAAAGAAAACTGCACCTTTCCATTTAAAAGTTACCAAACCCCTAAACAGTAGAAAGGGTTAAAACATTACTTACTCCGCCAAAAAAAATGTCCCTCAACTATCCATTGCATCCCTAGAAATTTCATTTATTTTCAATCAGCCGTTTTCTCAATATCGCTTTGTAACACTTTAAAAGGACCACCCCTGTATATATATATATATATATATATATATATATATATATATATATATATATATATAAAGGCAATGATTGTGTTTTATAAATGTGTGAAAATTAGTGATATGTTACGTATTTTAAAATGACTAGATATTAAAAATTTGATATTTTTTTATATTTGTGTAGTCATTTATAAAATTGAAAATAGTTTACTTCCAAATCTTTTAAAGGAATTTATAAATCAAAATTTAGAGTTTCATCAATATAATACAAGGCAAAAAGGCCATTTTCATTGAATTCTACCCTCCAACAATTTGTTATGTAAATCGATATTTTATAAAGGATTAAAAGAATTGAACAATTTATTACTTAGGAAATTCAAAAAGTCCTCAAAAATTACTTATTTAAAAAACAGTTTATATAATTTTGATATGTTAAAAGTTTTATTAATATTATTATTGTTATATTTGTACAGGTTAATAATAACTGTATAATAGTTACATAAAGTTGTGTAATATGTAATGTAATTTTTGTAGCAGATTTTTGCTAATGAACTCTTAAACTCAACTAAACTAATATGTTCTAATACTACAAACGGATCCCATGTCATTTTATACTTGAGAAAAAGCGGCATAGGCTCCCCTAAAAAATATTTTTGATTTCTTCTATCTTTGTTGCAATAACAATATTAAGAGCAGATCTAAATGTATTTCAAGTGGAATAATTTGCACCTTTAATAAAAAAAAATCTATAAAAGCAACTATCGAAGGGTTATAGATGCTGCTTCAGAGTTGCAAAAGATCCACCATTTTTAAAAAACTTTGTTAGATTATATCAGAGTGTTTTTACTTAAAGAAGCACTAATTATAGCAGTGGCAGCCCCTATTGAAATTTTGCGTCGTAGCGATGATTCTCTGGTAACCACGCTACAGCTTGAGTAATTCTTTTCCACAGAGGATGGCTGGACCTGAAAACAGATATTAATAAATGTTGATTAGGATGAAAATAAAGAGGTTTTGATGTTTGAACTCTTTTGAAAACGAAATATTAAGTCTGCGTTTCCCATAAAGAAACAACAACTATACCCTCTGCTTATTCGTCTGTTATTTTCATTAACATTTTGATATAAGCGAGAATGGCGAAAAAGCATACAAATTTATATTTTCCCGTCTTATTGTGAATACGTTTATTGTAACCAAATTGGAGTATATTTTCCAAGAAACACATCGCCTAACCTTTGCATTTAACTTTAAGGCAAATAAATCGATCTCTGGGGTGCCATACCTTGAGGTGGTTATTTTAAAAGCATCGTTATTTAAACTATATTCTGTCTCTATATCTGTCGCTATGGATTTATTATCTGCTTTTAGGTTACTTTTGATTTAATATAAGAGGCAAAGATCCATATATCTCTTTTCGTAACACTGCATGGCCAAAATTTTCGAGTTAGTTTTGCCAATTTTGTATGCCTAACTCCTCTCACACGATTTATGTAAGATATACCTGTAGTGTTATCAGTTTTTAATAAAATCTAGTTGTAGTTCTTGCAAAACATTATAGACCTATAAGGGCTGCTGGAAGTTCTAGATATTTTATGTGATGATCTATTTCTTTGACACTCCAAAAACCTTTTCCCATTACAACCGGTTTTAGAGGCATCTGAATGGATTTAAAAAACATACTTTCCTTTTTTTTTATTATTCTTACTTTTAGTAAGATTTTGCAACCACCAGATTAGTTCACTGATTATAATAGGTTTGTTTACATACATTTTTCCGTCATAACTCTCCTCGTTATTTTTAAGTGCTAAAAGTAAGTTTTTTGGTTTTTTTTAAAGATTTTTGTGTACAATCAGCCGTATTTAACAGCAGGACAAAAATAAATTAGTTGACCTATCAATTTTGCAAAAGTTTGAATCTTATAAGATTTTAATTTTAAAAAGGATTGAATTGATTGTAAGCCACTGAATCTTCTCTCCGGTGGTAGTTCTATAACCATATCAATATTATTAAACATAAAAGCTAGTAGAACACAAGTCTGAAGTTGTATTAAAGAGAATGTAGTGAACTCTAATGGTTTGTGAAATAAAAGGCCCTTTAGTTACCTTTTTCCATTTCCTAGAAAAATTTTTAAACCTACCTGGTTCAACCTTCAAGCAACACGATTGGTGAGGCTGTGTTACCTACAACCTCTGTTTCTGATTGTTTTGGACTTGATCTACTCCCCTCCTGTATCTCCCGCATAATTGTTCAGGTTTTTCTTGAATCGGGATTTGCTGAAGGGGCGTTTCCAGTTTAAATATCTCTCAGACGTTATTGGTGCAAAATTTCTGCCTGAATTTCAAGAGCCTTTCAAATCTCCGCTGGATTTTTTCTCAGTAAATTGTATTCCAAACAGAAGACTGTCTGTTTTGCATACTTTTGCGACTTTCTGCATCAGTGTATTAAGCTTGTGAAAAATTTGATACCTTCGATGCTGCTGAGTTATCAGAGAATGTGCTTGAGAAAAAAGCTATGCATAGTCTAGGTAACATGTCTTCCTTTACATTTGTTATGTTATTATCAAATAACTTTTTTAAGGCTGCGCCCAGTGCTGTTAAACCAATTTCACACTGCATATGTTTTAGTGTATCATCTTAAAAACTTCCAAAATGGCGAGAAGGAGTTTGTTTTCTGGGTTCAACTGTGTGAATTTTAAAAAAGACAAATTTTCCGTAATAGACCATTTTCCTTTTAACTGCTATTTTACGTGTGGGCCATTTTGGTGATGCATGTATTGGGATCTCGGAAACTATAAGAGATACAAAGATGATTAAATGGGCAAAGTTTTACAGAATTTTATCGGTAATTTAAAAACGCCAGAGGCGTGCTTTTAAGTTTTTTTGGTTTTCGAGATATTTTGAAAAAACTAAAAAGTGGTATTTTCTGTAAAGCTCTGTAACTTCTTTATTTGTATTTTGTTTAAAAATCTATGAACACTTCTTCACAGCCATTTTTTGTGTAGAAACCGGTTATTACATTAGATTTTAATTACGACGTTTCTGTTAGCCTTCACCATCACAAACTTTATTTTTTCTTATGGACGCCGTATTGGATTTTTGTCTCTTTAAAATAAACAAGAAAAATCCTATTCATTGATGTATAACAAGTTTACATTTCTTAAAGAAAAACCATCAAAATGTCCAACAATCGATTTTATTCTAGCAGGCTTTGGATCGCCATGGTAACAATATTATTTTTTTGTTTTGGACTGTTTGATTTTTTGACGTTTCAGATTTTGTTAGTTTTTTTCTGTTATCGTTTATTTTAAATTCTTAAAAATGGCTTTAAGTTATACCAACGAAGAGAAATTTGATATGCTGGAGTGTTATATTAAAAACAATAGAAATGCGGTTATAGCTTTAAATAATTACGCTGATACCAAGAGAGGCAACAACCAAACCAAAGGTATTTTTCAAAACTTGTGATTAATTTAAGAACTTGTTGAAGTTTCGAACAGTCAAGGCCTAAAAAGTATAACAATCGTGACAATCAAGTTATAAATTACTTTACCGAAAACACAAGTTCATCGACAAAAATAACACTTAGAGGGATTTTAAAGAAAAATAAGTACCACCCATACAAGCCGACCATTGTTCAAGGGCTCATTGAAGGAGATTTTCTAAGGAGACTTACCTTTTGTAAATGGTACATTAACAAATATCATGAAAATGTAAGTTTTAGCAGTGCCGTTATATGGACTGACGAAATATATTTTAGTAACTGTGGAATCTTTAACAAACACAATCGTCACCATTAGGCAACAGAAAATCCTAGATGGTTGCAAACTCGATTTTGCATGAATGTTTGGTGTGGCATTTACGGTAAAATAGTTTTTCATATTAGATACTTTAACTGCTTTATATATAATCTTGTATTTTCAAGTAATCGACTCATAGGTCCATTTTTTTACCAGCATATTTTAACCAGTGAAAGATATTTAGATATGTTAGAAAACCAAATTCTACCAGCAATTAGAGATGCAGCATAATACGAATGTCATAATGTTTGGTTTCAGCAGGATGGCTGCCCAGCCCACAAATCCAGGGCTGTTAGAGATTTATTAAGAAAAACTTTTGGGGACAAATTAATTTCCAATGGTACTCCTATATCAGGGCCTGCTAGGTCGCCAGATATTACACCCTTAGATTTCTTTTTATGGTGGCACGTTAAAAATGAAGTTTTTGAATTTGAACCTCCCGAGACATTGGCCGTACTCGAAAAGAGAGCTCAGGAAGTGTTTGCTAATATTAACAGAAACACACTTAGACCAGCAAAATAGTGTTTTAAAAAAATGTCGTGCTTGCGTTGCTATGGACAGCATTTTGTTTAATATACCAAATATTGTATTATTTTGTGTACCGGGTGTACAACTAAGAAGGGAGGCCGGTCGTATCTCAGGAACCACTTGTCTTACGGTTTCGGGAAAAACAATTATATAGTAAATCGGCCAAGAAAAATCGCTGGAAATTATTTTTAACCTCGAAAAATTTCCGCTAGGAGGCACCACAAGAACTTTTTGGTGAGTTTTGCATTGTTAAGGTGTGTTGAAAATATAAGCATAGTATTCTTCAATAAGCTACGCAACTTTTTGCTATGTATAATTTTTTTTCTATTTTCAATAATAAAGTGGTGGTGGAAGGTCAAACATTTTTTATTTCAAACGTGATATCTATGTTTTGAATGAACTTATTTTATTGAACTTGGTCTTTAAAAAAAAGGCTTTTTCGCTCGATTTGCGGTGCTATTAACGGTCACCAAATTTATTCTGTTACTGGTCGCTAGATGGCGTTTTTCTGGAATTCCTCAAATAATACGTATTTTCTCAAAAAAATCAAATGGTATGCTATGACTTTTTTGTCGCGTTTTATTTTGTGGTTATGAAGGGTAGAAGATAGTGAAATAAAAAAAACCAGATCTATATTTAATTTAAGAAAATTGATGATGGTCGCTCAAATCCGAAACGTCCGATTAAAAAAACTAACTATACCGAATTGTAGAGGAGAAAAAGTGCCAATGGTAAAGTGAAAGTTATTTTCATTTATCATTTCAATTTAACCTTAAATTTGAGTAATTTTGAGAAAAAAACGCTGCAAATTGAATCACTACTTCCACATCGTCTTTAGGAGATATAACACAATAACTGTAGATATACCTGAAAACCAAATCGAAATATTTCTCGATTTTTTACGAAATTTTGGATTTTCGTTCCTTCTACTTTATAAATATACATGTATAAAAAAATGATATCCCCGAAAACCTATAAATCAACATTTTTTTTCAAATCAAGAAAGTTGATGATAGTCACTCGAATCTGAAAAGTAGCGTTGCATTAAAAAAATAACTTTACCAACTTTTAGAGGAGGAAAAGTGCCAATGGTGAAGTGAGAGCTATTTTTATCCATCATTTAAATTTTACTAAAATTTTAGAAAAAATATATTGAAATTAAATGATATTATATTTATTGTAAGCCAGAACATAAAAAACTAAGCAGTAAAAGAATTAGCAGGAAATAGGACACCAAAGAACGAGTTTATACTTTATTATTTGCTGTGCTGTTTCCTGCTACTCCATTTATTGTTGTGTAAAAAAGCAGGGATGATCTAAAAAAATGCTATAAATAACAAAGAAACAAAGAAAATGTCGTAAAATGCAAGGCCTTTTTCAATTTAATTTTTTATTAATTAACTATTGGTGTCAAGTGAACTGTTGGAAATGTCTACAGTCATGCTGGATACATAGACGGAGCCTTTCTACTGTAGAATTTACTGCAGCTTCTATTTCTGCAGCTGGTATCATCTGGATTGCGTTTCTAATTCGGTTGATGAAATCCTCCCTTGTTGTTGGTCTATTTTGGTACATCAAATCCTTAAGGCAACCCCACAAGTAAAAGTCTAGACACGTCAAATCGGGAGAACGAGGGGGCCAGGGAAATATACTGCCCCTACCTATCCAGCTTCCCGGAAAACGAACATCTAGGAACCGTCTGACATTGTTTGAGTAGTGAGCTGGGCAGCCATCATGTTGGAAGAATATGGTGTCGATGCCCTCAAGCAAAACTGGCAGCTGATTTTCTAGAAAATCTCAATAAGTCCGCCCATTTAGTAGATTATCGAAAATTACTGGGCCGATAATTCGGTTGTTTACGACCTTGACTCTAGACTTCTCGCATCCAGAGAGGATTGTGGTCCGACCAATAATGCAGGTAATGTAAGTTCACTTTCCCATCGGAGCGGAATGCAGCTATATAATAAATAATATGAGGATTTATGGATTTTCGGGTATACAGATTTCAATTTTTGAGTTAATTTAATGTTTTATGGAGATCTAAAGATGATGTGGAAGTAGTGATTTAATTTGCATAATTTTTTCTCAAATTTTAGGTTAAATTGAAATGATGGATGAAAATAATTTTCACTTCACCATTGGCACTTTTTCTCCTCTATAATTCGGTGTAGTTAATTTTTTAATCAGACCTTTTGGATTCGAGCATCCATCATCAATTTTCTTAATTTAAATACAGATCTGGTTTTTTTATTTCATTATCTTATACCCTTCATAACCACAAAATAAAATGTGACAAAAAAGTCATATCATACCATTTGTTTTTTTTTGAGAAAATCCGTATTTTTTGAGGAATTCCAGAAAAACGCCATCTAGCGACCAGTAGCAAAATAAATTTAAAAACGGTTCATTCAAAACAGAGACATCAACGTTTGAAACAAAAAATTATTATTATTATTATTATTAATTAAAGGCGGTAGGCGGCAAAGTGCCGATGAAACCGCTATGAGTCTATTTTACTTTTGAAGTTAGACTGTGCACTGTTGTTGCCCAATTCGAAATTAAAAGTAGTGCACCAGTTCCCGGTCGATTCCTCTGAGATTAGCATCTAAGCGGTTCTTGAAGGAGTTGAGTGTAGAGGCATCTACTGTTCTCTGATCAAGTCTGTTCCAAACATAAATTATGCGATTTGTAAAAAAGTTTCTGCGGCAGAGCTTGGAGCATTTTTCTTTAATGAGTTTCTTGCTGTGGCCTCTGAGATTTGTGTGGTCAGCAATCTGAAGGAAGGCAATCGGGACACTGTAGTACCCAGATAATATTTTGTGGACCTGTATAAGATCGCCTCGCTGCCTTCGCTCTCGAAGAGTTGATAGGTTCAGACGAGAGCAACGATCCTCATAGGACAGCATCTTTAGTTCGGGTGGAATCTTGGTTATCCGTCGCTGGACCCGTTCAAGCAGCTCAATATCTTTTACATAGTATGGGTTCCATGTGCTTACAGCAAATTCCAGTATTGGTCTGATATAGGTTTTATACAAACGCAAAATTGTGTCAGCAGAGTGATCTTTAAAAGCTCTTCTGATAAGAAAAATCATTGAGTTGGCTTTTTTGACAATTTTTGCAATGCAATGCAATGCTCTCCCATTTGAGATCAGTGGTTATAAAGACTCCAAGGTCTTTTTGTTGATCAACCACCTTCAAGGGTTGACCCATCATAGTATAACTGTGCAGTGGATTCTTGGGGCCATTATGGAGAACTGTGCACTTATCCACATTGAGGGACATAAGCCATGACTTGGTCCAGTTTTCTATTCGGTGAAGGTCAGTTTGGAGTATCTCACGATTGATTGATGGATCACAGTATAGCTTGGTGTCGTCCGCGAAAAAGCATATTTTCGACTTGATGTTTTCTGGCATGTCACTCACGTAGACCAAGAAAAGGAGGGGTCCTTTCCCCTCCACTTTATTATTAAAAATAGAAACAAATGATAAATAGCAAAAAGTTGCGCAACTTATTGAAGAATACTACGCTTATATTTTCGACACACCTTAACTATGTAAATTCACAAACAAAATCGACATATACGATTTAAAGTTCTTGTTGCGCCCCCTAGCGGCAATTTTTCGAGGTTAAAAATAATTTCCAGGGGTTTCTCTTGGTCGATTTACTATATAATTTTTTTCCCGAAATTGTAAGATAAGTGGTTTCTGAGATACGGCCGGCCTCCCTTCTTAGTTGTACACCCGGTCCATGTGTATGTTTCTAGTTAAAGCTTATTATTATTTGTAACATATTGTTACCGTGGCGATCCAAAGCCAACTAGAATAAAATCGATTTTTGAATATTTTGATGGTTTTTTTTAGTAAATGTAAACTTGTTATACATCAATGAATAGGATTTTTCTTGCTTATTTTAAAGGGACAAAAATCCAATATGGCGTCCATAGGAAAAAAATAAAGTTGGTGATGGTGAAGGATAACCGAAACGTCGTAATTAAAATCTAATACAATAACCGTTTTTTACATAAAAAATGGCTACAAAAAAGTGTTCATAGATTTTGAAACAGAATACAAATAAAGAAGTTAGAGGGTTTTCTAGAAAATGCCACTTTTTATTTTTTTCAAAATATCTCGAAAACCAAAAAAGTTAAAAGCATGCCGCTGTAGTTTTTAAATTACCAATAAAATTCTGTAAACCTTTGCTCATTTAATCATTTTTGCATCTCGTATAGTTTCCTTGATCCTAATACGTGCATCACCAAAATGGCCCACACTATATACTTCCACCTAAACCGCTCTTTAGGTATCTAGACCATCGCAATACCAACTCTTTATTTAGTGGCCCGCTATTCGTGTTATTTTCATCTGGGCTTTCCCCTCGTATATATAATAAATGTTGTACATCCCATTCGGCTTCCGACAAAGACGTGGAGAGAGAACGGATATGTCTTTTTACAGATGGTGGTGCATCCGAATTACTCCCGCCTATAACAATGAATCACTTTTTACAGAAAGGAGAGCATCTAATCTATATAAGTATCAATACTTATACTGTGAAATATGATACTCTAAAAAATATAGGTCAAGTGTATAGATTAGGACCAGAAAATAAACAAACTCGACTCCGAGAAATGTTTACGCCATAAAGAATAAATTTATGATTCTGGAACGTCTAAAGGCAACCGATTTCGTTGCCCAAAATACTCTCTAATTTGTCAACTATTTTAATGTAAAGAAAAGTTTTTCGCCTGCACGAATGGAAACGAGTAAATCTTATTACGTGCGTATTTGTATAAAATTTATGTAATGCTGAAATGAATCTTCTTATGTGCTTATTTAAATTGATTTAATGTCGCATAAATAAACCTCTATAGATAAACATATATTTTAATTAATATAAAGTGAAGTTTTTCGTGCAGGCTATGAAGATGGGCAAAGCTCATTACCTGCATATTTGTGTATAGTACGGGACACGAAAGGAAACCGGGCGGAGTCAATTGGTTTAGGAAGATCGGCCAACAAATCTCTTTAAATCAGTGGTGTCCCGTCGTTCTTTAAATAATATGGCACTCCTCTTTGACTATACCCACTTCAGATAAAAAAAATATTATTATTAGTTGGTAAAAGAATATCTTTAGATAACAAAGTAAACAAAAAATACTTGCGTAAAATTTCCACTTAATTTATTTTACAAAATAAATGACAATTGTTTCGCCAACACTGTGGCTTCATCATATGTTAGATGTAAACTAAAATAAAATAAGAGTGTACCACAGATTATAGATTTTAAATACCTGAATGCGTTTTTTTACAACTGCGGATCTTATACAGTTTAAATGTTCTGGATTTACCGTTAATAAACTAATAACTAATAACTAACTTTCTGTAACTGAATTTATGTTCACTTATCCTTTTTTGAAATGTTCTGCCTGTTTGTCCAATATAAAATTTTGGACAAGTTCCACAATTTAATTTGTAAACACCCGATTTATTGTGTTTTTTGGTTTTACTCTTATTGTTTTTAATGTATTTACTAAGGCTGTTGTTAGTTCTAAAAGAAATTTTTGCACCTTTGTTTTTAAAAAACTTAGTAATAGTTAATGTTATTTTTCATGTATAAGTGAAAGTATGGAAATTATTATTTTCTTTGAAACTCTTAGTAGGATAAATTAACTGTAATGCCTTATGTTGTTTCTTTTCTACTATTTTGTCTATAAGATTTTCATGATAACCGTTATTAACAGCTATTTGTTTGATTATATTTAATTCCTTAATATAACTTTCATTACTTAGAGGTATGTTGATCAATCTATGAACAAAACTATTAAATGCTGATATTTTGTGCGTAAAAGATATTATCAAAATTTAATTTTAAAATTTGTTGGAGACCTTTACCCCAAATTTGTGTTTTTAAGATTTTTTGATTAATTCGTTTAGTATTTGTAACAGATCATCATTCAAAAAGGAACTATAGGTTTATCGCTCTGATTTTTTTTAAAATGGTTCCAAAATGGCGGCAATGTGTGAAAAAAATGTGAGTCTTGGTCTTAAAAAAGTATCTTTTAAAGCCTTTTTTGTCTTTGAAACATTTGCTGAAAGTTAGTGGCTTTATCTTCTCCAAATTTTAAGGCGAGATTAAATTTCCAAAGCCCTTTCACAGACTCGAACATTTTCTACACATCTAATTTTACAAAATTTATAAAGGAATTTGTCACAATTTGTAAGAGCCGTAAAACTAGCTCGCCTGACAGGTGAATCTTTTAAAGCATAATATGCTCCCACTAGAAAGTCACACTACTTAAGTCGATTTTCTAGTCGTCCGAGTTAAAGTGCGGGACACGAAAAGAAATCTCTTTAAACCAGTGGTGTCGCACTTCAGATAATTAAAAAATGTAACTATGCTTAATGAACCTTTATCTATATTTGTCTGTTTTCTTTCGTGCACCGCACTTCTATATCTCTTTTGTGTTGCAAAAACGGCGAATTTTCGAATTTTAAAATGATTTAATTTATATTTTTCTTCATCGATTTACCTATAAATATATTTTTACTTGAGTTCTGTCATTAACGGTTCCCAGGCTACTGCCTACGTCCACTGTTATTGGACCACCCAGTATAGTGAAACACGATTTACAAGTTCAGATTTTACAAGGGCAGCCAGCATCAGATCCAGTGAACGAGATTTATCAAAATTTTAATTTATGCAGTTCGACTTTGGGCTACTCGGGTATGCCAAAAGTGGCCGTCTGGTTCCGTTTGTCATATTACTTAATACAGGGGCCGTCATTGTGAAGTACTATACAGGGCGTTTCCTAATTGCGTGCTGATGTTAAAGAGGGTGTTTTTATGTCCTAAAAGTCTTAACTTTTGAGATACAGGATGGTAAAGTTTAAAAAGAAAACATTTTTTGTCATCCGAATTCTCATGCTATTGTAGATAACTGCACGAAATTTGATACACGTCTTCTATGCATTAAGCAGCATACGGATTTACCCAGGTTAGTTACACATGCACGCCACTGGTAGAAATTTCAAAAAATGATTGTTAATAAAAAATGCCCTTTTATGCATAAAAGGCGTGATACAATGACGCCCCCTGTACAAAGTAATATGCCAGACGGAGACAAACGGTCACTTTTGTTATACCCGAATAGCCCAAAGTCGAACTCCATAAGTTAAAATTTTGATAAATCTTGTTCACAGGAATCAGTGCTGGCTACCCTACTATAACTACATTGATGTGTTAATTTTAGAAAAATATGAGTTCTGTACTTTTTCAAATATTAATTGCAATATTAGATATTTTTTGACACCCGGTATTGAACAGAAAATTAATTATTTTGAAGCAGTTTATTGATAGCTACTTTATGAACAATTTTACAAAATATACGAAAAAAAACTAAGCCATTTTTGAGGTTGGCGGCTGTGATTCTAATGGTTTGATTCCTTCTAAACCGTCTTCCTCTGCAAAATGATGAGGTTTCGTCGTCACCACTTGAAAATCCCAGTGTAATAACTAAAAAATAGTATTTATCTTCAATAGAACGAAGAATGTTTAACATACGATTTCCAATTTTTAGTCGATATTGAGTCAATCGCTTCTAATGTTTTTTTATTTAAATCTTTAATTGAAAGTTCACCGGTGTTGCGCTCTCGAATATATTTTTTTACTCCTGCCCATGCAAGTTCATTAGGGTTGAGGTCGCACATTATGGAGTCAGCCTTAAAGGTGTATGACCGAGGGTACGTAAAAGACCGCCAATTTTATACTTTTTTTCTCTAGGCTTGTTGCCTGATATTACTTCATATAATTGATATTTTCTCCAAGTTGGCACTTTATCTTCTACGTGATAATGATAAGACGCATTATCCATTGCCACGACTGATTTGGGAGGAATGTTAGGTAGAAGCTTCTCGAGCAACCACTTTTCAAAATTATCTCCATTCATCTGTCCATGATAGTCTCCAGTTGTTAGCCCCGAGCGAAAAACTAATGCAGCACCTGGAACAAATCCGGCTTCTGAACCAGCATGAACTATAATAAAGCGACTACTAGAGCGGATTCCCTGAACAACACCTGTAACACTTTCACTTTGCCAGCATTTGTTCACTGTCATATCATTATCTACCCAGGTTTGGTCTAAATACACAATATTGCGTCCTTTTTGCCTATATTGCCTTACATTTGATAGACATTGCACCCACCAGTGAAAAATATATGGTCTCTCAATGAGCAATTTTCGTTTATTTTGGCACTTGCGCCAAACAAAATCATTTGATCGTAAAAGCTGATTTAAGGTTTTATACCCGTGCGAAAAATCTATTTTGTTCTTTACAGCACGAAGTAGGGGTTTGCAGGTCGGAACCTTCTTCAAGTTTATATAAAAATCCTCTATTGTTCGTTGAATTACTTGAAAATCACCATCGTCAATTTTATCTTTGTATGATAATCGGGGTCTTTTTTTACCAGGAGATTTTAAAGGTGAAGCAGAATATGAGCGATCATTATGTTCTTTTTGAATTTTTCTTACACTACTTTACGAAACACCAGTGTAAAATGCAGCGCGTTCTGTTCAATTTTGAATTGGAATAGTCAAACTATTATTTTCAGCTTCTCTAGTACAGGCCTCTATAACGCTGGCAATAACTTCACGTGCACAATTTCAAATAACAATAATTCAAATTCAACGCAACGCATTTATATAGAAATGAAAACAAATGCTCGAAATGTATAGGCGCCACTGGAAATAGCTAGAACTTTCTAGCGGCAAGTGCATGGAGACTCTAGGCACATCCCAATTACAAGTAGACCAGTGCGAAATTTACTAAATCCTCGATTAATTTTCCGTACCGCTTAGCTGACGCACTTTATAGGTGAAGCGGCAAACTATTACAACAAATAAAATAACATAAAATTTATTTGCGTACACAAATTTTACTTTTCCGCTTGCTTAAGACTATGAACCTTTATTTTAAGGAACGCCAGGTTTTCTTTCGTGTCCCGCACTTTATAAGATGAGTATAATGCTATCTATACAGCGCACAAAATAATAAATAATTTAGGTACGGGGAAGATGAACTAAGCTTCCTATGTGCTTATTTATATTGATTTGATGTGGCACCCTTAAACATAGAGTTAATAGCGGATGAGTAAATCCTACATTCTAATATGTTCCATTATTTGCAACGAGAAAGTGAATAAACCTCCCTTTACAAATTTATTTTTGTTATTGTCATTTTGAAATAAATTCAGCATGGTCCAACGAAAAGTAGGCACCTAGATTTTCCTTGTTTCGTGAAATGTAAATAGGAAATGGTGGGACACGTCGATTTTTCTTTAAAGGGGGACACATTTAAAGCATATTTTTCAACGTGCATCTTTAACCCCCTGGCGGGGAACAATGACACCCCTAAAGTCTGAAATGGAAATTGTGGTCGAGTATTAGATCATTTCGAAGGGCACAAAATTCTTTTCTAATGATACCCTATATATTGGATTTTGCTTGAACATTTAATGTGAAAACGGTATTGAAGAAACAGGCACGTAAATTTTTTAGGAGTCAAAACAACTACAACCACGTTACAATGTTTCTTAGTTATTTAAGATTATTTTCTGAAAAAAAGGAATGAATTGTTAAATTGTTTTGTTTTTTAAGAATTTAATGTAATATCCCAGGATTAGTTCGGATTTTTACCTAACAAGTGCACCAGTGACTCGTTGCTTAGCGACTTCTTCTTATCCGTCAATAACAACCACTCCACCGCCTCAGTTTTTTGTGACTACGCAAAAACCGACTGTGTTAGTCATGAAATTTTGATAAGCAAGCTAAATTTGTATGGAATTTCTCTCTTTACTGACGACAAAAGCATATAATGGAGTGATCTTCATATAACATCTTTACATTCTGATATTTCCAACGACCTTGTTATGATTAAGACTTGGTTCGATTCCAATCTGATTTGCTTCAATGTTGATAAAACGGTGGCCTTATCTTATAAGGGGACTTTACAACAACTTCAGCTAATTAACAGCAATATTAAATACGTTGAGTCGGTTAAATTCCTGGGTTTGAATATAAATAACGATCTAAAATGGTCTAAGCATATTGACACCTTAACTAAAAAACTTTCTACCGCCTGCTTTGCCATTCGATCAGTTTCAAAAGAACTGGACGTGTCTTCTGCCAGACTTACTTATTTCTCTCTATTCGAATCCCATTTCCGCTATGACCTTCCCTTTCAGCATTTTTAGGCTTCAACAGAGAGCAATTCGCTCTTTGTTTGGTCTAAATAATAGACCGTACTGCCAATATTATTTCAAAAACATGAAATATTAACACTTCCTGCAGTATTTATTTTAGAAACCGTCTGTTCGATGAGAAAACATATAAACACATTCCCGGAAAGGCCACAACACGTATATCCTACCAGAAACTCTAGGCACGACATATACTTTCCCATTCCTTCCACAGCATTAATAAAAAAATCAAATATTTACAACGCCATAAAACTTTACAATCATCTTCCAGAACATTTCAAACAATCCCTATGTTTGCACTCCTGAAAAAAAGAAACGACCATGACGACATAGAAAATTATCATTAAATTTCAATTCTTAGCATATTTTCTAAAATTTTAGAGAAAATAATTTATGAGAAAATACTTACTTTTGTTAAAAAATACGATATTTTAAGTGAGTGTCAATCGAAACTGCCTCCTATTGTTTCTTAAACTACGTCTATTCTATGCTTGACCAGGGAAAATATGTTGTAGCTCTCTTATTTGACCTTTCAAAAGCATTTGATACTGTTAATAAAGATATTTTGCTTCTGAACCTGTACAGTATGGGTATACGTGGTAAAATGTCTGAGTGGATTAATTCCTATTTATCTGGGCGTGAGATGACAGTAAAGTATGGAGGCGTGTGTCCTGAGTGTAGATCTGTAAATATTGAAGTTCTGCAAGGCTCAGTACTGAGACCATTACTTTTTTTACCATATGCCAATGATTTGCCACAAAATATTAGTCCTGGATACGTTACAATGTATGCCAATGATAAGACGGTGGTATTAGCGGCAAATACCCCGGAGGAGCTTACCAGTAGTTTAAAAAACGTTTGTAGCAATATGGAGATTTGGTGCCGTAATAACCGTCTAATACTTAACTTCGACAAAACTGTATATATGAATATATTTGTTCGTAAACCTCTAAAACAACATTAAATTTTCAAATTCTAGCAAATGTTTGGGAACCATAATAGACTTATCACTAAACTTTACTAGTCACGTCAAGCAGGTCTGTGTTAAGCTTAACTGAACTTAAAGAATACACTTAACGAGTCTGGCTTGCTTAGTGTTTATTATTCTTTGGCTTACAGCCACTTATCTAATAATATTATTCCATGGGAGGTAGAGCAGTATGGGAGAGAGTCTTTATTGGACAAAAAAGAATTTTAAGACTGATTTTCAATCTTAAGCCTATGGATAGTTGTAAGCCTATATTTACTCAAAAGCGAATTTTAACATTTCCTTGTATATATATTTTTAAGTGTCTAATTTACACAAACAATAACCTTAAATTATTTGTCAAACTAGGAGAGACTAATTCGTACAAGACTGGAAATGAGAATGTCATTAGTGTACCATCTCATAAAAACTCATTCTTTCAGAGATCTCCATATTATAAATGTCTGACATTTTGTAATAAACTGCCCAAACGTTCTTATAGCAACAAACTTTAGGAACAAAGTTAGACATTTTCTTATTGATAAAGCATTCTATTCGGTACAAGAATATTTGCACTCTTCACCGTTTCGTTACTGCTTGGCACATGATAGTATTTATACTAATAGTTTGTCTTGTTTTTCTTATTCCATATTCTTGTGCGAATTGTTCAGTTTTTATATTCTAATTGCATGTTATGTGTATTTATTTTTAGAAAAAAACATTTTTTTTATTAAGATGTTTTACATGTACGTTTTTTATTTGTGTTTGTTTTTTTAATGTGTATTATAAGTTTATATTTATTTTTAATTTTATACTTTTTCTTTCTTTTTATATATACTTTTGAACGACTTTTTATACAATAATGTATTTTATGGTAATATAAACTATTCTATTCTATTCTATACTCTTTCGAAAAAAAAACCAAAGCGTACCTCATTCAAAGACCTTATTATTGCGTTAATGATTTTTATAATGAATAAGTCTCATTAAAATGTGTTTTATTTGCTTGTTTACTTAAATCTTTTTGGGTATCATGTTCCAGCCGCTAGCATAGAATTTGAAAATATTTTATAGGGGATGAACTGTCTGATAGTCCGTTAACATTAATTATTTTTGTTACATATTAGATTAAAAGTATACATTTTCTTTTTTTTATACAACTTAATTATTATATTAGTTCAGTACACTTTTTGATTAACTTCACACTTATTTTTCTTGTATAACGATAACAAAATAGAATTTAAGGTCACGTAATTTTAATTTCAATGTCGAAATTATTTACCTCGCATGTATATTGTTTATTTCCTTATTGTTAAGGTAACCTGGATTGTTATATTTACAATTTGTGTATTTGCATTTACCTATCGAAATATATATATATATATATATATATATATATATATATATATATATATATATATATATATATATATATATATATATATATATATATATATATATATATATATATATATATATATATATATATATATATATATATATATATATATATATATATATATATATATATATATATATATATATATATATATATATATATATATATTATTATATATATATATATATATATATATATATATATATATATATATATATATATATGAGACAATTAGTTCAAATTTAGAACATGTATTACCAAAATTAAAGAACTTCCACGATATAAATATCAAAATAGTGGATGTTAGTATACAGGGTGTTACATTTTTTTGCACCACCTACAAGTTTATCTTCAAGTTCAAATTTAGAACATGTATTACCTTAAAGAACTTCTACGATAAAATATCAAAATAGTGGATGTTAGTATACAGGGTGTTACATTTTTTTGCACCACCTACAAGTTTATCTTGCGGAACTTTTTTTTTGGAGCACCCTGTATGAATTCTGATACAAAATTTAAACTCCTTGTTCATTTCTTTAGCTCTTTTGTATATTGCATTATTCTCGTATCTATCACAGTTTTCGACTTACTTGCAATAATCGATGCATTACATCGACGGCATGTAGGCGAAATTAAGCAAAACATTAAGAAACGGGTTTTATTTTAAATCAACCGACATGATAATGAACAATCAGATAAAATTATTACAGTTCAATTAAAAATAAAACAAAATTATAAAAGTTGTTAAAAATGTCCGCCTCTCGCTAGAATGCAAGAATCAAGTCTTCGCCTCATAGACTGACGGACTCTGTCAAATACTCCAGGAGTATTGCGAATGATATCGCATGAAGCTATTATTCTGTTTCTTAAATCTTCTTCTGTCTGGATTGAGGTCTGATACACTAATGTTTTCAGGTGTTTCCAGAAAAAGAAATCCAGGCTATTCAGATCCGGAGATCTAGAGAGCCATGGCTGAGGTCCCCCTCGCCCTATCCAACGGTTGTTAAAATTATTATTTAGGAACTCCCTCATCTCTATGCTGAAATGTGCTGGTGCACCAACGTGCACGGACCACATTTGATTTCTAAGAAGAATTGGCACGTCTTCTAGCATTATCGGGAGTTCGTCTTCGAGATATTGACGATAATATCGTCCGTTTAGTCTTGCTGGCAGGAAAAATGGACCTATCAAATAATCTCCAATAATGCCGGCCCACACATTTACTGAAAATTGTTGCTGGAAATTACTTTCATGTATCAAATGCGGATTCTCTTCTGCCCAAAAATGATTGTTATGAAAATTACGTATGGCATTCCTAGAAAAATTTGCCTCATCGTTAAATAAAATCGTATTTCCAAATAATGAATTTTGGGCTAGCGTTTGTAAGAACCACTGGCAAAAATTTAAACGGAGTGGAAAGTCACGTGGGAAAAAAGCTTGAACCCTTTGGATGTGGTAAGGATACATTAAGTTGTCTAATAAAATTTTCCATACAAGCAGAAATGAAATGTTAAGTGTTGCTGCAATTTTCTTCGTACTGGTAGCAGGATCATTTTCAACTACATTCAGGACTGCTTCCTTGACTTCAGGAGTCCTAACCGTTCTATTTGCTCCTGCTAAATGAGTGGATTTCTTGAATGATCCATTTTCACATAGCCGATTATGTACCTTTGAAATGTTTGTCTATTGGGCACCATGCGATTTGGATATTTCTGTTCATAGAGTCGTCTGGCTTCATAACAATTGCCGTTGGCAAGTCCATAAATGAAATGAATTTCTGCATATTCTTGATTTGTGAATTCCATCATCATTAAACAACTCGAAAGAACTACCGAAATGTCAAACAAAAAAAATATTTCTTACAAAATGTCAAATTAAAGAACAGAATGCACAAATGAACTGCCTCAGCCTACTACCTTTTTTTTCCTGTTTCATTATTTAGCCTACACTTAATTTGCATCTATGCCAATTATTGCAAATAAGTCGAAAAATGTGATAGATACGAGAATAATGCAAAATACGTAACACGTAACACCCTGTATACTACCATCCACGATTCATGTTCTAAATTTCAACTAATTGTCTCAGAAGGAACTGGAAAAAAATGCAAAAAACGAGAAAAAAATGAAACTTTGACACCCTGTATAACGAAAATGGTGCATTTTTTTCCTGTTTTGTCGAGTACTTTCACCCACTAAAATATATCCCGACATTAATTAACACACTGTATATATAATATATATATATATATATATATATATATATATATATATATATATATATATATATACAGTGTGTATCAGCCAAATGGAATAAATTCGATAATAAATAAATGGGGGCGTGTTCGGAAAAACGCTTGGACCCGTCGATTGGTATTTTTAGTTGCTCATTTTCTCCAATAAAAACTTTTTATACAGGGTGTGTCCTGTAACAGTGGTCAATGCCAACTTTCTTATTTCAAATGCAACACCCCGGATATTATTTAATTTTTGGATTCTTTAGGAGATTCTAAACATATTTTATGTTCAATGTCCTATACCTATCTTCAACTATTTCGGCAATATTAAGTGTTTTCAAATTTATAATTTATAAACAAAAGTAAAAAGTTAATTTAGGAACTGTTGAATATGCTCGCCGCGAACGTCTTGGCAAATTCCCAATCTTAAATAGAAATTTCTTCTAACGTTATTTAGCATCTCAGGCGTGACCGATCTAATCGCAAGCGTTATTCGTCTTCTTAAGTCAGCTAAGTCGAGGGGTTTAGTTTTGTATACAACATTTTTAATATGTTCCCCAGAAAAAGTCTAATGGCGTCAGATCAGGGGATCGCGCTGGCCATTCTATCGATCCTCGTCTCCCTATCCACCGATTTGGAAATATTCCGTTGAGGTACTGCCGGACATTAATTTGGTAATGGGGCGGTGCTCCATCTTGCTGAAACCATATCATATTCGCTGGAACTTGTGGGTTTGCTGGATCCGGATACAAATTTGTCAAAGTTGGCACGACATTATTTTGGAGCAGTGCTAAATAATTATCCCCATTCAAATTGCCGTCAATGAAAAAGGGGCCTATGATATGATCCCTAACAATTCCTGCCCAAACATTAACCTTTTCAGGATATTGAGTATGTTCTTCGCTGATCCAGTGAGGATTTTCCCTAGACCAATAGCGGCAATTTTGACGATTTACATGACCGTGAAGTGTAAAGGTGCACTCATCCGAAAACAAAACATGTTCTAATTGAATAACATTTTTATCTAACATAGCCATCATTTGTTCACAAAAATAAGTTCTCCTATCATAATCGTCTTCCATGAGCTCCTGAGTTGGTATCACTTTATAGGGATGCATTTTATTTTCTTTTAATGTTCGAATAATCGACGAATGGCTAATATCGAACATTGCGGCGGCTTGTCGACTAGAAATATGTGGGTTTTCCTCAAACTCAAGCATAATATCCAATTTAGTATCATCATTTATTGAATTGGCAGCTGCTTTTTTTATCTGCCTCACATGTCCAAGCTCGCGAAACTGCTTTTCTATTTTACTAATTGTCCCTTGGGATATATGCGGCAAATTTGGAAATTTTTCATGAAATAAGCGAGCAACTTCCACTTGTGTTCGTGTGTTATCTCCATAACCAATAATTTGTAGAATTGTTATTTTATGCATTTCTGTTAAATGAACCATTTTTCTGATATTAGGTATTATGCAGTTAACGAAATTCAAAAGACTATGACACTGACACTGACAACTACTGTCTTGCAAAGAGTAAAGTAAGCAAAACTTAAAAGTAAACAAAACTGGCTCTTTTTGTTCCATATCAATAAAAAGGAACGCTAAAACCAGCTAAAATGGTTTTTGCTTACATTCTTAATATGAAGACCTAAATGGTAAATAAGTATTGAGTGTGTTGTAGCGAATTTTTGTAATCAAATAAATAGTTCAGTAACCAGAGCCACTTTCATGAATAATAATAAATTCGAAATAAATAAAATAAAAATAAATTTGAAAACACTTAATATTGCCGAAATAGTTGAAGATAGGTATAGGACATTGAACATAAAATATGTTTAGAATCTCCTAAAGAATCCAAAAATTAAATAATATCCGGGGTGTTGCATTTGAAATAAGAAAGTTGGCATTGACCACTGTTACAGGACACACCCTGTATAAAAAGTTTTTATTGGAGAAAATGAGTAACTAAAAATACCAATCGACGGGTCCAAGCGTTTTTCCGAACACGCCCCCATTTATTTATTATCGAATTTATTCCATTTGGCTGATACACACTGTATATACCGTGTGTCCAAGATAAAGAGTGGATAACATTGGTAGATTGGAAACCATAAGAGCTACAGCTTGGGTTAAATTAGAGAAAAGGTGCTCAATTTAGTTTCCAAATCAATGCCGTTTACAAACCTAAAAAATTCCAAACCGTTCCGAAGAAATCCGACAAAAACCGAAGAGGTGCATTTTTGTTTTTATTTTTTTACAGCCCTATTTTTAAAGTTGGATCAAATTTGAAAACACATTCTTATAGCAGTTTTTTCTCGCCTACAAGATTCCACTGTCACAATTTTTGTCTGACGTTTCGTCTCCTGTCAACCATCATCAACTTTATTTTTTCATACGGCCGCCATATTGGATTTTTTCATTTTTAAAATGACCATTTGAGTCCCATTTCAACGATGTGTCACTTCATCAACTTTATTTTTCCTACGGCCGCCATATTGATTTTTTTAATTTTTCAAATGCTGCCTTATTTACGAACTTTGTTTTTTCTTATGGGCGCCATATTGGATTTTTGCAATTTCAAATTTCTCGTTCAATCTTATTTCAACGAAGGTTGATAGGTGTTATATATATTTAAAAAACAAAACTAGAAACCTTTAAGTAGACAACACAAAACGATTTATTTCAAACTTAACTACTACTAACTACTTAACAGACAAAAAAGAATTTAAATTAACTATCTTACTTTACAGAAGGTGTTCAAATAAAAAACCATTGTTTTCTAAACACAAGTATGCGCGTCGGATAGTTGCATTTAATACATTTTGCAGGACATCTGGTGTTATGGTTTGAAATGCCTCCAAAACCAGTTGACGTTTATTTTAAAAAAAATCTAGTAGCCTTTTAAAAACAAATTAATGACTTATGTCAAAATCAACAATGTAAAAATTTGTTGATTCTGACATTTTGTTTACAGAATACAGATTTTGCTTATCGAGTTTTTTAAATTATTGCATTTTTTATTGTTATTTATTAGTTTTTGTTTGCTTTAAAAAATGTTTACAAAGTTTTTTTTTGAAGAGAAGTACGACATGCTAAAATGCTACATTTTATGTCATAGCAACACTCAAAGGGCGAAAGATATGTACGAAAATGATTATCCAGAAAGAACTCAACCAAACAGACAGATATTTGGAAAGATTTTTAGAAATTTACATACGTATGGTTCTTTTGATAAAAATCTAGGCAACCGAAATAAGAACTCTAATGAGGAAACAGAAAATAATGTTTTGTTGGCAGCAGTCGAAAACCCGACAACGTCTGTTAGACAAATTGAGCGCCAAACTGGAATCCCAAAATCAACTGCGCATTTTGTTTTAAAGAAAAATAAATTCACACCTTATAAGTTTAGAATTTGTCAGGGACTGCGACCGGGTGATGATTTAAGAAGAAGAACCTTTTGTGAGTGGTATACCAGAAGATGTCAGGAAGAAGAAAACTTGCCGAACCGAATTTTGTGGTCGGATGAAAGCATAGTGACAAATAATGGTATCTTCAACAGAAGAAATACTCATTTTTGGTAAAGAAAATCCTCGACGGTTTAAGCAGTCGAAATTTCAGCACCGATTTGGTTTCAGCATGTGGGTCGGAATTTTGGGAATGCAAATTATCGGACCCTTCATTTACAATGGAACCCTAACTTCCCAGCGCTATCGCCATTTGCTACAGAACGACCTAGAGAATTGGTTTGACGAAAATCTTCCTCTAGCAGAACTAAATAATTTTTGGTTCCAGCAGGATGGAGCACCTGCGCATAATGCCAGGATTGTTCAAAACTATCTAGCAGAGAGGTTTCCCGAAAGATGGATAGGGACGCATTCAGTAGTGGCGTGGCCCCCTAGATCGCCGGACTTGACACCGCTAGATTTTTATCTGTGGGGTTATTTAAAAAACTGGGTGTACGAGCGAAGTTTTGAAACGGAAGAGCAGCTACGTCAACTGGTTTTGGAGGCATTTCAAACCATAACACCTGATGTCCTGCAAAATGTATTAAATGCAACTATCCGACGCGCATACTTGTGTTTAGAAAACAATGGTTTTTTATTTGAACACCTTCTGTAAAGTAAGATAGTTAATTTAAATTCTTTTTTGTCTGTTAAGTAGTTAGTAGTAGTTAAGTTTGAAATAAATCGTTTTGTGTTGTCTACTTAAAGGTTTCTAGTTTTGTTTTTTAAATTGGTGGGTACCTACGAGGCGTACCTAACACCTATCAGTACTTCGTTGAAATAAGAATTGAACGAGAAATTTGAAATTGCAAAAATCCAATATGGCGCCCATAAGAAAAAACAAAGTTCGTAAATAAGGCAGCATTTGAAAAATTAAAAAAATCAATATGGCGGCCGTAGGAAAAATAAAGTTGATGAAGTGACACATCGTTGAAATGGGACTCAAATGGTCATTTTAAAAATGTAAAAATCCAATATGGCGGCCGTATGAAAAAACAAAGTTGATGATGGTTGACAGGAGACGAAACGTCAGACAAAAATTGTGACAGTGGCATCTTGTAGGCGAGAAAAAACTGCTATAAGAATGTGTTTTCAAATTTGATCCAACTTTAAAAATAGGGCTGTAAAAAAATAAAAACAAAAATGCACCTCTTCGGTTTTTGTCGGATTTCTTCGGAACGGTTTGGAATTTGTTAGGTTTGTAAACGGCATTGATTTGGAAACTAAATTGAGCAACTTTTCTCTAATTTAACCCAAGCTGTAGCTCTTATGGTTTCCAATCTAACAATGTTATCCACTCTTTATCTTGGACACACTGTATATATATATATATATATATATATATATATATATATATATATATATATATATATATATATATATATATATATATATATATATATATATATATATATATATATATATATATATATATATATTATTTCGTTTTTTCATTGTTTTGTTTTAATTTTCCCGCTATGAAGTGCAAATGTTTTGCAATTCATAGCAGAAATGGTCGGACACTTCGATTTTGCGTTGAAGGGGGACACATTTTAAGAATAATTTTCAACCGACATCTTCAACCCTTTGACATGGGACAATGAGACCCCTAAGATTTCAAATGGAAAGTGGGGTCGAAAGACACATCATTTCGAAGGGTAGAAATTACCTTTCTAATGGTATCATATTTGTTGGATTTTACTTAAACGGTTAATGCTAAAACGGCTTGGGGAACCTCAACCCTGTAATGTTGGTACTAATGAAACAGGCACGTTTAGTTTTTAAGAGTCAAAACAACTACAACAGTACCTAAGTTACTTATTTTAATAAAAAAAATTGATATAAATTGTTTATTCATCGTCTGCCCTTTTGGTAAAAAACTAAAACCTATTCCCTATAGTCCCCTCTATTGTTTACTTGACAACGGTGCAGTCAGGCGCAACCAAGTGTGACCACATTTACCTATAAATAGTCTCGCAGAACGTAACAAGTTGTGGTATAGTGTGGTTAACACTCTTGTATTTTGACCCAATAAAAATGTTTAAAAAAAACAGTATATATGCGTTACTAAATGGCTATGTGCGGAACTAAATTGGGTCACCAGTTACTATTCCTAATAAAAGGAAACAATTATAACGAAGGAGTTCCGTGTAAAGGTAATTTACCGATTTTTTCATTTTATTTTATGAAAAATAATTTTGAAATTCCGCAGATATTTAAATTACTATAATAAATTATGTTATTTTATATTGACGTGATTTAAATTTATTCGTCAGATAACAATGTGTTCATATTGATCTCATTGACACTTCAATCGTTGTTAATTGCTAGTGTCAGAAGCATTTGATTATTTAAAATTAATTTCCCTTTCGGTGATTACAGTTTAACAGAAAACTTTTATTAATCATTGTTATATATCATTAATAATAATATTAAAGTTTTACGGAACAAACGCAAATTCTTTTTCTCTGGTTATTTTGTATATTTGTTTTCGGTTTTTCAAAAGTACATTACGAAAACAAACCGACTAAAAAGTCTAAGATGTATATTTAAAATATTAGACTAATACAACGACCCATAAAGTAGAATAAGTCGTTGCAATTTCCTGTGAAATCATTTTACAAAAGATTTTTTTGTTTATCAGTTTTAGTCTATTTTTAATCCCAAATACTTACATGATATATAAGGCAGAGTTATTAAAATTTTTCTCGAATTACGCATTTTCGGAAAATTAAGTACTGAGGGCTTTTGTAACGTTACTATCAATGACAGAGCTACTGTTACTGAAAGCCAGATCTACTACACTTCACAATACCGTACTTCATAAATTAATTTTTGTAGGGAATTAATGTTTTAGCTAATCGTGAAGTTGATTTCACCTTACAAAAAATATCGTTTCTGTCGTATATTAATTATTTCTCTCTCTGATATTACATTGCTTTTGAATACTCTCGTTCAACACTTGTGTAGATATAATAATAAATATGTAAACAATCTTTTTGACCGTCTTGAACCGGACAAATTTTATAGGTGCTCAAACGGCTCTAGAGTTCATACACTGATTTAATATTAAATTATGTTATTCCAAAGTGCCACAAAAAAGATCATCTCTAATGTATAGAATAGAATAGAATAGAACAGGTTATATTACTAGAAAATAATACATTTCCTACATAGGGTTGTCAAGAAATTACAATAAAATGTATAGTCAATAATTAAAATATAAATAAATAAAAAAGAAACATATCTATGTGCATACTAAACTAAAATATGGATATTATCCGTAATACGACAAATGGCGAGAAAAAACCAGTGGCGGATCTTCCATAGGGTCATTTGGTCAATGACCCCCCAAAAATATTTCAGAAAATAAATTATTCGTTTGACCGTCCCTCCTAATAGTTGTAATAGAACATGAACCTTAGGAAAAGTTAAATACGCTTCACTATTAGCCGCGCGCGGTAGTTCGAGTAGTCTCGTAGCGTCCTTTAAGCATAATAAAATACGCTATACTAAGCTAGGCTGGGCAGTCCGAATTGCCCTGATTACCTTAAAGCTTGACGAAAGTACCCGAAGATTTCACGGCTACCGAGCGGCAGCCGAACGTGATATTTTAACTCGATATTGTTTCGGACGTTTTTAATCAATCAAAATTGATTTATATACTGTTTTTTGTAATACATATTTTTTTATTTCTATGATCCATGTGTGAGTTGAAAATATACAGGAAATAAAATGTTGGTAGTGACTAGTTCAAAAAAAATAAACAACTAAAAAGTGCTTACAAACTTAATTTTTGGAAAAATAACCAATTTCAAGGTGGTCTATGTTTGAGTTGTGAATGTTGATGAAATAAAATGTCGGCAGTGCAAAAAATTAAACAACTAAAGAGTGCTAACGAACTTAATTTGGAGAAAATAACCGAATTCAAGGTAAGTGGTCGCAATTTGCCAGAACTTAGTATACGACAAAATAGTAAAGACAAAAATAAAGAGGTTCATCGAAACTTTCGCAAAAGTTTGTACGATTTAGCTCACTGGATATGTGGTTGTAAAGTCTCTAACTCATTTTACTGTTATGTTTGTTTGTTGTTTTCTAAGGACTCGTCGGACTCATTATGGTGCAAAACCGGTGTTAAAGACTTAAAACACTTAAAAGAAAAAATAATAAAACATGCGTTTTCTGATATCCGTCAAGCCAGCTCCTGTAGCTAGCAACAAGGAGCCAGCAACAAAATTTTACAGCGGACCAGATAAACCCTTGACATAATATAAATATAGAAGAAAAATAGTTACAGGATGTTTCCAATGGCAAAAATATCTTCTTTATCTAATTGTAACAAAACTTTGCAAACTCTTTCGATAGGGGATGGCAAACGTTAATGACGTAATAAAAGAATCATTTATTTCTAAAAATGCAATATCTCTTTTATCATTACCTCAAATTGAACGAAATTTTGTAGACAGGTGGAATAATATACACGTAATACATGGTCTTTTCATAGGTGGGGTGGCAAACGACAGGGGCGGAGTAAAAAATTAATTTATTTTTAAAAATTCAATGTCTTTCTTACCTTAACTTGATATTAAACGAAATTCTGCAGATCGATGAAGTAATATACCCTTAATTTAGGGTCTTTTTTTAAATGGGGTAGCAAACGACACGGGCGGAGTAAAAAAATAATATATTTTTAAAAATGTAATGATTTTCTTAACTCAACTTGAATTTAAACGAAATTTTGCAGGCAGTTGGAATAATATATCCTTAATATATGGTCTTTTCCTAGGTGGGGTGGCAAACGACAAGGGCGGGGTAAAAAATTAAATTACTTTCAAAAATGCAATGTCTTTCTTACCGAAATTTGAAATTAAACGAAATTCTGCACGTAGATGGAGCAATATATACTTAATATGTGGTCTTTTTTAGGTGGGGTGGCAAACGACAGGGGCGGGGTAAAAAATTACTATATTTTTAAAAATGTAATACTTTTCTTAACTTAACTTGAATTTAAACAAAATTTTGTAGGCAGATGGAATAATATACCCTTAATATATTATTTTTTTGCTAGGTGGGGTGGCAAACGACAAGGTAGGAGCAAAAAATTAATTAATTTTTTAAAACGCAATATTTGTTTTATCATTACTTCAAATTTAACGAAAATTTGCATACACTTAATACATGTTTTTTTTTAAGTGGGGTGTCAAAAGACAGGGGCGGAGTAAAAAATTAAATTATTTTTAAAAATGCAATGTCTTTCTTACCTTAACTTGATATTAAACTAAATTCTGCAGGTAGATGGAATAATATACCCTTAAACAATGGTCTTTTTTTTAGGTGGGGTGGCAAACGACAGGGGCGGAATAAAAAATTAATATATTTTTAAAAATGTAATGTAATGTTTTTCTTAACTTAAACGACAGGGGCGGAGTAAAAAATTAATATATTTTTAAAAATGTAATGTTTTTCTTAACTTAACTTGAATTTAAACGAAATTTTGCAGGCAGATGGAATAATATACCCTTAATATATGGTCTTTTCCTAGGTGGGGTGGCAAACGACAGGGACGGGGTAAAAAATTAAATTACTTTCAAAAATGCAATGTCTTCCTTACCTTAACTTAAAATTAAACGGAATTCTGCAGGTAGATGGAGCAATATATACTTAATATATGGTCTTTTTTTAGGTGAGGTGGCAAACGACAGGGGCGGATTTTTAAAAATGTAATATTTTTCTTGTTTTCTGCAGATCACATGAAATGTTCGGTGAACTATGCTACGGTCGGAAGTGTTGATATTCGCACTCAGCTAGACACAGCTTATAGAAAATCCCTTAGAAATTTTAATGAAAATGTATCCAAAAATCGTTATATTTTAAACAAAATTATAGATTCTCTAAAATTTTGTGGGACATTCGAGCTGGCACTACGTGGGTTTTTCTAGGGCTTATAATTTTTTTTGATGAATTGGGCCAAGATAGATTATTCGCTTTAACAATGTTAAGAATAGAGAAATCGTTTATAAAAGGAATGTGCGTGCAATTTTAACGAACGTGTCATTCAGCATTTTTCCAATTCTAAAGAACGAAGAGTAGACCCGAACTTCAAGAGAATTTAAAGCTCAATTTAAAGATAAGATGTTTATTTTTATTTTAAGTATGCCTATTTTTAAATTTGTTATTGACCTTCCAATATAATTCACCACTAGCAGTGGCGGCTCGCGGGTGAAAAAGTAAGTGAAGTGCAAATGAAGCAAGAAAATATTGCAATAATGTTTTTTCCAGAATTTTTTTATATGTGGAGGGGGTAGAATATTTTTTTACGACTTACTTAAATTTTGTATACTAATTCAATTCTCCTATCCTTTACAGCAGAAAATTTATTTATAACAACCTCATAAAATGCACGAGTTGCCCTAATCTCCTCCAGAAATTCCTTTTGAATTGACACATTGCCAAGAGAAGTAAGTCTTTCCTGAGATATTGCATTTCTTAAACAAGTTTTTGCACATTTGGAGCACTTGTCAACGGTATTGTCAAAATAAGGGAAAATAATTTATATGCTTCGGTAAAAATACATTTATTTTTATAAATTTTTTTCACTTGCTCTTGCAGCGATATATTCCAATTACTCTCATTGGCAAAAATAAGACCAAGTTCATTTTTAAGTCGTTGACTTTCTGAAAATATTTCCCCATATAACTGTAACAAATTTTCAAACGGCCCTGAAAATGTAAGTTTTTCACAGTCTTGAAATCTTAGTCTCATTTCCATTAAAATATGGTCCAATATTTCATAAAAAAGGGTTTTATACTTTGCCCTAATTTCATCAAACATGGTATTGAAAAAATCTTCATTTGTTTTTTTACAGAGCGCCACACGACAGCGTTTTATATTGGATATGCTCAAATGAATGTCAAAACGATTTTTTTGAAGAACGTCAAACAGTATGTCAGTGATTGAGAAAATGTCATTAAACACTAACACCAGAAACGTGAATTCAAAATCGTTCATCTCACCTAAAAATTCTTTCGCAAGGCGGATTGATTTGTCATCAGATTTGTCACAGTTTGTAATAAATTCAAAGACGTCTTTTAATTTATTTCAGTCTTGAACAATCATATTTACTAACTTCGAATTTGAAGTTATAACAACACCATAAATAAATATAACACAAAACAGTCAAGTTAACTGCAAACGAACTCACCGGTTGCAGCGAAGTCCGCGAATATAAAAGTAAACAACCACCGCAAACGGAACGACACGTGGGTGTAGTGTACTGCGCCTGCAATTCACCGAGAGCGTTGTATGACGCTGGACACGTCATCACGTACGCATTGTCATGGCAACATAGTAGGAAAATCATAAACTAAACATAGCACCTCCAGCAAAGTCAAAGCGGTTTGCGCCACTGTCATAGTTGTTATAAAAAAGTTCGATTGAAAGTTTTAAAAAGACATGCCGCCGGTAAAATATTTATTCGAGATGTACAGTTTATTTTTTGCCAATTAGGTGAATAAATGAATGTAAAAAAAAATTAAGAGATTTATAATAAATATAGTTAGATGTTTGCTTGTTTATTTTTCCTGGTGAAGTAGCACTTCACCTACTTCACCTGAATGAAAATAAATATAAATTTTCTTCATCTCTTTCGTTCATTCTACTCCTTTTAATTTATAAACTCCGAAGTAGAATAAAAAGTCGTGTCCAGGAGAAATTCTTTTACAACTTTTTGAAATATTTTACCTCGATACTGTTTAAACCGTTGTGACAGTTTGTTGTATAAATATACGTAGTTGTATTGTATGTTGTTTAGGCATCTTAAGCATCTCAGTATTTCTAGTAAAATGCAAATTAGCTTCACCTGAGCTTTTATGTCACTACGCTTGTAACCCTAGGATACTATATTATTAGATAAATGGCTGAACACCTATGCGTAATATTCTGTTAAAATATCCGCTTTGTCAAGTGAATTTTTAAGATTTAAAATAGCAAAATATGCTGAGTTTAGTTTGGAACAGATATGGTTAATGTGTTCTTCAAAAGATAAAGTTGAGAAGAGAAATAATATACTATAGAGATGGTTTTCTTTGTATTGTGGAGCATAACCGACTTTCAGTAACAGTAGATCTGAGTCACAAAAGCGTTCAATATCTAATTTTCCTAAATTGATTAAAGCCAGAAGATTTGAATGCATTTAAAGTAAAAATAAACTTAATTACATGAACATGAAATTATTTTGCAAAACGATTTCTAAAAAGATTGGAAATTTAAACAGAATAAGTAGTAATATTAGTTTATTTTTTAAAAATATCTTTCAGATTTATTATTACTTTTTATAACAGGAGCCGCTTCTGTAAACGTAAAAAATTAATTGTTTTAAGCCGCTGGCAAGTTAAAATATTCTGTTTCTGCGAAAGCAGACAGTTTTAAAAGTTAGATCTAGTAATTAACGAAATAATTAATTTGGATAGTTCAATTTAGCTACTCCGGACATAAATTCATTATCTTATAATTGTATTAAATTTTAATTAAAGCATATACTCCTGTTTGCCATGGCAGAAACGGCCTTGCTTTCAAGCATTTTAAAGGAGCAACACAGATTTTAATTACGAACTACGAACTCTAGAATATAAAAAAAAATATATGTATTAAATTTTAATAAGGTCACGTACTTCTGTACCACAGACACGTCTACCGAATTGTATCATTACTATATTATTTTAAGTATTTTATACCATAGATTAAACACAAACTCTTTTTAAAAAATTACACTCTTAAGAAGTTGTAAACTCTCAAATATTGTACAACGCAAATATTTTACTTTAAATGAATTTGAACTATGACATGCATATTGTATTCGTGGCATATTTTGTTCATTCAATTGCACACCAAAAGTTGATATTTTTTTCATTCATTAATATAATTAACCCCTTTTTGTACTCGTCTCTGCCATACTGTTTTTTATGCATTGAGTGTCCATGGAGGCTGAAAGCTTTAGTACTAGGTACTGTGGTTGCCTTATATGAGAAGAGGAAAGGTTATTCAGAGTCGTTCCGTGCCGAGCGTGCATACGGTTACCAGACGGCAGAAATTTTCCTAACATATCCGGAATGTTGGCCCTTTGCCAGGGAAACAGTCTGTTTTTCTTAGTCCACAGCACTACCATTAATTAGAACACCCGCTTCGCATTTTGTGCTTGGATTGCGCATTTCTGATAGTCCTATGGTTTTAAAATAATTCCCAATTATTTAACGGGCACCATTTCAAAAAAATCGGAGCTCTGCCGCTTGGCAAATGAATTTAATGCTGTAATTTCATCCAAAAATTTAATGTCATCCAACCGAATGCAGTGTCCATTCAAAAATTGCACGAAGGAAACTACTTTCTCATAATCAACATCAATGTTTCTCAGTATCATCCAATCAAAGATCTTAAATTCATTTAACGGTTGCAACCATTTGTCTAAGTGGTCAAGGTAAGTATCGTAGGCTTCTTTGACGTCTTTCATAAATGTTTCTTTGGCATCGTCGGTGCAATTCGACAGCAATTCTCGCACTTTTAAACGAACAAATTTAGTAACGCGCTTGCCTTCAACATTGTTGTCAAAAAGTATTGTTTTAAAGGCAAACACATTTTTAGGATTTGTTCAGTGGCTAGAAAAATGCTCAACCACACTGTTTTGCTATGGTAGGGTAACTTCTGATAATTTATATCGATATATTCACAAATATATTTTAGGGGTTTAGAGCGCACGGTATTCCTGATAGGTCAGTCCCTTTACTTTTTGGAGCCCTAGGCAGAGTTGAAAATTTTGTTGCATTGTACCGGGAAAACTAAAAGTTACGTGAGCTTGTAAATAAACCAAAATTTATTATGACTGTCAAAAAGAGACGGAACATGCAGATTTAATTTTTTCCTATGCTACGGATACATAAAGTTTTACTGTAGCACATCACCAAGTTTGAAACTTTAATTTTTAATATAGGGTGAATAAAAAGATATACACTTTAAACCATAACTTAGAAATATGGTTAATTAAAAATACAATTGAAAATGCTTGGGATATATTGGGAAGGAAAAGAATTGAATTGTTGCAGGTTTTCCCAAGCTTATTGAAGTCGCTATGGAGGGATGAAATGCAATTCCACTCCACCATATAAACAACCTAATTGAAAGCATGCGAAAAAGAATTGCATTGGTGGAGGCTTTCAGCAAAGCAACGAGTAGTCTTACCATATGTAAAAGACACAACAGACAGAATCGGAAGAATTCTGAGGAAACACAACATACAAACAATACAGAAGCCACAAACAACTATAGGTAAACTGCTCGGAAACCCAAAAGATAAAATCAAACTGGAAAACCACGGAGTGTACAGTATTCCCTGCCAGGACTGTGAAAAGTTGTACGTAGGGCAAACTAACAGGCGAATATCAGCAAGAGTGGAAGAGCATAAAGTCAGCATCAGAAACAAACAAACAACCTCAGCTTTATTCCTACATCATCAGGAAACCGGCCATAAAATAAATTTCGATGGGTAGAGGGAGATTCCCAATATAGAACATTATAAGACCAGAATAATCCGAGAAGCCATAGAAATTGAGAAACAAGGTGATTTGAATAAAAGGGAGAATAAAATCGCAAAAACTCATCAAGCGCAATTAGCTCAACAACTTCGGTCCCGGGTGGGGGTATAAAAGGAAGCGTCGCAGTCACCAATATTTCAGTCTCTATTCGCACGCGACAAAGAAAGCTTCGAAAATGCCAAATGTGATTTTGGCGATATATATATATATATATATATATATATATATATATATATATATATATATATATATATATATATATATATATATATATATATATATATATATATATATATATATATATATATATATATATATATATATATATATATATATATATATATATATATATATATATATATATATATATATATATATATATATATATATATATATATATATATATATATATATATATATATATATATATATATATATATATATATATATATATATATATATATATATATATATATATATATATATATATATATATATATATATATATATATATATATATATATATATTACTATTAAGAATTGCTTTCTTAATAGTTTTAAATGTCGATCAGTGGCGGCTCGTGAGTATATTGAAGTGTGAGGCTACATGAGGTAAATGTGAATAAATTTCCACGTCACCCATGACGTATTATTCTGCGACGCGTTGACCTTTTTTTTTTAATGGAGGTCATCGCCAATAGCCCTACTAAACTACTTTTTGTACATTAAATCTATTCGTCTGTCTTTTAAGGTTGCAAATTTATCTATAATTTGGTCGTAAAAGTTTTGGTCTTCACTAAGTTCTGACAGTAATTCCTGCTCTATTGACATCATTGCTAAACCCGAAAGCCGTTCTTGTGTCATTGTGTTTCTTATGTAGGTTTTGATCCGTTTAAGACATGAAAAATTTCGTTCGGCCGATACACTTGTTGCGGGAATAGTTAAAACTAAATTAAAAAGCTTATATGCTTCCGCAAAAATTGCTTTAAAATCTTTAAATAACAAAGCTAGACTTTTTTCGACATCTAAATTTGAAAATCGTTCATCCCTATACAATACAGAAAGCTCATTCTTTAATCTATCTCTGTCAAAAATGTTTGGATAATTTTTTAATAAATTATTTAATAAGTCATCTGGAAAGCATTTAACATATTCCGAATATTTTGTGCAATCGACTAAAGCAAAGAAATTTAAATTATTTAAATTTTCAAACCGCGTCCCTAATTGAAGAATTATACAATCTATTATTTCGAAATATAATATTTTATATTTAGTAAGAATATCAAAGTCGCTAGAACATTGCCCACGACGTGTGTTAGTTGGCAGAATAGTGGCTTTTTTAGCAATATTGAAAAGTTCTTTGAAATGGTCCTCGTTTCTAAATTCAATAATTCGTTGCTTGGCAAGGTTTATTTGCGAAATGCAGTATTTTATATCTAAATGCTTTAACTGTAATATTTGAAACAGTACATCAGTGCAACTAAAATTTTGTTTATAAATATGCGTTAAAAGGCAACATTCGAAATCATTAAAATGCTTTAGAAATCCTCTTGCACCATTAATAGATTCTGTTCCAGAACTTAAGTCATTAATAATAGTTTCAAATACTATAATTAAATTGTCCCATTCATTAGCCACTAAGTTTAAAATATTAGACCGTGTATACCATCGCGTTTCTACAGCTCGCGAAATTCTTTTACCTACTATCTGATTAAGCACAAAAGACCGTTTTGATGATTGGTGGAAATAATTTGGTATTCCTAATAAAGTGGCAAGAAATATACGACTTTGGGTAATCAGTTTTGTGCCCTGTTGTAAAACTAGATTTAATCTGTGGGCGCAACAATGAGTAAACATAGCTAAAGGAGCAATAGATCTAACTTTTGTTTGAAGCCCATTTATTTCACCTGCCATAACACTAGCCCCATCGTAACACTGCGCGACCAATTTATTTTTAAAGTCATAAGACATAAGAAGCTGTTTTGTATTAAATGAAAAAGGCTCTCTGCTGTTCTATTGTCGCTAACGTCAAAAAATCCTAAAAATCTTTCTTTTAAAGATCCGTTGGTCACATACCTAATCAGTACTATCAACCGCAATTACGCCAAAAAAACAACAATGGGTGTCATTGATTTCTTTTTTTATATATTCTTGAAAATAGTCATGTATGCAACCAATTAGTTCATTTTATATAGTCTTAGATTGTCCCGTAAAAATATTACTAAATTTAGCACAATGTTCAGTAAGTTCGGCATTTCTTTTTATTAAGCATGCAAATATTTCCTTAAAATTGCCACGGTTAAAAGAATCTGTTGTTTCATTATGACCTCGAAATGCCAAGTCCTGTTTACCCAAAGTAATAGTAACATCAATTAAATAATTTAATAATAAACGGTTTCTTCGAACATTTTCATTATAAACAATTTTATTAAGACTTGCATTTTCTTGTAGTGCATCCGCAATAGCCTATTTTGCTCCAGTCTTGTAAGTGCTACCGAATTTTTAATATGCTCTCTTGAACTTTCATGCGATTTTACTGCTCGTGAAAATTTTTTTAAATCCGAATATCCGCCCCCTAAACTCCAATTATTTTTGACGCAACCTAATAAAATACAAGGCCAACAATATAAGCTTTCTTTATAAATATTTCCGCATAGCCACCTATAAGTTTCGTACCAAGATATTTGAAAAGTTCTTGAATATTTTTTACCTTGCCTCTTATCGTTAAAATTGCTAAAATTTTCGGCGTCGGACGGCTACCTAATATCTGTTTCTTTTCAGTTTCGCTTCTTCTTAAAAAAGGCGTTTCAATTAATGAAGCAATAATGTCGTGAATAGGATTCATTTCAAAAGCAAAAAGCAAATACAAAAAATGGAACGGTCCAACTTACCAAATCAAAACAAAACAAAAACTTACTCACGCGTATTTATTCACCTTAAAAGACAGAACGCCCTCAATCAGCGATTATCGCAATCTATTTCCTATTTCTTTCTCAGCCGCACGCACCACGTAAAAAGAAGCCGTTGGAATATTTCGCTAGTCATGTGATTTAAATAACCAATAAAAGCATATCCAAGCTACAGATTTATCGCCTCAAGAATGCAATAGAAAACGCGTGCATCGGCAATCGCCATCCCGCTCTGTCGTAATCAGGTGACTCGCCGGCATCGGCACCGGCCGTTGATAAATAGGTCAGAAGTCGAAACTTTCCAAGCTAAAATTATTTCGCCTCATTCGAGAGCACTTTCTTTAGGAATGGGTTTGCACGGATTGCACGGTCGGTTTTTTGATGTGGTCAGAATTTATTTTCTAAAATATTTATAATGGGATTATATTTTGTTTTTTTTTTAATGTTATTATGTTGTAAAACTGTTAAAAAGTATATTTCTAATTGGTAATAGATAAAAAGTTATATAAATAAATTCTCTTTTCCTTTATTTTGGGGGTGAGGCGCGGCCTCAGAGGCCTACCCTGACGAGCCGCCACTGATGTCGATCCATAATTGTAAAAGTAATTCTGTTATGCTCGTTAGTATAGCTCGTAGGGAAAGCTTCAACTACGAAAACAAAAAAGAGCTTTTGAAAACTCATTAAACAGTTTTGACTGAACTGACTCGACTTTTAACCTCAAATCTCTTGATCCACTTCGAGTGGTCCCAAGTGTATAAAGAAACGGTACAGAAAAGAGCATACTTGACCTTTTTTTCTACAGCAAACGGGAATTAGGCCGAGTCATATTTTCTGTTTTTACTAAAATAAATAAAATAGCTATTTTGCCGAACAAATTTAACAGTAGGTAGTGTAAGAGTGCGTAGTTAAAAAAACACTTCAACTAAATTAAGTACTTCTTAGATTTATAATCAATATACAAATTATAAATCAAATAGAGATTACATTTAGCAGCTCCTGAATATTAATCAATGACTGCTTAGTGTTACTACTAATATTTCGCGTAATGAAAATAACTTCGTGCAGCACTTCATTTAAGAACACTTTTGACAGATTACATTAACATAAAACGGAGGCTTGCCAGTCTTAAAGCTATTTTACACGCCATAAATTATTTCTATGATTTATAACGAAATTTATTCGAATATTTTATAGACAAAACAAATAAGCTTATTTAATACACATAAATACGCATAATATCAGATACCTTGGAAATGTAATTATTATTTTGATTTGAAAATATAAGAAATAGTATGTTTTCAGTAAAATAAAACCAAGGTGTTATACAGACGTAGCATTCATTAGAGTTTTATAAACAAGTATATGCATTTTAGTAAAAAACAAATAAAACCTTTACGCAACATTCGATATGTAATGGATTTGTTAGTTTTAAAAACACGTACTTCCCAACGAATGGTCAGTACGTCATTTTAATCTGCAAAACTCTTGTTTTTCCAATATTTCTTTTTGTGTTTTGTTTATAGTGCAATGACTGAAGCTGTGCTGGAATTCTCACGTTTTCTATTTCAAAATGGACATATCACTTTCCAGTACGTCACATGACTATGAGCTTTAATTTCGATGATATGAGTTTATCCAGAGGCGTGCGGTGAAATTTTAAGAAAGGGAAGCAATTTTTAGAAACTTACCTATTCGTAATGTAATTCGATTCTTCGATCATTTTTTGCAAATTCGTCAATGACATCATCATAAAAACGTCGATGCTCCGACATATTTTGGAGAAGTTTAGTTTCAAAGGACAACAGCGATGTATGCGAAAGTCTCTCCTGCCTCGTTGAATTTCTCACGAATTTTTTTTTTACGTTTAAGTGTTGAAAAACTGCTTTCTACTGATGTACTTGTGGCAGGTATTGTCAATACTAATTCACACAATTTCGACACTTCGGTTTAGGCATCTTCCAGCTCCTTGTTTTTTAAATATTGCATTAGTTCCTTAACGTTATTTTTTGCACTAATGTCATCAGTTTCGTAAATCACTGTTAGTTCAGATCGCAGTAACAATCGGTCGAAGAACTGGTCATAATGAAGAAGAAGAGATTTAAACGCATTTTCTAGAAAAGTTTTTCCTTTAAATGCATCAAAATTGCAGAGCTCGAGGAATTTAAAGTCATTTAAACCGTTAAATCTATAGTTTATTTGTTACTGAATTTGATCGATTATTTCATAAAAGAGGCGTTTTTTCCCAAAATAGGTCAAAGTCACCTCTTTTTTGGCTAAAAATGGACTTAAAATCATCCACTCTTTTTAGGCAAAAAGAAATATCATTTGTTTTAGTTTGTAATATATTTAAAACATTGTCTGAGAATGGAAATATTTCTGAAAATATGTTCAACAAATAATTAAAATTAAAATCTCGTTTCAAACAGTCCAAAAACTCCCTCGAACTATTTATTGCCTCTGAGTCCCACGTTTCATTATTTTCTATTATATTCTCAAATAGTTCAATCAGTGATTCACGATTTTCTGATACTGTTAACACAAGTCTTCCATTATAGTTCCACCTAGTAGAAGCTCCTTAGATCAATCGTTTGTGGACAATGGAGTCCAAAACTTGTGTACGTTTTGTTGACTTGGAAAAAAATGCAGCCATGCCACTTAAAGTAACGAAAAATACTTTACACTCTTTAATGTGATTGATGTAATGGGATAAAACTAAATTTAATTTATGAGCAAAACAATGGACACACACAGCACTTGGAAAAGTTTCTCGAACTTTAGCCTGCAGACCCCCTAATTGTCCTGCCATCACTGCAGCTCCATCATAGCTTTGAGCAACTAATTTTTTCTCTCCATTAATTTCCTTAGTAACGTTATAAACTACGGTATATAATGCATCTTCTGTACGATTTTCGGACACATTCTTAAAACCTAAAAATCGCTCTTGAATACTTCAGTCTGTTTTAACCTAGCGTATTACTATAGATAATTGGCTAAAATTAGTAATATCAGTTGTTTCGTTCAGAACAATACCAATGAACCGCTCCTCGCCAATCTCCTGCTTAATTCTTTTTAGAATAATAGTTGCAACAGCGGAAATTAAATCATTCTGGATTTGATTCGACGAAACGCTAGACTGCTCTAAATGATTTTTTAAACAATCATCATATTTAGCCGTTAAATTAAGTAAATCTTGAAAATTTCCTCTATTTGAAGAAACGCTTGTTTCGTCATGACTTCTAAATCCCAATTCATGCTGTCCGAGAAAACAAACAACATCGATAAGTCTTCTTAATATTTGCCTATTTTTATCGACTAGTTCATTGTGTTGGCGGTGACTAATTTCCAACTGTTTATTAAGGGCGTGTTCAATTCTGGTTTTGCCGAAGACTTTTTCTTTTATGACGGCCTGTCAATGCGCTTTGGACATAATGTGTCTTTTTACAGGTTTATGGAAATTGTTTAAATCGGAAAAACCAGCTTTATTCCAGAGACCTTTTTCATTTTCAAAAAGTAAACATGGCCAACAAAATAATTTACTTATATTTTCACACCCTCTTAGCTATTTAAATTGTTCGTATTGTTTTTCCGGATAAAACACAGACACACCCAACACATTCATGCACACTTTTCTTATTAAATTCTCCAACATTTTCAACGTTATTACCGACAGCCGAAGTTGATGGTATTTGCATATCCACGTCCATATTATTGTCTTCCATATCGCACCATGCACGACGCGACGTACGTATCACACAACACACGGATAGCCGTTCAAACAAAGAACCTACTCCAACGATAGCTTCCGCCACCACTTAAAGCACGCGACTGAAATTCAAAAATTGCAAATAGCCGGTGGAAAGTTCAATAACTTGATTCACAGGAAATCAAGCATAAAGGACTTGGCTGCAGAGAATCTAGCGGCCCGCATAGGTTCTGCTCGATATTCTATTGTGGCTGGGTCGGAGTCAAGGCCGCATTTATTATGGGCTTGATAATTAAGATAATATTTTAGCATTTTTAATATAAACCAAATAAATGGTTTCCTATTTCAAAAATTACATTTTAGAAGATGTTTTGTAATTTTTTTTTGGGAAGCACTGCTTCCCTTGCTTCCATGGACTGCACGCCCCTGAGTTTATCTCTATAAACAATTTACAAATTTTAATTAAACCATAATATACAGGATATAATAATTTAGGATATACGGTGTGAAGATCTAACATGAAATAAATTCTGTATTAGATTTTTGTGAAAATCCCTCGGACATGTGAACTATGATATTTCTTTGTGCATCATAAAATACGTGTATACCGAAAGATGAGGTAGGGGAAACCGGTATAAAACCGTATAGTTAATATTTTATCATATATAATACTACAAGAGAGAAAATTTTGTCGGCAAAATTTTCCGATTGTTTATGAAAGTTGTGTTGCTATTGCATTGCATGACACTTTTCAAAACCACGAGCCGTTAGGCGTTACAGAAATGTTATTCGCGAAATTACCAAAAAGCAAGGAACTTGAATATACAAATTTTACCTTCAAATTTTTTTCTCGCGTTGTATTCGACATGACTAGTTCACGAGAACAATGTCTTTCTATATATAAAATCAAATAAAACAGTGAAATCGAAAGAAATAACTGTCAAAAGTTCGCCTTTTTATTTGTTTGTATTGTAATAAATAGGGTAATTAAATTGGTAACAAGGATATTCGACCTTGGTGAGAGTGTCAAAATGCCAAGATCAGTTTTTTACTTTAACCCAACAAAATTTTGTTGCTGAAAAAACATCTTCTTGATTTTGTCCAGGTAGGGAGTATTTTGTCCAGGTATGAGTTTTGGCAGTAGAAAACAGGCCGTTGCTATAACATTTTGCCACTGCAAAATAATAGAGTGGAATAGTCTCCATAAAGTAATATATAAAGTGCGGGACACGAAAGAAAACCGGGCGGTCCTTAAAATAAAGGTTCATAGTCTTAAGCATGCGGAAAAGTAAAATTTGTGTACGCAAACAAATTGTATGTTATTTTATTTGCTGTAATAGTTTGCCGCTTCACCTGCGCCAGCTAAGCGGTACGGAAAATTAATCGAGGATTTAGTAAATTTCGCACTGGTCCACTTGTAATTGGGATGTGCCTAGAGTCTCCATGCACTTGTGGCGCCTATACATTTCGTGCATTTGTTTTCATTTCTATATAAATGCGTTGCGTTGAATTTGAATTATTATTATTTCGAGGTAATGATGGCGAGCAAAAGAGGAAAAACAATTTGAAGCGGTGCACGTGAAGTTATTGTGAGCGTTATAGAGGCCTGTACTAGAGAAACTGAAAATAATAGTTTGAATATTCCAATTCAAAATCGAACAGAACGCCCTGCATTTTACACTGGTGTTTCGAAAAGTAGTGTAAGAAAAATTCAAAGAGAACATAATGATCGCTCATATTCTACTTTCCCTTTAAAATCTCAAATCATCAAAATCTCAATCTTAAAGGCTCAAAGAAGCCGGATTTGATCCAGGTGCTGCTTTAGTTTTTCGCTCGGGACTAACAACTGGAGACTATCATGGACAGATGAATAGAGATAATTTTGAAAAGTGTTTGCTCGAGAAGCTTCTACCTAACATGCCTCCCAAATCAGTCGTGGTAATGGATAATGCGTCTTATCATTCTCACGTAGAAGATAAAGTGCCAACTAAATACTCTACAAACGCTCATATGATATCGTGGCTTAAATCGAACAATCTTGTATGTGATCGACCATGGAGAAAATATCAATTATATGAAGTAATATCAGCCAACAAGATTAGAGAAAAAAAGTATAAAATTGACGGTCTTTTACGTACCCTCGGTCATACACCTTTAAGGCTGCCTCCATAATGTGCGACCTCAACCTGAACTTGCGTGGGCAGGAGTAAACAAATATATTCGAGTGCGCACCACCGGTGAACTTTCAATTAAAGATTTAAATAAAATAACATTAGAAGCGATTGACTCAATATCGGCTAAAATTGGAAATCGTATGTTAAACATGTTCGTTCTATTGAAGATAAATACTGGGAAGTAGATGGCAAAATTGAACTGGTTATTGATGATTTAGTTATCACACTGGGATCTTCAAGTAGTGACGACGAAACCTCATCATTTTCAGAGGAAGACAATGGTTTAGAAAGAATCGAACCATTAGAATGGATGGCTTAGTTTTTTTTCACATATTTTGTAAAATTGTTCATAAAGTAGCTGTCAATAAACTGCTTCAAAATAATTAATTTTCTGTTCAATATCGGGTGTCAAAAAATATCTAATATTGCAATTAATATTTGAAAAACTACAGAACTCATATTTTTCCAAAATTAACACATCAATGTAGTTATAGCAGGGGAGCCAGCACTGATTCCAGTGAACAAGATTTATCAAAATTTTAACTTATGCAGTTCGACTTAGGGCTATTTGCTATAACAAAAGTGACCGTTTGTCTCCGTGTGTCATATTACTTTGTACAGGGGGCGTCATTGTGAAGTACTATACAGGGCGTTTCCTAATTGCGTGCTTATGTTAAAGGGGGGTGATTCTTGGACCTTTTTAAGAAAAAAGTTGAATATGAACCTAAAAGTCTTAACTTTGGAGATACACGGTGTTGAAAAAACATTTTTTTTAAATCCTAATTCTGATGCTATTATAGATAAATAACTGTGTGAAATTTGATACACGTCTTTTATGCATAAAAGAGCATTTTTTATTGACAATCATTCTTTGAAAATTTTACCAGTGGCGTACATATGTAACTAACCTGGGTAAAACCGTATGCTCCTTAATGCATAGAAGACGTGTATCAAATTTCATGCAGTTATCTATAATAGCATCAGAATTGGGATGACAAAAAATGTTTTCTTTTTAAACTTTACCATCCTGTATCTCAAAAGTTAAGACTTTTAGGACATAAAAACATCCTCTTTAACATCAGCACGCAATTAGGAAATGCCCTGTATAGTACTTCACAATGACGGCCCCTGTATAAAGTAATATGACAAACGGAGACAGACGGCCACTTTTGGCATACCCGAGTAGCCCAAAGTCGAACTGCATAAATTAAAATTTTGGTAAATCTTGTTCACTGGATCTGATGCTGGCTGCCCTTGTAAAATCTGAACTTGTACATAGTGTATCACTATACTGGGTGGTCCAAAAATAGTGGACGTAGGCAGTAGCCCGGGAACCGTTAATGACAGAACTCAAGAAAAACTATATTTATAGGTAAATCGATCAAGAAAAATCTAAATTAAATCATTTTAAAATTCGAAAGTCCGCTGTTTTTGCAACACAAAAGAGATATAGAAGTGCGGTACACGAAAGAAAACAGACAAATATAGATAAAGGTTCATGAAGCATAGTTACATTTTTTAATTATCTGATGTGCGTATAGTCAAAAAGGAGTGCCATATTATTTAAAGAACGACGGGACACCACTGGTTTACAGAGATTTGTTGGCTCACCTTCCTAAACCAATTGACCTTCCTAAACCAATTGACTCCGCCCGGTTTTCTATCGTTGTTGTATTTTATTTATTGAACGGGTTTATAATAAACATTTAAAAATTGGTAAATTTCCTTCATCCAGAACTTCCCTCGTTATGATTTTTTTCCATTTCTTAGGAATAGTGAAGTGTGACCCAGTTTAGTTCAGTTCATATTCACAGAATATATGTGTTACATACACTGTCTTTTTATTTTTATTGGGCGCCATTTTGTTCCATAATATTGGGTTCCTACCAATCTTTTTTACTATTTTCTTTCTACCTATGCAACACTTGACTTTTGGGCATAATTTAAAATAAATGTAACAAGTAGCTTTTACATTGACACATACCGCCATTTTGTTACGTCATGTTGAATTCGTACCAGTTTATTCCATTTAATTTTTCTGAAAAATTTAAAATCAATTTGGCCGCCAATTCGTTTCGCTATCTTAAATTGAAGCTCATATTATCAGTCTTTACCTATTCCGTTGGTCCGCAGATATTTCCCAGATATATTGTTTGATATGTTAGAGTCGTGTATTATTTGGATTAGCATCCAGTAAATAAGCAACAGAAGCTTTTTTAAATTGGCGACGTTTCGGAACTTTATTATTGCATCCTCAGGACACATATATATATATATACACTTCCCCAAAAAATTAACGCACCACCAAAAAATAACCAAAAGTTCAAAGCAAGATTTTATCAAAACTACTGGTCCGATTTAGACGTTTTTTTTTTTAATGACAGGTTGTGCCATCCACAATGACTACTACCGGGTGTAGCAATTATAGCGTGTTTTTTTAACAAAACTTGTAACACCCTGTAGAGTTGATCAGTTACAATATCAAGTTGGAATTGAAATCACGCCATACCCTTATCTTTTTTTTACATTTTGTTTTTTTATTTACTCCATTATCTTTCTTATTAAACGAGAAACAGCATTTTATAGCATAACATGATTTTATTGGTTTTAATTTACATTTTTCTCACTAAAGTAAGTAGCAGGCTATGGAAAACCAAAGTAACAGTAATTGTCAAAAATGCAGATGCTTTTTGTCACTATCAGTCCGCTTTGTATGAATGTAGATCAATATGCAACGTGAAACAAGAAATCTTACTCGCGAAGAATGTGCTCAAGCATTAATATTGTTTGAGGATGGTTGGAGCTACCGAAGAATTGGTGAACGATTTATGGTAACTCATACAACCATTTCACGAGTTATACAACGATATAGAGAGACTGGAAGTAATTGTCGCAGGCCGGAACAAGGGAGGAATCGAAAAACAACTCCGATTCAGGAGCGTTTTTTGAGACTCGCAGCATTAAGACAGCGTTTTGTAACAGCTCGAGCCCTTCAAACTCAGATTCGAGATGTTAATGGTGTACAAGTTTGTACAGAAACCGTTCGTCAGCGACTCAGAGAGCATAATTTGAGACCTAGGATTGCTGCTCGAGGTCCAGCTTTAACTAGAGTTCATCGGAGAGCAAGGCTAAATTTTGCTATGGAGCATCGTAACTAGTTGGAGGCTGAATGGCAACAGGTATTATTTACGGATGAGTCCCGATTTTGCTTGTTTAACAATGACAGGCGTATACGTGTATATCGACGTCCTAACGAAAGGTATGCTCAGTGCAATTTTTCACATACAACATTATTTGGGGGAGGATCTTTGATGGTCTGGGGAGGCATTTCATTGACTGGTCGCACGGAACTTGTTATTATAAATGGAAGCCTTACAGCTGAAAGGTACATATTGGAGGTGTTAGATCAACATGTTGTGCCATATGCGCCATTTATTGGGCAAGGATTTTTGTTAATGCAAGATAATGCCAGGCCTCATGTTGCTCGAGTTGTGAGAAATTACCTAGAGGAAGTCGAAATCGCTACCATGGCATGGCCTGCTCGGAGCCCGGATTTAAATCCGATAGAAAATCTCTGGGACACTCTTGGGAGGAGATTACAAGAGGAACGTAACGTAAACACTTTGGAAGACGTACGGCAGAGACTTATTCGCATATGGGAAGAACTGGACCAAAATTTTGGTGTAATTTTTAGTTGCGTTTTGTTTCGGTTTTTCGTTATTAATAATTTGCAATAAAATCATGTTATGCTATAAAATGCTGTTTCTCGTTTAATAAGAAAGATAATGGAGTAAATAAAAAAACAAAATGTAAAAAAAAGATAAGGCTATGGCGTGATTTCAATTCCAACTTGATATTGTAACTGATCAACTCTACAGGGTGTTACAAGTTTTATTAAAAAAACACGCTATAATTGCTACACCCGGTATTAGTAAAAAAGAGATTTTCATTAGAATACCGTTAGTATACTAACATTGTGGAAGGCACAACCTGTCATTAAAAAAAAAAACGTCTAAATCGGACCAGTAGTTTTGATAAAATCTTGCTTTGAACTTTTGGTTATTTTTTGGTGGTGCGTTAATTTTTTGGGGAAGTATATATAGATTTTATATACTGCATGAAACCCTTATTATCAGTCTTTACCTACCCCGTTGTAGAGATAGGTAACTCAGGAGTGAGCTGGCTCAAAGAATCACCTCAGTTAAGTGAGTCACTGAAGCGGCTCCGCGGTACAGATCTTTTTCAATTCCGACTCACCTCTCACAGCGTAACGGAGCGGGAACGACTTGTGACGATGAAGAGCCGATGAGTCACCGACCGTCGAAAGAGTCGAATTGCATTGCAATATGTGTTGTTTGTTACATTCTCGACGCGGCGCGACGTAGCGGTCTTAACTCGTTAGGTTTTATCTTTTTATTTCGGCTGTTTAGATGTTAAACAAATACAAATATAGATATTAGATATGGTCGGAACTGCCTATTGGTAATTACGCATACATAAATAAGGCAATTTACTATTTAAGAAAATAATGTAGGTCGAAAAATACAATAAACTTAAATATTATTTATTCTAAAATTATGGAAAAGAACATATCATAACTTTTCTTTCGGCAATATCGTGACGTCATTTTTAATATTAATTATACAAATATCTATACGTTTTAATACCTATCTTAATGGAAATAAATAAAAGCCTAATCTCCAACAGAAATTCTGCATAGTCAGACTGTCTAACGTTAAAAATTAAAACACTAAACTTGACCAATTCGTCGCGGCGATTCTTCACCTTACTAGCCGAGTACGATATCCCATCCACTGTCCTTTACAACTACGAGCCGCCAGGGTGGCAGAACCGTGGTCCGAGCGTCAATTCATGAGATAGGAGCCTTGTTAAACAACTTTAGTAGTGTATTTCGCTCCATCGTTTCGCAGCTCAATTGAGCCGACTCAGTGAACTGACTTAGTAAAGTGAGCCAGAGTTAGTGAAGTGCATTATTAAAATGAGTTACATGTCCCATCTCTACTCCGTTGGTCCGCAGATATTTCCTAACCCCAAATAATACACCACTACAATATCTGGGACATATCAGCGAACCAGCGGAGTAGGTAAAGGCTGATAATATGGGTTTTATGCAGGATATAAAATCTATATATGTGTCCTGAGGATGCAACAATAAAGTTTCGAAACGTCGACGATTTAAAAAAAGACTTGTGTTTTTTTACCGGATCTTAACCACAAATAGTACACCACTTTAACATAAAAACAAGAGGATCGTTAACGAAAACTATTTAGAAACTTAATATCTGGGAAATATCTGCGGACCAGCCAGAGCGTAGTAGGCAAAGACTGATAATATGGGTTTCATCCAGGATATAGAATCTACATGTACGTGTTGAGGATGCAACAATAAAGTTGCGAAACGTCGACAATTTAAAAAGAGTCTTTTGTTTTTTACTGGATCCTAACCCGAAATAATACACCACCTTAACACAACAACAAGAGGATCGTTACCGAAACCATTTAGAAACTTAATATCTGGAAAATATTTGAGGACGGAGTAGCTAAAGACTGATAATATGGGTTTCATGCAGGATATATAATCTATATATGTGTCCTGAAGATGCAACAATGAAGTTGCGAAACGTCGACTATTTAAAAATAGACTTTTGTTTTTTTACTGGGGCTTAACCCCAAATAATACACCACTCTAACATAACAACAAGAGGATTGTTAACGAAAACTATTTAGAAACCTAATATCTGGGAAATATATGCACCAACGCAGTAGGTAAAAACTAATAATATGCGGTTCGTGCAGGATATAGGATCTATATATGTGTCCTGAAGATGCAACAATAAGGTTGCAAAACATCGACAATTTACAAAGACTTGTTTTTTTTTTTTTACTGGACCTCAACCCCAAATAATACACTACTCTAACAATTTTTTTCTAACGTTGTTCCGCCACATTGGATGTTTACCAAAATATTATTAGGTCATCCTCATATGACCTTCAATTTTTGATCAAAATTTGGATCGGGTAAGTAGTATTTAAGCTATGTCGCGAACTGACAGACAATCGGACCGACGGAATTGATAAAACATGTTTCTTGGCATCTTGGGACGATAAAACCTGAAGATATATAAAACCTAAGAGGGTGATTTTTTCACGATTTACAAACATTTTATTTGGCCGCCATTTTGTTTCACCATCTTGGATTCGTATCAAAATTTTTCCAGTTGATTCCAACATAATACTTTGATGTTTGTGCAAAATTTGAGATAAATTAGATAAGTAGCTTTTTAATAATATTTGTTTAACATTTCAGTAGGCCACAATTTTAATTCGCCATTTTGGATTTTTACCAAAATATTACCAGGTCATCCCCATATGACCCTTAATTTTCGAACAAAATTTGAAGTCAATCGGGTAAGTAGTCTTTAACCTATACCGCGAACTGACAGACAGACAGACAGACTGCCGACAGAATTGATAAAACATATTTTTTAGAATCTAGGGCCGCAAAATTGTAAAAATGTGTAAAACCTGATAGGCTGATTTTTTTACGTTTACAAACATTTTATTTGGCCGCCATTTTGTTCGGCCATCTTAAATTAGTACCAAAATTTTACTAGTTGATCCCTATACCACAGTTAGTTAGGGCATACAATTTGAAATCAAACCATTAAGCAGTTTTTGCAGGCTGAATTTTAAAATATTTTATTAAGCCGCCATTTAGTTTGATTTCAACATAATACTGAATGTTTTTGCAAAATTTGAGATAAATTGGATGAGTAGTTTTTTAATAATATTTTTTTTAACAATTCACTAGGCTGCCATTCTGTTTCACCATATTGGATTTGTATCAAAATGTTACGAGGTCACCCCCATAAGTGCCTTAATTTTTGACCAAAATTTGAAGTAAATCGGTTAAGTAGTTTTTTAGCTACGACCCTGAAACATGAAGATCTGAAAAATTTCGGAGAGTGATTTTTTCACAATTACAATACTTCCCTTTTAGGAGAGAAGTAAAAATAAAAACCCTTTAGTAAAATCAATCAAATAACCCTATTCAAAAACAAAATAATATATCTTCTTTTTCCGGTTTTACCCCAGGGCTGGGGGGGCAACACCGTATGTGTTATATGGTTTTACCCGAGCAGCTATTACATTGGGAATCACCAAGCTTGTTGTAGTTCTCATCCATTGCAACCTTCATAAGCCCATCTATTACATGATTTGCATTGGACCCAACTTTCTTCTAAAAGGCTAGTTCCATACTCTTCGCTACAGTACAGGTAGAAGTCGTCGTCATTTGTTTTTTGCTTCAATTTTTGCAGTTTTTTCAGTTACAGTTAACTTTAGTTTTTTAATTGGGGCTGTTTATTCTTAAGCTAGAGGTACATTTTTCTTGCTTTTTGACAACTCGAGAAGTTTACTCTTCTATAGAGATGAACTAATCACAGCTGTTTTTCCTCTACAACGATTACATTGTGATTTTCGAATCATTTGCGGTAGAGGCATAATATCTAAGAAAGATACGATTTCCGATGCTCTACTAGTATAGTAGATCCACTCCTCGACAAATCCTTTGATCTATATCTGTCACATTTTTTTTTCTCGCCAATTGATCACTAGTGCCTACGGATATGGCCGAATTGTTGCGGAAGTTTCCGAATGCCAGGGCCGGCAAAGGGAAGTCGGGCACTAGCCAGAGATGCATTTAGGAAAATATGGACACACAATAAAATAAAAAATATCGTTTTTTTTGTGACGGAAAAAAAGTTTGACATTTAACCCCTGTTGACAGGTAACATTATTTTTTGCCCGGGGAAAAAATGAGAACTTTTTTTTAGTACACACAAGTAAAGGTAGCTACTTAATTTTAGAATATTTTATTATACAAAAGTTACATTGCTTTTATATCAAAAGTACAATTATTAAATGTGCATTTGCATGAATGACATGTTCCTTGAACTATTCGGTACACGGACACAACTTCCGTTGATGCACCTGGTGGCAAATCGGGTGTTATTTCAGCACTGCCACACGTCCTAAACACTTTATTAGCTATTTTTGTCCTGTATGGTACTGATTCATAAACATACCCTTCACCGACCGTTGATGACTTCCAACCGCCATGTTTCTTTAGTGTCATCAAGTCTCCCCCAGATTCAACTAAAAGTGTAGCAGAAGATCTTCGAAATGAATGATCTGTATATGCTTTACCATTTTCAAGTTGAAGAAAATTAACTACTGTTTCAGGTACCTTATAAAACTGATTTTTACCCACAACCTGGTTGATAAATTTTCCACTGCGATATGCATAAAACAGGCGGCGATCCTTTGCTGCTGCTGGATAAAGGACTATGTACATTCGGTAAAATTTAATATATTCTTCAGTAACTACAAATCTCCTGTTTACATCATTTTTTTGTTTGCTTAAGTTGCACAATTAATAACGTTCCCGAATCTTCAATATCATCTCATGTTACCTGGCTGATTTCAGAAATTCGACAAGCTCCTGCTATCCCAAATACAACAACAACGTGGGCCATTAAATAAACTTCATCGGGAGCATTATTTAAAAAATCACTAATTTGTGTACTCGTAAAAATTGCAGTTTTCTTGGCCGTATAACCTTTTCCATTTTGTTTCAGAAAGGTAATTAGTTTGAACCATTTAGAAATGTCCACATTATCATTGGATTGTAACGTAATTTTAATCATTGAATAATTCGACCACACTGTTGATGGTTTTTGTTGTTGTGCTAGTTCCGAAAAATAAGCCAATAACACCGTCTCCGAGAAGGAACTGCATGTCTTTTTTACCTTCCATTTCATAAATCTTGAATACGTTTAGTAAACTTTCCGCGATTTAGCCGGTAATAATTTTTGTGACGCTACTTTCGCTGCTTCTACTAACTCAGGTGGAGTCAAAGAAAACTCGGAATCAAACATTTTTTAACGTTATATTATTCACAATAACCAGTAAGTTCGCAATTTTTACATCAAATCACCTTTGAATTGACAGATATTTGATTACTTTTAAGATTTCCTTAGCAACGCAGGTCTAATTGTCATACAACAGCTTACCATTTTAAAACTTGAAATTTCACATCGATAATTTTCTGACTTTATTCAACCATTTGCAATATTAAATCTTCGAAAAATATTAGATTTACAACCTCGAGCTAAAAACCTAATACTTTTTCCCTTCATCTGCAACAAATGCGGAACAAATACTGCAAAAACATTTTTTTTTTCACCTAAATCGTCGTAAATGGCTCAAGTTTCTCAGAACGTGTAAAAGCCAATTTTTATCAAGAAATATCTCGGTATGTCCAATAGCTCACGAGTCAACCCGACTGATTTTGGGCACAATCAATTTAGATCAGCCATGTCAAACATGCGGCCCAAATCAGTTTTGAAAACAGCCAGATAATGCGGCCCGTGAACAAGTTGAAAACTGTTTTTGAAAGCGCGCGCCGCTGCAACAACGATTGGTATAATAAAATGTACAATTGTACATAGTGCCGTCTATGTTTAGGAGGATGAACTACACATACTCAACCTAAAGCCAAACGTTATCTGGCTTGTTCCATGAAATTCTATCGCGCAAAAACACAGATGACGCTATCTAAACATTCTGGAAAGAACTCGGGAAATCACAATCCGTACATAAGCCGTGTTCGATTGAGTGCAGTAGTTCAGTGTTTAGTCAGTTATGAGTCAGTTGCGATAGAGTTTCGAGTTGAGTTGCGCACTTATTGTTACAACACTTAACAGTACTTATTATAATTTATTTCTGATACAGTTTTTAACATGTCTCTTTCAAAACCAAGTGGAAGTAAGAGGAAACTTATAGATGAGCATCGTATCTTTCGAGAAAAGTGGGAATTAGAGTTTTTTTGCTGTGAAGTGAAAGAAAAAATTATTTGTTTGATTTGTAATAGTACAGCCGGTGTCCCAAAATTATATAATATAACACGTCACTATGATATTCATAAAACTATGTTTGACAAGCATACAGGCATGGTCAGAAACGAAAAGTTAAATAAGTTAAAATCACGGTTGAAAGATCAGCAGCTTATGTTTACACGTCCAAAGCAAGAAAATGAATCTGTCCTTCAAGCGAGCTACGTACTGTCAGAGTTGATCGCGAAACACTTAAAACCATTTGTTGAAGGTGAATTTATAAAAGAGTGCCTTGTCTCGGAATACTGTCGCTGAAAGAGTTACTGAGTTGGCTAATAATATAAGTGATCAGATAAAAACAAAATCAGACTCTTTCATTGCATTTTCTATTGCCTGTGACGAAAGTACGGATGTGTGTGGTGTGGCGCAACTCGCTGTTCTTCTTCGTGCGGTTGATAGAGACATCAATGTGTATGAAGAATTACTGGAATTAGTACCATTGCCCGACACAACAACTGGGAAGGATATTTTTAATGCTGTTTATGGACTTCTGCAAAAGTACAATTTAGAATTGTCAAAACTGTGTTCCGTTACAACAGACGGAGCTCCTTCAATGACTGGAGTAAAAAATGGCTTCGTTAAAATATTACAGACAAAGATCAGAGAAACCGGCAGTGACAAACCAGATTTTCATCATATTCATTGTATAATCCACCAAGAAGTTTTATGCTCTAAAGTGATCAAGTTGGAAAGTGTTTTAAAGTCAGTGAAAAAAATTATAAACTTCATAAGGTCACGAGGCCTTAATCAGCGACAGTTTTCTGCATTTTTACGTGATTTAGAAACTGAGGACACTAATTTACCATATTATGCAGAGGTGCGTTGGCTTTCGTGTTCTATGGTACACGACCGGTTTTGGAAACTCAAAGAAGAAATACGCGTTTTCATGGAAACAAAAGGAGAAGATGTCAGCTTATTATGCGATGTACCTTTTTTACAAGATCTTTTATTTATGGTAGATATCACAAAACACTTGTCGGACTTAAATACGAAATTGCAAGGACCACGTCAAGTTATTACAGATATGCATGATCATGTGAAAGCTTTCAAGTGTAAGATGATGTGGTGGGAAAAACAGTTAGCAGAGAATAATCTGTCATATTTTCTGACTTGTAAGGCATATCAGGAAAGCACAAGTGTCCCAATATCATACAAAATATATTCAGAGAAAGTGAGAAGCCTTCTGGAAGAATTTGAGAAGCGTTTTCAGGATTTGAAGACCCAAGAAAACAATTTTTCTTTATCGATATTGATAAAGTTCCCCCTCACTTGCAAATGGAAGTAATTGACATTTAGTGTCAGACCCATTTAAAACAAAAATTTGATAGTGTTTGTACATTCGAATTTTATAAGTACTTGTCTATTCAATACCAAGAAATGAGAAAATTTGCGTGTAAAATCCTGTCAATGTTTGGAAGTACCTATAAATGTGAACAACTATTTTCTTTGATGAAACGTTTTATTAACTTCTTTATTTGATTTATCAAAAATGTTTGAGATTCCGATAAAAAATAAGTTTTTCTTGTTCAAGGACATTTAGGTCATTAATGCTTTTTTAGTGGCAAACCCAACATCAGTCTTATTAGTTGGTAAAGAATATCTTTTTTATCAAAATTTAATTTTAAAATTTGTTGGAGACCTTTACCCCAAAGTTGTGTTTTTAAGATTTTTTTGATTAATTCGTTTAGTATTTGTAATAGATCATCATTCAAAAAAGGAACTATAGGTTTATCGCTTCGATTTTTTTTAAATGGTTCCAAAATGGCGGCAATGCATGAAAAAAATGTGAGTCTTGGTCTTAAAAAAGTATCTTTTAAAGCCTTTTTTGACTTAGTAACTGAAACATTTGATGGAAGCTTCCAGCATCCAAATTTTAAGGGGAGATAAAATTTCCAAAACCCCTTCACAGACTCGAACATTTTCTACACATCTAATATTACAAAATGTATAGGTGAATTTGTCACAATTTGTAAGAGCTGTAAAATTAGCTCGCCTGGCAGGTGAATCTTTTAAAACATAGTTGTCATAAAACTGCACACACCTATAAATTAGGAATACATTCGTTACACTATAGACAGATAGATAGATAGATCTTTATTGATGTCAGTACACAATAAAATTTCATTTACACAAGTCAAAATAACAATAAATTAATAAAGGACAACTTATTATAAAAGAAAATAATGCCTACATATTGATTTAAGCACAATACTATACAAAAATGTAGGGATGTAAGACGTTCTTAAAAATAGTTTACAAAAAGAACAACACAAAAACATTTCATACAAACGTACAAAAGTAAAATGCATAAGTTTGTAGTTAAGCACTCCATAACAATTTTAAGAATTCTGAAATTTGATGCACAATAGTCAGTGGATAATGCTAAAAAGTTTCAAATCTTCAGTACATATCATAATAAAATACAATTAGAAAATAATAGACACTTAAAAAAAACACAGTAACCGAAACTAAAAGTGGAAGCCACTATTGAAATACTCCTCACTTTGGACCATAATAGTTAGTGCCCACCCTGGTCCTAGTGAGGCGGAGATGGTTAGTTATTAGATTAGTACCATGCCTTATCTGATAGTCATGTACGGGGTGGCCAACTAAGAATGGACGCCGGCCATAACTCGCTAACCGTTAATCATATAACTTGGGGAAAAAAAAATTATTAGCTAAATCGACTAAGAGAAATCGCTTTAAAATATTTTGAAGTTCCGCATATGGCCGCTAGGGGGCGCAACTGTTATGGTCAATCAGAAAAAGGGCTGTTTCTTAAAAAATATTCATGTAAAGGTATATTATAAATACTGCCATCGTAAAGAGTAGAAAAATTGTGATTTTTTTGTTAAGGATATTTTGCTCTATCTCGTAAAATGTAGTGGTGGGGGAAGGTCAAACATGTTTTTATTTAAATGTCAATAACTCCGTTATAAGTCAACGGAATTGAACAAACTAGGTCTCGTTTAAAAGAGCCCATCTTAACTAATAATCTGATGAAAAAAAAAATCCGATTTGATTTCGCCGTGGTAACTAGAGGGCGCTGATTGACATCACAACAATTATTACGCATTATTTTGAAAATTTTAAATAGCACGCTATATCTCTTTTAACACAATTTAATAGAGGAGGAAATTCTCAATAAGTCAGTGCAAATTTCAGCTTCCTAACTTTTTTCAAACCGGAAATATAAATAAAACAAATATTAGGGCGCTGGGTACGCAACATCTCCCTAATCTGTATAGACATAGCCTACATCACAATAATTCAGTAATAATACCACAGATAATATTCAACGCAAATCGCTAAAAATTATACTAATGTTCTGAAATAACCACCAGGTGGCGCAGTAGGAGTCAATAAGTGCAATATTAAATTTTCATTATAATGGGAAATGAAAGCCATTTAAATGGAACGTGTGAAAGAAACGATAATAAAAATATAATTCAATTAATGCCGCCCTAAATGTTCAAATTGTCGGCCATCGTTTTCGATGCACTTATGCATCCTATCTCTCGTGGATAAAACTGCAGCCTCCAGTTCAGCAACTGAAATAGTATTTATACAGTCTCTTATTCGCTGAATCATATTTTCCCGTGTAGTGGGTCTGGTGGCAAAAACTAAATCTTTCACTCGACCCCATAAATAAAAATCTAAACACGTTAGGTCGGGTGACCTAGCTGGCCATGGAAGGGTGCCGCCTCGCCCTATCCATCGGCCAGGATAGTGGGCATCTAAAAATTCCCGAACGTTGACGGCGAAGTGCGCTGGACAACCATCGTGCTGGTATACCAATCGTTGTCGGACGTTCAGAGGTACGTCCTCCAACAAAATCGGCAATTCCTCCCTTAAAAATCTTAGATATCTCTCACCATTCAATGGATTATCGAAAAAAAATGGTCCGATAATTCGTCCGCCTAAAATCCCTGCCCAACAATTTACAGACCAACGGCCTTGGTGCTGGACTTCGCGCATCCAATGTGGATTTGTTCTGGACCAATAATGTGTATTGTGAAGATTGACACGTCCATCGCTCTGGAAGGTAGCCTCATCGGTCCACAATATTCGCCTCAGAAATTGCCGATCTTCCCTCATTACACCCAAAAGCCAGTGACAATGGTTTAGTCTGTGATCAAAATCTGCAGCAGTCAATTCCTGATGCAGCACTAAGTGATATGGATGTAACCTAAAACAAGATGAAGATATTTAATTGATGTTTCAGGAAATTATTGGTTTTCTAGGCTTAAAGACCTATGTGACATCAGAATCACGTGACTTTTGTTAAAAAATATGTCCAGTTTATATTTGCAATGTCGTTGCTTACCTGTGCTCTTTGAGTATATTTTGAACAGTGGTTCGCGTTACTCCTAGGTCTAGCGCAATAATTCGAGTACTCGATTACGCTAGCACATTAATTACATTCTCTTCGGTGCGTCCTCTGCGTTGTCTGCGGTATACGGGAATATGCACGTTTCCAGTGGTTCGCAAACGTTGGATCACTCGAAGAAAAACCTTTTTACTTGGGTGGCGACTCTGCGGATATTCCTGCGCATATGCTCTTGCAGCAACCGTAGCATTTCTCAAACATTCAAAATAAACACCTATCATGTCGAATAGTTCTTGATTTGTATAAATCATTTTGTTCTTAACACAACGCAACACGAACAATAACAAATCTTGAACAAGAAAAATACGAACTACAACAATAACATGAACAACAGCAACTAGAAAAACTCAAAAAACACGAAAATCTCGGACAAAAACGCGAAATGATAGCAATACTATTAGGAAATTCAAGAACGATAAATAGCAACTAAAAGGCACTGACAAGAAACTATTGTTTATTTTTTGACGTATTACTTTCAATTTTGTTTTCACAGCCTACTATTTTTTTTGCTTGATGTAGCAGAAAATTGCTAAGGAATTATTATTTATCTATGTTTTTAGTTTATTGTTATTCTTGTGCATAAATTGTCGATTTTAAAAAAGACGGAGATTTGCAACGGTCGAATATATTAGGATTTTTCTTATTTATTACCTTATAATATCTAACTTACTGAAAATAGAGTAAACTACAAAAAAATATAGAGAAAAGTAAAATTGCGAGTAAAACTATGCTTATTAACGTCTACTGCGCCACCTGGTGGTTATTTCAGAACATTAGTATAATTTTTAGCGATTTGCGTTGAATATTATCTGTGGTATTATTACTGAATTATTGTGATGTAGGCTATGTCCATACAGATTAGGGAGATGTTGCGTACCCAGCGCCCTAATATTTGTTTTATTTATATTTCCGGTTTGAAAAAAGTTAGGAAGCTGAAATTTGCGCTGACTTATTGAGAATTTCCTCCTCTCTTAAATTGTGTTAAAAGAGATATAGCGTGCTATTTAAAATTTTCAAAATAATGCGTAATAATTGTTGTGATGTCAATCAGCGCCCTCTAGTTACCACGGCGAAATCAAATCGGATTTTTTTTTACATCAGATTATTAGTTAAGATGGGCTCTTTTAAACGAGACCTAGTTTGTTCAATTCCGTTGACTTATAACGGAGTTATTGACATTTAAATAAAAACATGTTTGACCTTCCCCCACCACTACATTTTACGAGATAGAGTAAAATATCCTTAACAAAAAAATCACAATTTTTCTACTCTTTACGATGGCAGTATTTATAATATACCTTTACATGAATATTTTTTAAGAAACAGCCCTTTTTCTGATTGACCATAACAGTTCCGCCCCTAGCGGCCATATGCGGAACTTCAAAATATTTTCCAGCGATTTCTCTTAGTCGATTTAGCTAATAATTTTTTTTCCCCCAAGTTATATGATTAACGGTTAGCGAGTTATGGCCGGCGTCCATTCTTAGTTGGCCACCCGGTACATCGTGATGCGAGATGAAAAACTGAACTCAGCATGTGGATTTTATTGATTATTTTATTAAATGGAGTGTTACATGGGAATCAACTGGAAACATTTTGGTACGAATCCAAGATCAAAAAATCAGCCTGAAAATGTAGTTATTAGAGTGATTTTAAATTTTGTGCAAGAATTAAGTGTGATATAAAGATAGACTGGTAAAATTGTTGTACGTATTCAAGATGGCGGAACAAAATGGCGGTTAAATAAAATGCTTTAAAAAACCTTGTTATTCAATTGAATTTAAATTTTGCACAAAAATTAGATGTGATATAGAGAAACACTTGTAAAATTTGTGGAACATAATGGCGGTATAATGATTTTTTTTTAAAAACAACCTATTCAAGTTAATTTGAATTATGCCCAAAAATCAACTGTGGTTTAGGTAGAAACTAAATTGGGTCACATTGTCCCTAATAAAAGGAAATATTCATTACAGGTAAAAGAAATTTACCGATTTTTTAAAGCCTGCTAATAAGGCGCTACAAAATTATTAATATCAAGAGCTATTTTTGAAGACGCCTTTAGTCTTACATTTCAAGCGTTACATTATCTCGTTATCTGAATTCAGTGCAAGACAAAAGTTTGAATTTATGGCGTCGTAGCTCTAATACTGACAAAGATTAACACAGCGGTTTGCATTTGCTATTTCCCTTAAATGCTCTAGATAAAGTCTGAACTCCCCAATCTGACATAGAATAAGTTATCACGGAAGATAAGCTTTGCTTTTGTATTGCTCCAACAATATAAAATGTATTTGATTTATTAAACATGTCTCACTAGAAAATGTCTAAATTTTTGTGCCCGAATGATTAAGTGGTTTTTCATTCACTAAAAGTGGAGTAAGAAAGCGTAACAAAATAATTTGCAGTTTTTTATATCAATTTAAAACAATTTAAAGAGATCTAATAGTTAATAAAATAGAAATGTTTAAACAAATATTACCTCTCATTTAGGAACAACATGTTTCAAACGTTTTTATTAGGCGCCATTTTGGTCCATCATATTGGATTCATATAACTGTTGGCACACCACTGTACGTAGATACCTTTGTAGAAAGGTCCCTTTGAATTTAAGGGACATGTGTTTTTGCCACTTGTACATATTTCTTGTAAATGCGTTAAATAATAAAGTTAGTCTGTGTTGAGAAACCAACCATCGCGTTTCATTGTTAACAGTTTCTACATATGCCACACTTGATTTTTGGGTATAGTTTAAAATAAATTCATTTTCAAATCAAAGTAGTTTTTTTAACACTTCGCTAGGCCGCCATTTTGTTTCACCGTATTGGATTTTTACCAAAATGTTACCAGGCCGTCCCCATATGACACTTAATTTTTGATCAAAATCGGGTAAGTAGTTTTATGCTATGCCGCGAACAGATAAACCGACAGACAGACAGACCGACGGAACTGAGAAAACATGTTTTCAGCATCTAGGGACCCTGAACCATAAATATCACCTTCCTTGATTTTTCCATGATTATAATACTTCCCTTTTATGAGGGAAGTAAAAATATGCTTAAGTTAACATTAATTAAAAGTGAAAGTAAGGTAAAACCAAGGGCGTGCAGTCCATGGAAGCAAGGGAAGCAGTGCTTCCCCAAAAAAATTTCAAAACATCTTCTAAAATGTTATTTTTGAAATAGGAAACCATTAATTTAGTTTATATTAAAAATGCTAAAATATTTTCTTAATTATCAAGCCCATAATAAACGCGGCCTTGACTCCGACCGAGCCACAATAGAAATCGAAAAGAACCTATGCGGGCCGCTAGCTGCTCTGCAGCCAAGACCTGTATGCTTGATTTCCTGTAAATCGAGCCAGAGGTTATTGAACTTTCCACTGGCTGTTTGCAATTTTTTGCATTTCAATCGCGTGCTTTAAGTGGGGGGCGTAAGCTATCGTTGGAGTAGGTTCTTTGTTTGAACGGCTATCCGTGTGTTGTGTGATACGTACGTCGCGTCGTGCATGGTGCGATATGGAAGACAATAATACGGACGTGGATATGCAAATACCGTCAACTTCGGCTGTCGGTAATAACGTTGAAAATGTTGGAGAATTTAGTAAGAAGAGTGTTTGTGGTATGTGTCTTAATAATAAAGGGATTTTCAACATTAAACTTTGCTGATAAGCTTCAAATAATTTCCAAAGGAAGGGCAAAACCGCCTATGAAAAATTTAACCACAAAAATGAAAAACAGTATTAGACATTTTTATCCGGAAAAACAATATGAACAATTTAGTCACCGCCAACACAATGAACTAGTTAATAAAAATAGGCAAATATTAAGAAGACTTACCCATGTTGTTTGTTGTCTTGGACAGCACGAATTGGGATTTAGAGGTCATGACGAAACAAGGGTTAATTCAAATAAAGGAAATTTTTTTAGTTTAATGGCTAAATATGATGACTGCTTAAAAAATCATTTAGAGCAGTCTAGCGTTTTTCGCGGAACGTCGAATCGAATCCAGACTGATTTAATTTCCGCTGTTGCAACTATTATTCTAAAAAGAATTAAGCAGGAGATCGAGATCGGTGAGGCGCGGTTCATTGCTATTGTTCTGGACGACACAACTGATATCACCAATTTTAGCCAACTATCTATAGTAATACGCTACGTTAAAACAGACGGAAGTATTCAAAAGCGATTTTAAAGTTTTAAGAATGTGTCCGAAAATCGTACAGCAGATGCATTATATACCGTAGTTTATAACGTTACTAAAGAAATTAATGGAGAGAAAAAATTAGTTGTTCAAATCTATGATGGAGCTGCAGTGATGGCAGGACAATTAGGGGGTCTGCAAGCTAAAGTTCGAGAAACTTTCCCAAGTGCTGTGTTTGTCCATTGTTTTGCTCATAAATTAAATTCAGTTTTATCTCAGTCCATTAATCAGATTAAAGAGTGTAAAGTATTTTTCGTTACTTTAAGTGGCGTGGCTGCTTTTTTTTCCAAGTCAATAAAACATACACAACCTTTGGACTCCATTGTCCACAAACGATTGCCCAAAGTAGCTCCTACTAGGTGGAACTATGGTGGAAGATTTGTGTTAACAGTATCTGAAAATCGTGAATCACTGATTGAACTATTTGAGAATATAATAGAAAATAATGAAACGTGGGACTCAGAAGCAATAAATAGTTCGAGGGAGTTTTTGGACTGTTTGAAACGAGATTTTAATTTTAATTATTTGTTGAACATATTTTCAGAAATATTTCCATACTCGGACAATATTTTTAATATATTACAAACTAAAACAAATGATATTGCTTTTTGCCTAAAAAAAGTGGACGATTTTAAGTCCATGTTAAGCCAAAAAAGAGGACTTTGACCGATTTTGGGAGAAAACGATTACGTTAAATGTAGAGCCACAAGCCAAGCGTCTTGGAACAGACAAGGTCGGAGATGTTCAAACATCATACAGACGCCTCTTTTATGAAATAATCGATCAAATTCAGCAACAAATAAACTATAGATTTAACGGTTTAAATGATTTTAAATTCCTCGAGCTCTGCAATTTTGATGCATTTAAAGGAAAAACTTTTCCAGAAGATGCGTTCAAATCTCTTCTTCTCCATTATGGCCAGTTCTTCGACCGAGTGTTACTGCGATCTGAACTAAAAGTAATTTACGAAACTGATGACATTAGCGCAAAAAATAACGCTAAGGAACTAATGCAATTTTTAAAAGACAAGGAGCTGGAAGATGCCTACACCGAAGTGTCGAAATTGTGTTAATTAGTATTGACAATACCTGCCACAAGTTCAACAGTAGAACCCAATTTTTCAACACTTAAACGTATAAAAAATTTCGTGAGAAATTCAACGGGGCAGGAGAGACTTTCGCATACATCGCTGTTGTCCATTGAAAATAAACTTCTCCAAAATATATCGGAGCATCGACGTTTTTATGATGACGTCGTTGATGAATTTGCAAAAAATGACCGAAAAATCGAAATACATTACAAATAGGTAAATTTCTAAAAATTGCTTCCCTTAAAACACCCGACAATTAGAGATTTAAGATCCTTGTTTTTTTATTAAAATATATTACCTAGAAAATGTTTATTTGCAAGATAATTGCACACCTAGATGTATCATCTGTGTGTGTGTACAGAAGAAAATACATTTTTGTTGTAATTGCCTATTGTTGAATCTTAAATTATGACCTATACTAAATAAAATATATCGAGTACAAACTAAGTATGTGCCTAACGTAAAATCATATAATTCCACACTAACATAAGCGATAGAACAAATTTAAAAATTATAGAACTTAAATAAGACTTATTTGAAGTAAGAATTTCCTATTTACTTAAGGTGCCAGTAAATATCTCGAAGTTTTGTTTGAAGAAAATTGAATTTTTTTTACTAAAAAGGTATCTGTTCTTTATACGTCGGATATTAACCGGAAGCAGGTTATAAAGTGTAGGACCAAAGTATGTCAGATATCTTTGGTTTCTTGTTCTGGACAGGAAAGGAACACATACGGACTCCACTGATCTGTTTCTGGTATGATAAATTATTTAAAATAGGTTGCTGCCTTAGTTCGGGATGTTTGTAAACTATATAGAATATTGCCAACCTAGGGATTATTTATGAAAACCCTTAAATAATAAAACCAGATAGGCAACCATTTGGAAGCAAAGATGCAGGTGTAATCAGATTTTACATTAACTTGCAAAGAAATGTTTTTTTGGAAACAAGATTCAAGCTACTGCTGAAATTGTTAAACAATGTCGCTGATAGCCTCTTTTTAAGCCCTGTTAGCAGCATGGAGCTATTGAAAGAAATGAATAACATCACAAGCAAATCCTCGTGTAGCACTGATGGCCTATCAAATAAAATATTCCTAAGCCTGCCGCTCCCAGTCATAGAGGACCTTACAACACTAATAAATGAATCCCTTTTAAAAGGTATATTGCCTGAATGCCATAAAACAGCTATAATTATTCCGCTTCATAAAAGAGGCGAAAAAACTAACTCTTGCAATTATCACCCAATTGCTCTACTACCAGTGTTATCAAAAATCATTAAAGGTTACTGAAGAATTGCCTTATGCCATTTCTCCTTAAACATCAGATACTATCCACGGATCATGCGGATTTTTACCCAACAAGTGCGCCAGTGACGCCATGTTCTCGTACCTTATCCGTCAATAACAAACACCCCACCGCCTCAGTTTTTGTTGAGTATGCAAAAGCCTTTGACTGTGTTAGTCATGAAATTTTGATAAGCAAGCTGATTTTTTATGGAATCCGTGGTATTTCTTTAAATTGGTTTAAATCTTATCTCAAGAGTAGGCAACAATTTGTAAGAGCAAATGGTTGTGATTTTAAATTGATTGCTAGTGGGGTCCCTGAAGGTTTGGTCTTGGAGCCTATTCTTTTTTTGTTATACATTAATGATATCACCAACCTAAAAATTAATAGACAAATGTCTCTCTTTGCTAACGACACAAGCATAACATGGAGTGATTTTGATACAACGTCTTTACATTCTAATTTTCCAACGACCTTGTTATGATTAAGGCTTGGTCCCATTCCATTCTGCTTTGCTTCAATGTGGATAAAACGGTGGTCTTATCTTATAAGGGGACTTTACAACCACTTCAGCTACTTAACAGCAATATTAAACGCGTTGAGTCGGTTAAATTCCTGGGTTTCAATATAAATAACCACGTAAAATGGTCTAAGTCCTAACACTAAAACCTGTGGTGGACGATAGATCAAAATACAAGAGTTCTAAGCACACTACACCACAACTTGTTACGTTCTGGACACGCGTTTCGCTAACCAAGTTAGCATCATCAGCAGATGATATAAACTAAAGTAACTTATCCTAACCGAGACTATTTATAGGTAACTGTGGTCACACTTGGTTACGCCCGACTGCACCGTTGTCAAGTAAACAATAGAGGGGACTATAGGGAATATGCCCTCTGTCTTTATTTAGTGCTTTCTTACCACATTTAACTATTTCTATACTCTTAAATGCATCCAATAATCTATTATTAGATACACTTTTAATCAACTTAAGATTATTTAAAAATTTTAACAATCACCCGTTACTGGGAAGGTTGAATCTTTTGCCACACAAAAGTGGCTAGATTTAGAAATTAAAAATCTGTATAGCAAACGAAGTATGCTTGAAATTGAAGCATACGGATTAGTTAAAAAACTCACTTATAAACTTAGTAATTTAGAATTTGAACAATGGTTAGATTTCCAAAGAAAAATGTTCGTAGTTATTGATGCCAAATTTTCAAAGAAAATGTGTTCACTTAAAACCAAACTGAGAAAGTTGAAACCACAAGAACAAATTTCTTCGGAAGTCGAGAACATTGTAGAAAACCTTTCTTCTCAATCCTTTGATAATAGAGAAATCCCCCTTTTGAATAAAGGTTTGAATTTTGCAGAGCCTCCAGTAAAAAATAGTTTACCAACTATTATAGCGAATATCGAAAGTTCTATTCAATACGTGCCAGAGTCAACTAAGGGATTCATTAGAGAGGCTTGCAGAAATCAAATCTCAAAAAACGTTGTTAACAACAAGTTAAAATATGTCTCGCGTAAAAATACTGAAGTTATCCAGGGACTGAAGAAAAAAGAATGTTTTTATTTAAAAGCTGTCAAAGGAAATAAGGTTGTTATACTAGACAAAACAGATTATCTTGAAAGAGTAGACCATTTGATTCAAATTGGTCCCTACGATTTAATTGAGAAGAACCCGTTATCAAAAATGATAACAGAAGTAAAAAGTACCTTAAAACAGTGTAAAAACCTTGTGTCCGATAAACTAAAATTTAAACTAATACATAGTAACCCACAGTTATCTAAACTGTATTGCCTTCCCAAAATCCATAAACCTGGGAAGTCCATGAGACCTATTGTTTCGGCTGTTGGATCACCAACGTACAATATTTCAAAATGGTTAGTAGAAGAATTTAGCAGATTAAATATCTCGTACGATAACTTTGAGGTTACTAACTCGTTAGAATTCTTAGATAAAATTAAGAATGTTCACTTAAAAGAAGATGAAATTTTAATATCTTTTGATGTAAGCTCATTGTTTCCTAGTGTACCCAAACCACTAGCTTTAGAGTACCTAAAGGAACTACTTGAAATCAATAATTTGAAGAAAGAAATTATTGATGAATATTTACTTCTTACAAAATGGCAGCATTTCATTTCTTAACTCACAGATTAGTCAATTTTCCATTAAGTGAAGAATGCTTTAACAATGAAATGAATCGGATTAAAAATATAGCTGAAAGTAATGGATATAATGGTAATTTTGTACATAAATTAGTAAATAGACATAAGCATAAGAAAATGTTAAAAGATGCCTCTATTCTTTAAGCACCTGAGGCTCGCAATAAGTTCATAGTAATCCCATATGATCCCAGATATACGAGAGGTCTAGAAAAAGTATTTAAAAACGTAGGTTTTAGAGTAGCCTACAAAACGGAGAACAGTTTGAAAAATCCCCTTGGAAACCCTAAAGACAAAGTCGACTTGAAGGAGAGGAGTGGCATCTATGAAATTTGCTGTAATGACTGTTTTAAAGAACACATGGCACATTTAAGATACGGAAGAACAGAAAAGTCAATGATTATTGGATGCATTTGAGAGTATAGAAATAGTTAAATGTGGTAAGAAAGCACTAAAAAAAGACAGAGGGCCTATTTCCTATAGTCCCCTCTATTGTTTACTTGACAACGACAAATAGTCTCGGTTAGGATAAGTTACTTTAGTTTATATCATCTGCTGATGATGCTAACTTGGTTAGCGACACGCGCGTCCAGAACGTAACAAGTTGTGGTGTAGTGTGGTTAGAACTCTTGTATTTTGATCTAAAATGGTCTAAGCATATTGACACCTTAACTAAAACATTTCTACCGCCTGCTTTGCCATTCGATCAGTTTTAAAAAAACTGGACGTGTCTTCTGTCAGACTTATTTCTCTCTATTCCAATCCCACCTCCACTTTGGCCTTCCCTTTTGGGGCTGCTGTACCACCGAGCAATTTCTTAGCATTTTTAGGCTTCAAAAGGAAGCAATTCCCTATTTGTTTGGTCTAACTAATAGAGCGCACTACCAATACTATTTTAAAAAATATGAAATATTAACTATTCTGTATGTCTGTTTGAGGAAAATACATATAAACACTTTCCCGGAAAGGCCACAACACGTATATCCTACCAGAGACTCTAGGCATGACATATACCTTCCCATTCCTTCCACAGAATTAATAAAAAAATCAATTATTTACAACGCCATAAAACTTTACAATCATCTTCCAGAAGATTTAAAAACTGTCCCTTTGAAAAGAAAATTTTTATAATAAATAAGTCTCATTCAAATGTTTTCTATTTGTTTGTTTACTGAAATTTTTTTGGGTGTCAAGTTCCAGCTGCTAGCATAGAATTTGAAAATCATTTTATAGGGGAATGAACTGTCTGTTATTTCGTTAAAATTAATTATTTTTGTTATGTATTGGATTAAAGTTATACATTTTCTTTTTTTAATACACTTTAATTACTATATTAGTTCAGTACACTTTTTGTTTCACTTCACTTATTTTGCTTGTATAACGATAACAAAATAGAGTTTAAGCTCGCGTAATTTTAATTTCAATGTCACCGAAATTATTCATCTGCCATATGTATTGTTTATTTCCTTTTGTTAAGGTCACCTGAATTCATTAACCACGTTACGGCACAATGTTACGAATATAACGAATGTTATATTTAGAATTTATGTATTTGCACTGGCCTATCGAAAAATATGATTTTTTTTCGATTAAAATTTTGTTTTTTCATTGTTTTGTTTTTTTTTCTTTTAAGGTAAATTTTGCTGTGTCAATAAAATTGTAACAATTTTCCTGTGGCAATAAAGCATACTTTTGTTTGTTTGTTTTTATACCATGTAAATTATTCTGGGTAATTTACGCTAATTAGACTATTACAAAATCTCGACTATAAAGGAAGATATCAAAAATCGGTTGGACCCGTCGCTTTGATTACATCTCTTCGTAATTGATGGAAAATATTGCTTAATATTCTGGGAGTTTCAAAAAACTGACGAATAAGTCAACATTTTTCCTAATGAAACGACTATTTCTTTTTCAAAATATTAGATTATCTATAAGATCCTAAACGTATTCCACATGTTCTATACCTAAGTTTAATTGTTATTGAAATATTAAGGTTTAAAACTTGGCAATTTTAATTTTTGTGATGCTTTATCTTCTAGTTTAAGCATAAATAAAAGTGTACCGATCTATCATGAGGTGTTTGTGTCAGCCGGGTCTATCGTTTCACTTATTAAATAAATAAAATAAATAAATAATGCATTATAAATTAACAATTTAACTTATTGGTTGCGGAAAGTCTTTGGCGTAGTCCAGCTTAGTAGCTACTCTACTGAACCAGAGAATCACCAATAATTTTAAAGAATTAACTTATTACTTATATTAGCATTATTAAACTATTATTTAATTTAATAAATGAGCCTAAGACACTGTTCCACAAACAAAGAATATTTCTGTGGTGTCTACAATAGATACTTATGTATATAAAATATAATTTAAAAAAAATAAAATGAGAAATGAAAAAGCACACAGGTGTCAAAACAGAAGCTAAGTAGAAAAACAAATGTGTTATATAAAATAAACAAAATATGTGCACATTAAACTATCTACTTTGATTATCTAAAAGATACTTTTTGTATTCATATTTAAATCTTAAATAATCTAAGTTTACCATTTCTTCCGATATCGAATTACATAAACGAACGACGTTATAGCTAAAACATCTCCGAAACAAGGCACTCTAATGAGTCGGTATCGTTAATCTAATTAATGGTCGAACTTTAACGTTATGAACATCTTTACGAAAGACAGGCCGTCTCTAATGGAAGCAGGAGAATTAGGATCGTTGATAATCCTAATAATAAAATAACAAAAATGCAGATGCCTTCTGGATTCCATATTTAACCAGTTTAATTCGTGAAGTTTATGAGCCCGAAAATAAAGCAGATACAGGAGTTTTGCACTTTTTGTATTCTAGCTAGGACTCACACAAAGATTTTTTAAGGTTAAAGGTAATATTTGTCCCCTCTATTGTTTACTTGACAACGACAAATAGTCTCGGTTAGGATAAGTTACTTTAGTTTATATCATCTGCTGATGATGCTAACTTGGTTAGCGACACGCGCGTCCAGAACGTAACAAGTTGTGGTGTAGTGTGGTTAGAACTCTTGTATTTTGATCTAAAATGGTCTAAGCATATTGACACCTTAACTAAAACATTTCTACCGCCTGCTTTGCCATTCGATCAGTTTCAAAAAAACTGGACGTGTCTTCTGTCAGACTTATTTCTCTCTATTCCAATCCCACCTCCACTTTGGCCTTCCCTTTTGGGGCTGCTGTACCACCGAGCAATTTCTTAGCATTTTTAGGCTTCAAAAGGAAGCAATTCCCTATTTGTTTGGTCTAACTTATAGAGCGCACTGCCAATACTATTTTAAAAAATATGAAATATTAACTATTCTGTATGTCTGTTTGAGGAAAATACATATAAACACTTTCCCGGAAAGGCCACAACACGTATATCCTACCAGAAACTCTAGGCATGACATATACCTTCCCATTCCTTCCACAGAATTAATAAAAAAATCAATTATTTACAACGCCATAAAACTTTACAATCATCTTCCAGAACATTTAAAAACTGTCCCTTTGTTTGAAAAGAAAATTTTTATAATAAATAAGTCTCATTCAAATGTTTTCTATTTGTTTGTTTACTGAAATTTTTTTGGGTGTCAAGTTCCAGCTGCTAGCATAGAATTTGAAAATCATTTTATAGGGGAATGAACTGTCTGTTATTTCGTTAAAATTAATTATTTTTGTTATGTATTGGATTAAAGTTATACATTTTCTTTTTTAATAATACACTTTAATTACTATATTAGTTCAGTACACTTTTTGTTTCACTTCACTTATTTTGCTTGTATAACGATAACAAAATAGAGTTTAAGCTCGCGTAATTTTAATTTCAATGTCACCGAAATTATTCATCTGCCATATGTATTGTTTATTTCCTTTTGTTAAGGTCACCTGAATTCATTAACCACGTTACGGCACAATGTTACGAATATAACGAATGTTATATTTAGAGTTTATGTATTTGCACTGGCCTATCGAAAAATATGATTTTTTTTCGATTAACATTTTGTTTTTTCATTGTTTTGTTTTTTTTTTCTTTTAAGGTAAATTTTGCTGTGTCAATAAAATTGTAACGATTTTCCTGTGGCAATAAAGCATACTTTTGTTTGTTTGTTTGTATACCATGTAAATTATTCTGGGTAATTTATGCTAATTAGACTATTACAAAATCTCGACTATAAAGGAAGATATCAAAAATCGGTTGGACCCGTCGCTTTGATTACATCTCTTCGTAATCGATGGAAAATATTGCTTAATATTCTGGGAGTTTCAAAAAACTGACGAATAAGTCAACATTTTTCCTAATGAAACGACTATTTCTTTTTCAAAATATTAGATTATCTATAAGATCCTAAACGTATTCCACATGTTCTATACCTAAGTTTAATTGTTATTGAAATATTAAGGTTTAAAACTTGGCAATTTTAATTTTTGTGATGCTTTATCTTCTAGTTTAAGCATAAATAAAAGTGTACCGATCTAACATGAGGTGTTTGTGTCAGCCGGGTCTATCGTTTCACTTATTAAATAAATAAAATAAATAAATAATGCATTATAAATTAACAATTTAACTTATTGGTTGCGGAAAGTCTTTGGCGTAGTCCAGCTTAGTAGCTACTCTACTGAACCAGAGAATCACCAATAATTTTTAAGAATTAACTTATTACTTATATTAGCATTATTAAACTATTATTTAATTTAATAAATGACCCTAAGACACTGTTCCACAAACCAAGAATATTTCTGTGGTGTCTACAATAGATACTTATGTATAGAAAATATAATTTAAAAAAAAAATGAGAAATGAAAAAGCACACAGGTGTCAAAAAAGAAGCTAAGTAGAAAAACAAATGTGTTATATAAAATAAACAAATAAACAATATGTGCACATTAAACTATCTACTTTGATTATCTAAAAGATACTTTTTGTATTCATATTTAAATCTTAAATAATCTAAGTTTACCATTTCTTCCGATATCGAATTACATAAACGAACGACGTTATAGCTAAAACATCTCCGAAACAAGGCACTCTAATGAGTCGGTATCGTTAATCTAATTAATGGTCGAACTTTAACGTTATGAACATCTTTACGAAAGACAGGCCGTCTCTAATGGAAGCAGGAGAATTAGGATCGTTGATAATCCTAATAATAAAATAACAAAAATGCAGATGCCTTCTGGATTCCATATTTAACCAGTTTAATTCGTGAAGTTTATGAGCCCGAAAATAAAGCAGATACAGGAGTTTTGCACTTTTTGTATTCTAGCTAGGACTCACACAAAGATTTTTTAAGGTTAAAGGTAATATTTGTCTTTTACTATACAGTATTTTTAAGGAAAGAAATGCTTTTTGGACAATTTTTTTAAGATGTTTTTTAAATCAAAGATCACTGTTCACCAAAATTCGAAGATTTTTCACTAAATCGACCACACGAAACCTAGTACCGCTGATATTAATATTAATATGAGTATCCAACCTTATTCTTGTTACCAAACAGTAAGAAGTATGATTTGTTAGGATTAAGATGAAGATTATGATCACTACAAAGTTGGTAAAATCTGTTGAGGACATTATTAATTATTGCCTGGCCCTTCAAGTAATCGTCGTCATCAAAGCAAAAATAAATCTGGGTATCATTGGCATATGCCTGGTTCCTGCAGTTAACCATAGCTTGAAGAACAACAGAGGTATACACCAAGAAAAGCAAGAAGGCCTAATACTGAGCCTTGAGGAACCCCAGAACGAATCTGCGACTGTGCGGAAACCTGTTATCTGAATATATTTTTTGATAGCTATCTGTTAGGAATGACTAAATAAGACTGAATAAATTTTCATTAAAACCGCAATATTTTAATTTAGATACAATAAGTTTATAGTTTATGGTGTCAAAAGCTTTCGAAAAGTTTAACAGGATTCTTAGTTTCTTATTAGTTGTACGTATTATATCGTCAATTACATTTGTTAGGGCTACCGCAGTATTGAAATTCTTTCTGAATCCACATTGACTATCAGGTATTATTTTATTATCTACGAAAAATGAGTACATTTGATTATACAATATGCTTTTAAACATTTTCGATATACTTAGAAGAATGCTTATAATTCGAAGTTCATTAAAATCTTCTGGATTGGAAGTCTTAGGAAGAGGTTTACCAATTGATATCTTCCATTGGTCTGGAAAATAATTTACTTCAATCCAGCAGTTCAAAATATGCCCAATATATTTATCAATTAATGGGCTACAGTACTTTAACATTAAGTGAGACACTTCATCAACGCCTGTTGCATTGGTTTTATTATGATTTAAATATCTGTTCATTTCGGAGATATCAGTTAATTTAAAAGAGAAATTTAATCGTTGATTAAAATTGGTGTTTTTATAAAAATTAATTTCATGATCGCAATTCTAATTGTTTGTAAGTAAATACTAAAAAAATTATTAATTTCTTTAGGATCACTTAATCTTTTAGGAATATTGCGCAATGTTAAAGTTTCTAAGGGCAGTTCACATGTTGCGAGGACTTTATAGATTTTCTACATATTTTTCTTTTCCTTTCTCAACAATGAAAGAGAAAAATTACGTAAAAATTTATAGTTACTCCAGTTATCATTGCTCTTTGTTTTCTGAAATTTTTGTAGGGCAGAATCTCTCTGTTTCATAAATGTCCTTAAATTAGCGTTCAACCATGGAGCCTTGGGTTTTGTTATTCTAGCGTCACGAAATAAAATGAAACAACTTGATTTTATTGTCGATATTAGGTTCGTACAAAATATTTTCTAATTGCAAATTTTCCCAGTTTAACTGAAATTGACCTATATTAATGTTCCTAAAGCATCTAGCGAATAATTCGTGCCTGCGTATAGTCTTTTTGTAAGTTCAAAACGCAATAAACGAATTTATGGTCAGATATAGTATTAGCAGAAATAACACCACTCTGACTCACTAAGGATGGATCACTAACAAAAACTGCATCTAAAAGTGTAGAGGAACCTGCAGATATTCGCGTTGGTTCATTTATAATTTAAAAAAGGTTATACTTGTCGAAAAGGTTAATAAGAGGATTATTAAGGTTAAAACAATTCACGTTAAAGTCATCCACGCGAAATAATTTCAATCAAATGTAGGGTATAGAATAGAAAGAATATTATCAAAATCAGGAATACATGTACTAAAATTAATATAGGTGGCCGATAAAATATTGCGAAAGCATAGTTTTATTCCTTATGTTAAATTTAAATATAATATGCTCCAAGCCTTCGTTGATGGCAAAGTCCAAATAAAATTCTTCAGCAGTTATACTATATCTTATATACGCTGCGACATCACCTCCACGCCCAACTCTGTCCTTCCGGAAAAATTGATAACCTGGTATTTGGAAAATATTAGTGTCACCACCAGCAGAGAGCCAAGTTTTGGAGAGGAACATAACGTCAATATTGTGTTGCAAAATTCAATTATAAAAATCATGAAAACCTGTAAAAAGAGAACGAACGTTTAAGTGACCTATCTTCATATTTTTAGATATAATTAAATAACTGAAGTCAGACAATATGAACACCAGTGTGCCTATGTTTTTCTTATTATTAAATTATATAAGAGTAAATAAACAAAACAATATGAAATAAAACCCTATAAAATAGAGAGCCCGTTGGCAGTTTAACAAACAGAAAACCACCCAAATTATGTAATCAAGTGTTACAAATAATTATAACTCAACAAAAAAACAAAAAATTATTCTCAAATTACAACCTAACATAACTTTATAATTTGGAATTAAGATAATTTTATCTGTCCCAAAATTAATCCATTATTGTTTGCTTACACAACTATAATGGAGCACCAGTAAAAGGAAAAAAGAAAAATAAACATTGACTCATTGAAACGCCAGTTCAATTTAAAGCAAATAACCCAGTGGTTGATGAAAAAAAAAAACGTTAAGTATTAAATTAGTGTAAAACACACAATGTATAGCGATACCGAAATACAGTAAAATAAATTGGAGTTTAGACTTACGTTTTAAAGCTATATTTAAAAAAAACTGAATTTCTCTGTTTTCATTACACTGCACAAAGATCACTAAATTGAGTTATTCTTTGAATAACATTGTCCTTCTTGATATAAACATTACCATTAAGCACCCAGGTATGTTTGCTCGAAAACTTATTCACTGCCTGTTCAAACAAACGAAGCCGTAATTTTGCCAGGTCTTCCTTAATATGAGTTACTGTTTTTTAACTGTTTAAGGGACTTTAGGGTAATGTTTTGTTAAACAAATTTAACACTTTGCAACGTAAATCCTCGCCATACTTTACAGGCATACCAAATATACGAATATTTGAATTGCGAGAAGACTGCTCCTGCGCATCAACCAACAATTTTAGGTGGTTGTCATTGGCTTCTAGAGATTCCATTTTCTTTTTTTGAGAATTAGTTAAGTGGTTTTGAGCCTCAAACTGCTCAATGAACTTTTTTCCAAGATGTATGCTAGTTTAGTAGCTACTTCTAAACATTTTTCATTAAATGTATTAACAATTGGCGATTTGATTTCAATAAATCGGCGGATGACAGGCCCATGACTGATTACTTTTGGCTGCAGTAAATAACCTCAAAAAAATGGCGAAACAAACAAAAAGTACTGCACTTTTCACTTTACCTAGCTTGACACCCTAGCTATACGCTTACAAATGGGTATGGAAATACTAAAGGTAATTATTCGCTCAAAAAATACAATTAAATTTGATTAAAATTACGGAGCGGTTCTGCTTGACAACCTTAACACTTTAGTGCCATCACACGAAAAAAAAATTGACTGATTAAAGGGACAGCTGCTTCCTCAAACGACAAACTCTTATCACTAGTCAAACTCCTGTCCGAAAAATAGAGCTTCAACATCCAAAGCAGCTGCCAAATTACCAGCTGGATCAGAACTTGTAATGAATATAAATGTTGATTAAACGCTGAGGCATGTAGTGTTATTTGATTGATCGTTTTATACAAGATGTTTTGTTTAGAAGGTACGTTGATTCCAGTTGTAATGCTCTAATATTTTGGAAGAAATTGCCAGGCCAAACGGCTCTTACAAATTCCGAATGATGCCTTTTGGGTTGCTGAACGCTCAGCTGTTTTCCAAAGTTTCGATACCTTAATTCCTTCTAGTAGGGTAACTAATGAGCTGAAAAGCTTGGAAACCGTTCTTAAGCTGTTGAAAGACGAAGAAGAACATTATATTTTGACAAGTGTAAATATTTAGAGGAACAAATAAGTTATTTGGGACATAAAATATATCAAGATGGTTGATGGTTGACCCTAGACATATTCTTGGATAAACTAACTGTGTTAGAAAATGTATAAAATATTCGAATGTATCGCGTGCCCTCTTACTAATCTGATAAGAAAGAGCATCCCATTTCAATGGAAAGGTTGACAAATAGCATTCAAAGCTCACGTCGCGGCCAGATTTAGCTACATACAATAGAGATGCTACCACGGAGGTTCATACTGATGCCAGACAGTCAGGCGAAACTGCAACTAATTCAATATTTTAGCAAGACAATGACCAAGGGGCAGCAAATGTACCATTCTCATGAATTTTAAACGCTGGATGAAATTCAGATTGGGGTCCATTCTAAACTAGTAACAGACTTCAAAGCTTTATGTTCTATATTATCCAAATATGTAACCGTATTGTGTCGAACGTTGACTTGGATGTATTGCACGTTAACAAATCCGAAGATGACTGAAATGTAGATGAATTACAGCATGAGAGGTGTAGGCAGTTACTCATAGTTCTGCAATGACGCGAAGGAGGAGACTCAGATACATAAAGAGTATTCACCGAAAGTAAACCGATTGTTCTGAAAGACCAGAATGGCCGACGAACTGATAAGATGATTGAAGCTATCAGTAAAACGCATTGGTTCTCTTCTGCAAGAAAATGTGTTAAACATTACACATCTTTCTGTTTTGAATGGATGTTTAACAATAAGCCATCGGTTACGATACCGGGAATTTAGCGTAGTATTGAAAAAAGACTATTTCCATGAACACGGTACATTGAGTCCGTTTAATAAGACTAAAAGATAAAATAGCTATTTAATCGTCGCGGCGAATGTGTTCACTAAATTTTCCTTCCTGAAACCTTCAAATAACATGGTGCATGAAATATGTTTGAATTTGAGGAGGATTCAAAATTTGAAATAGAAATAGGGTATTTTATTAAAAAAAATAAAAATTAATGATTTTTTAGTAGGCCACTTTTCCCTGTATATTTTATTAACCAAATAAATTAATGCTTCATTGCATTTTTTGTCCATGTTGCCAACTACTAAATTAAAACTTGATTTGAATTTAATAGTTGGATAACAGGTTATCTGAGAGCTCAATGGCTATTTTTTATCTATTTATTTTAACCAAAAATATGATTTTTATTAAAAATATATCATACAGGGATATTCAACTTATAACAATATTTTATGATAAAAAATATTATAAACTTTTATCAAAAATCTAGAAAAATTCCCAGATCTTGCACCTTACGCAAGTATCCTACGTATTGAAAATCCCTGACACAACTTTTAAATTATAATGTTTTATTCTGTCTTTTATTTTTTTAAAGGTTATAATCTTTTATGATTATTAAATAGGTACATTTTATTATCAGATGGGTGAAGAAATGGATTAAATTAAACTAATACGTATAATATATAATGCTTATATTTTATATTTAAAAAAAATATTATTAAAATCTATACAAAAAAACTGGTAATCTAGAAACTACCCTTATTTTATAATATATAAAAAAGAGGATTACAATCCAAACAAGAAACTAAGCAATCTAGATACTCAACTGTACATCCTTTATATTGGCTAGTGAAAAACTAAATGCATTTTGTAGTTTCAAAAAATTGTTATTGTACAAACTAATTATGTTGAAATACTCTGCAAAAAATAGCAAATTAGATTTTAATAATTTCTGGCTCTCTATTTATCCATCAGTAAAGTTATTAGGCTTTTAAAGCTTTTCTATAAAAAATGTCGTTAAACGCAGACGAGAAGAGAAAGGGGTTCTCTGGAGCAAGAGAGGGGCATTCTGTCATGAGACGAGGCGAGAGAAGGCCTTCCCTCGTCTCGTCTGGTCTTGTGACATCACTAATTATTCCTGGTTTCACTTATCCTGGGACAGACTGTATACGCATACAAAAGCTTGCCCCTTTTAAAAGTTACGATTTTTCGGACATTAGGATATTATTTAAAAACTTTGACAAAACGGATTCCCGCGTGTACAATTTTCTCTAATATTTAAAATATTTCTTAGAGTTGCATTCCTTGTTTAAAAATCAACTACGTTCAACTCCAACATACTAGAAATATTAATTGACTATGCAGTTTGATATAATAATATTAATGTTCATCATGGTCCTGGCGCATAATCGGTCGTTTTGATAATATAGTTTCCAAACCCTAAAATATCTTTGACGTTTTCGAACTATTATGCCTATAAACATCAGCAGGATGGTTTGGCATAAATTGCGTAAATTTTATCTTAATCCCGAATATTGTACTAACTCACCAGTATTATCAAAAATATACGATACATCATTTGAAAGGTCTTATCGAGTAGATTATTGTTTAAAAATTTTAGAACATTTCACGCATTATTAAAGAATTGGCTTTTAGCTTGTAAAAATTCGAATAAAAATAAAAGCAAGCAAGGTTTAGCTCTGTACAGGAGAAGGTATTGAAAATGCTCTTCGTTTTCTTCCAGATAATAAAAGATCGGTAAATTTTTTTACCCATAACTTCCCTCATTATGATTTTTTTCCATTTGTTAGGAATAGTGAAGTGTGACCCAATTTAGTTCAGTACCGGGTGTTTCAAATTCGATGCTCATCATTGGGATCTTCTAAACCGTAAGAGCTAGATGGGTAGTTTAAATTTGGCAAAGTTGCGCATTTTAGAGCCCAATCGAATGCCGCTGAGAAAATAAAAATATTCCGAACCATTTCGAAGAAATCCGAAGAAAACCGAAATTGACGATTTTTGAATTTATTTTTTTGCGACTTTATTTTGGCAGATAAAAAAAACTAAGACCACATTCTTATTGTAGTTTTTTCTCCTCTACAAAATGGCGTTGTCAGATTTTTAATCCGACGTTTCGTTCTTCGTGGCCTATCATCAACTTTCTAAATTTAAATACGGACCTGGATTTTTTTTTTACTTTTTTAAAAGCATTTTTAATTCTGATTAAAATGATATGTAACACGTGTGTGAAATAGTTTTAGATAGTGGAAAAAAAGCTAATTAATAATATAAAATAAGGTGGCCATGGATTTCTGACATTTATGATTCTTATTTTTCTTGCGCTTGGAAACCATTTTCAAATATTATCAATAATTTAATAATTTTATTAAAAAGTCTACTTTTTAAAAGAAAAATGATATTTTCAAATTCAGATAAATGTGATATGCTTCGTATTTACTACCTTGAGAATCGAAACAGCATAGCCGCAAGTGAAAGATATTTGATTGAGTACCCCGAACGGCCCCAGCCGCATTATACAATTTTTAACAGAATTGAAAGGCAATTACGACATGAAGGAAATTTTGCTAAGAAAAGAAATAATTATGGATTGCGGACTACTGAAGAAGAAGTAAACGCTGTGTTAAATTCTGTAAGTTTATTATCCTGGAACGGCAATGTTCGCAATGAATTCAAGCAAAAGATACCTATTCGTTTACAACAATGGCTAGCTTTAATTTTGATTGATTTGATTAATTTGATTCTAGGTTAATGAAAATCCAAGAATTTCGACCAGGCAGATTGGCAGGGATTTAAATAATATGCCCCACGTGAAAGTGTGGAGAACATTAAAAGCCGCCCATTATAGGCCCTTTAAAATCCACACAAGTCAGTTTTTGATGCCCGGTGATCCAGAAAGGCGACTAAATTTTTGTAATTGGCTTAATTTGGCATTGCAAGAAGATCCGGATATTACAAACAAGATCATTTGGACTGACGAATCCTCATTTAGCTCGTGTGGAATGTTTAATAGACACAACGAGCATGTGTGGTCTATCAATAATCCTCGCGAGAACATACCAATCCGGGGCCAAGGTAGAAACTCTATTAATGTATGGAGTGGACTGTGTCGGAACAGACTGTTAGGGCCCATTTTGTTTGAAGGAGCCCTAACAGGTCAGCGCTACCTGGAGATGCTCACAGGTCCTATATTAGACTTTCTTGACGACTACCCGCTTAATGAACTGCAGCAGCTGTGGTGGCAACAGGACGGAGCTCCAGCTCATAACGCGGGTATCGTCAGCAATTACCTAAATACAGTTTTCCCTGAAAAATGGATAGGTAATAGAGGAGTTGTTTTATGGCCAGCGAGAAGCCCGGACTTGGCTCCCCATGACTTTTTTCTGTGGGGTCATCTAAAAGACTTGGTTTATAAAACTCCACCAAACGACATTAATCTTTTAAGACAATCGTTAGAACGCACAATGGAGAGAGTGCCAGGCCGCATGATCCAGCGAGCTATAAATAAAGTTCCTGCGCGCATTCAAATGTGCATCCAACAACAAGGAAATTTGTTTGAACACCTCATTTAAATCATTATTTTTATTTATTAACATAAAATAAATTGTTACTATTAGACTTTTGTTACTATTTTATTTTAAAAATAGGTAATTTTTTTCTTTGTTACTATTTTTTTTATAAAGTAAACTAGATTAACAATATTATAAAATTATTAAATTTAATGAAATACTTGAGAAAAATCCATGGCCACCTTATTTTATATTATTAATTAGCTTTTTTTCCACTATCTAAAACTATTTCACACACGTGTTACATATCATCTTAATCAGAATTAAAAATGCTTTTAAAGAAGTAAAAAAAAATCCAGGTCCGTATTTAAATTTAGAAAGTTGATGATGGGCCACGAAGGACGAAACGTCGGATTAAAAATCTGACAACGCCATTTTGTAGAGGAGAAAAAACTACAATAAGAATGTGGTCTTAGTTTTTTTTTATCTGCCAAAATAAAAGTCGCAAAAAAATAAATTCAAAAATCGTCAATTTCGGTTTTTTTCGGATTTCTTCGAAATGGTTCGGAATATTTTTATTTTCTCAGCGGCATTCGATTGGGCTCAAAAATGCGCAACTTTGCCAAATTTAAACTACCCATCTAGCTCTTACGGTTTAGAAGATCCCCATGATGAGCATCGAATTTGAAACACCCAGTACATAGTCACAGTATATACAGTGTGTCCCAGATTCGCTTCTCTATATAGGGATCTCGGCTCCTATTATACCTACAGCAAAGGTTAAATGGGGAAAGTTTTAGAGGAAACTTATTGCATTCGATATCTGGCTTCAGATTTACGATCGATCAATAAGTTTGGGAAATATCGGCAAAAAACCGAAAATGGCGGATTTCGCTTTTCGCCAGTATATGCAGAACGGTAAATTTGACAGCTGTTAAAATGTGACATTATTTGGACACATTTTTAAGACAAATAAGATGGCGTATACGACACGTCTTCATTGTTTTTTGTTAACCCGCAACCCGCCACAACTTTCATTTTTCTTATGACCGCCATATTGAATTTTTCGATTTTTGGAAAGAGCCTAAAATTTCCAGTCTAGTGATATCTCACAAGTGCATTAAAGATTTTAGTATCATCGAAATATTACACTTCGTAAAGTTAGGTTTCAGTTTTTTCTAAGGAAGCCATGATTTAAAGTAATGTTAGCTCTCAATGCTTTCTAAGGAGGCCTTGATTTATCTGTAATAGAATTGGACTTTGACATTGACGTTAAGTTAAATAGTTGAAAGTATCAAAGCTGTGTTTTAATAAGTAGTAGGTACGCTTTTATCCCAATAAAATCATAAATCTGACACATAAATTGTCAAAACCTATAGAAAATGGCCGGCATTCCGTATTTAAATGAAGAAAAGGTTAAGTCATGATTACAAAAACTTTATTTGGCCGCAATTTTGTTCTGCCATCTTGAATTAGTAACACAGTTTTACTAGTTGAGCCCTATATATACCATAATTAGTTATGACACACAATTTGAAATCATTAAGTAGTTTGTCCCGCCGTCTTGTATTGGTACCAAAATATTACCAGTTGATTCCAACATAATACTTGATGTTTTTGCAAAATTTGAAATAAATTGGATGAGTAGTTTTTTAATAATAAATTTTTTAACATTTCACTAAGCCGCCATTTTCTTTCGCCATATTGGATTTTTACCAAAATGTTACCAGGTCATCCCCATATGACCCTTAATTTTTGACGAAAATTTCAAGTTAATCGAGTAAGTAGTTTTTTTAGCTACGCAGCGAACAGACAGACAGAAAGACCGACGGAATTGAGAAAACACGTTTTTCGTTATCTAGGGACCCTGAAACGCGAAGATATGAAAAAATCTCGGAGAGTGATTTTTTCACGATTACGATACTTCCCTTTTACGAAGGAAGTAAAACTCTGTTTGAAAACACCTCCTTTTGAAATGTACCGGCATCAATATTGTGACAGGCAACACTTAATCCTTGTTGTAACTCCAAAATAGAGTCTAGCTGGTTTAGATATAATTTTTCTCTCAGGCAATCCCATAAAAGAGTCTAAGGGCGTTAAGTCGGACGACATAGCAGGCTATTCGGAATTATCGGGGTAAGCAGTGTCCAAGTATTGCCGTACGTTTCTGTTGAATTGCGGGGGCGGGCTATTCTGTTGGAAAACTGGTTCCATGTTAAATTCATCAGGATTATCTTCCAGTATTTTAAAAATAAGAGGCTCAAGTGTATTTTCCAACATGTTTAAATACAGAGATAGAAAGATGGTCAAACAAGGAAAGTTGTGGACCATTCAATTGTAAATTCAATGCCGGTTTGATGACAGCTCTATCTTCTTTTGTTTTTGAGAGATTTTGAAAAAAACTAAAAGTTTGCATTTTCGAAGAAGTGCTGTATTTTTTTGATTTTTAATATAAGTTGTATTTAGTCACCAAAGTTTTTTCGATATTTTAGTTCTACTTATAGGTACTTTTAGTCTTTGAGTTTCTCGCCCTCAGAATGAAGATCTGACTAGTGGGAGTGGGGTAAAATATGTAAAAATAAAATAACTTGAACTTCATTCAACATATTAAGTCCTAACACTCGAACCTGTGGTGGAAGATAGATCAAAATACAAGAGTTCTAACCACACTACACCACAACTTGTTACGTTCTGGACGCGCGTTTCGCTAACCAAGTTAGCATCATCAGCAGGTGATATAAACTAAATTAACTTACCCTAACCGAGACTATTTATAGGTAAATGTGGTCACACTTGGTTGAACCGTTGTCAAGTAAACAATAGAAGGGACTATAGGGAATAGGCCCTCTGTCTTTGTTCTTACCACATTTAACTATTTCTATACTCTCAAATGCATCCAATAATCTATTATTAGATATATTTTTAATCAACTTAAGATTATTTATTCCTATTTGGTGATTGTTTTCCAAAGCATGTTCGGCAACGCTTGACTTTTCTGTTCTTCCGTATCGTAAATGTGCCATGTGTTCTTTAAAACGAATGTTTATGGGGCGTTTAGTTTGCCCAACATATTTTAGATCGCAGTCATAACAGCTAATTTCATAGATGCCACTCCTCTCCTTCAAGTCGACTTTGTATTTAGGGTTTCCAAGGAGATTTTTCAAACTGTTCTACGTTTTGTAGGCTACTCTAAAACCTACGTTTTTAAATACTTTTTCTAGACCTCTCGTATTTCTGGGATCATATGGGATTACTATGAATTTATTGGGAGCCTCAGGTGCTTGAAGAGTAGTGGCATCTTTTAACATTTTCTTATGCTTATAATTAGATAAACTAGAATTAGAATTTGATATTTATAGGAAATTTACTAATACTGATAGGTATATAACATCCGACTCATTTCATTGCCGTCAACACAAAATGGCAGCATTTCATTTCTTAACTCACAGGTTAGTCAATTTTCCATTAAGTAAAGAACGTTTTAACAATTAAATGAATCGGATTAAAAATATAGCTAAAACTAGTGGATATAATGATAATTTTGTACATAAATTAGTAAATAGACATAAGCATAAGAAAATGTTAGAAGCTTCAAGCACCTGAGGCTCCCAATAAGTTCATAGTAATCCCATATGATCCCAGATACATGAGAGGTCTAGAAAAAGTATTTAAAAACGTAGGTTCTAGAGTAGCCTACAAAACGGAGAACAGTTTGAAAAATCTCCTTGGAAAGCCTAAAGAAAAAGTCGAGTTGAAGGAAAGGAGTGGCATCTATAAAATTAGCTCTAATGAGTGCGATCTAAAATATGTTGGGCAAACTAAACGCTCCACAAACATTCGTTTTAAAGAACACATGGCACATTTAAGACATGGAAGAACAGAAAAGTCAAGCGTTGCCCAACATGCTTTGGAAAACAATCACCAAATAGGAATAAATAATCTTAAGTTGATTAAAATTGTAGCTAATAATAGATTATTGGATGCATTTGAGAGTATAGAAATAGTTAAATATGGTAAGAAAGCACTAAATAAAGACAGAGGGCCTATTCGCTATAGTCCCCAACCAAGTGTGACCACATTTACCTATAAATAGTCTCGGTTAGGATAAGTTACTTTAGTTTATATCATCTGCTGATGATGCTAACTTGGTTAGCGAAACGCGCGTCCAGAACGTAACAAGTTGTGGTGTAGTGTGGTTAGAACTCTTGTATTTTGATCTTCATTAAACATCATAGGTGCTCGGTGTATTTTAAATGCTAATTATCCCCTTCCTTAAATCGTCGTATTACTATTACTAAAGAGTGGAGTATGAAAAGGCGGACATACAAAATTCTTCGTTACGAACAAAATCTTATTGGCATATTAGAATTTTGATGGAATGTATCATTTTCTTTCTATAACAAAGGTTATTCCAGGGTTAATTGTAATTAAAAAAAACTCGAAATAATTGGTGTTTGATATAATCTCAAGAAAGCTTTGTTCGCTATTTAAAAACCTTTTAAATGTCATTATAACTTTTCCTTAGAACTAAACCTTTTTAATTAAGTTATCGGGTAAAACGTTTCATAAACTTTTTTATTAAGAAAGTCTAGGGTCTACGAAAATTCAGTGGGGAAAAGTTTTCCATGGGGTATGAAGAAGATAAAACAAGTAAAAAATGTTTGTTGGCGGCACAAAATCTATTTCTACTATTAAAAATTGGCAGCTTCACATTTACGTAGTTGTATATAGGGGTGCACAAATCTCAGCTTTTCAATAAAAAGCTCTATTACATTTGATTCAAGGCAAATAGACTGTTGCACATTGCCAATAAACTCCATGAAATATGCGGGTAGATGCTCTCTATGTGTTAAAAATAAATAGAATAAAGCGCAACTGGGACATCCCCATTGGCATTTCGCAGCCCGCATTCACAAAAACATTTTGGTTCTATTTATTCTAACCGATTCCTAAAAGCCGGAATGGGTTATCGTTGAAAAATTTAATTAAAATCTGTTTAATTGTCGACAGGAAATGTTGCAAACAGCAAATACAACGAAACGGTTTTGTTTGCCCTAGGGATCATACAGCACATTTAAAGAACCGCTGCTTGTTTTACACTTTTGACCAGTGCTCCCAAATTATTTATCAACGAGTGCGCTTTCATCACATAACAAAATATATAGACCTATTTATAGTTATTTTCAATTTTTAATCGAATTTTACCTCATAAACAAAAATTTAGAAAACTACCTGTTTAGTTTTTCTTAATTTTTTACATATTTTCCCCGTATTCTATCTGTAACAAACACAACATAACGTAAAACTGCAAATAATTATATTCCAAAAAAAGCATACCAAGAAAGCATCTGTTATAGAAAAATAAGGCTGAGCTTGTATTGCTAAAACGTATACAGGGTGATTAACAGTGGATGGAACCTTAGACGTTTCTACGCCAATAAATGACCTTGATTTACCGTTTTAAAATACTTTCAGGCTTAAAGTGTTGCCGCTTCTACCCAAAACAAGTGGCAACATCGCTATTTTAGATGAAATGCCCTTTATTTTTTCACTTCTTTTGAAACTACACGTGTTTCTGAGTAACTTTTCTGAATACTTTTCTGTATCTATCTATTGCCATTTTCCAGGAATTAATTTATTTGAAATTTTTTTAACGAAAACAAGACTTCGAGTAATTCGGAGTGTCTCCCAACTCTAAGGCAATTTTAATCTGAAATTTGGGCTACGGTTAAATAATCCCTTTAGGTATTTGATTTTTTTGTCATATCTTAGTTTAAGCATACGGGGTGCTTCAGAAATAAATGTATGTTGATCACTGCCCGACAAGATTTTTCTAACACAGGCCAGCTCATTATTTTCACAATGGAAATACCCTCCCAATAATAAAAAAAATATTCGGAAAGCCCTAATACGTACCATTTTTTAATAGCCTAATTAGAATTTATATTGGCAGGTAAACAATTTTATTGTGGGGCGGCTAAAATGGGTCCATTTTACAAGGGAAAAATTACCTAGACTGGGTTGTTTACAACATTAGACATAAAATAAACGTTAATCATCACTCTTCTGTTGAGTTTCGAATTGAGTGGTTCTGTGTGTGTCTATAAGCAAGTGTATGTGAAGACGAGGATGTCGAGTCAAACGCGCCGAAGTTGCAAAATTTCTCCTGACAAATTTTGTTATATTTGGGGAGAATTTCTGGTGAAATCACAAGCCAGGCCATTTTCCGAAAATGCAAAAAAAGCCTACTTTAAATATTTTGGTGTGTTAATTGGGGATGAAGATAAGCGGTGGGCTCCCCATGTGTGCTGTGTTAGTTGTAATATATCATTGGTGCAGTGGATGAAGGGAAAGAGAAAAAGTATGCCTTTTGCAGTTGCAATGGTATGGCGAGAACCCCCCAATCATTCTGATGATTGTTATTTTTTGGCCTGACAAAGAAGGAGGTTATTCCAAAAAGGGAAAACACAATATAGAATATCCAAATTTGCAATCTGCCATACGACCTGTTCTTCATAATGCAAATTTGCCAGTGCCGATTGCGCCTTTAAATTGGCAAGCTATTGATTTGGGAGATAATGGAGATAACGCATCATCAAGCAGCTCAGAAGAACAGTGCACCGATCCCACTTTTACCAAAGTTTCCAGTTCCGGCGAGCCACATTTGATTGTTCAAAGTGAATTAAATGATTTAGTACGTGATTTGGGGTTATCCAAGCAACAGTCAGAACTTCTGGGTTCACGTCTTAAGGAATGGAACCTATTGGCCAAAAAAACAAAAATTACGAATTTCAGAAAAAGAAATGCTATGTCTTCTGAATTCTACAGTATGGAAAATTCGTTGTGCGTGTGTACTGATATAAACAGTTTAATGCAGGAACTTGATATTGAACATTCTCCCCGTGACTGACGCTTATTCATAGACTCATCTAAATATAGCTTAAAAGCTATATAGCTAAAATATGTGCACGATTTTGATAAAATAAATTACAATAGGTATAAATGGCAGGTATGTGGGGACTTAAAAGTTATAGCGATTTTAGTGGGACTTTAGGGGGGATTTACAAACTATTGCTGTTTTCTTTGTTTATGGGACAGTCGTGCAATAAATCAGCATTATGTAACAAAAATTTGGCCAGAAAAAAGCGAATTTCAACCGGAATCTCAAAATGTTAAATTTATACCTCTTGTTGATCCCAAAAATGACCTTTTGCCTCCTCTTCACATTAAACTTGGGCTGATGAAAAACTTTGTGAAGGCTTTGAATAAAGATGGTCATGGATTTAAATACCTAAGACAAGTCTTTCCCCAGTTAAGTTAAATCATAAAATTGTCAATTTTACGGAAAAGCTTTCCAGGCAGGAACTCAGAACATGGAATTCTTTTGTTAATGTAGCAAGAGGATTTTTAGGCAACAATATGGATGAAAATTATGAACAATTAGTTAATGAACTCTTAGATGCCTATAAACCGCTCTTTGCCAGAATGTCATTAAAAATTCACTTCCTCCGTTCCCATCTGTCATTTTTTCAAAGTTTAATAATTAGTGTTTTAAGTCATGATTGATATTTTTCTAAACGGAAAAAATAAAGTTGTGTTTTAAGTTAATATTTTTCTCGTTTGCTATCCTCTTAGATGTATGGTATGTTTAATAGGCGAAAACTGTAAACATAGTCAATAAACAGGGTTAATAATTTTCTGAAATCATTTTTTCTATAGATGTTAAGTATCGTAACATTCGATATGGTTCTACAACTCTAACAAGAAAACCCTACGTGCTACAAATTTCTATTTGTCATTTTCGTATTTGGATAGGTCAATTCTACTAGATTATGCTATTCTGATTTGTGTAATTTATAAAAGCGCGACAAAATCGATTTTTTTGGGACAGCCTATATATCAATACTGATTTAAGAAGCTCGTAAAAGTAGATTTTTAATAATGTATACTTTGCCTATACCTAACTCTTCACGATTTTGTTTTATAAGCATTTCTTTATGAAATATCACAATAACGTGTCATTTTCAACGATTCTAGTAGAAGAAGAAGTGTGCCATGAAAACAATTTTTATGAGACGCCATGATAGTTTGTTCAGCTTTAAAACCACCAAGAAATTGGCCCAGATCGGTGACTTCCAATGAAGAAAATGAAATTAACGTTTTGGCATACTTTCATGCATATCCTCACTCCTTCATACGTGGCATCGAAGAAGATCTGGACATTACATTTTCATCTATACAAAGAATTTTAGAAAAACATAATATGCACGACTACAAGTTTACCAAAGTTCAAGCACTTAAACCTCAAGATTTCCCACAAAGAGTTGAATTTTGTGAAATGTTACTGACACACAACACATACACAAGGAGATCCTCTTTTTTTAGAAAAAATATGTGGACCGATGAGTCAAAATTTTCGAGGCAAGGTATTTTTAATCTACGGAATCCTCACTGTTGGGCCAATAAGAATCCGCACACTACAAGAGAGAGAGGATTTCAGGAAAAATTTAGTTTTAATGTCTTCGGTTTCCTAATGGATAATCAAATTAAGTATTTGATATACGATGAACAACTCATTTCCAGAAAATACTTCGATATTCAGTGGTCGAGGAGTTTACAGATGGTCTTGCACTTGAGGAAGCTGTTGGTATCAACTTGACGGAGTTCCATACATTGTACGCTGGAAGTGACTGCAGAGCTAGATCGAATTTTAAATGACCGATGGTTTAGACGTCTAGGACAGTGAAATTCGCCTCCAAGATCACCTGATATTACTCCTTTAGATTTTCATTTATGGGGTACACTAAAAGAAAAAGTTTATCACACTCAAGTTAATACCAAAGAAGTACCACTACACCGTCATTCAAGCATTTCAGGATTTTGATCCCAATTAAATAAGAAGAGTCACACACCATACTCGTTTATTGAAGTGTTTAGAGATTAATGGTCAGTATTTTCAACATTTGCTTAAAAATCAGTGTAGTAACAATTTTTAAAATTTCTATTTAATTTTTGTTTTTCTAATTTATTATTTATCATTTTAAATGTCTTGGTTTTGGATTCAAATGAATTTTCTGATATTGTGGTAAATCTGGCTACATTTCATTAAATTTTCTACCCGTTCTCTGCATAATCTTATCACACTGACCATGCAGAATAAAAAAATTCAATATAACTGTATTCGTATTATTTACTTAAAATCAGAAAATTTTTGTCAAACAAACTATCATGGCGTCTCACAACAATTATTTTCATGGCACCCTACTACTAGAATCATAGAAAATGACCCGTTATTATAATATTTCATAAAGAAATGCTTCTAAATTAAAAACCTGAAGAGTTAGACATAGGCAAAGTATACATTAGAAAGCTACTTTTATGAGTTTCTGAAATCAGTATAGGGTGTCTCATTTAAAAAAATCAATTTTCTCCCGCACTTAAAAGTTACCAACATACATTTATTTCTGTAGCACCCTGTATGTTTCAACTAAGATATGACAAAAAAATCAAATACCTAAAGGTATTATTGAGCCGTAGCCCCAATTTCAGGTTAAAATTGCTTTAGAGTTGGAAGAAATTCAGATTTACTTGAAGCCTTGTTTTCGTTAAAAAAATTCAAATAAATTAATTCCTGGAAAACAGCTACAGCTAGGTATAGGGAAGTATACAGAAAAGTTGCTCAGAAACACTTGTAGTTTCAGAAAAAGTGAAAAAATAAAGGGCATTTCATTTAAAATAGCGATTTTGCTACCTGTTTTGGGTAGAAGCGGCAACACTGTAAGCCTGAAAATATTAAAATGGTAGACCAAGGGGGTTTATGGGTTTAAGCGAAATTTTAAAAAGATCTATCCACCCATTCTCCAGAAACGTCTAAGGTTTCATCCACCATGAATCATCCTATATAAAGTTGGTCAGAAACACGTGTAGTTTCAGAAAAAGTGAAAAAATAAAGGGCATTTCATTTAAAATAGCGTTTTTGCTACCTGTTTTGGGTAGAAGCGGCAACACTGTAAGCCTGGAAATATTTTAAAATGGTAGACCAAGGTGATTGGGTTTAAGCGAAATGTTAAAAAATTCATCCACTGATTCTCCAGAAATGTCTAAGGTTCGATCTACCGTGAATCATCCTATATGCGATCGCCAACAAGACTTAACAATCCAAGAATCATAAATTCTGAAGAATATATGAACTTAATAGACCAGACAAAATGTTGGCCTATTAAGCTGCTAGTGAGAGAGCGGATGACATCTTGTTACAGCTTTGTAGTAGAATATAGTAAGCTTGACCATGGCCAGAAGTACGGACAAAGTGACCAGTTATAAGAATTGATAAGAATGATTTCAATACAAAGTGTAATAATAACATATCACCTCACCCCCAATACATTTACGATAGAATTTTCTTTTATTTTTACATGATATTTTAATACCTCTTTTAACAAACTTTTTGACTTGCCTTTCTTGCCTCTGAACTTTTTCTTAAGAAAAACTAACTTTATTTTTTGTGTCATACTATTAAGAAAGCCTGAATATGCCAGGTCAACATCTCCCACCCCAAGCATACCACACCAATCCCAGTCCACGATTTCCTGATAGAATTGCTCTAGTCGAGCCTCTGAAAAGGATCTGGCTATCTCCTCATTTACCCTCTTAATCATCAGATAGAGCTGATACATTCACAGAGCCCGAAAAATTTACCAAAATGTTATCCAAGCAAGAACTGATTTCTTTAGTCACTCTAGTAGGCTTAAAAATTTGTATTGTATTAAAAGAAGGTTAACGTTATACATTTATACAAATACAAAATAGAACAAAGGTCTCTATCCTACAGAAACTAAGCATCATTTTCGTAATCTTTTCGAAAAAAAAGTAGGTAAGGAGCAGATGCCACAGCGAAAAGACCTAAATAATAAGAAAATGCACAGGATTCAAGAGTGTACCATAAGGTGATAAATGAAGCACGAGACAATGAAATTTGGAGGACGACAGTGATCGAGTCGAATCTCGGATGCAAGACGAACCACCATATTTTCAATTTAAACATATTATAAATAAAAATCTAAAAGTTTCGTTTAACCGGATTTTATAGATCAGTTTTACTTCTAGGTGTACAACTCAAACTAGCCAAGTGAATAGCCTACTACATTTTATACGTTATTGACGAAGTTACTATATGAAAGTGGTTATCGAGCAGTCCATTTTAATAACCTACTTTATTACCAGCATGTCGCAGAGTCACCTGAATACGCAATTAAAGATCAAAGGATTTCAAGCCATTATATTGGCAACGTGTCTGCATGCTTGTAAAATAAGCTCCTGGAAATGTAATTAGACGGTATGCTCAAAATTAATGAGTGCGCGGCATGTATAGCATTTTTACGTAGTTTTTATGCAGGCAAAGTTCTATATATTTATTTAATATTTGGATGGACTATTATAACTAAAAACGTGTATTCTTATGCAAGGTTTCTAAATTTTGGATTTTTAAATTTCATATGTAGGTGTTATATACAGGGTTAGTCAGATGTCTGGAAACGGTCAAATATCTCAAAAACCACTCAACCGATCTGAACCATTTGTGGCGATTAGGCATTACTGAATTCCCCTGACCCTTTAGTGCATACCGCAATGTTGTCAGATTTTCAGTTTTTCGGCAAACTAACCAAACTTTTTTTTTCAAATCAAATGATATGTTTTTTAAGCGTGATTTATTCCTCATATTATCCTTAGTATAATTCTAAAATTGCAAACTTTTATTTTGATCCATTAAATGTTAAATTTATTAAATGTATCGACAATTTAGGAGGAGCTCTAATTCTTCCCATTAGATCTTCAAGGTTCTCGAGGTTCGTTTTGTACAAGGTCGTTTTAAGGTGCCCCCAAAGGAAAAAAGTCAAGTGTATTTAAGTCTGGTGACCTTGGAGGCCACTCAACAACCCCCCTTTGTACAATTCAGCGTCTCGGAAACGTCGTGTTTAAATAATTTCCTTCAGCAACTGTGAAATGCGGAGATGCCCCATCATGTTAAAACCATACGTAGCCAAAACCATTAGGAAAAATATTGTTGAATGCTGGAATAATTTGGTTTTCCAACAGCTGTAGATAAATTATTCCATTCATATTTCTTTGAATTTTCAAATAATGCGATTACCTAATATGCCAGCCCACACATTAAATTTTTCAGGAAATTGCTTATGGATCTCTATCATCCAATGTGGATTTTTTGCAGATCAATAACGACAATTATTTTATAAAACGGTTTAGGTATACGTAAAAGTCAATGTGTGGGCTGGCATATTATGTAGTCGCCATATTGGACCCTTTTTCTTTGAAGAAAATATGAATATGAAATATTAATTTTCTACAGCTGTCGAAAAACCAAATTATTCTAGCATTAAATGATATTTTTCGTAATGGTTTTGGCCACCTGTGGTTCTAACATGATGGGGGAGGGGGGCAAGTGGCCTCCAGGGTTACCGGATTTAATCCGCTTGACTTTTTCCTTTGGGGTCACCAAAAAATGATCGTGTACAAAATGAAGCCCGAGAACCTTGAAGTTCTAATGGGAAGGATTAGAGCTGAAATAGATGGAATACCCACAGAAGGGCTCCAAAACACTATTCGAGAAATTATTGACCGTTTAGGATACCGTCAAGCTGTAGAAGGACAACATTTTCAACATCCTACGAATCATTACATTATTTTAGTTTTAGTTTTTTAATACTCAATTTGTCAATGTATTTTTAAAAACATTTAATAAATATTTAACGAATCAAGATAAAAGTTTGCAATTTTGGAGTTATACTAAGGATAATACGAGGAATAAATCACGCTTAAAAAAAAACATCATTTGATTTGGAAAAAAAAAGTTAGATTACCCTTTATATATGTATATATATATATATATATATATATATATATATATATATATATATATATATATATATATATATATATATATATATATATATATATATATATATATATATATATATATATATATATATATTTTGCCGAAAAACTGAAAATGTTCTGCATATATATATATATACACATGATGATCCATTTTAGTCAAACGAAAATCGCTACAACTTTTTCGCTCTTATTAGAGCTATGTAAAATGAAAGGGGTGATTCTGCCTAAAAAAAATATATATAAAACATATATATATATATATATATATATATATATATATATATATATATATATATATATATATATATATATATATATATATATATATATATATATATATATATATATATATATATATATATATATATATATATATATATATATATATATATATATATATATATATATATATATATATATATATATATATATATATATATGATGGAGGGTGATTTCCCTGCGCGTTTAGTATTTTCCGATTGGATAAAAAATAAGAAAATTGAAGCTACACTTTTTATATTGCGATATGCACCAAAGAGTCGGGAGAATTCGGTAATGCCTAATCACCACATATGGTTCAGATCGGTTGAGTGGTTTACACATTACTAGAGGAAGTTCCTTTAAATATTCGGCAAGCTATGTGGTTTATGCACGATGGGTGTCCGGCTCATTTTAGCCGAAATGTGCGTCAATATCTGGAGCAGACTTAGGAAAATCAGTGGATTGGTAGAGGCGGGCCTGTTCAATAGCCAGCTAGATCGCCAGACTTAAATCCTTGTGATGTATGTATATGGGGTTTTCTCAAATGCCATGTATACTCCGTTCCAATACAAACGCGTGAGCAGCTCTGGTTGCGAATTCAAAATGCCTGCAATGAGTTCAGACCAATGCAGAATATTTATAGACGTATCAGACATTCTCTAAAAAAAGAATTATATTATGCCTTCAAACTAACGGTCGTCACGTGAAGCATTTATTATAGTTGAGAATAATTCATACTTACCTTTAATTTTGCATTGTCTTGAAATAAATACACCTTAGTTTATTATTATTAAAAAAAATTGTTTTCCTTGCATCGACGCATAAACTTGCAAATTGCTCGAGAACGGTTACCTCTAGGGTTGCTGAGTAAGTATAGCTTTTTTGCTTAGAAAAGGTACAAAAATAATATTTATTCGTAAAAAAACACAGAAGTGCGTCGCCAAAAAAGTTAGGACAAATTTACATAAGCGTAGGGCCCTCTAAGTGTCGCATGAAATCTAATACCAAATTATATATATATAATATAATATATAATATAATATATTCGAATATATATATTCGATAATGCTTGTATCTTGGGTATAAGTTTTCAAAAAAATCAAATTATTTGATATGACTTTTTTGTCATAATTTAATTTAAGGCTATAAAAGGTATCGAATAGTGAAATAAAAAATCTAGGTCCATATTTAAATTAAAAAAGTTGATGATTGGCGCCAGAATCCGAAACGTCAGATTGAAAACTAACCTCACCAATTTATAAAGGAGAAAAAGTGACAATTATAATGTGAAAATTATTTTCATCTGTCATTTCAACTAAGCCTACAATTCTAGAAAAACCATAAAAGTTATTTTGTTTTATTTTTTGTGGAGAAAGTTGTGAAGTTTACAGACAAAATAGCAGTCTTGTGAGGTTGAAAAGAGAATTTGTCTTTTCATCCATATTCCAGAAACTTTTATTGCAACGATGCAGCTTTAGACTTAATATAGTAACGGCAATTCATTTTTACTTGGTTCTGGTGGGTATCATATTTAAGGCAGACCAAGCTATTAACAAGACAGAAAAATAATGCACCACAAATTTCCATTTTCATTAAAATATTATTTGAGACGATTTACGGCCAGTACCTATATCTCCATTGACTATCTGTTATAAAGTATGGCGATACATTTTTAACTTAAACTAGGATTTCTGGCAGCTAAAGTTTTCAACGAAGTATCAAACAGTACCCAACGGGACGGTCAAAGAGTATAAATTTATTACCATGGCGAATTTATGGGTTAACATACAAGCATTTACTTTTCATTTATTAATTAAACATACATTCTAACAAGAATGTACACTGGTTATTTGCAATTTAAGACATCGTGGAATTAAATTTAACTAACTGCTTGTAATATGTCAATTAAGATTAGGTTTTGCGTTCAATTTATAGAATTTATAAACGTATACTGGTTTACTTTTTTTCAGAAATGTTAAATTGAGAATGTCGTTACATAAGTTTACTAGACTGTGTAAATTAACATGGACATTTAACATCTTGCTGACTCAGCTTTTTTGCCAAAATTATGAATTAAAAAAATTATTAAAAAGTCCTGATTAGCTTATAAATCTCCTACGCAATAATTTAAAATTATTTGTAACATGAAGACTTCATTTAATAACAATTGTGACTTAAACATGAACCGGTTTTGTCTTATTTGCGCTTTAAGAAATTCTTTAGTTGTTTTAGTTTTTTTGAAACGTTATATTTGTAAAACCTTGTACTTCTTAAGATAATCGCTAAATAAATCGTACTGTGCCGTCAGGACCAGCAAAGCTAGTAAATCCTCCTTTTTATTTTATCTATCAACTTTATCTCTAAAAGGCAGCAGTTTCGTTATACTTTTTTGCAAGATTACACTTTTGCGCTTTTTATTACGTCATTATGTTTTTAATGTCACTGTGTAATAATGTTATTTTACGTTTGAAAGTATGGACTATGAGCAACTGAAAAGCGGATTGACAAATTTCGTTAAAAAATATAATTGACATAATATACTTGGCTATGACGCGCTTTTATTTTTAAATAATAATTCACGGATACTGTATTTAACTTTGGTCTCAGTTGAAACAAGTATGTATACACTTAAACGTTTTCAACAAAATTGATATTTAGAGTGGTATGCACGTTAAAAACTTTGCGCTCTACTGCAAATAATTTTTCGAGTAAATTTAAATTGGTTTCATTACCTTTTCTGTTTCCTCCCCTTCTAAATTCTTCCTTGCCAAATCCGCTCAACCAGTCAATGCTTACAAAATAGGTGAAGATGTCGGTTAGTGGACTTTCCTTAAGCTGGTGATAATCGTTGGACAGCGCTCATACCGAATATATAACATTTTCAATAAGATAGTGGAATAGTGTCAAGGTAAATGTGAAATCTCATTTTACAATAAATAAAACGTCTAAATAGTTTATTCCCCCATGTTTTTTAATCAAGGGAGTTTTCTTTATTCATTTGTAGCAACTGAAAATAGTTTCAGAATACAAAAATATTTAGACTCGCCTTCGTCATGGCTAATGTATCAGCTTCCTAATGAACGCAGCATTGCGAGTAACACTTAACTTAACGGATACAAACTATTTGTTTGGGATGTATGAGATTTCCATACCTACCTTGTGGCTGTTCTATAGCTCCTCGAGGCTATTCACACTTGTCTGCCGTCTGTGCAGATTTTGATAATTTTACTCGCTGTGGCTCTTTGTGCAATTGCTCACGCATCTACAGTTATTTTAATTAGTTCAGCTTAAACGAATCTAATATGTTCATCTATTGCCCACTCATAGTAAGTTCTCAGGATTCGCGTAGCTTGCTTCGATTCCTGTCTGGAAAAAAAGTGTTATTTCTTAGCATTTACATCAATTGTGTGAATTTTGTAGGGTCGATCAGAGGCAAACTTGGGAGAAGTTTGGGAGAAATGCTATCGACATTTGGTTTTATTAGGGGCATTTTACAAATTGTTGAATTAATAAGCGTCGTTGAGTTTCTGTCTTCACATCCTACGTTTAGTTCTATACCATCGGATTTTAGTTGTTATATTTAGTTGCTACGGCCATTTCATATAGAAAAATATCTAGCATAATTGCCCGCATTCATTTCGTTGATGTAGTGCACACAGCCCTGATTACGTTTAACCGAGCAACCCTTTATTTTCGACTGCGTTGGCTATTCGAACACTATGCAACAGCTATATTGATAATTATAGGTTTTTTAATAATAGTGTACATCCTCATATTTCATAATTTAGATCTTTTCTAGGGTTATGCAGTAAGGCTGATTTGTAATCTTAGCTTACATCTAGATATTTTATCTCTGAAGCGAAGTTTAATGCAGTGTATAGGAGAATACGAGCTCTCATTTGTTCCAGTTCTCTAATTTCAGTCCTAAATAGTTTCTATCATATTTTAAATAAATGCAAATACTAAAAATCAGCCTGTAAAGTGTAAAGTTCAGAACATATTTCAAGGTCTGCCAAACATAAAAAGTTCGTTTTACCACCACATTTGGTATTTTCCAAAGCACTAGCAAGGAATAACATTTCTGACTTACAATTGATTTACCCGTGACCAAATTCTATCAATAAAATGTGAAAAGGGATTATAAGGGTTTTATCGAACCACAATTTCTTTCTGATGCAAAGTATTCTATTATATATTCCTTTTCACCACATCATAACGTTTTCTATTTGTGTAATACTTTCTCCGCGCGAAACATCATCAGGCTTAATAACAGCAAGATAATTAAACTTAGCATTTCGGAAATATATGTCATAACAGAATCGTTATAATTCTGTTTTCTCTTACACTCTAGGTGGACTCAAGGATATTATGATAGTTAATGTTATATTAATATTTTAAATTATGCATTTTACATTTTGTAGTACTAGAATCGTGGAGAATTTGATTATATTGTAAACATGCCCGGTGACAAAAATTTCGGGGTAGGTTAAAGGGGTCGCGACATGGGAAAAAGTAAAACTAGGTAGATTTCCATTTATTTATTTTAATATTATACGCTATAGTTGTTTTATTAAAGTTGTAACTACGAAAATATTTTAATTAATTAATTGTTCATTAGTTAAGTATTATGAATGTTTGTTATGTTAAATATTTAAGTATGTTTGTTGAAAAGTACTAACTCATGTGTTATGTATATTTTTTTAGACATGCAATAAAATGCTTTTGAAAATGTTTCAAACAAGAAGCGAAACGTCGAGCTAGTTGCAGAAAAATAAGTTTCATTAATCAAACCTATACCCAAGAAAAATAAAAACTATATATATATATATATATATATATATATATATATATATATATATATATATATATATATATATATATATATATATATATATATATATATATATATATATATATATATATATATATATATATATATATATATATATATATATATATATATATATATATATATATATATATATATATATATATATATATATATATATATATATATATATATATATATATATATATATATATATATATATATATATATATATATATATATATATATATATATATATATATATATATATATATATATATATATATATATATATATATATATATATATATTGCTTTCGATTATGTCACAGGGTACCCTCCTGCGATCATGATTTCTGGGCCTTGTACCCTCATCAGGCAGGCTTGTACCCAGGGAGATCTACAACAGATTGCTCGATATAAACCCATATTTGGCAAAGTATGCACTAGCACCATATACTGACAATATATGACAAAAAAGTTTATATATAATTTTTCTCTATGAACCTCATCAGGCTTGTACCCGAGATCTTAGAATGATATGACAAAATCGGGCTTAAACTTGTGTGACATGACATAATCGAAAGCAATTCTTCTATTTTATGTATATATCTGTTAGCCAAGAACTTTTGAGCGCATTTTTATTGATATCAATTTGAACTTTTTGGAAGATAATCACCGTAAAGCCCATTAACCCAATAGGTGCGCTAAGTGTTAATGTAGTACTATTTCAGTACGAACGTTTCGTTTTCGATTTTGTCATACGACAACTATATGTACCCTGTGACATAATCGAAAGGTCACTTCATCTTTTCCGGCCAAGAACTTTTGATAAAGGTGTGGCGATTTTAACACGTATGATGGTGCTAGTGCATACTTTGCCAAATTCCTATGGGTTTAGCCGGAAACCCTGCATTTATGTTATACATATTATTTTTACCGTTTTCGATTTTGTCATATCGAGCAATCTATATTGCCTGGGTACAATTGATGATAAAGGCCCAGAAATCAAAAGGATACCCTTGACATAATCGAAAGCAATTCTTCTTGTATGCCGTGTTGCACCTGCAGAAATAATATATTTCTGCTATTCTACATATATATATATATATATATATATATATATATATATATATATATATATATATATATATATATATATATATATATATACAGGGTGATTTTTAAGTACCGAAAATCTACAGGCATATAAACCCTGACAATATATGAAAAAAAGTTTTATATAATTTTTCTCTAAACCTCACCGTTTAGAATGTACAGGGCTTAAACTTGTGTGACATTCTATTATGTAATATCTGTTAGGAGCGTGATATCAATTTGAATTTTGGAAGATATTATCACTACGTAAAGTCCCATTAACCCAACAAACGACAACTGTATGGGTCACTTCAGAGGCGTAGCACAGTGGTATATGCCCTGCATTTATGATCATATTTTTTTACCACTCGGTATATTGCCTATTTTTATTAAAAATTTGTATAGCTTGGCTTCTTCACTAAAAATTATAACTCTTAGAATTTTTTCGTACGAGCTATCATTTCGGGGTTTTATTCGAGTTAAAAGCCAAGCAATAGATGATTTTGTGACAAAAATACTACCTGAAAACCAACTGTGCCATCACTTAAAACACATTCTGCTGGTTTATGCTAATGTTTTTCTACACGTAACTATTATTTTTTATTTTTTTATAAACAATTTAGTACAAAAAATTGCGTTTTTTTTTTCGTTTTTTGCTTATAAAATGAAAGCGATTAAACGATCGCAATGGTATGTGTGACTTGTAGAGAATTCAAACACTATTAAAAGGAGCTATTAAACAAGCCTAGGATGATTAGTTTAGAAGAAAATAAAAGTAAAAACGGAAAATTCACCAATTTTCAAAAATTCATAAGTCGGCCATTTTTTAAGTTGTAGCGTGAACTTTATACAAGCACAAGACCAGCGTCGTCGGATAATTAAGTAGTTTTTAAGTTATTGCAATTTGAATTTTTACTGCGAACTTCCAGCGGATTGGCCCATTTCAATTTTACAAGAAAATTTCGAAACCTCACTTACCGTACTTCCAAGCGTATGTTCTCCTTTTGCATCAAAATGTTGCTAAACTATCCAATCACTTTGTCAAAATATGTACTCTTTTCTCAAATCAAGGGTATCTAGGGTATCTATGATTTGACAAAATGACTGGATACGAGTGAAGATATGTCATGTTTAGAAGCGTATTTTACTGGTTTTGCAACATTTTAATGCAAAACGAAAATATACAGTTTTCAAGATTTGCTTATAAAATTCAAATCGGCCAATCCGTGTCGCATCCAGACCCGCTGGAAGTTAGAGCACTAAAAAATTCAAATTGCAATAACTTAAAAACTAATGAATTTTTAAAAAATGGCGAATTTTCATGATTTTCAGAATTTCCTTCGAAACTGAACACATTTATCTTGCGGAATTTTTTTTGCAGCAGTCTGTATGAATTCTGATATAAAATTTAAACTCTTTGTTCATTTCTTTAGCTCTTTCGTAGTTTGCATTATTCTCGCATCTATCACAGTTTTCGACTTATTTGCAATAATCGCTGCATCGAGTCGATGGCATATAGGGGAAATTAAGCAAAAAATTAAGAAACGGGCTTTATTTTAAATCAACCGACATGATAATGAACAATCAGATAAAATTATTACAGTTAAATTAAAAATAAAACAAAATTATAAAAGTTCTTGAAAATGTCCGCCTCTTGCTAGAATGCAAGAATCAAGTCTTCGCCTCATGGACTGACGGACTCTGTCAAATATTCCGGGAGTATTGCGAATGATGTCGCATTAAGCTATTATTCTGTTTCTTAAATCTTCTTCTGTCTGGATTGGAATCTGATACACCAATGTTTTCAAGTGTTCCCAGAAAAGAAATCCAGGCTATTTAGATCTGGAGATCTAGGGGGCCATGGCTGAGGTCCCCTCACCCTATCTAACGGTTGTTAAAATTATTATTTAGAAACTCCCTCACTTCTATGCTGAAATGTGCTGGTGTACCTTCGTGCATGAACCACATTTCATTTCTAAGAAGAATTGGCACGTCTTCTAACAAAACCGGGAGTTCGTCTTCGAGCAATTGACGAGAATATCGTCCGTTTAGCCTTGCTGGCAGGAAAAATGGACCTATCAAATAATCTCCAATAATGCCTGCCCACATATTCACTGAAAATTGTTGCTGGAAATTATTTTCATGTATCGAACGCGGATTCTCTTCTGCCCAAAAATGATTGTTATGAAAATTACGTATGGCATTCCTAGAAAAATTTGCCTTTTCGCTAAATAAAATCGTGTTTCCAAATAATGGATTTTGTGCTAGCATTTGTAAGAACCACTGACAAAAATTTAAACGGAGTGAAAAGTCACGAAGTCAGAAGAGCTTGAACCCTTTGTATGTGGTAAGGATACATTAAGTTGTCTAATAAAATTTTCCATACAAGCACAAATGAAATGTTAAGTTAGCAGAATCATTTTCTACTGCATTCAGGACTGCTTCCTCGACTTCAGGAGTCCTAACCGTTCTATTTGCCCCTGCTAAATGAGTGGATTTTTTGAATGATCCATTTTCACATAGCCGATTATGTACCTTTGCAAATGTTTGTCTATTGGGCACCATGCGATTTGGATAGAGTTGTCTGGCTTCATAACAATTGCCGTTGGCAAGTCCATAAATGAAATGAATTTCTGCATATTCTTGATTTGTGAATTCAACCATCATTAAACAACTCGAGACAACTGCGGAAACGTCAAACAAAAAAATATTTCTTACAAAATGTCAGATTAAAGAACAGAATTAACAAATGACCTGCCTCAGCATACTACCTTTTTTTCCAGTTTCATTATTTAGCCTACACTTAATTTGCGTCTATGGTCGAAAACTGTGATAGATACGAGAATAATGCAAAATATAAAAGAGCTAAAGAATTGAACAAAGAATATAAATTTTATATCAGAATTCATACATGGTGCTGCAAAAGAAAGTTCCGCATGATAAACTTGTAGGTGGTGCAAAAAAATGTAACACCCTGTATACTACCATCCACGATTTTAATATTTTATCGTAGAGGTTCTTAAAAATAATACATGTTCTAAATTTGAACTAATTGTCGCAGAAGGAACTGGAAAAAAACGCAAAAAACGCGAAAAAAATTGAAACTTTGACACCCTGTATAACAAAAAATTGTGCGTTTTTGACCATGTATATATTTTTTTCCTATTTTATCGAGTACTATCACCGCCTGAAATATGTCCACGACATTAATTAACACCCTGTATATATATATATATATATATATATATATATATATATATATATATATATGTATACATTTAACACTATTATAGTATTCGATTTTCTATCCAGAATTAACCATTTTGAGAAATGTATTTATCCTATACAGTATAGTATGCCGATTTACTGGTTAATAGACGAAACTCGTGTCTAACAACTAAAATTAAATTAAGCTGTTTAGTTGGAATAATAATTAAATTTAATAGGGCTGCTTGTGAAGCTCGACAACATAAAGAAGGCACTTTCTGCTGAAAACATTAGTTTTGTTTGTGGATTCTATAGACCAAAAGGCAATTGCAATTCATAATGTGTCTAGAAGGTATTTAAGAGGCCGTTGCTCCGAGTCTCTCTATTAAGAGCATATCAAATAAAAGTATGAAAATAATCTAAATTAAGTTTAGATATCAAATTATTTCTATTATTAAGAAGTGACTGAGTCAAAGGCTGCTTATGCCCAATCCGAAAATATTATATTACATAGCTTAATTTATGCTCTAAATGATATAGAGTAAAGCGAAAGAATAATACTACTTTTTTAATTATGAAGATAGTTGATTAAAAAATCATAGTTCTTGGGATTAAGCCGTATCAAAATAATAAAATCACTTTCCGACATTTCGCCTTCGATTGCGCGAGACATCTTCAGGAATCTTTACTTCACGAGATCGGAACATTACATGAGCTCGGAGAGGCTTGAGTCAGTTTCTCCGTTTCTGACTCTAAAGAATTTTGATCACAAATCTCGAGGGCTCTGTAAATCAAAGAATGAATAACTGATTGCTTTTGTGCTGGCTGATGATGGGAATTTGCATTTAGGTATCTGTTCGTATGCGTTGGCTTTCTATATACAGAGTGTCCTAAGGAACCATCCCCTTTCCTTTGTACAAAAACATCTAGAAAGGGAATTGTCCCTTCTGATTCAATTTCCATTATAAATTTTATATTACCATGTTGTTGATTCCGGTGATCAAGAAACAAGGGGAGGTTTTTTGGACCATGTGGCCGTCTATATATCTAAACCATGATTTTGGCTTTAATGGAGGCGACTCTAAGGCTTCCTTCTCAAAGCTTCCATGAAGATATTGGCTATCACTGGTGACAGCGGAGATCTCATGGTTTCTTCATAAAAGGTTTCTTGAAAAATAAAATATGTTGACGTAAGACATGCTTCAATCAGATTTAAAAGTGAAATGAATATTTGAAATTGAATCATTTATAGGCAGATTCGTATATAGCGTTTCTACATCGAAACTGACTAAGATATCTTTGGAATCTAATCGAATTTCTTTTAGTTTCTCTACAAAATGTGTAGAGTTGCTAATATATAAATATGTTTTTCCTGTAAAATTATTAAGATGCTTATCGATTTTGTAAGTAGGAGATCCTATTGGTCGAAGTGGTCCTTTAACCTTGAGTATTTTAGGTAATCAGTAGAACCGCGGGATCCTTGAGCTGCTTAACCTTAACATCTCCTTATCCTCTCCTGGTAGGTTGGATGCGTTTATAAGGTTGGTTATCCGTCTCTCAATTTTGTCTACTTAGAAAAACAGATTCTTTTATTAAAAACTCTGCACAATTCGTGGAAAAACTCAAGACAACCCAGTTGGATCCCGAAGATATTTTGGGCAGTGTCGATGTAGAATCACTTTACATAAATGTTCCCGTCAACGACTCAATTTCGATTATATTAGACATGCTGGATAACAATAATCTTCATAAGAACTAAATAGACCTAGTGGAAGCTTGTCTTACATCTACTTATTCCATTTTTCAAGGAACTTTTTATGAACAAACTTCAAGGGCAGCTATGGGATCTCCTCTGTCACCTGTGGTAACGAATATCTTTATGGAAGCCTTTGAGGATATCGCTCTAACATCCGCTCCACTAAAACCGAAGCACTGGTTTAGATATGTAGATGATACTTTTGTTGTTTGGCCTCATGCACAGGATAATCTCCTCATATTTCTGGACCACCTTAATCAGCAACATCATAATATCAAATTCACGATGGAAATGGAATCTAATTGAACAATTCCCTTTCTTGATGTATGTGTTCAAAGGAAGGAAAATGGTACATTAGGACATTCTGTGTATAGAAAACCGACCCATACAAATAGATACTTAAACGCAAATTCTCATCACCATCCAGCACAAAAGAAATCGGTTATTAACTCACTAGTATTCAGAGCTATTTCGATTCCTGATCAAGATTCTTTAACATCGAAAACATCGAAACTGACCGAAGCTCTCAGAGGGAATGGCTATTGCACTGAAGATATTACGCGTTCAATTAAAAGACATAGTAAACCAACTCTTCCAAAGGAGAATGATAAAGAGCCACCATTAGGTAGTGTTGTTCTTCTCTACATAAATGGCACTACAGACAAAATAAGACGATTACTTCGGCGGTCCAACATACGTACAATCTTCAATACACATAAGAAGATTGGACAATGCTTGCGATCCCCGAAAGATCTGGTACCTTTCCAAACAGAAGGGGTATATAAAATTTCTTGCTCCTGTGGAGAAGTGTATGTGGGAGAAACAGGACGCTCAATATCAACTAGACTTAAGGAACATGAACGATGTACTAAAAAGAAACAAATTGTTCAATCTGCTGTAACTGAACACCAGCATAACACTGGCCATTTCATAAATGTAAAGGAAACCAAGGTTCTAGCACCGGTTCCAGGTTAGAATTAGAAACTTGAATTAGTCTGTAGGTGATGTCGTTCAATTTTATAGTTTCATCATCAAATGCCCTCACAAAACTGTTAAAAAAAAACGAAGTGAGTAGAGATTTTTTTCGCACGTATTTGTATGGACCAAACAGCGCAAAATAACTAAAATGGCAAGGCTATTTTGCCTTTGAGTGGAGACTAATGTAAATTATTGACATTAACTAAAATACAAAATATGAATATTGAACTCTTGTGCAGGGTGTTTTAAAGTAAGTGAAGAAAACAATATTTTAATGATCCTTGTATCATATACTAATGTCATAGTCGAACTTTTATTAAAAATCCGAATACATGTAACAAAATTAATAATTTAAGAAAGTTATAATTAATGAAACATTATTAAAATTTTTGTGTACCTGTTTTTTATGAGTTTATATAGAACGAGGCTTATTTCTAAATTCATTTTATGAACAAACATTTCCGCAGCTTTAAATAGTTTTAAAAATGCAACAGTCATACCTACCAATTATGGGCAATTCTTCCGATGAAGCATTATTAAACCTACTATCGATGATTGCAAATAAAAAGTTTAAACCTCGGAACATAAATTACTAATGATAAAAAAAAACGTCGATAAACACAGAGTAAGCAGGAAAATAGACGGCTGTATAGTTTATTTAAAGTCAGTTCGATAACAGGTTGTTTGACGATAGTATAGACTTCTTTGTTTGTGGATTTATGATAAAAATTCACTGTTCATATAAATGTACTTTTCTTTAAACTCTCAAAAATATCTTTATTTTCCAAACTTGATGTCTTGATTGTCGTACAAAAAAAATAAAAATACTGACATACAGAGGATTTTTTTACGTTATAAATCCGCATTGTAATTCCCAGTAACTTTTCATATATACGAGGAACGACAAAAAGTACAATTTTCTTTAATGAAATGCCCTGTAAATGTGTGCCTAAAATGAAAGATCTTTTTTTTTCTGATTCCAAATATATAATACAAGTTGATATTTGGTTTAACCGTTTTCGAGTTATTTAAGTTTAAAAATCAATTTTCATTATTGACTGTAAAATTACTGGCTATAAAATAACAGCTTTTTGAGCAGTTGGCTATGGAAATAAACAATATTAACAAATGTTTCTGAAATGATTTTGACATTTAAATCACTGTTAATAGAACTAAATCAATTCTTTTTGATATATTTTTTTAAATGGTTTATTCTGTGGCAGGAAAACGAGAAATTGTTTGTTTGTATGCTGAAAATAGTTATAATGCTTCTGCAACGCGACGTACTTACATGGCAAATCATCCCGATGGTCCGATTCCCTCAAGATGGACAATCCAGAATATTTTCACCAAATTTAGAACAACGTCAGATTTGAAAAGAAAGAAGAGGGAACTAAACAATAATACGGAAAATCACGATTTAAATATTGCTTTGCATCACGTAGAAAATCCGAGTCAGTCACTGCGAATTTCTTCCAAGGAAATGCGGGCCCGTTACGGAGTAAAAAGAACTTCACGTGAATATATTAGAAAGGTTGTAAAGAAATATGGATTTAGGCCCTATAAATATCATACTGTTCAAAATTTAACTCAAAGGCAGAAGAATCAACGACTCAATTTCTGCAACTTTATGTTAAATAGAATAAATAACGAAAGAAACTTTTTTAAAAATATATTATGGACCGATGAGTCAAGCTTTTCAACTAGTGGATTACCAAATCGACAAAATTTTCGTCACTGGGCACAAGAAAATCCCCAATTCACAAGGCAAGTTCAATTTCAAGGTAGGAGAACAGTTAATGTGTGGTGGGGCCTGCTGAAGAATAGGGTAATAGGGTCCTATTTTTTCGAAGGAACATTAACTGACCAATATATCAAGAATTTCTGGAAACTCATCTACAGGAAATGCTAGAAAACTTACCGTTAAGGCAGTATATGAACATAATTTTTCAACATGACGGGGCCCCAGCACATGTGATACGTGACGTGAAGACTTTTTTGGATGATAATTACAACGAGTGGATTGGAAGAAATAGAATTATTTCGTGGCCTTCAAATAGTCCAGATCTAACTCCCATGGATAATTGTTTGTGGGGGTATATTAAAAACAAATTATATAAACGTTATCTGGACAACGTTGAAGATATAAAATATTTTATAACACAGGAAATAAGACTTAAATGTCTTATAAAGAAATGGTCATTTTATAGAGAACGCAGTTGAGCACTTGCGAAACGTTTATCACGAATGTGTAGATAATCAGGGGGGAAACATTCATTCTGATTAATTTGTTTTGTGTTATTTGGTTCATCTGTGTATTTTGCAGTAAAATATATTGTTAATAAATCGTTGTTTATATTCAATTTTTACTTCGCTGTTTTATTATAATGCCTAGGTATGCAGTAATTTGACATTTGACAGAACATTTGTTTATATCGTTTATTTCCACAGCCAACTGCTCAAAAAGCTGATATTTTAAGCCAGTAATTTTAGAGTCTATAATGAAAATTAATTTTTAAACTTAAATAACTCGAAAACGGCTAAACCAAATGTCAACTTGTATTATACATTTGGAATCAGAAAAAAAAGATCTTTCATTTTAGGCAATTTACGGGGCATTCCATTAAAAAAAATTGCACTCTCTGTCGTTCGTATATATGAAAAGTTACTGGGAATTACAATGCAGATTTATAACGTAAAAAAAATCCTCTGTATGTCAGTATTTTTATTTTTTTTTTGTACGACAAAAAATAAAAAAGTTACGGGGGGTGCCAGTTTATACGAAGTCACCCGGTACAGTTGTAAACTTGTGTAATTATGACTAAAGCTCGGATTATATGCAAAATGCATATTTAGTATATTTATGCAGTATTTTTATAATCTAACATTTTTGCAAAAAATGGCATGTTTTGTATCAAATGTAATATTTGCCTGTCATTTGTTAGATAGGCATCTAAAATATTTGAATTCCCAGTAAAAATACACTGTGGTCCAAATTAAATTGGAACCTTTTTTAAGCTTTATTATTTTTCTTATTTTTTGGCCAATTTTAAAGATTTTTTGATATGTTTTAATTGAATCATTTCTGAGTTAACTCTGATTTCTCCACTTATTTCTTTGTACAGGGTGCGCAAAAAAATCAAATTTTTCTAAAACGTTGATTTTAAACTCGTTGCAAAAATCAGGGGATTCCAATATTTCTACGATTTCATGTTAAAATCGTTCGTTGGTTTTCGGATAACGACCAGCAAGTTGAAGATTATGATTGAATTAAATTTTTAATAGTTAATTTTTGAATTTAAGTCGCATGCGAGAGTTATTTAGGTGTTCTGAAATTACAAAAATGTCAAAAAGAAGGGCAAAAAACAGGAATTATAAAATAATAATACATACGTTTTTTTATTTATTATACTCGAGAAAATTGAACTTTAAATTATTTAATTATAAAAAGTACATAATATCAACGACAACCTTTTTAAAAGATTTTCGTTTTAAATCATTCTTTATTCATTTTTTTATATCATTCTTTAATATTTATTATTTTTCTTACTGAATTTCTACTAATTCTCGTTGTTTTAGATATTGCGTGATGTATTTTTAAGCATTAACATACTGAACTGTGTGATATAAAAGTCCAACTAAAAATCAAGGGACCCTTGATTAAATTTCAAACAAAAGAAAACAGATTGATAGTGAATGTTGACAATTTCTTTGAGATTTTGAAATATTATTCTTGTGATATTTAGAAGTTAAAGAAACATTTAATCATGGAGCTAAAAAGTTAGTGTTTATGTTTCCACGAAAAAATTGGAAGCTTAGTACAATTAGTTACTTTTTACAGCATTTGCGCTTAACTAGTGGTTTTGTGCGGGTAAAGCCTGGACATGGCAGGAAAAGAGCCTTGCCAACATTGAACCAGTGAAAAACATTATTTAAAATACCCCAGCCTATGTTTCGGTGAGTTGTAGAAACATATCTAAAACAACGAAAATTAGTAGAAGTTCAGTAGGAAGGATAATAAAGAAGACTGAGAAAGAAAATTCAAATTTTTTAAAAAGATTTATTGTCGACCAGATATCGGAAAAATATGGTTTACCGATGAAAAAATATTCACTCTTCGACAAACAAAAAACCCTCAAAATAACCGAGTATATTTTGCCGCTGATATGAAAAAGAGAGATATTCTTTTAAGTCGGTTGCTAGTTGAAAGGGTGCATTTTTCGGAATCGGTGATGGTTTCCGTGAGAGTTTCCATAAAGGGAAAAACCAGCATCATTTTTGTAGATGAGAACGTAACCTGTGAAGTTTACCAACGAGAAATTGTATCTCATATGTTACCGGAAATCGAATATATTTGTGATAACTGTACATTCCAACAAGACGGTGCACCTGCACATGCAGATATAGAGCCTCAATCTTGGCCCCTAAACAGTCCGGATCTTAATCCAGTGGATCATACAGTATGGAGTGTTCTGGAAAGAATGGTTTACGAAGATGTGGTGGTTAACACTGTTCAGGAATTAAAAGAAATAATAATAATGGGCTGGCAAAATCTTAACCAAGAAATATTAATAAATTCTATCGGATTATGGCGCCGAAAGCTACAAGCTGTTATAGAAAATCAAGGTGGTCATATCCACTATCAGTTCGCACGTGGCTTTTCCCTTGGTGGATCGACACAAACGAGTTTGCTGCCGGTGCGGGTTTGCTAAATACGCCCAAGTATATCATTTCGTTTTGTGTTTGCCTCTAGGTTTCTGACGAGCGGCAAGCGGCAATACTAAGAATGCATTAAATTTAACATTGCAATTATTGATAATTTTTAATGAAATGAATTAGATTTATTATTGAAAAGATTCAATACTGAAAATTAGTATATTGTATGGATTTTTAAAGTGTGTTAAAAAATAATTTGCCAGTGTTTTTTGGGGAAGAGGCACTTCCCCTATTTCCTCCGATTAGCCGCCACTGATTTTATAGTTTTTCGGTATTGAAAATAGAGTAATACACATTCAGTGTATTATACTAACAAATGATATTATCGATATCGATAATATTGAAGTTATTAGAATAAAAAAGCCAACTATTTATCAAACCCCTTGTATATTAATATCCTATTACTAGTATCATATCACTATTTAAGGAATTATTAATCCACGTAAATCTGACGTAACATCAGTCGCATAGTCTGTCCAAAATTCTATAAAACATCCAGTATTATTTCATTTTGAATTATATTATTAAACCTGTGTTTACTGAAAATAATCGTTTCATAATTAAAATTTGTCAGTTTTCCCAGCAATTAATGGATTAGATCTAGATTTCAGATATTGCAATACATTACAAAATGTGTGTATTAAAATTCATGGCCACTGAAATTTTCGATACAATTATTTGGTTTCCATTTAATTTTGATTAACATATCATAAATTCAGTTAAATCTGACTGTTTATTTTAGCGCAATAGAACTTTTAATAAAAATTTTAATTTTAGAGTTCGAAGTGTAATCCATTATGAAACCAAAACGAACGCATTCTGGAATACAGCTACATCCTGTATAGGTTTATTTTATCAATTTGACCCTATGTATTTTTTTATGTATGTACAGGGTGTCCGGATTTGGTTGCAAAAGCAGGGTATCTCGCTTATTTTTAAAGATAGAACCTTGCGGCTTTCACGAACCCAAGCTAATTTTTTGTGAAACTCATGAAGCCGTAAACAAAATTTTCATAGTCTTCTTCGTTTATGAGATACAGGGCGAAATAGAAAATTTTGCATTTTGGGACCCCCCTCGTATCTCGGTTATCCTTTAACTTGACGCAAAGGGAAACATTGCTGCTTGTGCAGTTTTTTACACTGGATCCAGTGGCGTAGTCATATTTTCCATTTGAGTTGTTATTTTTTAGATATGACCCAAAGTTGTGTTTTTTTAAATGGGACACCCTGTATATTTGTCCAGAAATTGATTTGTCCTTTTAAAAGCTTCTCAAAAATATATAATAGTATGGGTCTATTTTAATAAACAACAACAAAAATCCTAATTTTTATAATTATCATCCCAAATTTTTTTAGTAGGCCATGCAAAACAATGCTGCCTTTTATTTAAAGTCGTTAACAATATCTACATCCTAACAATAAATCAAAGTAAATATGTAATTAAATCTATTTATCAAAATATGTATTGATAAGTTCGCACCAAAAAAGTACCACCTAACTAGATTTATGAAACACAAGAACAAAACAGTAATAAATTATTATGTAACAAGCCTTTCAGCAAAAATCAACTGTCGTATAAGAACTACAGTAACCAACGAAATCAAAAGAACTGTTCAAACTGATTTCCATTTTGTTCTATGCATGCTTCGCACAATTTTCGTATTCGTTTTAGGGAATTAAGCAAAATAACAGGATGATTTTGTAAATAGCGAAAATTTTCTCTTATTGCATTTCATAAATCTTGGACACTATCATAGTGGTCTTTGTAAATTCTATTTTCCAGATATCCCCATAGAAAGAAATCTAAAATCGTCAAATCTGGGGACCTAGGAGGCCATCTTATAGGTCCATTTGTTCCGATCCATTGATTGGTAAAATTATTGTCCAGAAATAATCTCGTCATTCCATAATTGTGTGCAGGAGCACCGTACTGTTGAAAATAAATTTCGTTAATTTGCGCTAGAGGAACATCGTCAAGTAATTCAGGTATAGTTGCCTCTAAAATTTCTATATAGCGATTGGCTGTTAGATTTCCCTCAAATATATAAAATTTTATGTGTTCCTAATATGAAGCAGGACACATTTAGACCAAACCTGCCCTGCTGTCTTCTGGGAAATATTTGGTGTTAATTTTATATTTACCTGTTAAAATACATCTCAGAAGCCGCTTCAACATTTTCATTACTTAATATAAAACAAGCTAACATATCGTACTTTTCATAATGTTCGAAAGTTTGGTTTTCTTCCATAATAATACAAATATATTTTTACACAATAAATATATACAAAAAACTAGCGCTATATTTTATATACGCGTACAAAATTGGGAAATGTCATTTGCTTCCAAGAAAACAAAAGAAAACGGCATCGTTTTGCATGGCCTACTGCAAAATTTGGGATGATAATTATAAAAATTAGGATTTTTGTTGTTGTTTATTAAAATAGACCCATACCCATAGAGGCATAGTGCTACTTTTCTGTGAAACGAAAGATGACCCAAACAGAATTTTCATAGCCCCCTTCGTTTTTAAGATACAGTGTGAAATTGAAAATATTGCATTTTTCGGCCCCCTCGAATTTCGGTTGTTGTTTAACTTATCGAAAACGTGAAACCTAACTCCGATACAATTTTTTACTTAGAAACCAGTGGCGTAGTCAGATTTTTTAGGTGAGTTGTCGTTTTTGAGATATAACACAAACTTATAATTTTTTAAATGGGATACTCCGTATATTTTTATTTTATATTATTCAGGTCACAATAAGTTTCTCGAAAATATATAATAGTGTATACTTTTCTATTTGAATCGCCCAGTATTTTGAATTTTTTTAGAGATCTCAGAGACTCAGTTTTTGGTAGTAGGCTGGGATTGCTTACAAAACAAATGAATTTTTCAGGTATATTTTATTTATAGTAACAAGAATTTTTTTAAAAATTCTACAATAAATTATTACCTTGTACGTCCTTGTTTTATAGTATTTTACAAGAAATGTTCAAATTTTAGCAATTAAATAATTAAATAATTATAATGTAAAATGCAAGTAGATTTGTAATAACTGATTGTTTATCTTACATTGTTATAATTTTAACCTGATCTCTTAAAGAAGGTTCAAAATCGGACCGAAAACTCGGTTTTATAATAAAAAGAATTATTATTAACCTGTTTTTCGCTGCTAAACCCGTGAATCCATCAATCTTAAAAAGTATTATTATTTGAATAAAATGTTAACATGTTAATAATTCTACCTCTAATACCTCTAACCAGCAACTAACAACAACAACAACAACATAAACTAATACTACCAATAAAGATCACTAAAATAAAACTAAATATATACCTTAAAAATATTACTCGAAATGATGTTCATTTTGCCTTACACAAAGCCTAGGTAATTTCTGTATTCCTCTTAAGGCATTGAAAATACTCTTCGGCCATTGTTGCATTTCATTGAATGTCCTTCTTGTGGCGTTTATTAAATCGGCTAAGGTGTCATGTCGTTCTATATACAGGGTGGTGCAACCAAGATGGGGTGGACGATTGTGGGCAAACGGAAAGGAATTTGAAAAAACATTTTTGGGATATGATTGATAGTCAAGAACGCTGTGTTTTAAAATTATACCCATTATACAGGGTGGTCTGAAAAGTTCATGGTGAACCAAACTTGTGTTTTTTTAAATGGGACACCCGGTATATTATTATTTTAGTTGATTCTCCTATTCGTTGCGATCATTTTGATATGAGGTTAGTTGGGTCTAAAATTTATACCAAGGGAATGAGACGAGGTTAAAGTGGAAAAAAGGGTTATACTCCGGCCATTTTTTGAAAACAATTGAAGCAGGTATGGAAAAACCAAATATTCTATAAAATGTATTGTATCTAAGACTACAATAATCGCTTGTAAGTTGTTCAAAATTATTCACTGTTATACAGGGTGGTCAAGTTTTGCAAATTTACCTTGGATTGAATTTTTTTTAAATGGAACACCCCATATATTTTACTGTCATATTAAAGATAACATCGCCAGCTTTCAGAAAATACCCTATTTGATATCTTTCTAACCAACAGTTTTTTAGTAAATTAACCGTGAAACCAAAATTTACTCATTCTAACAGAAACGGTATTATTTACGTTGCTTAAATTGACTATCTATAATATAAGGAGGCCATGATATAATCATAAATGAAAAGAAAGATTGACATTCTTGTCAAAACCGCAAAGTGTCAGAGAATTGGCATCAATTACCATTGTTTTTTGACGATAAGCCGAGAAATTGTTAAGTAACAATGAGTTTGAGTACTCCAGAGTTGATAAACATGACTTTTATGTTGGGCGAGTGTCAAAAAAACCCTTTACTAGCAAGCAGGGTTTATACAGTACGATATCCCGATGCCGAAAAAAAACCAAGACCTGAAGCTTTTGCAAGTTTATTAGAGAGGTTTCAAGAAACAGGCAATGTTGCTTTTAAGAAACGTAAAGTAATTAATAAACCAGTTACCAATGAAGATAATGCTTTGACAGTGTTATTAACAGTGCAAGAAAATCCACACACAAGTACCAGGGAAATTTAGAGAGCTACTGATATTGAACGCACTAGTATTAAACGGATTCTGAAACAACATAAATATCATGCCTACCACATTGAATTACACCAAGAACTGTATGATCGCGATTACGTCCAACGACAAGAGTTTTCAATTTGGTTTTTAAATACAATTTGGGATAATCCAGGTTTTGTAGATAGGGTGCTGTTTTCAGATGAAGCAACTTTTAAAAGCAACGGCTTGGTTAACAAACATAATATGCACTATTATTCAACCGAAAATCCACATTGGATTCGTCAGGTGGACCATCAAAATAAATGGTCAATTAATGTTTGGGGAGGTATAATTGGCTCTCATGTTATAGGACCATATTTCTTTGAAGAGCATTTAACGGGAGAAGTCTATTTAAATTTTTTGAGAAATGAGTTGCCCGTATTGCTCGAAGACTTACCTTTAATGTTAAGAAATTCCTTATGGTTCCAACATGATGGAGCACCGCCGCATTACCATAGGCATGTAAGACATTTTCTCAATAATTGGAAAGGAGAGCATTGGATTGGGCGAGGTGGACCAGTTAAGTGGCCTGCGAGGTCACCCGATTTAACGCCACTAGATTTCTTTTTATGGGGACATGTTAAAGAAGAAGTTTATAAAGAGGTTCCAACCACAGTGGAAGATATGAAGTTGAGAATAATAAGCAGTTTTCGCAACATTTCAGACTTGACTTTGAGAAAAGTGAAACTTTCATTTATGGATAGACTCGAAATGTGCCTTCAGCAAAACGGTGGTTTAGTTGAACATCTTTTATAAGTTTTAATTACATTGTTTTTGTTGATTTATATTAAATTTATTTTTTTTGTAAAAAAGATCTGTTATTAATACTGTCAAAGCATTATCTTCATTGGTAACTGGTTTATTAATTACTTTACGTTTTTTTGAAAGCAACATTTCCTGTTTCTTGAAATCTCTATGATAAACTTGCAAAAGCTTCTATCTTGTTTTTATTGCGGCATCGCATCATCAAAGAACAATATTTATTTATTTACTGATGACAATATTCTGACACTTTGCTGTTTTGACAGAACGGTCAATCTTTTGTTCAATTTATAATGATATCATGGCCTCCTAATATTAAATTGTCAATTTTAACAACGTGAATTCAGAGTAATTCGTGTTAAAATGAAGAAATTTTGATTTCACAGCTAACTTACTGAAAAACTGTTGGTCAGAAAGGTATCAAATATGATATTTTCTGAAAGCTAGTAATGTTATCTTTAACACGAAAGTAAAATATACAGGGTGTTCTATTTAAAAAAATTCAATCCAAGGTAAATTTGCAAAACTTGACCACCCTGTATAACAGTGAATAATTTTGAACGACTTCCAAGCGATTATTGTAGTCCTAGATACAATACATTTTATAGAATATTTGGTTTTTCCATACCTGCTTCAATTGTTTTCAAAAAAGGGCCGGAGTATAACCCTTTTTTCCACTTTAACCTCGTCCCATTCCCTTGGTATAAATTTTAGACCCAACTAACCTTATATCAAAATGATCGCAACGAATAGGAGAATCAACTAAAATAATAATATACCGGGTATCCCATTTAAAAAAACACAAGTTTGGTTCACCACGAGCTTTTCAGACCACCCTGTATAATGGGTATAATTTTAAAACACAGCGTTCTTGACTATCAATCATATCCCAATTTTTTTTTTTCAAATTCCTCTCCGTTTGCCCACAATCGTCCACCCCATCTTGGTTGCACCACCCGTATTTTGTTTTCTAAAGTACCCCACAGGGAGTTATCCAAAACCGAAAGATCTGGCGATCTCGCCGGCCATCTTTGAGGACCATTGGTCCCTATCCATTTTCCAAGAAAATTATTTTCCAAATACTGCCTTATTCTACCGGAATTATGAGTAGGTGCTACGTCCTGCTGAAAATATATGTCGCGTAAATAGGCCAAAGGCAGATCATCGAGTAATTCCGGTAGAAAAAGTTCCAGTATTTGGAAATACATTCTTTTTGAACCCAATATGAAACAAAAAATATTAAATCTAAACCTACCCTGTCGTTCGCGAGGAAATATTCGATAATTGTTTTCTTGCGACCAGTATCTAGAATTATGCATATTTACTACTTCGGCGCTACTTATATATGCCTCATCGGACCATATTACTTTTCTATAAAAGTCAGTTTCGTTTCACAAAAAAGTAGCAACATGTGGCGAAAACCAAACCCTCTATCTTCACTATTAAGAGAGATACCATACCTCATAAAATAAACGAAAACGGGACACCCTGTACAGTGTGGGCAAATAAGCGAGGTAAGCGGCTGTATCTCGTTATCTCTCATTGTAGAAACTTGAGGTGAAAATTATATAACCAAAATGGCCACGAGAAAATTCTGGAAACATTTTTTAGGTTTCTAAGATGACCGCTAGGGGGCATAATCACTATCCTTATTAAAAAAAAACAGTGTTTCTCCAAATTTCTCCCTAGTAAGATATAAGCACAAAAATGTATGCATTTTAAAACTGAGATAAAACTAAGTCTTTTTGTTTTTAACTTTTTCTTCTATCTCTGAAAACATACTGGTGAGGGGTGTTTAAATGTTTTTTTCCAAATAAATCTCTATAAATTGTTAACGGTTCAATAGATTTTAATAAACTTGGTATCACTGAAAAAAGCATTCCTTGAGGATCCAATGTTATCTAACTAATTGTGTTTTTGATTTGGGATATTGACACTAGGGGGCGTTTTTTGATAATATAACAGAAATTATTTCTAAAGAAAATTAAATGTATCGATATGATTTTTTTACATGAAAAAATAGCAAAATGGAGCCTTATTAAGCACGCGTAAACCCCATCTCGATATATTGTTTCTAACCTAAAATGAATGATGAACTTAATGAAAACTTAAGTTAGGCCATCCTCGGAACTTCATCATATTAAGATAATAAAATATCTATACATACATTACTTTTTGTCCTATCTCTAAGTGGTGGAGGATATTCAAATGTTTTTCCAAACAAATATCTTTAACCTTGGTAGCTCTGAAAAAAGCAAGCCTTAGGGATCCAACGCTACCTACGTTTTTGAGTTTGTGATGTGATAACTTACCACTAGAGGGCGTTTATAACAGAAATTGCGAGTTTTCTAAAAAAAGAAACGAATGCATAAGGTTTTTACTCGAAAATAAATCCAAAATAAGCACGCGTAAACCGCATCACGATATCTTTTTCCTAAGTTGAAATTTTGGCCAATGAAAGTTTCACCAACTTGGTTTAAAGCTTAGATAAAATCGAGTGATGTTTGTTAAGTACCTTTTGAAATATCCGTTATAAAAAAACTCTAAAAGCCTAAAATGGAATAAAAAATTGATTTCTTAGAAATATTTGCTTTTAACTAAAACCACTGTCAAAATGACTGCTTTGGTTTAAATTCGAGAACGATCATCTTTTTGTATACTGTGGCCCTGAAAAGTACCTATTTTGAACAAAAAATATTATTTAATGCCTCCTTAAGTATTCAAATTGTCTTCCATCACGTTCCCCGCATTGTTCCAATCTTTCAGGTGTGGAGAAAACTGCCGCTTCAATTTCAGCCACAGGCAGCCGTCGAATTACATTTCGAATTCTGTTTTGCATATCTAACCTTGTTGTTGGTGGAGGTTGAAAAACAATGTCTTTCACGAGCCCCATAAATTGAAGTCGAGACACGTCAAGTCGGGCGACCTGGCCGGCCAAGGAAATAAACTGCCCCTTTCTATACAGTGCTCTTGAAAAAGTCTCGATGATATGGTTCCGAACGTTAATGGAAAAATGCGCTGGACAACCATCCAATTGCAAGAACATGATTTGTCTAATATCCAGTGACACATAATCTAATAAAACTGGGAACTCATTGATCAAAAAGAAGAGAGTTACCAGTTAGGGCTCGCTTAAAAAAGTAGGGTTCGATAATTCTGCCTCCTATAATGCCACACCACAAGTTTAGAATCCAGCGTCCTTGGTGCTGCATTTCTCGCATCCAGTGCGGATTTTCGGCGGACCAATTATGCATGTTGACCCTACCGTCACCATTAAAAGTAGCTTCGTCGGTCCGTAGAATCTGTGATAAGAAATTTCGGTTTTCATGAATCATGCCTAACATTCAGTGAAAATAATTTAATCTGTGATAGAAATGTTCTTCATTTAAGGCCTGGTACAAGACTAAGTGGTAAGGATGTAGTCAGTCTAAAAAAACATGTAGATACATAATACAAAATAATACCGAACGGTGTATTAAATTTACCTGTTGTCTTTTAAAATGTTTTGAACAGACGCTCGTGCTATTCCCAGGTCTAAAGATAACGCCCTAGTTTCTATATGTCTGTTAAACTCTATATAAGCCAAGACATTAATAATATTCCCCTCAGTTCTTTCATTGCAACGCCTACGAAATCTAGGACGACAAAAATTACCAGTAATCGCTCTACCAAGCGTGGAAATACTCCCGTAATGATGTCGATCTGGATACCGCGCCGCGTACTGTTCTTCAGCTATTGCTGCATTTTGAAAACACTCGAAGTAGACAGCAATCATATCAACGGCTTCATCGTTTGTGGAAGTCATTTTGAATACTTACATACACAGTTAATAAGAATAAACTGCGTGTAATAAAGATTTGATATTTCTTTCCAATATTATTTAGGAGTTTGTCATTTATTTTCACGGCCTACTACTTATCTTACGCTTGCTTATGCGAGTGTTTTTTATTTAAACACATATCTTTTTATTTAAACAGATAATTTGTGCATGTGTAGTTTAATATTTCATTTTTGGCTTAAAACAACTATCAAAATTTATTTTAAAAATTCTTTCAAGTTTTTCTGCATTATTCCAGAAAATAAATGTGTTAGTGTTATATAGGAATGAACTGGTAACATTTTGATATGAATCCAAGATAGCAAAACAAAAGCTGCCTAATAAAATATTTGAAAAATCAGCCTGAAAATACTACTTATTAAATAATTTCAATTTTTGTGCAAAAGTTAAGTGTAATACAGAAAAAAACTGGTAAAGTTATGGTACGAATTTAAGATAGCGGAACAAAGTGATGGCCAAACAAAATTTTTAAAAAATCAACGTAAAAAATTCTTATTCAATCGATTTTCATTTTTGGAAAAAAAATAAATGTGATATAAGGATAAACTTGTACGAATTCAACATGACTTAACAAAATAGCGGTATGTGTCAATGTAAAAACTGCTTATTAAATTTATTTCAAATTATGCCCAAAAGTCAAGTGTGACATAGGTAGAAGGAAATTTGTAAAATATTGGTAGGAATCCACTATGGTGCGCACACTGGGTCACACTTCACTATGCCTAACAAATGGTAAACCAATCATAACAAGGAAAGTTCCGGGTAAAAGAGATTTACCGATTTTTCCTTGTGGTTGTTCAGCTAATGCTGCATCTTGTTCTTGGTTTGTAACTTTGTTAAGTTCTGAACCAACTTGTCTTTCTACTCTTCCATGTAATTCCCATCGCTTTTTGATTTTTAAAAGGGTGCTTTTATTTCTTTGGTACACCAACTTTCTTCAATCTTGATAATAATTTTAGCTTTTTTAAACACTGTCAGTTGCGAGGCATTTTAAATTATTCCTATGTTTGTACCTGTTGACAACTACAATCATTAAAAAATACTATTACTATTATACCTGGCTGAAAGTACTATTTACGCAATCACAATTTAGTGTACGCTTTTTCTCTGAACACAACTGTACCCTAAAAATTGGGTGAATGGGGGTTTTTAAAAACATAAGCTTCAATTATTAATATTTGAATCGTTTTATACAATTTCCGATCTAAACGAACAGGGTCTTAATAACTCGCCTTTAAATCGATCTATTATGTTATTGAAAGAAGCTAATCTTTTTAGTTTCAGGTCCGCACTCGAAGAGAAAAACCAAAAAGAACACGGGGGACGGCTTTATCAACCCAGGATGTCTCTGTTAGGAAAGCCCCTCAACTACAGAGCATCCCGGCGTGATGCCCGTTATAGAAGACTGCAAAGTCGAGTCTACAATTTCCTGGAGAGGCCTAGGGGGCTGGCATTTATTTATCATTTCTTCGTGTAAGCATTTTATGTTCTTTTTTGTATACCTAAATGTTGCCACTTGTTTAAATTCTATCAACATTTATGAGAAAAGCTGAAATGCTTGAAATTTCTATTGTACAGATATTAATTTTAATGTATCTTTAGACAGCAGTGGTTTCCACTTTTTCAAAGCGCAGTCGACTTTTCGCCAACATATCCTTAAATTAATACTTTCTACTAGGATTTCGTGAAGAGATTAATTTAGTTCATTAATTTAAATTTATTCACTAAAAACTATGATAAATTGAGTACAACGTTGCTCATCAATTTTTTTTTACAATTGTCGCTTCTCCGAACAACTACGAAACACTTAATTTTAAACGAAAACGCTTAGTAAGACAATCCAAGAATTACTTTTTTATCGAAAACTGAATGCTGCTTATTGTGGCTATCTAACAAAAGGTTTTTGGCTTTCAAGACATTAGCAATAAACCGTCACGTCGATAGGGGAATCCTACCCCATTTTTACTTCCCTCGAAAAGGGAAGTATTGTAATTGTGAAAAAATCACCCTCCGAGATTTTTTCAGATCTCTACGTTTCAGGGTTCCTATGTTTACACAATTCCGTCGGTCTCTCTGTCTGTCTATAGTCTGTTTCAGAAATGGACAGAGTAATAAAACCTCATTAGGTATGCAAAAGAACTACAGGATAACCCACCAATAATGTATGCCACTTCCATAGTTTGGCATTGATCTCATTGCAAAATTCTTTGTTCTCATCAAGTGCAGGTAGTACCACCCGGTTTTGGATGAATATATGCGTTTTTCCTATTGTTATCCGTTCGTCGACATTGAAAATAGCTCGCCAAAGACGTGCGGTTGGATTCTTATAGAAATAATTTTAAATTAATGAAATTTTATTTTAAGACACGAAAAACTATATACAGGGTGTCATATAAAAAAACTTGAAAAAAATTTCATATTAACCTAAGTTCTGAAATGCTTCGTTACGGATGTTGAAATAGAAATTTTATTTTATTTTTTATTAAATATCTGTTGCAAATAATGAATTTTCTGGTTTTTTTTTGGTCAGGAATCATAATTTGGTATTAGATTTCATGTCTAAGCTACTATTATTTATGAGTATTGCCCTAATTTTTTTGGCGATGAACTTCTGGCTTTTTTTACGAATAAATATTATTCCTGTACCTTTTCTCAGCAAAAAAGCTATAGTTACTCAGCAACGCTAGAGGTAACCGTTCTCAAGCAAATTGCAAGTTTATGCCTCGATGCAAGGAAAACAAATTTTTTAATAATAATTAACTAAGGTGTATTTATTTCAAGACAATACAAAATTAAATGTAAGTATGAATTATTCTCAACTATAATAAATGCTCCACGTGATGACCCTTAGTTTGATGGCATAATGTAATTATTTTATTTTAGAGAACATCTGATACGATAAATATTCTGCATTTGTCTGAACTCATTGCAGGCATTTTGAATTCGTAACTAGAGCTGATCACGCTTTTGTATTGGATACAAAAATCACAAGGATTTAAGTCTGGCGACCTAGCTGGCCATTGAACGCCTCTACCAATCCACTGATTTTCGTAAGTCTGATCCAGATGTTGACGAACATTTCGACTAAAATTAGCCGGACACCCATCGTGCATAAACCACATGGCTTGCCGAATATTCAAAGGAACTTCCTCTAGTAATGTGGGTAAAATATTCTGAAGAAAATTTAAATACTCCTCCCCTGTTAGTCGACCTGGCAACTTAACAGGTCCAATTAGGTTGTTGTTTACAATACCAATCCACACATTAATACTTAACCTATGTCGATGTTTGGTTTCTTTCACAACATAGGGATTATCCCCAACGTATGCATAATGATCTGAATTGTGTAAATTATTAATTCCGTCTCTCGTGAAACTAGATTCATCGGAGAATAAAATACGAGAATAAGAAGTTGGATCTTCAATTTTCTTATTTCTCATCCAATCGGAAAATACTACACGCGCAGGGAAATCATCTTACATCATAGCATGCCCCTTTCTAAAATAAAACAAGTATAAATTCTCCTTGTGTATAATATTACTTACAGATGATTAGCAAATTACTGGATGCATCGCTGACAATCTTCGACAACTTAATTTTAGGTTATCTTCTAAATCCATCAGAATAGCTTCTTCGAATTCCTCAACTACAACGGGATGCCTATCTGTTTCATTTTTTTTTTGAGACACAGATCTGGTTTCCTTCAACCTTTGGTGAAGTGCCCTAAAGGTTGTAGGAGTGGGATGGATTCTATTCGGAAACTTTTCAACATATCTACGTTGTGCCGCTTGAGCGTTACACTGAACTTCCCCGTAGATTAAATGCATATCTGCATATTCTTGATTACTAAACGAAACCATTTTTTTTTAAGTGCAAATTAAATTCAATTAATGCAAATTATTAATATGACAATAACAATTTTGTCAAAAATTACATTTGCGTTTTTATTGTTAAGAACGGTTACCTTGCACTGTTGAGTAAGTATACCTTTTTTATGAATTTTCCTAAGCAAAAAAGTGTACCACGTTCTCTAAAAAAAGTATTACATTATGCCTTCAAACTAACGGTCATCACGTGAAGCGTTTATTAGAGTTTAGAATAATTCATACTTACCTTTAATTTTGTATTGTCTTGAAATAAATACACCTTAGTTTATTATTATTATTTAAAATTAAAATTTGTTTTCCTTGCATCGACGCATAAACTTGCAAACTGCTCGAAAACGGTTACCTCTAACGTTGTTGAGTAAGTTTAGCTTTTTTGCTTAGAAAAAGTACAAGAATAATATTTATTCTTAAAAAAACCCAGAAGTAGATCGCCAAAAAAGTTAGGGCAAATTTACATAAATAATGGTAGCGTACGTAGCGCCCTCTAAGTGTCACACGAAATTTTATACCAAATTATGATTCCTCACCTAAGAAATACCCCGAATGTCCAATTTCGTGAGAAAATTTTATTTCATTTGCAACGGATATTTAATAAAAATAAAATACAATTTATATTTCAACACCCTGTATCTCCGTAATGAAGCATTTCCGAACCTAGCTTAATATGAAATTTTTTTCATGTTTTTTTATGTAGAAACACCCCTTTCATTTTGTAGGGGTTGTTCGTGGACACCCTGTATAATATGTACAGTTAGCGTCAGATAAATCCGTACGGTGTCAAATGAGTATAACCTCGTTTTATGATATTTTCGTAATACGGACTTTTATTTTTACCTGTTACCTAGGTTACAATCATACGGATTGAGTGGTCTTAAAGGTATATAAAGGTTTTTTATGTAACTGAAGAATTTGTTCTATATTTGGTTACTTTCGAAGACATATGTTAAATTCACTAATACCGAAATTATAAAACAAACCAATAAAAAAAAAACCTGATATCATTTATTGGTTTCATCAAATAGATATCAAAGGATTACTCTCCATCAAAGACTTTTGCTGGTCTTTCTGGAATTTTCTGGGGAGCTTCCACTTGACCTGCTACCTTTCTCTCCCGCAATAACTTGAAAAAGGTGGACTTTCCAATTTCAGTCATTTGGGAACATCGTTCAACAATATATTGTACAGTAAAACTAGGGTAATCGTGTTTTATACAGTCGTGTACATTTAAAATACCGTAAAATGGGGCGAAATTGATAGTTTTCAAAATACTTTTTTAGATAAAATAATTTTCGAATATTTTAAAAATGTGCAAAAATGGAAAAGCTATGTGGCTGTATAATAGGAACTCTTTGGTGGCCTCACTAATAAAAAAAAATAAAAAATGACAGTACAAAAAAATAAAAAGGTCTCTATCAAACTCATACTCTAGATGGGGCGACTTTGATACTCCCTATGTTACTCTGCTAATTTACGTGTATTGGGTTCTCTAATATTAATCTCGCCCCGTTTTAAATTTTACTAGGCAGATTTTTTAATATCCTATATTTTATAAGGTAGGGTGACTTTGATAGGCGGGGCCAGATTGATAAAATAAGGATAATAAAACACTGATTTTGGATTTGGCTATTATTTATTTATAAACATAAAAAACAAATATTTATAAACGAAAACATGTTTAAGTGGACGTTTTACAATAAGCGAAACTAACTCTCTTAACATAAACCTTATAAAATAATATTTCAAAAAAAAAAAATGAACACATTTATAGTTCCTTAACATCTACTTTTCCAGAAAATTTGTATACCTTATCTTCAAGCTCAACAGGGGCTGGGAGAATAGCTATTATATCAGAATAAGGTATTGTGCTTTGATCTTTCTCAACAAGTGCAAATATTGTTTTTTCTGGATTAGTTGATTTTACCAACTGTGTTGAACTCGTTATCAGCAAAGCGGGTTAAAATTTTGCAAACATATTTAAAAATTGCACATTTTCTTCGCCCGGATGTAAATTTTGCTAGGACGAATGTTTCAGGCTCTAATAATAATTGTATACTAGGTGCTATATAGTCAACTTCATTTTCTTCATGTTCACTCTCACTATCGTCTGCCGCAAACTCAACACGTTTCTCTAAAACACTCTCTTCTTCCTCGGAATCAGAAGTGCTTCTGGTTCCAACGCTTTTTCCTGGAATAACGGTAAGTCTTTATTTCTTGCGTCTTACTCTTTCATTATTTTCAGTTCCATACCTTTTCTCTCGTAGTAACTCACTCAATGAATCGTTCATTTCCTGCTCGGGGTTGTGATTAATATCTGGAACTTTGTTTAAAACTTTGTGTGGGTTAAAAGGAAATATTCCAGTGGCGTAAAAGCCATTTATGATGTTTTTTCACACCAGCTTCTTGATCTCCTGGCTTATCCTTACTTTGAGCCTGAACTGTATCCATTTTTTCTATTGCCGATTTTAATAATGACGGAAAAACATCCTTTGCAATTCCAGAAGATTTGTTCTTTAATTTGTAGGTGGTTAAAATGTTGCGCCATGCTACCTTGAACGGTTTAAAAAATGCCACATCGTTTTTTGGCAAATATGCGTAGATGTGGTACAAGGCACACAAATGATATGTCGTTTTCTTCACATTGGGCAAGAACTCGTTCATTGAAGTTTTCCATTGATTGTCGCCAATGTTTTTACCTTCCAACCGCTTGGCGTGCGGAAGAAATGATGTTTGAACCAATCTTCAAACGTAACAGCGTCCATCCATCCATGCGAAGTTCTATTAAAACGGCAACCCTGCGAACAGCAAGGCTTGGCACTCAAGGATGTCCATTAATTCCGCCTTCTTTTCATGTATTGTATAAGTGTTCGCTTTTGTAAATGACATAAGGTGGTAGCAGAGTCCCGTCGGCAGCGCCACATATCATTATTGATGTACAGCTCTTTGAGTGATTAACGATGTTCTCTGGATATTTAACACCGCGTCTATAAACCAGTTTTCTACTTCCTGGATCATCACCAACATTTGTTTCGTCATAGTTAAATATGTTACTTGAGGGAACATCCCTTAAAGTTTCCTCTAAATTGCTAAAATAAGTTGTCAAGGTTTCTCTAGAAATTTTAGCTCTGGCAATTTTTATATTTCCAGCAACTCGTTGGGAAACCTCATCTTTGTGACGATCTAGTAAACTCAAGGCCCAGTCTTTTCCAGGCAGATTGTTTTGAAATTTGTCTATTTTTCAAAACCTTTTCCCATCCAGGTACTTTTTTGCGAGCATTCTAATCTCCAGGAGATCAAGAGGAAATCCCTTTTCTGCGCACTTTAAGGCTGCTTTTTTTCCAAGTAATAGCTTTTTCTTCTAAGTTTGTAAAAACTGGCTGGCCACCGGTTTTTTGTATGTGTTTTCCATGGAATTTTTTGCAAAGTTCCATAGGGAATTTTGTATTGTTCGGAAGCTGCTTTTATTGAAAGTTCTGCGTCTGCTATTTTTTTTACTGCCTCTAGTTGGTCTTTCGTGTAATCTTTATAGGATCGTGCGCCTGGCGTACGCACATATTTTCTCACCATCTGAAAAAAAAAACAATTTACTAGCAAGATAAAAATTTTAAGAGCAAAGCCACCCAATAAACAAAAAAGTCTGGATTACGTCTGGCGGGGCGAGTTTGATAAATATCAATCACGCCCCATCAACTGTATCAAACTCGCCCCGCTTCAAACAAACGGAATTTTAAAAAGAACCTGTACGTGTAACCTCACTTTTTAAACAATTTAAGAAGCACAAATAACGATGTTTTAGTGTAAACAACTCAAAATTACTGTTTTGTTAACACTTACCGTGGACGTCTAGAAGTTATACAGGTCACAGTTTTGCCATAAAACAGGGATTATTAGAAAAATTACAGAAAAACACGTTTTTATCTGGATTTTAAGATCACACCATACGCGAAGGGTTACATTCGGCTGTCTACTGACCTTAAGTTGCGGCGGCGGATTTGAGAAATAACTAGGCGCAAAAAATAATCACCAACAGCATGTCGGTGAAGTTTATCAATCTCGCCTCCAGAAATCAATGTCGCCCCACTTTACGGTAATAACTTTTTCACTCAGTAACAATGGAGAATTATTAGAACATCTGTGCGTTGGAGTGAATGTCGCCATTTAATTAATATTCTTATAATACTGTTAACAGTATGGCGTAACAGCAAATACTAACATGTTTAAAACATAATTAAGACGTATTATTATGATGTGTGTTTTATTACCTGCCTCTATTAAGTACTAGCCTATTATGTATGCATTGAGTAATAAATGTTATCTATAGAGTAATAAATCTTCAATAGGTAAGCAAAAGGACAGGGATTTAAAAGGATGGTTATTTAGCCAAACTGGGCGAAATTCTCCATTTTATTACTCACATTTCTGAGACCAAGGGCGTTTACAGGGGGGGGGGGTAGATGGGGTAATTACCCCCCTCAGAAACCCAATATTGAAAATTATTTTGCCTCTAATATTTTTAACAATAAATTATTAAACGGAAAAATTGGTAGATATTAGTGTGATAATTTTTCGATGTATGAATAAAATTCGACTGATATGGCAACATCTCGCACACGTAAGGCGTTTGGCTGTCTTACCTCCCTCGCCACTATCCGAATTTATACACGAAAAATCACGACGCGGGAAAGGAGACCAGAACGAAAAATGCTTTTGTTTTGTCTATTGCAGTAAAAAGAATAAAATGTATAATTGCAAGGTCTCCATTTAATTTTTACAAGGTATGTACTATGTGTTAGATATATTATCGTATTTTTGAAAGTATTAATAGTAACTATTTTATTTCCTAATATTCTATCATTACTTTAGTTTCTGAATTTTAAAAAAAGGTTAAGTACGGCTAAATAATAATTCTTCCTAACCTTTGTTCAAAATTTGCCTAAACGGTTGTTCGCCCCACCCCGCCTGCCAACCACTACCTTCCACAGACCAGAGTTTTGGAGGGGCCACTGTCTGAGACAGACTATAGTATTTGTGGTACGAATTCAAGATGGCGGGACAAAATGGCGACTAAATAAAATGTTTTTAATCGTAAAAAAATCACCAGATTTTACATACCTTCACGTTTTGGCATCCCTAGATGCCAAAAAATATATGTTTTATCAATTTCGTCGGTCTGCCTGTATGTCAGTCTGTCTGTCAGCTCGCGGTATGGCTTAAAAACTACTTACCCGACTGACATCAAATTTTGGCCTAACATTAAAGGTCATATGGGGACAACCTGGGAAAACTTTGGAGAAAATCTGATATGGCCTAGTGAATCGATAAAAAATTATTACTAAAAACTAATTATCCAATTTACCTCAAATTTTGCACAAATATCAATCAAATATATGTGTTAGTAAATGACTAAGTACCGAACTAAAGTAGGTCACACTATTCGTAATACAGGGAACAATTCATAACGAGGGAAGTTCCAGGATATAGGGAATCTACCGATTTTTTTCAATTTTCTATAGTGTTTGGTTAGGGTACTATCCCCACGCCACACATAGGTCATTTTCGCTAATTTAGGCGGTAATAAATAATACATGTAAAAACTTTGACTATTTTTTTTGCAAATTTCGTTCAGTTTTTCATACAAAGATTTATTTCTATAAATTATTGTGTTTTAATTAATTTTATGCATGTACAGGGTGTTTTACCAAAATTTCTTATTACTATTTTTTCTCAAAAATTATAATATTTTGATGGACTGTAGTTGTTTTCTTTTTTGACATATTAGACTCAAACAAACAGCATTTTCTTGTTTTTTTTTTTGATTTATTTAAGATTTAGGTATCCTGATTTAAAAATAAACCGGAACACTAACAATTCAATAACGATCACATAGGTCATTATTCAAATGTTTAGTAAATCGAAATACTCTAAAAACATTATTTTACTTAAAAATATCTTTGAAATACCAAATTAAAAAAAAAACAATTTTTTTATCAAACTACACTAGACAAGAAAAAGAAACTAAATCCCTTATAACAAAAAAAATATTGTGAGAAAAGCATCGACCATTTTTGTTTCTATTAACTAGAAAAGTTTATTGTATATGTAAAAGTTTATGTAACAAATAAAGTACTGAAATAACTAAACATCACTGTCAGAGTCATCATCGTCACTACTAAGAGACATATGCTGATGATCTTCGTTATTTTGTCCTAGTTCTGATGCCTGTAAATTAGGTTCTCGAAGCAAATTAATAACTTCTTCGATAAGTGGTTCCTTATTTGAACGTGCTCCCACACATTTGGACAAAGAGGAAATATATGGATCAGATGATATTAATAGTCTGCACAATACATCTTTCATAGTTTCTTCCCGTGAAAACTTCCTTGAGAAACACTCCCTATATTTTCTGAAGTCTTTATTGCGAGACTCTAGTGCTTCCTCCGAAAACATTCCAATAGGTAGAGGTGCTGCTTTTATTATTTGCGGACCATGTATAAGCAATCTATGGAGACTCGCTGGCATATAATACCATGAATAAAGTCTAACAAAAAGCATTGCTGTTGTTTTACAATACTCAGCAAATATTTCCAAATTAATTTCATATCCCGAACACATGGTTGTTAAAATAACATATAGACGTTTCAGAAAATCTTTGTCTAGACCTAAAAATAATTTTTTGGAAAAAGAAAACCAGTGAAAGAAAAACGGACTTACCTGTAATATTGGATGTGACAGAATAATTTCTAAAAAATCTCCGGGCAGTATTCCCGTCATTGGTGGTGCCATAACCCTGTTTGGGAGTATCAACTAGCAAATTTAGATTTTGTCTTAATTCTTTTATTATGTAGTCTTTTCTCTCTTTCAGAATATTTTTTTCATTTGCATCCCGAACCTGCCATTTTTTTAGTGGAATTCTATAAGAAATGTGCAAACAACATTCTAGACTTCTTATCCACGCATGTAATGTGGAGATACCATATTCGTAGAGGTTTTCATTTACAGGAAGGCTCATGACTTTATCTAGATTGTTCATCTGTCTCGGGGTTGCACCGCATATCCCGCAAGTTTGAGTTGACGAATTACTAATTACGCTAAACATTTTACCATCTATCATTGTCAATTTAAAAGAATGATGGATGTGAATATTTTGTTGGTCGATTATAGTGTCTTCAATATTTTGTATTTGCTGTTCTATGTATGAGATTTCACGTTTTGCTATTTCCGGTGTTTCCTTTTCAAATATTAATTTAATTGGTCGACAATATCGCGTAGAAGAGGTACGGGGATTTTGCCATACTATGTTTTCATTTTCTGCAGTCATCTGGAGTGGAACAATGCAAACAGAGAATAAATAAAAATCTGATTTTGATTGGGTATTATTGTCTTCAGTAAACTGCTGTTTATACATGGAATGACCAGCGCTTCCATCGCAACCCCACTTATACATTATTGTAAATTTTGTAGGAAGATCATGTTTGAATATTGATATAATGTCATTCTGTGTTAGTACTAGTCTTTGCGCGGTTTGGTTAACAAGAGCCTGTAGATTTACCTCAGCAAATACGTCCTTGATTGTAATGTTATTTTCAGTTGGATAACATTCCTTTTTAGCCTTAAGGAGAATGTTGTAGTTAGGATAAATATTACAGTTTCACGACTTTGCTCCCTTTTGCATTAAAATATAAGAATTTTTTGTCAGTCGTGCATCAATAAACAAAGCAAGAGCTTCTTCAGGGGTGTACTTTATAGGCTTCACATCTGAGGGGCCGCTTATTGCCTTTTTGATTTTTGTAGCTCTTTCGGGAGAATTTTCAGAGACTTCTTGGATAATTTTTGAGGCATTTCTTTGGCCTGAAAATTCTAGACTTTTTCTAGCAGCGAATGTAATTTCTGCGGTGGAATAGTTCTGTAGTAATGGCATTATTCTTTGCTTTTTCCGTTGATTGCCAAGATTTGTGAAAGGCTTGCAAGGTCTACCTTTGCTTAATCCGGGCTCTTTTTCCTGTTGATTTTGGTCAATAAATTTAATTGAGCCATTTAACCACTCTCGGTGCCTTGTTTCAAAAACCGAACGTGTACGTTTACATTGCCGCCACATATTTGCCACAGAAGAAGTAAAATTTTTTATCATTTTCATAATTTTAAAATGTTGACCCTTGTCAACTTGTTGTCCTAAATTTAGTGTTTCTACAACAAATCGCAAAACAGATGTATTTTTCTCCTCCAAAGAACTGCCTTCACACCAAGCAGAAAACATTAAGGTTTTTTCTATTGACATGGTCCCTAAAAAATATTATACCTTTATGCTCTTGGCACTTCTTGGCAGCTAAATTTATGATAAATTAATTGATAAGAAGATTATAATTATGAAAAAAATGTTTTTGAAATAAATCTATATAAATCTTGAATTAGCAAGCCTTTTAAATGCAGGATTACAGAAAAAAAAGTTAATTTTTCACTATTAAAACATTGTATATTCTTTTCAACACGAATTCTTTTTACAGGAATATTATTATATATTAATAGTAAATCTTACCTTAGATTATAAGAAAATACAACACAACTTCTTAAAATCACTTTGTATTCGTAGCAAAAAAATGTTAAAGTTTATAAATCAACAACCGATTCTTAGCAACGCGAAACAATTGAACAACACTTCGCAGTTGTGGATCTCGCCATGGCCGCCTGTGTTTATTAAAATTTATAACATTCCACAAATAATATCTATGAAATCTTAGCTTCAAAATAAAATACAAAAAAAAATATATACGACATTCATTTTTTCGATTTATTACCGCCTAAATTAGCGAAAATGACCTATGTGCGCCAGCTTGTTACTATTTTTTTGGTAGAGAAAACCTCTGGCGACTGGTCCATAAACGATACGCAGAAAAGGAAGTCATGGGACATCTGGGCCTGTTAAACTTTTATGCCAGTTTTAATAAACAGAATAAGATGTTATACGACTGGGTCTTCTAAAGGCCTTCAACATTTTGTATAAGATTTCAAACAGTTATACACTCTAACACAATAGCTCAGAGCAAAATAGAAGTACAAAAGAACATTGAGCTGAAATATTATATATTAATTAAAACGCAAATTAGAATCCATTATTATCCTGAATATTCTGTATGTGCTAATGTAAATGGTATATTACTTCCCTTCCATATGATCTTTTACTAATTCAGTTTGCGTCTTATCCCGAGATGTAATTATTATTGATTTATTAATTAGTGCTTGTACCTTGCTAACTAAGTTGAGAATGGTGCATATAATTTTATGTAATCAGCCTAAACTTGAAAAAAATTGGTAATTGAAGGTCTTAAAAATGCCTAGTTTTTTAAAAAGAAATATCGATTTTACATATAAAGCATAAAAATCTCTATATCTAGTGTTAAATGAAAAAATAAATTCATTAGTGAAAAAATTTCCTTTATTTTGAACGGTAGCTATTTTGAACTAGCTTCACAGAATCGCGCCAGAATTTAGGGGCATACTGTATGAGATAAGAGCTTTCCATTGATGTATCACAAGCTGAGGTTATTGGTTGAGGCTATATTAATTTAATTCCGGACTTTTGGGCAGCCCTGTATATACAGGGTGATTCAGAAATAAGTACCGAAAATTTGCAGGTATGTAAACCTTGACGAAATATAAAAAAAAGTTTTATATAATTTTTCTCTAAGCCTCACCGTTTAGAATATACAGGGCATTAAATATGTGTGATAAAAAAGACATTTAAATATGTAATATCTGTTAGGAGAGAGATATCAATTTCAATTTTGGAACATGTTATCAGTACATATAAACCCATTAACCCAACAAACGACAACCTTATGGGTCACTTCAGAGGCGTAGAACAGGGATATATGCCTTACATTTATGGTCATATTTTTTTACCACTCAGTATATTGCTTATTTTTATTAAAAATATTTATAACTTAGTATCTTCACTAAAAATTATTGCTCTTAAAATTTTTTCATACGAGCTATCGTTTCTGAGTTCTAGTCGAGTTAATGCGTCAAAACCCTTTAGGATACAACACTATTTAAGTATTGCCATTATTCATAACAAAATGTAAGCAAGTCATGGCTGAATAATTCTAGCGATTAATAAAGATAAATAAATTAATAAAGAATGTCTTTTAAATAATCGCACAGTTGATATTCAGGTAGTATTTTTGTCACAAAAAATCTCTATTGATTGGCCTATTAGGATACACTAATATGTGTGTATTTCTAATATCCACAATGAAATTGAAGCAAGCCATGACTTATCTCTGGCAAACGAAAATGAATGTACTTGTCATATTTCAATAAATTGGTTGTCTAGTTGTCAGTTCATAAAAAGTTGTTTGCTCATACTTTTAAATAATTATGGTTGTTTATACTAATAATGAATATGCAGACATGCACTTAGTCCTTGGAGAATGCAACGGAAATTCAGAAATGGCTGTCAGGAGATATTCTGAAAAATTTCCACGACGACAGATTCCAAACAGGAGAACTTTTATTTCGGTTGATCGTCGTCTAAGGGAGACAGGCACATTTAAATCTGCCGCACATAGGCGTGGGCGACATGTTTCTACCAGAACACTTGGAAACGAAGCAAATATTTTAAACTTGCTTGAGATCAATCCTGAGACAAGTACCAGAAGAATTTCTCTTCAAACTGGAATTTCCCAAAGTTCAACGTGGCGTACATTGAATGATATGGGTTTGCATCCTTTCCATAAGCAAAAGGTACAAGAATTACTGCCAACGGATTTTCAGCCCAGGGTTGATTTATGTGAGTGGTACCTTCAGAAGTATCAAGAAAATAATAATTTTCCTGAATTCGTTTTATTTACTGATGAAGCTTGTTTTACCCGAAACGGAATTTTTAATATGCATAATGCGCATATATGGGCGGAGGATAATCCCCATTCCACACATGTTACAAGCTTCCAGCATCAGTTTAAAATAAACGTTTGGGCGGTTATTATTGGAAGTAATTTTATTGGACCTTGGTTTTTGCCGCCTTACTTGAATGGTCAGAACTACTTGGAGTTTTTGAGAAATAATTTTTTTCAACTGCTTGATGATGTCCCTGTTTTACAACGATATAATATGTCGTTCATGCAAGATGCCGCGCCGCCCCATTACTCAAGAGAAGTTAGGGCTTGGCTACATGTTAATTTCCCTCATAAATGGATAGGTCGCGGAATTGATGCGCCTATTCATTGGCCGCCTCGTTCGCCCGACCTCAACCCATTAGATTACAGCGTTTGGGGTATTTTAAAGGAAAATGTTTATTCAGTTCCAATTACCACCCCTGAACAACTAACCCAAAGAATAAAAGATGCTTGTTTTGAGTTGTCTAATTCCAGGCAGATGCTAAGTGCTATTACATGGAAACTGATCACATATGCTGAAAAATGTATAGAAGTTGAAGGACGACATTTTAAACACTTGTTGTAATATTCTGAATTATTTTTCTCATTTTATGTATTTTGTTATCTCAGGTTAATAAAACGTTATTCGCACATGATTACATCTTTATTAATTGCTAAAATTATTCAGCCATGGCTTGCATACATTTTGTTATGAATAATGGAAATACTTAAATAATGTTGTATCCTAAAGGGTTTTGACGCATTAACTCGACTAAAACTCCGAAACGACAGCTCGTATGAAAAAATTTTAAGAGTAATAATTTTTAGTGAAAAAACTAAGCTATAAAAATTTATAATAAAAATAGACAATATACCGAGTGGTAAAAAGATATGAGCATAAATGCGAGACATATATCCCTGTTCTACGCCTCTGAAGTGACCCATAAGGTTGCCGTTTGTTGGGTTAATGGGTCTACATGTACTGATAACATGTTCCAAAATTGAAATTGATATCTCTCTCCTAACAGATATTACATATTTAAATGTCTTTTTTATCACACCTGTATATTCTAAACAGTGAGGCTTAGAGAAAAATTATATAAAACTTTTTTTTATATTTCGTCAAGGTTTACATACCTGCAAATTTTCGGTACTTATTTCTGAATCACCCTGTATATGTGTGTATGTGTGTGTGTTTTTAAATGACTATGTACTGAACTAAATTGTGTCACACTTTACCATTAATAATAAAAGCAAATAATCCTTCCGAGTAAAGGTAATTTACCGATTTTTTATTAATACTTTTATTTTTCCGTGGAATTTTCTTATCGAATCTCCCAAGTGCTTGAATTAATATCGGTAAATTATTTCTTAGTGATGAATTTTTGATTATCCTTCGTCTCCGGCTCGGGATAATCTTCAAAAAATTCATATCACCTTCAAAAAATGTCCGGTAATACTTCAAGCTCTAAGGAGATTACTAGTAACAATTTAAGTAGTTTCAGATATTGAATGTGTAATGTCATTTAACTTTTTAATCGTCTTATAAAATAATCCCTTGAGCGCTTACAGCTTTAGAAATAAACGAGATATTATTTTCAAAACAAAAATATTTTCGAAGTTATTTCTTTCAAGGCCACAAATTGTATGTGACCTTTGTGGCATTTTGTTAAAATTACTTTATACAATATAGTATTTATTGCCTAGATATAAAAGATCTGGCCCTAGATATAAAAGATGTAGCACATTTATCAATCGAAATGTACCGTCATAAATTTTTATTTACACATCCTCTATTAACCATATGGAGAAATTTATTGCCTATCACTTTATTTATGGTTTTTATCTCTTCAATTTCAATTTAAAAAAATATGTTGGCCAAAATGCAACCAGAATCCCAATTTATTACCTAATACTTTCAAGAATTTTGGTTAAAATGTTATGCAAACCACTTTTTACCTTACTGTGAGTGCTAAAATTCGTTCTATGTGATACTGATAGTTTTCATGAAATATTAAAAATTATACACTCTGGAGGAACCAAAAAAAATCGGAATACTATAATACTACTTTTAAATGAAAAAACTCTTAATTATGATATTTTTGTCAGAATGCTGAAACAAAGCTATATGTAATGGTGCCAAACTATCCTAACTTTATTAAAAAACACAACAAAAAAATCTAAAAGAAAATTAGAGCATTGATTTGAGAGGTAGTTTTAAATTGATATGGCCAAACCGTGTTTTGTAGGTACTCTGGCTTTAAGGAGATGCCTAAAAACAGTTGTCACTGATCGTTTTAATTAAGAGTAGCAATCAATGTAAATATGCCATTTAGTCTTTTGTGTAAAGTTTTAACAATGATGCCTTCCTTGTACAGATTGTGTCCCCCTACGGATTCACAAGAAAATCGATGCATGGAAAGCAATTAGATTCAGATATTAAATCATCTTTAGTAATAAATTAATTAATTAATTACGGATCATATCGATAATTAATCAAATTCTGTCTGTTGTGCCTTTTACAAATATTAAGACCACTTGTTGCCCCCCCCCCGGTACAATAATTGGCGGTTTTTGTTGTTCGGGAACCCTGTGCATTAATAGCTTTCTCTCTGGTGGGATTTGTATTGCCATTTTGCTTCAAAGCACCAGACGTTATATTAAGTTCGTTTTGTCTCAATGTTAGTTATACCATTTCTATCTAGAACATCTAAAAGTGGAAGTTTGTTGTTTTCCTCTAACTCTAGAGTAAATTGTATTCTGGGATGCGTTGAATTTACGTGAGTCAGAAAATCTTCGAGCTCTTATGAGCATGTTGTCATATAATAAATACATCATCCACTTGAGCTTCAAGCTTGCTTTCTCGAGAGGTTCTTCCTCGAAGTATATCATACAAAAATCCGCGACTACTGGTGATAGTGAGATTTCCATGGGAGCACCATCTATTTGTTTATACAGGATTCCCCATAATATACTATCTATTTCGATATTGCAATAAATTCTATGAGATAAGTCAGTACGTTTTTCTTTATATCATTATCTTTTATAGCTTTTAGGATTTTATTCAACATCAATTAATCAAGTAGGCGCTTGTCACAAAACTAGGAAAAAAATAGATTTTTTGTAAAACGTCATTTTTCTAATAAATTTGTTAATTATTATTAGGTTTTGATACATAATTTAACGTTTAGTTATAATCATCATGGATTGTTCAGTTCGACAACCAGGTTTTTTTCGTAAAAACTTACATTAAAAGCAACTCATTAGAAGAAGTAAGGCGTGCATTCCGTCGTCAATTTAGCAATAACAATAAGGGTCATGCTCCAAACCGTAAGACTGTTATCCCATTGATTCACCACTGGCGTGAAAATGGTTCTGTGCAAAGTTTGAAGAAACCTTGACGTCGATGTCCTGAAACTATTGAACGAGTCAGCAACTGCGTTCACATAGTTCGATAGGTCTGCTTATTTTGGAAATATTAAAAGGAATCCTACGTTGATTTCTTCATAAGGACTTAAAATTTCATCTGTAGAAATACCAAATGGAGGAACAACTTAGTCATCAAGATAAACAAGCCAGATTAACTTTTTGCCAAGAATTTTTAAATTTACATCGAGGAGATATCTACAATCTTTTAATGAGTGAAGAGGCAAATTTTTATTTGAACGGCATTGTTAATAAACAGAATTTTAGGTATTGGTCAAATAACAATCCTCAAGAAATCAATACAAACAATCTCCATAATCCAAAAGTTATTAGTTGGTGTGCGGTAGGATCATTTGGCATTATTGGTACATATTTTTTTGAAGATGGAAATAACCATCCTTTAATAGTGACGTCCGAGCGTTACTAAATAATTCGTTATTATTCCAGCAAGATGAAGCAACACCCCATACCGCTAGAAACTCTATGAAATTGTTTAATGGGCGAGTCATTTAACGATTTGGGGATTTAAGTTGGCCTTCTAGGTCTACGGACTTAACTGCACCGGACTTTCTTCTGTGGGGCTATTTAAAGGCGAAGATTTTTGCAAGTCGTCCAAAAAATATCCAAGAACTCAAAGTCTGATTCGAAGTCCGGCGAATAGATGAATGAAAAAAATAAGTATTTTTAGGGCAATGCTCCTGGAGTTGTATGTTATATATGTGCCGGGAAATCCACGTTCATAGCAATCCTGTCCAGTGCTTCGTCCATAGGAATACTGAGGGAAAAACGACTTGACATCTAGGCCTGCTATGATATCGTCTTTTTCAGGAACGATGTCTGGATAATTCGAGTAAAATATTCCGAGTCTCTTTACATATGAATCAGCTTTTTACACTAGCCGACGAATTATCAGCACTAACAATAGGTCTTGTGGTCGCCCCTGTTTTGTGTATTTTTGATAAAACGTAGAGTTTATGACATATGCTCGACTTTTCCAGTGGTATGATTTTTTCCGGCTGGTTCGATACTGCTTGTTTCCAAGATTGGTTTTTAAATATAATATTACCGTGGGCAAAGATTTTGAAGGTCTCAAAGTACTAATTGAAGGTAATTTATCTCTCCATGTAAACGTTGAGGTATTCAGAGAATGCCAAAAAGCCAACATCCGCTTCGTGTTTCTTCCTGCAAACTCCACCCATCTCACTCAACCCCTAGATGTGAGTTTTTTTAGACCGCGAAAGGGAGCTTGGAGAGCTATTCTAATTGATTATAAGTTAAAAAAATTTCAGAGATTCCATCTTGAATAAACCTATTTTTCCAACTTTTCTAAGAACTTTAATAGAAAAATAAAATTAATGAAGAAAACGTTATTAAAAGTGGATTCAAAAAACGGGAATTTTTCCGCTAGATTAAATTCTGTTCTTAAATCACTTCCAAAAAATATTACTGAAGATAGTGCGGAGATTCGGTCCTTAACTACCTTAAAGAACTCAGGACCCCCTCTGAATCCAAAGAGAAAACGAGGAAGAAAATGACCCTGGTCGACCCCGGAAAATCTGTCTGGTTCCTGGATGTTATGAAGATCATGAATTCGATCTTCCTCAATCTACAGAATGAAATAGCCAGAAAATTGAAGAAAACATAGAACAACCTGAAGATTTTGACGACAAAGAACCTAATGAAGAAGATTTGTCATTGTCGCTTTTACGACTGAAAAAAGTATTAAACATTTTATAGGAAAAATTATAAAAGTTGATGAAGAAGGGTTTTATGAAGTAATTTTTTTACGAAAGAAAATACAACTTTCCCCATGAGAACGATATTTCTCATGTAAAAAGAAATGAGATCGTAAAAATTTTGCCCTTCTGCCGCAAAAGAAATTTTTACTGTCAAGATGAAGTTTATAATAGAGATGATAAGTTTAAAATTACGTAGGTTCATGTACCTAGTCTATTTCCTGTGTTAAAGCCTTATTATTATTATTATTTAGCATCAATGTGTTTGTTTAGATATCTTTTGAACATGTAAAATAAAGATTTATTTTCACTTCTCTACTTTTTTTAATTATGAAGTTAAATTTAATTTTTTTGTTATAAAATGTAGGCAACTTCCCGTTCTACGTGAAGAACCTAAAATTTTGCCTATATATTTATTCATTTATTTTTTTATTCACTACTTGACAGACTATTTAAAGAAAAACAATTACAAAGTACACAGATACATAATTGATTACAACTAATTACAATAATTACAACTAATAACAACAATTACAATATTTCTTTTAACCTATTCCTAATTCTTGAATAACTTATGTTAAATATGTCTATATGATTCTGAACGCTATTATAGGTTTTACGAATATTATGCAATGGTGAACCCAACTGTCAATTATTGCGGGCCACATTTGGTACATAAAAAGTTACAGGACTTGTAGTATGATGTGTTGGAACTTTAAAATACAATCTGGATGTAAACGATGTGTCATCAACTGTCCCACTCACTAATTGATACAAATAAAGTACAGAAAATATATTTCTTCGTTTTTCAAGGGTTGGAAGATCATATTTACTGCGCAAGGTTTCCAACGAAACATTGCGATCGAAGACACCTTCTTCTTTATAAAAGATATACCGCAGCATTTTATTCTGAACTCGCTCTGTGGCATTCATAGTACGGGTTCCACACTATGCATGCATAATCCAATAAACTTCCTACATAAGATACATTATTTTAAACATCGAAGATTTCTAAATTCACTTGTATTCCTGACAATAAATCCGTACATTTTACATGCTCTGTTTGCTACGTCCAGTACATGGGAATTAAAAGTTAAATTTGAATCAAAGATTATCCCTAAGTCTTTAATTTCAGAAACATATTCTAATGTGATATTAAATATTGAATATGGGTATAATATTGCAATTAATTTTCTGGTATATGATAGAATGACACATTTTTTTACATTAAAATTTAGTTTATTCTGCGCGGCCAATCTGGTAACATTGTCTATATCCTTCTGCAAAGCTTGACAGTCAGCAATGTTAGTAATTGGATGATACATTTTAAGATTATCTGCAAAAAGTAGACATGAGGAGCTTTCTAGTACTTTTATTATACTATCAATAAAAAGAAGAAGTAATAGACCTAAATTGGAACCTTGTGGTATTCCAGAAGTCGGATAGAAGGGTTGGGATGTATATCCCTTAATCATTACCACATGTTCCCGTTGATAGAGGTAGGATTTTATAAGTTCCAGAATATTATTATGAAAACCATATTCCTTTTCCAATTTGTCCAATAAAATGACAAATGATATTTTGTCGAAAGCCTTCTCAAAGTCGGTATAGACAACGTCCATCTGACCACGTTGATTTAACACCTCAGAAATATTTTGGGTAATTGACATATATATATATATATATATATATATATATATATATATATATATATATATATATATATATATATATATATATATATATATATATATATATATATATATATATATATATATATATATATATATATATTAATTATATGGCATGGCAACTCTTGAAATTAAAAAAAATACTTCCCGTTGTTGCAGAGCTTTATCAATCGAGTCACGGATCTAAACATACTAAAATTTCACATACCTAAAGGAGGGTACATATTTTGACTTATTCCAAAAAAATCGGTAAATCGTTAAATCGAAACTATTTCACTATTCATTCCCTATATATTCACATTTAATTTTTCTGCAAAATTTAAAATCAATTGAACAAGATTTTTTACGTTGACTTCTTAAAAACTTTATTTGGGCGCCATTTTGTTTCGCCATCGTAATTTGAAACCCATATTATCAGTATTTACCTACTCCGTTGGTGGGCAGATATCCCAAATATTAAGTTTCAGAATGGTCTTCATTAAAATAGTTCAATAAAAAAAACAAAGGCCCTTTTTTAAATTGCCGACGTTTCGACAATTTACTCTTGCATCCTCAGGACACATAGATTTTAAATCCTGCATGAAACCCATATTAGCCTTCTCTTGCTCCATTGGTCCGCAGATATTTCCTAACCTTAAATAATACACCACTCTAACATAACAACAAGAAGATCGTTAAGAGAACCATTTAGAAATTTAATATCTGGGAAATATCTGCGAATCAACGGAGTAGGTAAAGACTGATAATATGGGTATCATGCAGGATATAAAATTTATGTGTCCTGAGGGTGCAACAATAAAATTTCGAAACGTCGACAATTAGAAAAAGTTTTTGTATTTTTACTGGATCCTCACCCCAAATAATACACCATTCTAACATAAAAACAAGAGGATCGTTAACGAAAACCATTCAGAAAAATAATATCTCGGAAATATCTGCGGACAAAGGAATATGTAAAAAATAATAATATGGGTTTCATGCTGGATATAGAATCTATATATGTGTCCTGAAGATGCAAGAATAAAGTTGCAAAACGTCGAATATTTAAAAATAGTCTTTTTTTACTGGATTCTAACTCGAAATAATACACCACTCTAACATAACAACAGAAGGATAAAAAGTTTTCACCATGCTTCGGTTCAGCTGACCGCTTCGAACCGCAAGAATTCATGATGTAAGTAGTGACGTCACCAGCTGAACGGTTCGATAACTGATCTGTCAAATTGCTAACCATGTCGGGAATATGGTCCCGATCTCGGTTCCAGAAACAAACAAAATATAGCGGTTTGTTTACAAATTGGAAACAGCGAAATTTTTATCATTAAATAAATGATTTCTACAGTCTTCTAGTGTTATCTCTGGTTTTGTGTTTGATTTTATTTGGGTTTTTACATCTTTGAAGTTTGATGTTGAAGTTTCATGAAAAATGACAAATTGCTTATTACAGGTACAATATTGCTATTAAAAAGTACATTTTTACAAATAAATTGCTAATTGTTTCTCCATATTTGTTACTATTTTTTTGCAAAATCAAAACACAATTAATCATTTACTTTAGCAGTCACTTGAAATCGGTAACCATATGTTTTCACCATGTTCTACACATGACGCAATCAAGACGTCATAATCCGACAGACCAGTGCTAAATATTTGAGACCAACGGCTAGTGAAACCGGAGCATGATGAAAACACTTATTGTTGACGAAAACCATTTAGAAACTTAATATCTGGGTAATATATGCGGAACAACGGAGTAAAATTACTGATAATATGGGTTTTATGCCGAATAGAGATCTAATGTGTCCTGAGGATGCAACAAGTAAGTTGCGAAACGTCGACAATTTAATAAAATACTTGTTTTTTTTACTGGATCTTAACCCCAAATAATACACTCCTCTAACAAACTTTTTTTTAACATTGTTCGGCCATATTGCATTTTTACCAAAATATTATCAGGCCATTCCCATATGACCCTTAATTTTTTGGTCAAAATTTGAAGTCATTCGGGTAAGTAGTATTTAAGCTATGCCGTGAACTCACACACAGACCGACGGGATTGATAAAACATGTTTTTTGGCATCTAGGGACGCTAAAACGTGAAGATATGTAAATCCTGAGAGAGAGATTTCCTTCACGATTACAAAATGTTATTTGGCCGCAATTTTGTTCCACCGCACCGTCTTGAATTAGTAACACAGTTTTACTAGTTGAGCCCTATACCACAATTTTAAACCAATCCATTAAGTAGTTTTTTCAGGCTGAATTTTGAAATATTTTATTATACCACCATTTTCGTCATTTCACCAAAATTAAACCAGTTGATTCCAACATAAAACTTGATGTTTATGCAAAATGTGAAATAAAATGGATAAGCAGTTTTTTCATAATAATTTTTTTAATATTTCACTACGCCGCCATTTTGGATTTTTACCAAAATATTACCAGCTCATACCCGTATGACCCTTCATTTTTGATAAAAATTTTGAAGCCAATTGAGTACGTAGTCTTTAAGCTATGCCGCGAACTGCCAGACAGACAGACAGACGGACAAACGGAATTGAGAAAACATTTTTTTCGTCATCTAGGGACCCTGAAACGTGAAGATCTGAAAAAATATCGGAGAGTGATTTTTTCACGATTACAATACTTCCCTTCTACGAGGAAAGTAAAAACTAAAAAAAGTGGACAAAGACACCCTAGTTTACGAAAGGTACGTGATTTGAGAGGTAATTTTAAAGTGATATAGCAAAACTATGTGTTGTGCTACGGTATTAAAGAGATGCCAAAAAACATTCGTAATTGCACGTTTAAATTAAGAGTAGCAATCACTGTGAATTACACCATTTCGTCTTTTGTGTAAAGCTTTAACAATGACGCCTTCGGCACCTAACCTTTGCCCACGGTACCGATTCACAACAAAATGCATGCATGGGAAACAATTAGATCCAGGTATTACATCATTACCTGAATTAGATTCGGCTTATGCACGTTATGCTCAATTTAGTAAGGTTTTAATTACGGATCATATCGATAATTAATTGACCGCAAAAAATTAGCAAATGATGCATGACCGCAATGCGACGCTAATCAATGGAAAACAAAAGAGCGTGGTTTATTAGTGAAATGAAGTGAAGCTTTTTGTAAAAGCACTAAAAGGATAATAGCGTCTATAAAGAACTTTACACTTTGAATGTTCTTATTTCCTTTTCTCTTCTTTGTTGTACAAATTACACAGAACTAGAATAGGTAGAAATAAAAGAGTGTTTAAACTGAAACAATTCGTTTATACATTTTAGGGTAGTGTACGAATTACAAGAAGCAACTGCAGTATATTATAACGTGTACGCATAAAACCTTAGCGTATTTTAAACAAATTTGAATATTTATAGATGAATTAATAATTTTTTAAAAAGGTAACTATCATCAGTTTCCTGTATTTTTTTTTCAATACTACGAAGAATAGAAATAATTTTTTAAAACTGTTTAATGTAGTTTTGATTGTTTAACTAGTGACTGATTGTTTAACTAGTAAATGATACTCTCCTAACCTTTTAGCATTTAATAAAGATGTTGTGGCCCTCCTAAGGACAACAAAAAGGAGTCAGATTTATGACCCAAGACCAATAGTCTTGTGTATCTTTCAGCAATAGAAGATGACACCCAGTGACAGACAAAATCCGATGACATCACTTAATAAAATATTGTTATTAAAATGTTTTGGTTAATGCTGTCAAATGCTTTACTAAAATCTGTATAAATCACATCGATCTGTCGCTGTGAGTCGAGAGCATCTATTACATATTTAGAAAAGCACAATAGGTTTGTCTCTACTGACCTTTTTGGGAAAAAACCAATGTTGTTCCATAATAATTTTTCCTTTAACTTCGCAAAAAAATAGGTCATAAACAAATTTTTCTAGGACCTTTGCAAGAATATTTAATTTGTTAATAGTTTTTGATTTTCGAGTGATTAAAGATTGGAACGATATATGATTATTTTCATTTTGATGGAATATACCCAGAATGTAGCAATTTGTTATATTAAATATGCAAAGATTCACAAGATCCTGGTTATTACATTTTTTCTACGTTCTATGTAAACTGTACTTCACATAAAAGTACCTACTATACCATCTGGAAATCCGTAATAGATACTAAAAAAAGTTTCATACAAAAGTTTCTTTAAATTTGAAGTTCTTTTCAAATATAAATGTTTTCATGTATACAGTGTGTTTTAAATGGGACACCCTATATTTGTATCCATTATTTGATTCATTGTCGAAAATAAACATAAGTTACCAATTTAAACTAGAATCGATTTCTGCGTAGTTTCCGAGATAATTAAGGTTATGTGTGTCTTTTGAAAACTGGAGCTATTTTTCAAATCTCTATAAAAAAT